>CM059586.1:5000000-6250000 GCA_030407085.1 Trichopria drosophilae | reverse complement strand
TTACTTCTTTTCCTCCCTGTCATGAAGAAAAATCGTATAACTTCCCTCGGGAAGTAAAAAAGAATGCCTCAGACTACATGTTTTTCACCCTCGGCTTCACCTCGGGTAAAAATTACACGCAGTCTGAGACATTCTTTATTTAACCTCCCTCGTTGAGTAATATACTATAAGTTTTCTTTGATTAAATCGTCATTTATTTGAATAATGCTGATTTTTACCATTGTCTAAAAACTTTCTGGCGGTAGGACCTCAATTGAAATAGCTTATGATTTAATTGACACGAATCACTTAGTTTGATGAATATTAGAAAACTAAAATCATTTAAAAAATTCGTTACCTCATGTATGGTTTTCATTTATATCAAAACTATATCCAAACAGTATCGAGGGACCTCGATCGAAAATGATCTACATCAGGTATTGTCAATTCTGCGTGCCCAAAGCATAATGAAGAAGATTAGTGAAGCATGCGTCTTTATCATCGGACAACGCAAAGACCATCGATGTGATATAGTGGGGGTATACTCCCATAATTTGGAACGCGTCTCCAACAGAGTTTTCCAATTATATAGCATATTCGAGCATATTAAATTTCCACAGGCTACATAGATAATAACGTGCCTGAAATCGGATTATGTCGTCGAATCCTGATATTATACCTTATACGGGAGATAAGGTTCTCGTTAATGATCATAACCCGCGATAAAGGCTACCGGAAAGTTGCCCGTCGATCCAAGCTTCGAAACTACCAGGATAGTCTATGTGGTTCCATCCTATACGTCCGTCACATTTCATAAGTGAGATATTGTACCCGACTGAAAATAGTTATCGTAATCTGGTCCAGATAGAATTGACCAAATGTCTAGAGATGAAAAACTAGTTAACAGTTATAGCTTTATACCCTAAAATGCAAGCCTTTAAATTAATCAAGCGGCAATAAATATAATTAAACAATGCATGTATAGTGATTACTTGGTATTCAGTAGTTTAACTAATCCGTTGTCAGTACGCAACGTAACGGAACTTAAACACGGTTGTATTAAGTACAATAACCACAAAATTTATAGCCATTAGTTTATCTAATAATGACCGAAAATTAGGTTTTTACTGAATGGGTACACTATCAGCTATCTCTCTAATGATATTTCTGGAATGTTACTTAGTGTATTTAGTGTTGTGTACTTACGGATTATACTACTGAATACGCATTCGGATCCAGAGCGTCATAATGTCTAAAAACGTATATAGGACTAGTCTTTGGTAACCAGAAATTATCATGACCCTGAAGCTAGCTGCCACATTCCAGCAGCCAGATCACGACATTCATTTTTGTTACTTAATATTGAACCAATTAAGCTGTTTTTTAAATTAATTAGTAAATATCAATTGAGTTCCGGTTAAAAAACAATTTTAATTTAAAAGACTCGATTTCTTTCAATGTGGCTGCTAACTTCAGTGTCATGCAATTATCCATTGGGACTTTTGGTCTGGACCTATAAACAAAATCCATTTGGTGAGGGATCATTTAGATCTGTTTGAAAACTGACTACTACTGTCGATCCATGTTTTGTTATTTACTCAATAACAATAGTAATTGTTTCATCCAAACAATTATAGAATTTCATCCAGAGTAGAGAATAATCGTTTTTCGAAATTAAGGCTTGAATGGTTGGAATATGTTAATTGTTAGCAGGACTTATTACTACGTTCAAATAAACGCAGTAACTTACTAAAAACTATACATATTCAGTACTAATAAATAGAAGAATCGATAGTAAATATTACCATATACTATTATCATGGACATTTTTGTTTAAATAAATTGAATTTAAAAATGTTCAATAACCTCTAATATACGCGATTTTTTGTTGTTAGTAATTTGCTAAAATAGTCGACACCAAATAATATGCAATTTAATAATTATAGACATGTAAAAGTTTTTTCTACTAATCGAACGTTTATCCAATAATGTTTAATGCATTTTGAGAAGACTGAAACAAACGACCGTATCGATATCGATGCACTTCTGCGAGCTGATTTGACGTCGCAATGTACCCGGCTGTCACAAATGTATACGAGCACCATCGTGGCACATGGGAAATCATTCTGTGGGCCAGAAGAAAAATTTCTCATTCCTACATTCGCACATGTATGTGTACACCCAGGAGACTACATTTCGCATCTCGCTACCATGCATAGATTCAAAAATGCGATTTGAGCTCTATCGGGAAAACTTTTTCCGACTTCCCGTCTAATTAATTGCACCCACTCGTACATTGATTAATCGAGAAACTATTTAAGCCAACTTTTCAACTCGGATTGGCTTTTACAATATCATCTTCGAGATGATCAGATTTGATTACATGGAAAGCATTAGAAACTAATGGGTAATAGACTAGAGGATCGATGCTGCATTACTAGTGCGCATTTACTAATAGCTGATCGTTATTTCATATATCGACGAAGTGCAATGAATTAATGGATGTTGAGAGTCACCGATTATGAAGATAATTGAATGGAACAGCTTCGGTTATGCTTTCAGTCCCGCCTCACAAAGAACAGAGTTGTGATCTTGATATACGTGGATCATCCAGCTATTTTTAATTAATCTTCAATTGTACTTTCTTCGTTTGTTAGTCGTTTATTTCAGAAGGAAGGTAAAAAATTTTACATTTTTATTTTTCTACGTTTCAACCTCTTATGAGTTATCTTTAGGACTAAGGTCCATTACAAGAAAGTGCAACTGGAGATATTTTACTTGCAGTAAAAAAACATTCAATTTTTTTTAATTCAACCAAATGTTTAATAAAAATTGACAAATAATTTGGCATCATGTAGACCTTCGAAACTAGGTCAGTATAATTACTAATTCATTGGAACATAGTGCTGAAAAGTCTCAGTAAAATTTAGCCAAATCGATTTAGTAAATATGCGTGTTAAACGCTACTTGTAAGAGTTAACCATGAATTATTCTATTTTTTGAATTTATTACTAAAAAGAATGAACATATGATCATTTTTATAGGTCATTTTTTATTAATTCAAATTTTGATATTAACAATTAATGGCGTTTATGAATTTCAACAATATAAAGTGTAAATTATAATTTAACAAGCTTTCGAATCTTATAACCTTATAAATTACATTTTTTGCTCAATTGATCCTAATTTTCTATCAATGAATTTTTCTAGACACTGCGGCTTATAGTAAGGAGATCAGAAAAATGACCTTAAACTATTAACAATTTTCAGTAGAGCAGCGGTAATTGGCTTACTGTAAAAAAAGGTTATTTTTATATTATTAAATAGTTATATCTTACAATCTACAATTTCATGTTTATCATATTAGGTCAAAGAGATCAACGAAATATGATTGTTTTATTTGTACTATGCCAGAGTTAATTTAACGATTTCTTAATTACACTTGTTAATCTCATAAAATTAATTTGTCGAAATCATTCTGATTCCCGAACAGCGGCTTTTTGAAAAAAAAACATTTTTAAATGTTAAAAATGCTAAATTAAGATATTAATGATACGAAAAATATAGAGAAAATTTGAGAAAAAGTTTGTAGGGTATATACGACGCCAAATTCAAATCATTATTATTATTATTTGTACAATACCGACCAGCATAAAATTCCATTCATTCTCATGTAAATCAACTATTTTATTCAACAAAATGTATTAGAAAAGGAACAGATATTACTCATAAATAATTGTTTTTTATCACCAATTTGTTAAAATTTATACTTGTAGATTCTTCGAAAATTAAGTGCGTACACTTAGTATGTAAGATCAGTATTCGAGAAAATGTAAATCTTTTGGCAATATCTTTCACGTAAATGTGGTGCGAAAATATGAATGAACGGGTGCGATGCAAGCGATATTTGTTGGCTGAAGAATCGCATAAATATTGCTGATATCGCAAGAGTCTCTTCGATATGGTATTGCAGACATATGCTGATGTACTAAAAGTTCATGATATTTTTCATTTCGATCAATGATAAATTTCATTTAAGAAAAAAATACTTGCAATTAGTTCATTTTACTGCATTATGGTGCAATATAAAAGTGATGGTTGGGTATGGTTCAGGACACATTGAACTATGCACAGTAATTGAAAAGTAGTTCAAATTGATTAGTATTCAACTTAATTAGTAAAAATCTGTTTACTTCGCGCAGAATTTTGTATCTAGAATATATAGATATATGGAATTCTAGAATAACATTAAGATTTAACATTTAGTAATTATACATCTTACGTGTCCTGATCTCTAAACGATGTATTTTATGTATTACTAAAAATAGTACTTTTCGATACAAGTGCGTATGTGTAAAGAACTTTACTGCCGAAATATTGTTTACGTACGGCTTTTCCGTGCGTAAAGTATAATCGAGTGCGTAAAGTTTACTTTACGCACGAGTTTACTTTACGCACCGAAAAGACGTACATAAAAGGTATTTTTATTATATTAGTAATAAAGGTATATTTATATTAGTAAAAAATACCTATATATTAAAAAAACGATGATATTTTGAGAAATATTATCTAAAGTTTTCAAAATTTTAAATTATTTACAAAAAATTCTGAAAAAATGTTGGTATATTTTTTCATGATTTCTAAAACTCTTTTGTTTTTTGCAATTTTTTTCAAAACTCATAGTTTGGGAGTAAAAGAATCTAAAATATCTTAGTTTAAGATTTTTTTTTCAGAAACTATCAACGTTTGGAAAAAATTGCAAACAAGAAAATATACTCAAAATTCATAAGGAAATATACAAAATTTGTCGTCCGTGATTTAAAATTTTGAACAAAAATAGAAAACAATTTTCTCAAAATAGCATCAAACATTTTTTTAAAATTACACTACATTTATTGACGAATTCTAAGAACTTTTCATTCCCATTACTTTTATAAAAAGTTCATCATTTTGTAGTTAGAGCACCCCTAAATTTTTCAAAGAAATTGTCATCTGATCACGCCATTGTGCAGCCTCCATTATGAATTTTCAATCGGACCTGTAGTAGTCTTTTAGTATATGTCATTATTTCACCCAATTCAAACGAACATTCCGACTGGATAAGGTCTTCATATAAAAAATTGAGTATTTATTCTGGAAAAGAAGATGTTTTTCACTATTTTTTTCGTTCAGGCCGCCATATGGGGAAAATTGATGATTTTAATCTAAAATGTTTTGCAGATTCGGAAAGAGCACATACGAAAATATTAAGATATAAACGCTTAAAAAGAAATTCATCCACTTTATATAAAAACAAATTAGATAAAAAACATTTTATCTCGTCTTGGACGTTAACGAGTTAATGTTAATTCGCAATGGTATGATTGCAGTTTGAAGAGATATTTCACTTACGAAAGAATCAAAGAAAAAAAAAATCATCAAATCCTTAGTGTTTATGGGTACTTAAAATATGACGATCATTCTGAAATATTCTGATAATTATTAACATCCGATACAACAGATGGAAGAAAAACTAATAGTAATTAATATGTTGGGCTTTGTAAAACTCTTATATTTATACTAAAGAATGTTTAATAAATATTAGAATTAATATAAAAAAAAATATTGTACAAATATTAGTTATTCTAAGTATTTTCGAAATTATGTATTCGAATCTATCTGATAAAAAATGACTGTGAAATTCAAAATGCTTAGAATGGAAATTTTTGTATTTTAGTGTATTTTTTGTTGGAAATGTTGCTATTTCTTACGCCATTTTGTATTTGCGAAATATCAAATAATTTATATTAAAAGGCATGAAAAATATTGAACATTTTTGAACATTTATATTAATCATCACTAAATTTACCTTATCTCGTCGGTTCCAGTTAAAAATTCATATTTTTAACCACAGTAATCTTAAATAGACATACATCCTCAGTCATTAACGCGAGATTGTCCTCCTATAAATTTCTGTACTTATCATATTGTAAGTTTTTTCTATAAAATTTTAATTATTTCAGTGACAATACTAAAATCAATTTTGATTGTAAAAAAGATATGGTTACTTATGTTTTAAATTATATTTCCTTCCGTGGAGGGTATACATCCAATCAATTATAAATTTCCAGAACATCGCAAACAATACTGGGAAAAAGATCAAATTTGGAAAAAAACAAAATGACGTATGTAAAATGTAAAATGTAAAACAGAGTGCACTTAAAAAATTCTACAAACGAATTTGTACTTACCGCTGCCTACTACACCGAAAAAAACCTAGCCATTTTAATATCTCAGGCGATAATTTAGAAACGAGCTTTTTTTACGTAAAAGATTGAATCATTCAAAATGTTCAAAATAACGATAGTAAAAATTACGACAACCCTTAATAATTTTCTGTACAAATAATAGCTAATTTACGCATAACTAACAGGTGATGAATTTGAAAATGTTTGGTTTCAGCAGGATGATGCACTAGCTGCCACGATAACACGTAATTTTCCAAATCAAGCATTTTTTAAATAAATGGATGGATAGAAGTGATCAATTTGAATAGTCACCAAGATCTACAGATTGAGCCACCAGATTTATTTGACTGGGTTTATTTAAAAATCAAGGTCTACGAAACAAAACCAGCAAAATTTTGGCGAATTAAACGATTGAATTGTTGAAGTGTCTCATTCAATTACGCTAGAAATGCTTCAAAACGTAAGGGTGAGTATGTACAATCGATTAGCACGCTGTCTATTAGCCCACGATTAGCACAATAGGTTAATGGATATCAATTTGAGCATTTGTTGCATTAATTATTGCACGCAAAGTGAGAGGCAAGGAGACTCAAGCACCCCGAAGAGATCTAAATCTGACCGTGCAACCTCCACGTGGTACATTTCGAGTAATGTTGATGCCGGTAGTAGCACCTAATCCTGTTACTCTTTTAACATTTTACTACACCCTACATTTTTTTAATGTTTCTCAGTAAAATATGTTTAAAAATTTCTCTCAAAAAGTGAAGTCAAAAGTGTTTTGGATTTGTCTCGAAAAGACACTTTAAAGTAGACCTGTGTGAACCTGGCACCCGACTTCAAGATATCGGAAATGTCAAATATGGATTTGAAAGATTATCGATTGTACCCGATTGTACCACAAAACATTTCGTTTGTACCTCGAAGGGGAAAAAGTTACAGGATTTACAAAAAATACCAGCACCCGACATTAAGATAAACGTATTGGGTAGGGTGGTATTGATTTAAAATCGTTTGTACCCGATTGTACCACTCGAATTTTCGTTTGTACCTCAAAGGTACAAAAGTTACAACAGTTACAAAATATCTAAATTTCTTTTTTCGACTTCTGACGAGACAGTGGGAAAGAAGATCGTGTCATCGAACTTGTCACGAAATTAACAACATCCAGCAAATTTCCCATCAAAACCCTGCGAGCGTACATAAGTTACAAAGTTTACAAAACGTGCGAAATCATGTTTACATAATAAATCAATTTGGAGATTTTTAAGGCAACTTCAAAAGGGTACAAACGCTCGATTTAGCTTGGTTGTATTAAAGAACCTCAGAAGTGACGACTCGATTTGTACCTCGTTAGATACAAAATTTTTGCATGGTGCCTTGATCTTCAATCATTCAGATTGAAATTTTTTTAACCTTTGCCGTTCTCTTTCCTATTTCCTGATTAGAAGTGGTAAACATGATTTCGCACGTTTTGTAACTTTTGTAACTTATGTACGTTCGCAGGGGTTTGATGGGAAATTTGCTGGATGTTGTTAATTCCGTGACAAGTTCGATGACACGATCTTCTTTCCCATTGTCTCGTCAGAAGTCGAAAAAAGAAATTTAGATATTTTGTAACTGTTGTAACTTTTGTGTCGCCTGTGGGTTCATGAAATAATTATAGGAAATTGTAAATTTGCGTTTAATTTGCTCACAGTAATAGCTTTTGCCTGACGTTCTTACAAACGGCGGAAAAAATAAATTTGTAATTGTTGTAACTTTTGTACCTTTGAGGTACAAACGAAAATTCGAGTGGTGCAATCGGGTACAAACGATTTTAAATCAATACCACCCTATTCGATACGTTTATCTTAATGTCGGGTGCTGGCATTTTTTGTAACTCCTGTAACTTTTTCCCCTTCGAGGTACAAACGAAATGTTTTGTGGTACAATCGGGTACAATCGATAATCTTTCAAATCCATATTTGACATTTCCGATATCTTCAAGTCGGGTGCCAGGTTCACACAGGTTTAAAGTAGCCCCCACTAGACCTATGTTGTTATTTAAGATTTTGGACCCCTCGTGTCCTTCGTGCCTCCTTGGACGTCGCGGTCGCAACCATCCAAAAGGATTTTTGTAAAAGTCGTATATGTTTCAGCATTTTTCTTAATAGTCGTGGTTTTAGAAATGTTTGACCGTTCCCATATTCAATGCCATCACTATGTAATAACTGATTTGTCATTCAGGCAATAATTGTCTCAATTATCATTTCTATAAACTGCTCGAATTGACAAATTAGAGGTAAAACATGGTGATAAAAAAATGATGTTAAGATGACTACATAACGATTACACGCACCCTCATTAATCTTAACCTCCTTAAGGTGCATCCCTGTGTGTGAGAGGTCGAAATTGCGGATACTAGTGTTACTGCTGAATTCGTAACGTCGCGTCTGGCATCTCGCGCATTTAGGAACAGGCACGAGCAACTGCAACTGAATTATGAGCCGCGGTCACTCCACTCGAGATTTACGATGACCGAGTTGTTTGGTGAATATATATTCGCCGCTTATGCATTAACGAGCTCATACTCGCGCAAACCGCTGTTGCATGACCGGCTCGATTAAGGAGCAAGCATATTTCAGACCCTACAAAATCGTATGCATTATGTTAACAACGATAAATAATGAGAACGCGCTGTTGTATTCGGCGTCATCGAAAGTGCGATGCAATATGCAACCGTATGTACGTACACAAGTAATGAATCTTTACTGAGCACGCGCGCCGTCTGTTAGTCCTTTTATGAATTAAGGCCGGTATTACTATGTGAAGAGGCTTGTTCTCCTATTTGGTCGAGCGCAATCGTAACATTTTTGTTTCAAAGTTTAAAATTACCAGACACTTTTTTATTTGTTGCCACGAAGGGTCTGCCAAAATTGTGTGAAGTAATCCAACTGCGACTCAAGTGTAAACGTTGCCAAGCCGAATGCTAATATTCGCTTCGTGCATGGCGATGGAGGGGATATCGAAATCGACGGCAGCGCTCAGCGTGGAGATTTCTGACAACTCGCATCTGCAACGTGAGAGCTTTTCCATTAAAGTCAATGTAAAAATGCTCTTATTTATTCGTTAATTTGAGATATTTTAAAGTTTATTTCGATCTGTGTTAAGTGTTGCAAGTTAGTTTTATGGTTTAAAGAACCATTTAAAAGGGTTCATTTTACTATACCGTGCAAAAAAAATGATTACTCCGAGTTCGAAATTGTATAGAATACAATTCATTATTCAGCTGAAATATATTTATATTTATGTATATATTGTAATTTTTCATTATTAGTAATTTAGTTAATACATAAACATGGTATTTTTCTTATTTCCAATGTAACTTTGTACGGTGGAGTCACTGACGTTTGCCGAATTACAGTGGAACGAATTAATTTATGCTCTGTACATATTCCAAATACTTCTACATGAACTACATATCCTACAGCCAAATTTTTTCCCTTTTCTATACTTACTGGATTAAAGTTTATTGAGTTTGTGATTGATTCAAACCCAGTTTGGATTATCGTATTCATTTCAGCCCCTTAACCTCGTTTTGTCCAACTCAAAATGATTCGAATTAAAAAAAGTATAATATTTTGTTACAAACAAAAATGTACAAAATTTGGGCCGAATTTCAAACAATATACTCGAAGTACTGATTCTTTTGAAAACCCGCAGAAAATTAAAAAAAAACTAAATATTTCACTTTCTCATATCACTCTCCATACAAATTGCAGATGCGAGTTGTCAAAATTCACCACCAGGCGGCGTAGCCGGCGTCTTGCACTAAACGAATATATTATATTATATTGCCGCCCAAAAAACAAGCGAAGCAGTACCGAACGTGGTCGGACATGTTCGGAGATTTCAAGGGCGTTCGGACTGAGACGGTTGATACTAGCGCCGCCCTGCTTATTACACTGAGGAAAAGTCCATAGTTAATTTGACTATATCACATAGCTGGAAAAATATAGTTAAAGCTACTATAAAAATAGTTAAATTTACCACTTTCATTCTCGATTTTACTATAATTTTGTTACACCAATTACCTCCTAATAGTTAAAAAAATCAACTATGCATTCTACATGTAGAATGATTTAAATAAATATGACAAATATAGTTAAAATAACTATAATCTGGTGTAGTCCTCACTGCACACTATGTCTCGTATTAAATCTTTATATTTACTATTATTCATAGTTAAAGTTTGTATTTACTATAAATCCGTAGTAAAGACTGCCGCACCTCGTGTGTTTTGATGCCGCCAGGTGGCTACGTAGCGTTCGCAGCTTTTTTTCTTCGAGTCCGTGGCTCCCGTTATTGAAGTGGATTTTCATTCAGGCATAAGAAGTACCGTCGGGCGTCAAGATATCATAATACACAATGCACGTCGTATACGCATGTGTATCTATAGACTAGTTACGCGACATTGAAATTAGTGTGTATAACGGCATTGCGTAATACATTTTTTAAGTACAAACTTAATGCAGTATTGATTTTTTGTTTTTCTCTTTGTTTCCTTGTTTATCTTAAACAAAGAACGAAGGGGGCAAAGTTGACTTTTCATATGCATTCTAAGTTTACAAATATTTTTAAAAAGTAAATTTTGACTCCTTTCCATATTTTTTATGACAATTTCTTATACAATTTCTCTCAGTGAAGCTAGTAATTTTCTGAAATGACTATTTCAAAATAGTTGAGTCTATTTGTCTACTATGATAAGTAACATTTTTAATTATGAAACAATAGTGAATCTTTACTATTCGAGAATAGTTATTTTAACTATTACCATGCCTAGTCCTCATTTCACACTATAATTAGTAGTAAAAAAATGGTCATTTCAACTACTTTTTTTCCCAGTATATTTGTGGTAAAATGTGATTAAGGAAATAACAGACGCATGATAGAGAGTACCAGCCATGTGATTGTATCCTACCATTCAAAGAATTAGTTGTCTAATAACCTCATTTTGAATTTAATCTGCACTGACAAAAATTCTTAGTTGATGCGACTGCTTTTTAACTACTGAAAGTATTTCAATAGGTCTTCAACGGAATTTTATAGGTTATAGTTACTATAAAGGAGTTAAATCAACAAAAAATATAGTTATGGAAACGACATTTTAGCAGTTAATTGTACTACATTTAAAAACATTTGTTAGAATGTAACTACCTAGTACACTAAAAACTATTCAACATGCTGGAGCGATATATTTTTAATAAAATTTAGCAGAACTACTAAAGTTGATTTAACTTCTTTACGGTAGTAACTGTAACTTAGAAAATTTTCTTGAAGAGTATCGAACTACTCTATGTAGTTAAAAAGTACTCAAATCAACTAAGAGTTTTCCTGGAAATTGTTTTTAGTGTAATTATTTTTAGATGAGCTATTGGCGGTTGCTTTTTTATTATATTCGTTCTTATTACGTTTTTGCACGATCGATTAGTGTACACTTTAAGGAATATTTTCAACAAAAAAAATTTTAACACAATGAGAAGTCGGTTTAATAGTCATTTGTTTATTGCAAAATTAATTTTTCATTAACAAATTAAATTTTTTGTTACAAACGATATGGTTTTCCATTCCACTACCAATTATGAACATGTCATTAAATTTTTAATAATTTTTATCATTTAGTTCCTGAGAAATTATCATTTAAACAAAAAATCGTTTCAAAATTCAATTATTTATAACTTTAAAAAAATTAATGTTTTTTAAAAATATGTTGGGATATTTCTTATATCATATGCATCTTTAGAAATCGTCAATAAAAAGTACGAATTTCGATTGGTCGATTTTTGGTGGCCCACTTCAGAAAGTTAAACTCTTATTAAGTTTGATTAACGAGCTATTTTTGTTTCGTCATACCTAGATTATTGACAAATATTGTTAATGATTAGCAATTTACATTTATTTACTGAGAAAAATTAGTTCTCATGATTGAATTTTAATTGTCATTTTACACCTAAAAACGTACTTATTGCAACTATTTTTATTATGTATTTTCATATGAATTTTACTCTCTCAAAGAGATGCACTCATCTTATGAAATTAAATGTCACATAGTCACTCTCATTTCAACAATATTGCACTCCATAGAAGTTAATAAACTAGATGTAATTAAAAATAAATTTAATGAAAAGTTGAAAATTGCAATTTACAAAATTTAAGAACTTTAAAATAACAGAAAAATTACACAAGTAATATATACGGATTAATATTTTGGATTTTATGATGTAATTAATTACAATTTATTCTGGTTATTGCATAACTCTGTACTGTAATTGGAATAAATTAATGTTTACATGCGCAGTGTAAGATTATTCGTATTCATCAAATATATAGAGTAAGTTAGTAATTGTTGTTCAGGGTGATACATAAACTACTATTCATAAAGGAAACTTATAATTCTTAATTCAAACTACGAGGAATTAACATTTGGAAAGTATTAGATCAGATTAGATTTATCACGTACCTATACCCAAATTGTACTTGTGCAAATAATCTTAATCACAATTCTCATTGATGATTGTTCATTGAAGTAATACACAATTTACATTTATTATTCTTCTCCATGTAAATAAGTGAAGCAATTTAAAATTACTGAAATATCTACTGAACGTATCTACTAAATTGAAAAATAAAATTAACAAATTTGTTATTTTTGCATTACATTACCATTTTCTCCTGCTACTATCTATTTATTTTATGATGAGGAACCTCTCACGATTGTTTAAACAATAATTGAATAAAATTAATATTAAATTTTATAAACTGTCATTCAAATAATTTATTTCTAAATTGAATTAAAGTCTCACCCTATACTTGCATCTTTAAAAAATATAACCCCGTGCGGGAATCGAACTCGGGTTGTCCGCTTAATATAAGACTGATGCCTTATGTACTTTGTGGAAAACATTTTCGCCTGCTTTTCAGTAACAAAAATTTCAAAAGCGTTTTTCTATACACCGCACGAGATCGCCTTGCACAATTTAAAAAAACTATTCGATGAATCGAACTGAAATTTGTTTAGCTTATTGTAAGCATTCATATCTCAAGAACGAACCACTATCATGTCAAAATCTGAATATTATTAATTAAAACGTGAAATTCGCTAAAAAAGTGGCTATTTTTCATGTTTTTGTTTGACCCTGCACCATTTTGTAATTTTTAAACCTAAATCATGTATATATTCATTATCTTTTTGCGATTGTAGTGTTTCAGATGCATTAGAATGGTTGTAAAATATATGCTTCTTATTCGGAGCATGTTAATAAGTACCAAGAATCGCAATTACCTTATCTATATTAGTCCTGCAAAAATAAATTCATTAAAATAGCAATGTCTTCAGCCGGTTAAAGTGGAATGACCCGTTAAGCACCCAATTCTTTGATGCCAGACCAGTAAACCAGATAAAGACCAGTAACTAAGCTAATTTTCTAAAACGGAAAACCCATAATTCTCTGCAAACAGATCTTTGCTTGTCTATAATTGAATTACAGCAAACATAGGTGGGTAGATGGAGAACACTTTAGGTGATACAACATCTGTATCAAGAATTACAGGGAACATTCATCAAGTTTCTCTGGTGCTGGAATCATTCTTTTCAGTAATACTGCACCTGTAAATATGTATATTATTTGGCATCCATGACATGCAGTAGAGTCACGAGTTTTTCTGGTGATAAGGGCTTAGATTGTTGGTTGCTGTCCCAATGAGAACTGTGAATATAACTAAATAACGACTTTTCAGTAATCAATATGTGAAAATTCTATGCTATCAGGTTAATTCTAGGAAAATTTCTTTTATGATCGCCATGTAAAGTTATGAAAAACATTTTCGAGTACAAATGCACTTGCATCTTCCCCGAATTGATTCTGATCCTACGAAATACTAGTATGCAAAATCAACATAGATCCTAGTTTATCCTATAATTTAAAATGATTGGCAGATAGCTCATAGAGCGGTGCGGTTCTGCCCCACCTAACCTAACTTATAGAAAAAGTAACAAAACGGTTCTGTTGTGATTAACAAACTTAGTTTGTTAATTGATGACCAAATAAAGTGGAACTAAGCCGATTTAGTTGGAAAATGAAATGTAATTAATGCTGAGAGATCCTAACCATCTTCAACCCTCCAAATAGGAACCAGCGAAAGTCACTGTCAATGTCAGTACAATTATCAGAACCACTTTCGTATGTTATTAAAACAAAATGGTCCTATAGGGTAGATGTACCAATTACTAGGGGCCATCATAACCTCATAAGAAATACATGTATCCGCAGTAATAGGTCAGATAGCCCCCCGTAATTGGGACATCTACCCTAGTGATTAACATTTAATAACAGACGAACGTGGTTCTCAGAACCGTACTGACTCAACTGATTGGCAGTGACTGTCGGTGGTTCCAATTTGGAGAGTTGAAGATGGTTAGGATCTCTCAGCATTAATTATATTTCATTTTCCAACTAAATAGTCTTAGTTTCAGTTTATTTGGTCATCATTCTTTGTTTTCTTGATAACTTTGAAGATACTGTGTTTTAAAACATTGGCAACATCATTTAATATCGAAACATTGATAGAAATCATACATTACTGGATTAAGTTGGGAGGTGAATTTTTTAAACGTCGAACAATCTTAGATATTCAGAAACTCTAATAAGATATCTTGAAAACGTCACTCCCATTAAACAACCCACAAAAAGGCATCTACTAATTACTTTCCAGCCTGGTGACAATATGTTTAGCAAATCTTAGGGGTAGAAGAATGGTTAGCTGCAGCTAGCGTTGAGTAACGTCGAAAATTATGGCGAAAGGCGCGTTCCCAACTTAAGAATGCGGGACGATGTGTCGGCGTAACTCCTCACTATACGAAACTATCCCCACGCGTCACGAGGCGAACTTCTCGTCCCCGAAACTTTCCCTACACTGGTAAACTACCCGAAGATAAACGAGCTACCCCGAACACGAGAAGCGTTCCTGTACCATAAACCGCAACGACCCAACTCCCGGAATTAACCTTAAGAATTATATCAGCCCTAACGAAACATCAAGCGCAACGAGCCTGATAACTGCATTTTATTCGCGGGCCGACATCACTTAAATTAGTAGCGACTCGTTTAAAAAAAAGCTTGACGTAAATAGCACCAGGAACATGGCGAGATTGCGGATGTCGACGAAAGGAAGATTTCTTGCCACTACCTTTGGAGCTGTTCTATACTTTGACACTAATATTCATCTGGTTATTAATACCAATATGAGACTGGATGAGCTTTGGAAAGTAATTTTGTAACCCCAGGTCAAACATCAGGTGTAAATTTAGTGATTAACACAATTATTTTCGCAGACATGTTGCTTCGTGTACCCAGTGAGCTGGATGATCTCGCAAACAACTCATTAAGATAATTATACATTTTCTAACTCCCGATTTTTTTCTCAAAATGGAATTAGATTCTTTTCCAAATAATGTCTGTTGCGACAACTTGAGAGTTCAATTTGGTTGAACCATAAAGGCCTTTTTATGATTTCGGTAGAACTGATGGTTACTTATTAAAAAGATGTGCTGACTAAGTTGAAATTGTTTGCTCTTGCGTAACTAGACTTAAAATTACCCAAGCAGCAAATGGAGTCGTTCTACCAAAGTCAGAATTACCTAATCAACAAAAACAGATGTTACAATGTGAAGATACGCCTAAAATGACCTACACGGAAAAAGCATCATGGTTGTTACAACCTAAGATATGGTTGTCTTGACCATACTATATTTATAATTATGTCCCCGAGTAGAAATTTGTTCAGGCCCTGATCAGGGTGTAACGCTTTTGGTCAAGCCCTGATCAGGGCCCTAATAAATTTTTACTCGGGTCCCTTCCATACTATGGTCACCCCAACCATTCTATGGTTGCTGAGACAATATCTGTTGAAAGAGTTTCCATATGCCAAGTTCTCTTTACGATAGCCATGGTTGACCTATCAATATTTTAATACACCAAACTTCTTTGGTTGGTATGTCCAAACCTGTTTTTTCCTTGTACATATAATCTGCAAACTCCTGGAAGGTTTCTGGACTTCAACGTTACGAATCAAGTCAAAATGTCCAAATTTAGATTAAAAAATTCACAGTCTAATAAATTTATAATTCGATATGATGTCCAGTTTTAAGTTAGCATGACCTTACGTTATTAATATATTTCGACGGTAGAGGCAAAATGTCAGATTCAATCAATATGCCTTTTTACAAAAAGGTTAAAATTAACTCGTAATTACATCCTGTCATCTAATGGAAAAGCCATCAAATTTTATAGTTGTAGTGATAGTTGAAGTTTAAGTACTGCTAATTTTGTTTTAAAGTCCTGCATTCTTCGTTATACATAGAACTCTGCTATACTATATGGTTAAATTCTTCGTCAAATTCGTTTTTTTATAACGATGTAGCTGTTATGGTCGACTTTATTCATATTTACTAAAGTTATACAATGACGAATATCAGTCCAGTTATGAGACTCATACCACGAAAGGTTTCTTAAGTAGTAAAATCAGACATAAATTCTTAGTCTCACATCTATTTAGGAGAAAATATATGGTAAGCTACAATTATTAACTGATGTATCCACACCTACATGTCAGACCTTCCACACTCCACGACATGCAAGAAGATCGGAGTGATACATCGTCGTTTCAAGACTTCATTGTCTTGGGTATTATGCAATATTCGCAAATGCACAAAACGATGCAACGTCTAGAATGAATAATTAACCACCGATGAAGTGCAAGAATCAGCAACAGTTATGCAGGTATATGACATTTATAATAATAAATACATCAAAGCGGATTAGCATAAACACTGCGAATGATGAATAGTTCTGTCGAAAACTTTATTTTTAATAGAATGTATCACGTATGAAGCTGCTCTATTAATAAAGTTTAAAATGGGCATCAGGCGTTTGGAATATTCTGTGACTTGTAAGGACTTCTACCCCTGTTCAATTTGCTCCATCCAAATTAAGGAAGACGTTTCCGATGTCATGGATCCAATTAAACGTCATTATGACATGCAACTTACTTGATTTCCCCTCCGATCTATCGTTACTTCAGCAGGAGGAACACGAGGTGCCTACGGATCGATCGGTACGTCGATTGCACCGCCTCCAGGAGTTCGCATCGCTAGTTTCGAACAATGCCGGGATGGCTCACGTAATCGATAATTCGAGATGCCATTACCGGCTACTCCTGAATGCATCAGACCTGCCAGACCCTGCGCCAAAAATACATCCCGGCGATCCGTCCGCAAGCGACAGCTTCGTCTTAATTGACGTCGGTCTGGAAGTCATAGTTATAAAGGCTTTTCGAATTCCAATTATTCTTGTACGACCATAGAAGACATCGAAAGGGTTAATCCTATTAGAGGACGAAAATGTCCGACGTCGAATTAAAAATAAATCACTTCTTCGTGGAAAGATCGTTAGCATCCGTAAGGAGTAAGAATTAATTTTCGTCGGACGAAGGAACACGATAACGGTTTGCTGATCGGAAAATGAATTTACTTATCGTTAGAAATCACAATGGAATTGATTTCACATTTGAATTTCAAAGAAAGAAAGTCATTCTATGAAATAATCGGTATTACTTGGTAATATCATTCCATCATTAAAATATATATGTAAGATTTGAGAGGGCAAAGTAGGATTCCTCGTAAAAACGACGAGATCTCGTTTAAAGTCTGTTGACGTAAAAATTGAAAAATAATACATTGACGTAAAAGCGAAGGAGCTAAAGCCATCACGGGGTTAGATGCGCACCTGAGGTCGTCTGAGGTTTATGACGAATCATCCCTCTTCTAGAATGCTGTAGCTAGTGTCGGTGACGAAGCAAAGGGTTCACGTTCACGTCTTCACACTATGGATCAACCACAAGGGTAGTGAAAATAGGTCACTATTTATGTAACAGCATAGCTTCTCTGGCTTATACGGTCTTCTTCTATAACCATGATATCTTCCACACCATCGCTTTCATACATTCAATAAATGTACAAAGGAATCAATTAATTAACTATGAAGACTTGTTAATCTATCGTACTTGCAACACTTGAATCAATTTGTTCACATGCTCCAATTCAGATTATCCCTTACATGAATAATATAATACGTTATGTCGTACAGTTTTTAAAGAAATTTAATAGACTCGTTGTTATAAAATAGTTAGTAGTAGTTTATTTCCTTCATAAGATAAGATACAAATCTGTAAGGGTTTAAACGGTAGTGTGTATGTTCGTTGTTATAAAATAAATAATATATATTCCGAACTCAATTTGAATAAAAAGGAAAAATAATTTTTTCAATTAAAAACATTTTAAAGCCGCTCCCATGACAAGAAGCAACGACCCTCTTGAGTTTACGGGATGAAAAGCGTTAAAAAAGAAAATTGTTGAACAGTTTTTTAAAGAGGAAAAATCACTTCTATAATAATAAAGGTTATTGATAAGAAACCGGCAAAATAATTTCAAAGAGTATATTGTTCTACATTTAAGAAATCTGAAGATATATAGCAATATTATCTTATATGATGTTTAACAAAGGGAAAAGGAGCGGGTTGACCCAACAAATAAATAGTTAGGCTTAGAAACTATAGATAGCATATGACATCAACGTACTTTGTAAGCTTAATTACGTATTTGTATAATGTCATTAGCGTTCAATAATTTAATGATCTTTTATTGTAACGTCTGCGACATTGAATGGATTCATTGAAAAACGCTAGGATGCAAAGAGGCCAAGATTCCAGATACGATACACTGAGATAAATTTGTTACTAATAGTTAATGTGAACTAATTTCAAGGCTCTTACATTAACTGTAAAACTATAAGTGTAGGAAAGTTTTTTCCTTTTCCTATAAGTGTAACTGTAAAGTTCAAAACGACAGATAACTTTGAGATGATAATACCAGCAGTTTCCTACGTGTCAGTAATGTTATTGTATATTAACTCATATATTGTAACAATCAAGGAGCGTAACGTTAACTGTTAATAAAGCTTACAATCAATTCTGTCGTTTCAAATGCGCATGTCAACAATGCGTCGAAAAATTCGCACAATATCAACTGGCTGCTCTGTGTATGTTTGTTTATCTCTGTTTCGGCGAAACTGTCAGCGTGTAAATGTTTCACGTAATGATACCAACATTAGTATTTAAAATTCTATATACTTCTGGATCTTCTACTTATCGTAGCATACGAACTTTATGCAACAAAGGCAGAAAAAAGTTTCTAACCTATACGAAATGATAACAAACTACATTATACTCTTTGTGTTACATAAAATGATCTAGTATTCGCTGTAATGATCTCATCATTAATATTTAAACTTTTTATGTTAATTATTAACATAACAAGTGTAACCCATGCCAGGATTACAGAATCTTTAGGACAAAGTACTTTATCTGAGGTTCAGAATCTAAATTCTCTTAGCTTAACTGTTAAGCTATTACGTTAACTGTAAAGAAACATTTCTCTGAGTATAGATGTGCATTGTATAGTTTCTGATATCCTAACTTTAAAAAAAGAAAACAGTGATGACAGATGAGGAATTTTTCCCAAATTTAGCGTGGTTTTTCAGTTTTTGGGGACTTTAGGGGAGAAAGGTCTGGGGCGTGAAGTGTCCCTTCGATACATTTATAGACGAATCCATTACATTTATCTAAATTAATTTTGTAGGAAGATACTTAGGTAATAACGAGGACAACATAGGATCGAAATAGAATTTAAAGATGTTCGGTGTATTTTTTAACATCTTCTTCTAACAGAATAATAGTTCTTAAATCTCAACTAATATCGCTAATGTAGTAGCGAATTTAACTATGACATGTGCCCAACCTTTCCCATTGTCTGCATGCAGTGTGATACATTCAATTTGGGAGGTCGACGAAATCTTCCCAGCAAGCAAAAGATCGATTTAAAAATATTCCGATTTTGAATTTTTCATAACTGAATTCTCATTTTGAATCCAAAAATAATTCGGGAATAATACTCAATTACAGAAATTCAAGTCAATTTAATGCGATGGATTTGAATACTCAGAGAAGAATTGACATTAAGTGAGGGTGAATAAGATTTGTTAAAGTATCCAAAGGAGAAACTTGCAATACATTTATGTAAATTCAAAATTATTTGGAAAACAGATAAATTTCAGAGAAGGTTCGGAAATATAATGTCGAACTCTGAATTATCCTGAATAATTTCAATCGATTTTCATTTGCTGCGATTCGAAAGCTTTGTTCTTCCAAAAATTGAACAATAAAAAAGAATTACTTTCATGAATAACGAAAATAATGGTGAAAAAAGAGCAATTTTATCGTATAATATTCGTTGCGAAAGCAACGTCTAATGTTTTTCTCGACCGCTTCTAAGTAAATATTAAGAATTAGATTAATTTCTTGGTATGTACGGTCCTTTTACTTAAATAACCAAATAATAAATCATAAATCATAAATCAAATACATGGGTTGACGATTTCAACCACCAAATATGTCGTAAAGTAACTTAAGTGAGCATTGCCGGGATTGACTTAGTTTCTACAGTAGAAAGAATTTTTTTTAATTTTTCGAAAATACATTTGCAACTATTTTGAAGTGTGCTCTATTGATTCCCGTCGGGAAAATGGCCAAAAAAACTATTTCTGCACAACAATTTTCAAAATTAAGAAAAAATGCCATGTTTGTTAGGTCGTTTTTTTTAATTTTTTACGATTTTCTCCGCCGAAACGGATTTTAATTAATAAAATGCATATATATATATATATATATATAAAGTGACCCCGATTGTTAACCATAAATAATATACTAATAGATTTTTTTTAGAAGCAACGACCGATTCCAAATGGCCGAGAAACGAATCAATTTTTTGTTTAAAATTATTAATTCCTTGAAATAGAGATAATAGAAAGTTTTTTTTTAGTTTTATATAGTGATGATATAAATATTGACTGTTTGTAGACCAAAATTATGATAATTTTGAGTTGATAAATCCAAAATGGCGGATTTATAATGGTCACTTTATGTAAATTCTTCCTCTTATATGAATCCTTCTTCCATAAATGTGTTTCAAAGTTTACATACGGCGGCCATTACGGATCCGCAATTTTGGATTTCACAACTCAAAATTATAGTAATTTTCATCCATAACCAGTCAATATTTATATCATCAATATAAAACGTAATAAAAAAAATTTCTATTTTCCCTATTTCATGGAATTAATAATCTTGAAAACAATTTGCTTCGTTCGCGGCCATTTTGAATCGATCATTGCTTCTACAAAACATTCTATTAGTATATTATTTATGTTAAACAATTGGGATCACTTTTTGTATGTGCATTTTATTGATTATAATGCGTTTCGATAAGGAAAATCGTGAAAAATAAACAACAAAACGACCTAAAAAACGTGATTTTTTTTTTAAACGGGCGGAATCATCCTTTTAACTAAGTGTGTTGCCATGGTTATTAATCGTAAGATTTGCGAGAGCTGCAGATCGACTTATGAAAATGGCACCATATTTCACATTTGTGTATGAAATTTAGGAATGAAGAAACCTACACCAAGTACAGCAGCGGTCATGAGTCGACTTCCGCCAAATAAACAATACTTTCGAAACGTAAACACAAACAACGTGGCTCGTCTTACCAACTGCGAGCTGCTGCTTGAAAACGAAATCGAAAAAGTTTTCACCAGACGGGGATCGAACTCACGACCTACGACTTAGTAGTCTAGTGCGTCTATCTATTTCTCAACATTTAAAAAAAAAATTCTTTCTACAGCAAAAACTGAGTTGATGTTGACGTCAGAAGTGCTTCTCTCATTTTGGGCAAAAAAGGGTTAAGGAATTAAGATTTTCTCGACCGTTTTAACATCAGTAGATTAAATAATCAATTATATTAGTGGATAAAATCGGTCATCATAAAGTTGTCTAAAATTGTTTAAGAGTTAAAAAAACTGTTTAACAAATATTACTTTTTCGGTTGTATTATTTGTAAACTTTGAAAAAGTGTTCAATTTTTTATGTACAAGTATTTAGGAAATGAGTATAACCTTCAAAAAATTTAGATTCAGGACGTTATGATATGCACAAGAGGAGTTAATAGCAAATAATGATGCTCTATTGATGATTATGTCAACTAAAAAGTTGACAAATCTAATATCAACTAATTTGGTATTATATTTTTTTAAAAATAATTTTACTAATTTTCTATTCTATACGTTTTATGTAATTTTTTTCTGTAGCTAAAATTCGCACATTTTTGTAGTCAAAATTGTGTGCTGTATTTAATCCATGCATTATTAAGCTCGTGTATTGTTCTTTGTTTTGGTTTATGTTTCTTTTGTGCACATGAATTCTCGTCTCGAGTCTTCCTAGCCTACGTAAAATTTATCATTGTAGAGTTCCCTGCAAACACAAAAGTAACAGTTATGTAACAACTATGTAACATTTATGTAACAATGTAACCATTACGTAAATATTACAAAACAGTTACTTTCCGTGTTTGCAGGGATGGTATCCGGTAAATTACATAGGCCTTTTTCAGCAAGGGTAGTTTTACATATAAGTTTTGATACAAGACTTATGGTTTCTTGTTTTAATACGCTTTGATAGTGTTTCGTGATACCTTTTACCTACCTGGGTCGACAAATCCGTAAACCACACCTTTTTTGCATTGTAGTGGCTGGTTATTCGTAAAATCTTGTAACGGAACGATCGTAATAAATAGGGAGAGAAGGAATCAAGAAACTGTGAAAAATCGCGAATCAATAACGAAAAACCGGCACAATAAAATGACAACAATGCCACTCTACAGGGGCCGCCATATCTAACTGCACTTCAGACGAAGACGAACCGCGCAAACGAAGATACACGGGAGTTGACGAAGCGCGCCCCGATTGGTGACGGGATACGCCGACTAAATCCGAATGACGTAGACAATTGGAATTTCGGCGCGCGCGTCGGTGCGCCTATCAGGCGCGCGTGCCGCCAAATTTGAATCAGGTGGGCGGCCTGTAAAAGAAAAAGGCACGAATGACATTTAAATGGGTGACAGTTCGGCCCGAATTCCGATTTAAAAATTAAAAGTTGACAGGCAGATTGGACGGCCTATGTGGCACAAATAGGAGCGCCGCAACGAACTCTTTTATCCTTGACGTGATCCTGAACCACATTGACGAGGACGCATCCATCCTAAATCAACAAGCCATAAAAGGCGTGCATCACAAAAGATGTCAAGGAGTTACCCAGTAATTTTAATCAGTGGAAAAAACAACGACCCAGTCGACGACGAAGTGAAGACAGGTCCGGCCCAAAACAACCAAAGAAGCCACATGTAAAGAGGAAGCCCAATCTTCAGCTCAGAGAAGAGCACCTTCTCTCCCTATGCGTATGGTATTGTTCTGATTTTAAGTTACTATTTTGTATTTGCGATGTTCGCGATATTTTTATGAATTATTTTGCCTCGTAAATTATTTCGTCTTTTTATGTATTTTCTTGTGTATCGTATAATTTGATGAGTTGAGACTTATCTGGCATAATTCATTTTAATTAGGTATTTTAACTTTGTTGACTAATATGAGACATTTTTATTCCTTTGGAGAAATGGACCAAAATGTAGAAGTAATCCAGAATCAAACGTTCCATAATTTAACTCAAAAGTACCATACTTTGATCCATTTTGAGCTAAACGAACTCCAAATATGTACTGTCGGCTGACATTTTTTATATTTTATTTTATATTATTATAGAAGACAAAATTTCTTTTAATAATCGTAAATAGCATTTTAATTTTCCAACCCAGAGATATGCAAATTCAGGAATGAGAAAAATCACAATCGAGTGGTGCAAAAAAAAACGATTCTGCAACCTGGGTTGAAATTCCAACTGTCCCGACGAAGACATCGACAAATGAAGGGACATAAAGAAATGGACCCTTTCTTTAAAAATGCAATAGAACCACCGAAATCCGTCTTAACCGATGAAATCTCCTGATCATTGACCACCACTCCTGGATCATCTTTGAATATGTGTCATCAACAGAACTGAAAATCAGTAGGAAATAATCAAAATGAAATTCTTGACACAATAGCACCAAGGACGAAATTATTTATTTAATGTACTTTTGGGCAATATAGACCGTTTTATATATGACCTCCCGTTATACAGGTTGTGCAAAAACTATCAAAAACATTCGGCATTTTAAAAACCTAACGTGTACGTTATTAACGATTTGTCCCAGTACGGACAAAAACAAGTGATCTTATTTTGGTCAGTTTTCGATTCATTCGCTTTCGTCCAACTTTGATGAAATTTAGATAAACTTTTTTTTACCAGAGGGATTCCAATTGAATTGATGTGTTTGTTTAGCAGTTCTTGCCTTTCAGCCCTTTCATCCCTACTGATGCACATAAAGAAACACGAAATTAATGTAAATATTGCTTTATAATTTTTAATCAATAATTTTTTCCGACTTGGTAATAAATAAACGTAATCTCTTTCTTAGTTGTTATTTTTCAATTTCTAAAATTATGTTATCAAAATCACGTCCATAACTAGAAAAGAGATTACTTTGTTTTATAATCCTTATTACTTTTAGGAGATTTTTATGGGAAAATATCAGTTAAGTAGGTTTTGTGTGGAGATCATTTGGCGACGGTTGGATTGGTTGGGCGCCAATTTAGCAGATCTTTCTGAAAACGTTATCGGGAGATCGTCAAGATGTCAGAATGGTCGCTTTAATCATCCTGTAAATATTCTCAAGACGTCCTCAGAGTTGGACATCCTGATGATCTGCCCTAAATGTCGTTATAGCGATATGCTGCATGAACAATTAAAATAAATGTAATACGGTTAGGGTTCTGCATCTCTAATGAATTCACGAAACTGCTTGATCCCGCACTCAAAGGATTCTTCTTCGGCATCAGGGATCTCATTTCGATTTTGGATCTCGCTTACATAAGCACCTGGACTACCCCATATATATTCGTATCAATTCGTTGGCCTCCCCGGGAATCGCGGAAGAGCGTTACCGTAACGCTCCAGTGCCGAGGCGTGCGTCAGCATTGTCAAGCTACAACATGGTAATGCTGCGTCATCTTAACGAGACACGCGTCCCTCGAAAAGTCGTTCCCTTTGGAATTTCGCGTTGCTGTCTATCAAATCGACGGCGAAGGGTTCCCGCAGCTTAATGAACCATAAGCCATGAGCTTTGTCGACGTCTATCGTGTGAACGGCGTTATGCGCATTATTAATTACGCTAGATAGGAAACTGAAATTGGTCTACATCACGAATGCCCAAAATTGGAAAACCGATAGGACGGAAATTGGACGTTTCGAAAAGTTACCGATATTTGGTACAACATTTCAGCACTTTCATCAAATCATATTGACGAATTCCATGTACAGTTTGAAGGCCTTAATTTAGTAAGATATTAACGTAGGTACCTATCGTTTGAAAATATAAATATCTATTAAGAGTAAAAAATTCAAGCAAATTACACGAGAAAGTTAAGACACTCTTTCGGGTTTTAATTTGTTGGTATATACTCGAATTTTACCCACTTTATGACGAAAAATATTTCTAACTCGACCGTAAACATTTACGACCCAAAAGTGATTTCCTGATTTCCTCACGACGGCTTCGATGTCCGTCGGGCACTTTGATCGCCTGAGGGCGTAAAATATACTTTTTTTTTATCATTTTGATGCAGTAGTCGTAAAATGGCCATTTTCGACTCGCAAATCGAGGCATAATATATTGTACGCCTACTGTATCAAAAACAATATTTGAATCTCAGGTGTAGAATGTTCATCCTCGTACACATGGAGCCGGCTTTGCCGTCTCTCGGGTTCTACTGTCGATGAGTAAAACTCCATTTTACGCCCTTGATACAAAAATAACTATTTTCATTTAATATTAATGATGTAAAGAAGGCGCTACATGCCCCCACATTCTATTCCTACTGCCTTTAATAGGAAACATGTAGCATACAGTCCAGTCTAACACTGAGACACTGAGGAGACAATGAGGGTTCTTGATAAGCCTTCTAATGTTATCAGTCCGCAATTTTTTAAATATAATATTTTAAAGATTTGTTACAAACTTTGTATTATTACATTAATATTTACCTGTTGATAATTTTAGTCACTGATTTTCTCTTAATGAAGTTACATTGGAAAAATAATTACATCACACCAGCCGTAAAGTGGCTGCATTACGAAGCAACCTCTATATCATACAAATAGTTTCGAAAGCTTCAGCGAAGCTGTTCCCATTCGACAAAATATTATACAGCCTCGTCCTCATTATCATGCGGAATTCGCCATACGACGTCGACGCACACCTGATATTATACCGATAACGCGTTGGGGATCGACCCACACCACGTATATTAAATTTCCATTTTACGTAGAACTGAAACTACCTATAACGCATAAATACCAAACGTAATTGAGTAAACGAGATTTTATAGTCGGGAGCGTAGATTCGAAAATAATTTGATTCAATGTGCAGAAGAATTGAGAGACGAGACGCTTCGCTACACTGCAATGCACGCTGCCCATAGTACCTAGAAATGCGTAATACAGGAACTGCATTGAACAGATTGCGCTTAGAGAATGTACTCTATTTCGGTTAGCCTTCAATGCTAGTCTTCAATGTAGAGAATGCTGTCTAAAGTAACGAGTAAAATGGCAGCGATAATGCACTGTCGTGATCATTACGTGTAATTAACAGTTTCAGTGAGAATGAACTGAATGAATATATTTTGTTATTAAGTAGAAAAATCCCCGCGACGAGCGAATCGCGATAGCAAAATGCGAACTCATTTATCAACAATTTTCTACCAATTTGTCTCTACCAATCGAGTTGGAAATTCTTTTGGAAAATTATAAACTACAGCAAATGTAGCAGACAGATTTAATTTACAAAATGATACAACATTATTTTTTGTGTTCTTTTGTTATTTTATAATGAAAGAATGGGGGCCATCCTCAAGAGTTCCCATGCACACAGAATTGAAATTCGGACCTTTGAATTGACGGTCGATCGCTTTCCAAGTTTAGTGCTCAATTTTTCGGAAAATAAAAATTTTGCAACAAAAATCATGCAAATGCAATAGGATATGTCATTTACATCCCTAAAAACACTATCAAACAAGTAACAAAAGCTAAATTATTCACACAAATTTTGTTTGACATTACGTTGGACCTGGATAGATTCCATATTTATTGGAGATTCCTTTGGCAATCCTTGAGCATCAAAATAGCTTCCGTTTTAGGTATCAAAAAATTATCTTATTTTTTACTGAACTTTTCTTGAAAAATTCATATTCTGTTCTTGAGCAAGAGTGCACGGAGAGGAAAAATATAACTAATGAAACCATTTTACCGTAAAACAAGGTACAGTATACTCTCGGTATAATTACCCACTTGGTTCTTTGCCTTTCCCTCGCGTCTCCGTATATTTATCAAAAGAAGGACTCTTCGTGAAATCAAAGCAGGCCCTTTCTGAGGTCCCAGCCGGCAAGGTTGCCAAAAGATAGCGGTGTCGGGTAAATATAACGAAACGATACCGGCAAAAATGCTGACACGTAAATATAGCGAGACTTAATTATACCGGGACTTTACTGTATTACCCGAAGTAGTTAAATTAACTTCTTTGTAGTAAACATGACCAGCGAAAGCTACTGGGAGGCCGATTATAACCTAATTTTTTTGTTTATTTCTGGAGCCTATCTTATAAACAAAAACTTCAAAAACACACAAATGTTATTTATATGACACTTTTTACATTTGAAAATTTTTATCCGACATATTAGCCCTGTCAATTTGAATTTTGAAAATATGTCACGTCAGATATCGAAGTATCAAGTTTTAAGCTAAGAAGTAAAGTTACTGTTTTTAAAAAATTTGAAATACAAATCAGAACTTATTACGTAAAAATTCCCAATATTTTTTTTTTATTATCTCCATGATTATTTCTTTGCATGCTATACAGTCATTAACAAGATCTTGATATTATCGTAATATGTAGTACAGACCTTAGGAAGTGTGTATAAGATTGCACCGAATAAACTTAAATATCTCAAAATGATTTTAATAATCATAATTTACAGAACACCTTGGCAACGTCTTAAGTAGTGTTTTTTTAATATTCTTTTTAAGATCTTCTTACATTTATTTTGATTCTGTTAAATTGACAAAAATATATGTTTAAATTCCGATAACTTTTTAAAAACAGTCAAATCTAACCTCTGAATTGCATTCCAATAACTCACACACTTTGTTTATTTAATTCCTTTAATTAGTACTTGAATGAATGAAATGAAATGTGGAATGTATTGAACTATTCCGAGTAATTAATTAGTAATCAAATTCACTGATAGATTTTCATAGCGAATATGAGGTACTGTATAATGTGAAAAAGTTCCATGTAATTTTACAGCGAAATTGTGGAAATTACAATACCTGGGAAAATCGTGGTAACTATATTTGTAATATTACAAAAACGTTGTAAAATTATATTTTTTGTAATATCGCCATAAAATCCGATTTTACGGCCTACTTTGAGTACGTAAAATGAAATTTCACGGATCACGTGAAACATGAACCTGCGCTGTCAAAAACATAACCCATACGGACTAAATGCTGTCGGCGAAATAGAATTTTTACAGCTTTCAGTATACTTATCGGCTTCGCTGGTCCTCGCACGCTGATATCGCATTCGGGCCGTAAAATCTGGTTTTACGGCCTTGTATCGAAAAATACTATTTTTTAATTACACAATCGATGTAAAATTACCTTCGACGTTGTAAATTTACATTTCCATTCTGAATTTTACATGTTTATGGTAAATATTTTGGGGTGATTTTTAAACGAAAATTGTAATTTTACTACGAAAATATAATAGGAAATTTCAACAAAACTGTAAAAACTTTTACTTTTCACAATAGTTTATTTCAAATTTGTGGATATTTCAGTAACGTAACAAAATCTTAATTACTTTTCAGATTAAAGTTAAATCATTATACTAACGTAAAAATGAAAATTGGTATAATCCTTGTCGCTTTAGAATGAGAGGTAAAATAACGTCATATTAATATCCGCAATGAGGATACACGGGAATACTTGGAGCGTGGCTTGGTTACACTCAGACATGCATAGAATTTTTCATGGCGTATTGCGAGTGGATGAATTCTAGAACTATCACGTGTAGTATTGTAACTGCTACTTGGGATTCCTTCTTCAAGCAATTGCTTTCCCCGCTTCCTAACGTTTACCGTTTTCCGGTTTCTTGCTATACTTTCATTTATATTTATTTGTTATTTCATTCTCATACCATGTCCTATTCACATCTGGTGGTATTTACAATGTAAAATATATTAACTTCTTTCCTATGTTAGTTTGTCGAAGGCTTCTAAAAAATTACATTTTTTCACAAGAAATAAAGTAGTTTTCCTTCGTTGTAACACCTCTTCAAGTTTTAGGTTATTTTCCATGGAGGTGTATTCAATACCGCATATAATTTTGGTTTTTATATGTATAATATATAATTTCAGACAACATGAATTTGATCTTATGCCGTTGGAGGACTTTCATTAGGACTTGGGATATCACGATTTATATTTACATCGATCAAAAAGTAACGACATCTTAAGTCATGGTTAAATGATATAATCTATTGACCTTAAAAAGGATATGTTACAGGCAAACTTACTAGATCTTTTAACCATTTTAAATAGTGGACTATTTGGAGATTGATGACGTGGTTTGTGAATAGTTCTTCAAATTTCTTAAAACTGTAAAAGAAGTGTTCTAGAATTAACGGCTTACAAAATTCCGAAATAACATTCCATCACTTTAAGAAACTGGTGGAGGATAACAATCATATATCCAAACAACAACAAAAAGGATTCTAATTTTTCTGGCCACCATATTGAATCAGCCATTTTTTAGTCAGTGGATTCATACTCAAAAATATTTGAAATATACGTACAAAGTGTTTCATGAACAATAATCCAGCCACTTCTACTGGAAGTAAAACTTTGCTTTCCAGCAGAATAAATTTTCCATTTTAATTTCATCACCTTGAATTTAGAAATACCAAATATCATACTTTTTAGTCTAATAATGCCCAAATACGGGTTCGTGATATAAAAAATGTTTGACATACATGGTTTCGTCACGTTCAAGTTCACATAATTAAAAAAAAAACACCAGATGGCTCCAATGGGAGGTAAAACGCCTGACGAAGAAGTAAAATACCAGACAGAAATAAAAATAGTTTATTACGATTACAACGTTTTAATCTGGCCATTCTGCAAAAAATTTGATTGGAACTTTACAAAATCAGATAGTAAAGTGGGAAATTATGCTTAAATCGATAATAGCTATTAACTTTGTTTAGTATTTACTATACATCGACGCCCCATACGAAAACTAGCACGTTTTGTGTTATTTTAAATGAAACCGTGCTAGTTTTCGTATGGAGCGTCGACTTATAGTACATATAATTAGTCTAGTATCTTAATATATTAAATAATTTTGTATAACGGAAGAAGCCATTCGAGAAGCTGAAATTTGCAACCTCTGACTGTAGCATGAATAGTTTTGTATATTTTCACCGTTATAATAATCAAGAAACTAATGAAACATTTTTAATAAAAAGAAAACCGGAAAAGCAGTGAAACGTCGTATTTTCAAATGATACACGGAGAAAAATAATCAGCAAAGTCAGCCGAAAAATCCGCAGATTCTACCAATTTTATCCTATAGGGACAGCTGTTGGAATTCCGTTAGGGATAGCCGATAATTTCAGCTAAATTTACTGAAAAAGTCCGCAAATTTAACGGAACAAATCTGCTAATGTAGCGGAAATTTAGAGCTAAGCGCGAATTGAGTAGGGTTAAGGATACATTAGCGGAATCAAAACAGCTAAAATTGCATATATTTTCGGCAATTCCAGCCGAAAATTTTAGCTGATATGAATCAGCTAATCCAGCGGAGTCATTTTTCTCCGTGTATTGCGCACAGAAACATTCTAGTACATTAAAAATGGATTAACATTTATTAATTTAATTTATTTAATCTCCATATATTTATTTTTCACAACATATCTTGTCTCTAAAGTAGGTAACTAAGTACAGGTTGCCTATAAAATAATACTCGAGAACGACAAAGGCATAAGAGACCTGTTGAGCGTTGCCAGAAGCCAGGAATATTGCGATACTTCTTACGCTGCGCTGCTCTGGATACTTTGTGCACTATATGTGGTCACTCGCGGTTTTCCTAACACATGTATATACGTGTGACTGAAAGTGCTTTGTAATCTTAAGTAATTTATCACGTTGTGTTTATGGAAATGTGCTCGTAATTTGATTTTATAACAAATGTTTCACGCTAAGATTTAATTTTGCCAGAAAGCCATATTATGTTTGTATCACACTAGTAAAAAAACGTATCAGTTAATGGATAATTTATACCTAGTTTACATGTTGTCGATATAAATAGTCTACGAAAACTAGGTAGCATTAGAGAAAGTTACAAATCTACACAGAATCTGGACCACAAAAATTTTACAAATCATGTATTTACGGAATTATACTGTAAATAATGAATGGACCCGACATATTTGATTCAACTCAGAATATATTTAATATCTTTTGCCTAGAAAAATGGCGAATCGTCACGTACAAGGCTGAGCAAGGACTCTCAAATGTTAATGATCTATTATATATTCTTTGTCGGGAAAAATAAAACACAAACTCTATACAGTAGAGTCCCGGTATATTTCCAGACTCGGTTGCTCGCCTTCCCCTCCCGTGTCGTTATATTTGCGAAAAGAGGGGAGCGCGTCGTTTCTCCCACTCCCGTGTCTCGTTGTATTTGTGATGTCGCAGTAGGCCCTTCCTGAGGCCCAGCCCGCAAGGTGGGGGAACAAGAGAGTGGCGACAGGTGAATATAATGAAACGGAACCAGGCAAATATCCTGGGACGTAAATATAGCGAGACGTAATTATACCGGGACTCTACTGAATATACCAAACATATGTGTGAATTCACTCATCACATCCACACTTTTTAGCTTTGTATCGTAGGTAACGGTTTCTAAAATTGACAGGTAACATATAGTGGAGTTAACATACAGCGGAAGATTACACGGTATTGTTAAACAATGACAATCAAACAAATCATGGGATTTTACAATTAATTATTTTAGAATGTACAAGTGCAATACTCGGAAACTTATTGAGTGCGTTATACATACCAGTATGTAACATTTTCCGGATATTTCTGTAAAATCGTTCTGATGAATAAATACCCCCAAAACACACATATTATTGGATACTCGTTGAAAGTCTACTGAACAAATCTATAAAATTGTAACAATTCTTTATCATTACAAACCTTTTTGTAGAATAACTGCGCTTCTTCTACCATTATCCAGTTGTAAAGTGTATAATACATGTCAAATCTAATATAAATGAACTTAAGACGCCAATCGCCTGTACTAAAGGCGCTCATATAACTATTAATTATTAACTCCCAACATTATATGTATGATACGAAATGATTCTGCTCCAGTCGCTTGCAGTTAGACCCCGCTATTATAAACGCCATGTAGCAGTAAATAAAGTACCTTGCAACAATGACATGTTGGGAAAAGGTTGTTGGATCAGAGTTCGTGTTGATTATTTGTTTTGCACGTAATGCACGTACTTATCCAGAGAAGAAGAAATTCCTCTACTCTTTCATTTGGAGTGACTGATCCAACTGTTTCAGAATGGTCTTTCACTTCTTTTAGAGTAACAGACATGAACACTCCAGGTTCGAAGAGAAAATTGCACTTCAAGAAATGTAAAGAATGAGCCGTTAAGACAACATTTTCAAACTAAATGCGGACTCAATTAGAATTAAATCACAACAGGTAAAGAGTACCTAAATAGTATTATTCTTCGATGAAATACAAATACATTCATTAAAAGTGAACTATGACTTATGCCGATTCAGTGATTCTAATTTATTCGGAAGTCCAACCGACCTAATTGTGACCAATTTTGCTGCTTTAGTATTCTGAAAGTTAGGTCTTAGCTCTGCTTTGATACAATCAGTAGATAATGTTAATGTCATTTTCAACGGTAATATTACTGACACAATGAACGTTTGTCGTCGGATGTCAAAGAAATTTTCGGTAACTCGCATTGTACGAAAATAGAATTTATAAGTAAAATAAACGTGATAAATAATGTATATGGTGGATGCACTTGAGAGTTCTCGTGAGAATCGCGAATATGCATAATACGAGCTTGACGAGCTGGACTCAATTGCGTTTCGGCTCGTCGTTGAAGTCTCAGTGCAGAAATGAAGCCGTTGTTGGGGGACTCTTGATTCGAGCGATTCAAGGCATTGAGAGAGGAGACCTTAAACGATTAGAAGGGATGCTCGATTTGCATCTGAATATCATGAATTCTTCAAAGCTTCAGTTAAAACACAAAAAAATATAATAATAAAATAATAAAAATAAAATAAATTAGCAATAATTATGAAACGTATTTACTTTTTTAACTCTAAAACAATTACATAACAATGTCCGTTTTTCAATATAAATCTGAAATGTTAGAAAATTATTTTTAGTGGGCGATTTTTATGAGTACCAACCCTCATTTAGCTTTTGTTAGATCTCCATCTGAAATACGTGGGGTACATGTTACGAACCCACATGACTGACTTCATGAATGGCGAAACCGTATAACGGCAAAATTCTCCTCGCTCAAGTGGAAAAAAGGGGAGAGGATCACCCCTGGTCACCACTTATTCATCGTCAGGTAAAATAAACTTCACGTCGATGGCCACCCTTTTCCCCTTGATTTAGGAATGCTTGGTTATCAGATGTAATCATCACGTGTCATGATTTGCAATGGGTAGTTGATGTATTTTTATGGGTTTGTTTATTTTGGTAACAAACGAAGATTCTCATTTGAATTTCGGACTAAACTTTATCTACATTTTAGTCCAACTTGAGAAATCGGCCTGTGGTTTAAATATATGTAAATTAATTTATTTTGGAAATTGATAAAATCAACAAATGGCTATTAGGTATTTTTCCGTGGCCGTATTAACTCCCCCAGGGCAGAGCTGCGGAAAAAGATCAGCCGTATATCAACGTTTTTCCTTACTTCCTCTACTTCATGAACACTCCGAAATTCCCACGTGGATCAGACACGTCACGTGGAAAGTGTAACTCGTTGTCGAACGTCCGTTACTGTCTGGATGACGGACAGGTTGTCCAGCCTTGGTATCTATCGTAGCTGCGGGGCTTTTCCGGAGCTTTCCGCCCAGTCCCCCCTTTTTCCTTTCGACGTTTTACTCCTGCTTCGCACCCCATCCTGCACATTCGGGTAAGACATTTTATCGTAGCGCTTTTCAACAAGTTTATAACGTCGCTCGAACCCCGAGCCACGAGTTTCACTGAAAGTCGGAGATAAGAAACTTTTTAAGTCGATTCAATGAATACGGGAACTTCCACGCATCAATCTTACTTTTACTTTCATTATGTAATGCATGGGAGATGCGTAGGGAAAGAGCATTCATCTTCGTGGGGAGCAGTATTCGTGTTTATAGGAAGAATGGGAAATAAGGAGACATCATTTTCTGCCGATGTTGCGGCTCGCGAGCATTGTCGAATTCAGGCGTTTCGGAAATGTAATTGAATTCTAACTATATGTAAATATAGGCACTGATGTAGTTAAGAAATGGATAAAATATGAGCATGTGCATTGGTGTAAGAGTGAAATCTTATTTTTCTGATAAACGACTACTTAGTATAACTGCCATGAAAATTTAGTAGGATATATTGCATTTTCAGAACTGCTACATGGCCTTTAAACTCGAGCAGAAACTAGCCTGCTTAATTCAATTTAGCCTAAGTTCTTTTGGAAGCATGTTAAGAAACATTTGACGCAAAACTTTCCGAAGTAAGACGAAACAATCCCATTTTATCTTATTTTGTTTGTACAACATATTTCAGAACATTCAGAGTGAAATATCTGGACTACAGTACCAATCCTTCACAAGTTGCAATTATAGGAGATCCGGTACGACTAATGTTTTTAAGTATCCAATAGAAATATACATATATTGTAAGAAAGAAGCAGTTCGCTCTATATATTCATAACAACTGTAATATTGTACACAATGAGTTAATACTAGAATCCATTTGGGTTACGTACCTGGAATTCGACCGGGCTAATCCAGCTGCTTCTCACCATAAACAATTTTTGTACTCGGGTCATTGGTACTAAATCCCTACTGAGTTAATCAGACTAGATTTCGGTCAGAACCTCGGTGTATTGGTCCTCATTTTTTGTTTGAATCGGCTTAGTAAAGTCTATACAGAATTTTCAAAAGTCTAGTTAATTTTACAAAAACTGTATATATCTCTCGTGTTCTTGAATGAAAAAAATTACGTTAACTTTTGAGAGAAAATATTTTTCGTGGATCCCGTGATATTACACTCTTGAAGAGTGACATTGGGTAGGATAAGAAAGCCTGGACGCAAAAATATAAAATAAAAAAGAAATACCTAAAAAACGTAGAGGATACCTGCCAAAAGGGTGTGATAGTTAGGGGGATAATAAAACGAGAACGTCTGGAGAAAAAGGAGGGTATCACACAGTGTGTACACGCATCTTTTCACGATTATACTACTATACGAATATTTTCTCGACATGTGCCATATCGCACGATGCGACATAAAGGTCGAGCAACCCGTGAAATTACTCCGTTGCCATCCTCTACAGCAAGGGAAATAATCATACATTCTCTGCAGTTCACGGTACTTCGAGTCGGTAATACTTTTCCGACGGGCGAAAGACGAAGTAGAAAGAAAACTTGGCCTTTTGGTAGGTCGGTTCTCGCTGAAAAGCAAAAAAAAATTGTTGAAACGTCGTGGTGATTTTTCGCTCGTCTTTTCTTTTCCATGGCAAATGCTATAACGAAAGAGCACCAGTACGAAGAGAGGTACAATAAGCGCACCTTCTTGCGGAAGCGAGACGCATTATCGATATTACTTGTACGAAAAGCACCAGACCGAAGAGACCTACGGGTGTTAGATAAGGGACAGCCGAAAAGGTAAAAATGGACAATGAGAAAATGCATCGTGGAGAAAAAAAATGTACATTACTTTAATGAGATGCGATTCATTAATTTATAGAACAAGCATTTGAAGTCTTCAAAACAGTCATGTTTAGTAAAGTTTCACACCCTTCTGGAAAATGAGTCCAGTTCTAACCAATCTAAATACTTTCCATGTTAATAGAATAGCAAAACCTGACACCAAAACAAAAAACTAGACAAAATCTACCATCGTACACAGAAAGTAAAATATTGTATCCGATAATAGAGTGATCTTACCGGATAACACATTGATGATACTAGATACCATCAGATGTTATCCGGCACCATCAGTATGGTATCAAGTAACATCTATTTCTCTCCGTGTATAGGCAAAATTAAAGTACCGTATTTTAGTTACTAGATTTGTAACATAAATTGTTGTCAAACGTACAATAATATGTTCAGTCTGGCAAGATGGTGGACTTTTTTCCTGATTACAATCTTCTCCTCTCCCCCACTATAAGTCACATCTGTTGTATCACTTTATCTCTCGTTTTCTATTTCATGGCGTTTGCGCAGTTATGTGCACATTTATATTTTGCATGATATAGATATAGATATATGTATTTTTGACATCTGAAATACTTAATTACGACAGCTTCATGAATTTGAAGCGTTAATGAACTTTAAATCGCTTTATTCGGATCAAGCATAGTTTGCCCTGCAATTCTTCATCATATATTAAAATAGCTGTTTTGTAGATCGTAAATAGACTCATACAGATTATGCTTTATTAGACCTTTATTGGGAGATGAGACAAATAATAGATCCATTATTTTCCTTGTTCCCGACTTGCGAACACTGCATGCATGAAATGAAATCTATTACAACTTCGCGGAAGTTTCGATAAGATACCGCGTCTTTCGGTATTACCATAGCTATAATTCACTCATCTATCGATACTATTTTACAAGAATTTCACTAAATTTATTAGTTAATTTTGAATATACAGATAAATAAAACTGCTAATTAACCCTATGAAAATTAAGATGGTATTCAATTACAGAAATAGTTTTTGTTTTATTTTTACAAAATTTTATATTAAATACTGATTTTATTAAAGGATAATAATAAATATAAAAAATGCAACTTTGATTCCGATTCCTCTAAATACCGGATCTAGAAAATCTATGTAAAAAATATATTTATTAAACTTCTCACAATCTTTTTAACAACCCAGGTAGAAATGGGTGGAGCAAAATCCTGGCTAGATACTGATCCAGTACTGGTACCTGGTACTGATAAACGGAAATTGGTCAGTATTGGCATTAACATAGACAAAGTACCGAGCTAGTACTGGCGTCCAGTACTGTTTTCTGTATTAACAGTTACTGATCGCCGGAGAAAATACGTACTGATACGGTACTAATTGCCAGTACTGCGGTTGGTATGAAATGATTACTGACTATCGAAGCAAATCACTACTGATTCAATACTGACCGCCAATACTGTTTTCGGTATTAAATGACTACTGACCGCCAGAACAATTAAGTATTAAAACATTAATAGCTACCAGTATTGTTGTCGGTATGAAATAATCATTGACCGTCGGAGCTAAGCAGTACTGACGGAGTACTGACTACCAAGAAATGCTGTAGGTCTGAAATTATTACGCAGATAGAAATTTCTGTAGCTCTCCGGAGTTAACCACCGGCGGAGTACTGACAAAGTACTGATACCCAGTACTGAGTTTCGGAGAGTAATCAGTACTACCTGCACCACTTCAAAAGTACTGAACTGACTTCCGTACATCAGCACTGGAGATCATGAGTTAATTAGTCTTGACAATCGGAGTAAATCAGTACCGACGAGATACTACCGCTCTCTACAATTCGGAGCCGAATGAGTACTTACTTTGGTACTCAGTATTTGCCCCGTACTAATAATCAGTGATAGTATCCGAAACGAAATTAATATTAATATAAATTGTATTCGATATAATTTGTAGTCAAATTACTTTCAAAATATATTTTTTTTCGAATAATAAATCATCAGTACCTACTAATTCAGTACTAATTTCCAGTACTGTCGGTCAATACAGATCCGGTACTTCTCGACTCCGGCAGTCAGTACTGTATAGCGTTACATGCCGGTGTTGGCCCAGTACCAGCCTGGTACTGGCGGTCAGTACTGCAAGTCCGGCAGTGCAACTGTGTCACTACCATGCCGGTACTATTCCGGTACTAATTTCTACCTGGGAAGGGTCTCTTGTAAGAGATCAAAATTTCATACCAATAATGTTGTCAATGGATTAATTTCAAATGCGATCACTGAAAAGCCATGTCCTATACATACCTACGTATACTTTATTTTGTTTAACAATTATTATACATAGACTTACTTATATAAACTGATTCAGCAATTTAGAAGCTTCAAACTACTACCGATAAGTGAAACCGGGGATTGCAACTGTAAAAAATCAGCGCTTTGTTAACAATATTTATATTGTGTGGTTGTTTTTCTTTACATTGAATGCGGTTCCAGTATTATATCTTCAGTTACCAAGCCATAGAAATAAATAAGGAAATAATCGGATCAATCTCTTGCTGCTTGAACATTTGGTGCTGTAGAGAGAGCCCAAAGACCGAAGAGAGATGGAGATTGGTGCTGGTCTACAAATAGTGGCCACGAATTGTCGCTATGTGAGAATATGCAAGCATTACATATTTGGTTATTATTGAGTTATGTTTAAGTTAGCCATAGAAAACTCCTTATCCGGAGATGGTAAATGATGCCTAATTACAAAATTGACATTCAAAGATATTGTGGGATAACGACCTCAAAATCAGTTAATAATTAAAAATGAAGAAATAGGTTTTAACAAAAAGTTCCGCATTTTCCTTCCGACATTCCACCGTGAAAACTATCCTAAGCGTAGCACTATGGCATCTACGTAGATCTCTGTTTTGCCTTACTTTGTTTAATTCGTAAAATTATGGTCAATTTGAAGGTTGACCGATGTATTTGTAATACTAACTACCGATATTCAACTTCAATAGTTTCGATTAATAGCTACTGTCAATATAAACATCAATAATAATTACACAAGAGTTTCCCTATTAATTCCCCATTGACGATGATTTGTTTGAAAACTGGTATTAACTAAACTGACACATTAACAATATCGTAGAAAGTCAATTATAAAAACCTTTAACAGCTTCTCTAGTTGTGAACAGTGACTGACAGTAAAAAACATTTTTTTGTTAAACGAATTAATTTTTGTAAAACGAAGAAATATTCCACAATTACTTAAATATAATAAAGAAAAATTGGCATCTCAAGGGCACTCAAAAAAAAATGAACTGTAAACATCTGTTATTTGCTAGTTATTATAAAGTATTAAAGATAAGCAACAACGTTAACACTCGTGTAACGCCAGCAACTTTATCGGTTACGAAACTCGGTTCACATTAGTTGGGAAACTCATTAGCGTGGCTAGTGCTAATTTCAATAGAATTTCTTGCCCAGCTCACAAGACACTTGGAATGATATATATATAAATATATAACATGCAGCTAGCACGAAATATACAGAGAAACAAGCTGTAGAGCATACATCAACACCGACATCTTGCCTTGATAAACAGAGCCGGTATGTCGAGAAATAGAGTGGCTCCGTTGAATATAGCTCGTTAATTAACTAAAACGAAGACCGTAACAACTGGATCCAGCGACCTGCTGAAAGCCTATTTACGTTTAGAAACAATAATTCGACTTTGGAGTCCACTCAATTAATTGCTTGCATCTGAATAGGAAATCCTGCTGCTTCATTAGCGGAATTGCATAATACAAGGGTCGTGCTGAAAGATTACAACTAACCATCATTAGTGTCTTTATGACAGACGTGCAATTTGCATTGTTACAACATAAATTCACTATTTTTAGTAATAAGTATAATAAGGATTTAAAAGGGATTAAAAACTACGTTGTTTTAAATTTCTTTTATCAGATATCTCCATTTGATCATTTCAAGAGTTTGAATTAAGGCGTTGTGCATACCTAATTATAGAAAGACATCCCAGAAAATATCAGATTTTTTGTATCTAATAGAATACCAATATATTTAATATCAGTTCATTGTCTGATATTGTATCTTTAATTAATCTGATCATATTTAGGAGAAATCTTTCATATTAAAGGGGCTTTTTCTACATGCATGTTTATTTATATTATTTGTTAACATGTGACTTAATCTTGTATATTATTTGAAGGACTTTCATATTTTAAGGCGTTCTTTCTTAAACGACACGAGTGATGTAGTAAGATTTTAATATTAGATTATATATTAGTTGAACATAAGTACAAAAAAAATTAAAAATGCAGGGGATACAATTCAATACACACTTATATTTAGTGCACTCGACCTAAAGGCCTTCTTCCAATTTTTATTCCGCTAATTTTTCTTTTTACATATTTCTGCAATGAATTTTATTTTGTGTCCTTACTTTTCCTACTTTTTCGGACGCATGTTCAAAAATTAAAATAAACTTTCAACGACAATTTTTGAAGTAAGTAAGTTTCTAAGAAATTATTGAAATAAGCAAATTTTAAGAGACAAGTTGAAAATGTTTAAAATTTACATAGCCAAATATTTTTTAACGATTTATTTTATCCAACATTTCAATTTTGATAAATCGAATCCCTCAATAGAAGAAAAAATAGGGCTGCTCTTTCACAATGGAATTGCCATACATTTTCTTTATTTTTCAGAGAAATATAATAGTTTATTGATTCAATTTTAAGATAATTTGAAATTAAATTATCGAGTGTTCGAGCACCTTGATTTCAGGAAAGGACGTTACCCGTGATTATCGACGTAGTAACGCAAATCGAGTTTGCCATTCGGCCTGGTAAATTCAATCGATTGTTATCAGTACGTGGAGCATTCTGATATATCCGAAATGTAGCAGTAAGGGGGACCTTTGCGCGTGTATCGAATGCAAAATTGCAAGTAAGATGGGGATGGAATTACTTTTTGGCTCAGGTGGAACGTGCATTATCAGTCCTGATGATGCCGGACAATTCCCGGGAACGCAAATGCTCCGTTGTGTGAACTTCTGGTGATTTAGATTTTAGACCCGCCTATGTATAGCAATGGACGACATTATTAGAACAAATATTGAGCGAAGGTCCGAAATTAATCTGTCATCCATGGATTAAACCGCAATTCGTCTAAGGAAATGCGTAAGACACCACATTTGTAATTCATCAATCTATTGTAATCGTTAAATTTATGTATCATTAAAGAAATATAAATTTACCCTACAGATTATTGTTAGTTACGTCCCGACATTTTTAATATGAGGCATATTTTATTACTCTTGAACTAATGTTGGAGATCATTCACTGTGAATATATCAAACCTCCAGTTTTATTTTGTGTATAATAATTATTTTCCCTTTGTTTGAACTTTTTATTATAGTTTACCGTCTGACTAGTGGCTCCTCCTTTTCGCGGCTTTTCCCGCCATTATCCCAAGTTCTTACCTTACGTCTTGAAAAATCTAACGTAACAAAACGCAACAGCGCCATCTATTATGTGAGAAGTCATCACTAGTTGTAGGAAGGACAGTAATATTGATTTAAAAAAAGAACAAAGTGTTATTTAATATTTGTTTGAATTCCTTTAAAAATTAAGTTTCATAATCTATTTCTTCTATATCGTAATATTTTCATTGTATATTATTGTATAAATTAATTTGTAATTAATTTAAAAAAAAATGAAATTGTATATTTTCCCTACTGATCATATAAATTATAAATGCAAAGGATTACTGTTTGTTATTTAAAATATCGTATGAAATAAATAGGTACATTTCATTCAAATCACTTTCGATGTATACGGAAATTGAAGAAACACTGTTTTTGTTAGTAGTGTCTGGATTTTTAATCGATATTATCAGAGGAACCTTCTAGTATGTTGCAACCTAAAATATTCTTCCCCGAATGAAGGAACTTGTGACAAGGGAAGAAATCGCTATATGCTTTCATGAACCCACCAACATTGAAATGTGCACTGACATACATTTCCAAAATTTCGAAATCGCGTACAGTATACTATATAGTTTCGAAACATAGTGGCCTCGTCATTCTACTTTGAGAATTAGATTATATATTCATCCATCCACAAATTCAAACGCATACATGGTGCCAGAAGGAATCTCTGAAAATCCTTTGACTCACCTGCTATGGGATGTTCGTTTACACACAATCCCTAGTTTATAATTTAAATATTTGTTCCATATATTGTTTCAAAGTTCAAATCCAGATAACTTCGTTAAAAAAAGTTTTTATGAAAAATAAAAAAAATACGTGTCCCTTTATTTTTCATGGAAAATAATATATTTTAGGGATAGCTAATTCAGCAACTTGAAGTTAGTTGGCCTGCATGATTTGAAATGGATTATACACTGCAGAATAGAATATACCAGCAATGGTATATACGAGGTTCGGAGTCCTCATAAAACTGTCGGTCCATCAGGGTGAAAGAAAATAAAAATAACAAAGTTGTACAAATATCCTGACACAAAAGCAAAGATCTCAGCCATAGGACAGTGCTGGATTCAGCTAATTAACTCTTCTAGGCAAAAGTACTCAAAGATTAGAAATAGATTTTGAATGCTCTGAAATTGAAAGCAATCCAGAATATTGGCAATCGAATAGGATTATATCATGGGGTATGGAATAGAAGGTTAAGTGTTACGCATCAGAAAAAGGGAGCTACTATGAGCCAATCAAATTGACCAATATTACCTGCAGGAACTCCATACTCCTATCGGTGTACCTGTCTTGAGAAAATGTTACTTTATTTCGTATTGGTTCACCGTGCTCCTACAATTTTCACTCTGTATCATTACACCATGGGATATACGATAGTTTTTTTTCTTATTTTTTTTTTCTAAATCATTATTTATCTTTATAAGTCTTTTGTACTTCCTTATCTACTATATTGTTCACCCATTTGGTCGCCTTACACAGCCAGGGGAATAACAGTTCTTGAATCTGTCCAACCGGATTTATCCGCTACTTGTCTTCAAAAACAGACTCCTCCCTTTTCTTTTTAGACCATAATCTTTCTTACCATGCTAAAACTTCCAACCATTAAATCCATTCATCATGCAATCGACATTTACACTGTTTACAAAGTAATTTACAGACTATTCTCTTCTCCTGAACTATTAAATTTATTTACTTATCGATCTCTTCAACACCAACTCAGATTCCACCGCCCTTCCTTTGGAACCACAAATCGATCTAACTATGGATTCTTTGCTGTAACGACAAGTCTTCGAAGGGAGTGGAATGGACTTTCTACTGAATCGCAATCGATTCATCCATTCCATTCTTTTAAAGTTTACATTAACGAGCTAACATATGTTTTTTAAGAACTTCTTAAAACTTCCGCTTTTTTGTGTTACCGCCATGGTCAATTATTATTTAGCGACATTATTGTTTATCTGTGTATACAAATTTTTCATGTAAAATTTTATGTAATAGGCATGTAAATGCCGTGAATTTATAAATAAATAAATAAACAAAAAGCTACTTAATAGTATTCAGTTGCGTTTAGCAATACAATTTTGTTTTAACGGTGGGCATGTTAGAACTGTATCTACAGATAAAGTATTCTCAGACTTATTTGAATATTTGTGTACAAAAATATACAAGACACATTACACTTTTTCAGGCATTACCAGTAAAAAATGTTATCGAAAGTAGCAATTTGAAGTTAAAAAATCGAAATTTGTAGTTTCGGAAACAATCAACTCATTTCCCTAACTCATATGTAAAACGTTAGTGTCAATTGTTCTAATATATATGTACACTGAGAGAAATTATTTATTAATGTTAATGTAATCTAATTTCAAGGTTCTTACATTAACCATAAAGTTATAACAATAACTGTAAAGTAAACGACAGGTACACGGAAAGAAAGAAACACGACCGAGTCCTGTCTACGCAGCACTGGTTACTGCGTAGCCGGTTCGCAAATACTTTTTATTTCAACTCGCTATAACTCGGTCAATTTTAAGAATTTTGAAACGAATAAAAAATGAAATTGTTCATTACAGTTTCCCAGATCTAGTGCAGAAAGAAAAAATTATATATCTTAATAAATAAAAAAGTTATTAATTTTTTAATGCAGAACTGCGAAATTTGTGTTTTTATAGATTCAGGCGCTTCCTTTATCGAGCGAATTTCAAGCATCCGAAAACTTTCAGCGAGAAAGTTGTTCATTAAGGTATGAACAAATTTTCTGGAAAGTTTCATCTCAATTTCATTAATAGTTTTAAAATTAATGAATGTTTAAAATAGGTAGCGGCCGACGGCCAGCGCGTCATGTGTGCTACGGCGATGCGCGCAAGGCCACGACCAACATTAAACATTCATTACTTTTAAACTATTAATGCAATCGAGATGAAACTTTCTACAAAATTGGTTCATACCTTAATGAACAACTTTCTCGCTGAAAGTTTTCGGATGCTTGAAATTCGCTCGATAAACGAAGCGCCTGAACATATAAAAACACAAATTTCGCAGTTCTGCATTAAAAAATTAATAACTTTTTTATTTATTAAGATATATCACTTTTTCTTAGCGCACTAGATCTGGGAAACTATAATGAACAATTTTATTTTTTATTCGTTTCAAAATTCTCAAAATTGACCGAGTTATAGCGAGTTGAAATAAAAAGTATTTGCGAACCGGCTAGGCAGTAACCAGTGCTGCGTAGACAGGACTCGGTCGTGTTTCTTTCTTTCCGTGTAACTTTGAGATGAAATACCAGCACTTTCCTGCATATCAGCAATGTTATTGTATATTAACTCGTATATTTTAACATTCAATGAGCATTCGTTAACTGTTAATAAATCTTACATTAAATTCTGTCCTTTGAACTGCGCATGTAAACAATGCGTCGAAAAATTTGCAGAAAATCGAATGACGGCGCGTGTGTATGCTTGTTTATCTCTGTTTCGGTGAAAATAAGCGCGTAAATATGTCACGTTATGATTCCAACATTAATATTTAAAATTCTTATATTAACTATTGACATAACAAATTTAACCGAATCTTAGGTTACGGTAACTTCAGGATAAAGTACCTTACCTTAAGATCAAATCAAAATTCTGTTAGCTTCACGCTGAAGCTATTACATTAACTGTAAACAAACATTTCTCTCAGTGTACTATTATTATGAACGCCTCATTCGATCTAAATAATGTATTGTAGTTATCATTGGATTTGTAACAAAAGTTCCTTATTCTTTTGTAAATTGTCAATAATAACCGCCGAAATTCTCTATTATCTTCAAAACATCTTAGTAATTTTTTCAACAATATTTTTTGTGCTTACTCAAAAAAGCAAGATATAATCCAACATACAAAGATGAAATTTGCTGGCAATCTTCTTCTCTCAGCAGTACATATAATACCACCTCGAGATAATAAGAAACCCACCAGCGGATGTGGTTGGGAAGTGTGGGATTCCGCATCCGCATTTTGGAGAGTGGAATAGCGTAGGTTTGGTGATGGCACGAAGGACGTTGTTGCTTACGAAAAGTTTCGTCGAACGAGTTGCACGCCATTCCTCTTTCTCCCTCGCGGATTCGTCGAATCGTAAAAAAAGTTCCGCGGATACGGGTTGCTTTTTCCGGGGGAGCTTACGATCGCAGATGGGTTTACTTTGTTCGTTACATTTAGCCAAAAGTTCACGACAATTTCACAGAACTTTCCTCTGCCGCCCCGCAACATCGCCCTACTACAGTTAGGTACGTCTTGACGCTGTTTCGCCCCACAAATCGGGACAAATTCATTGCGATTCTTAGCCTTATAGGTGGTTGTAACAATCTGTCTGTGTCGAAAAAGGATCTGGAGACAATACAAATTGATTCCATGTGGAGATAAATTTTTATGTTGCTTCGTCGTTCTTCGATAATCCATTTTGATCATAACATAGTTGACTGCTATCAATTTGGGAGAATGTCCAATGGTAATATTTTTAATTTGGCAGTAATGCAAAATTCTGGAGAAGTGATGTTTTTACTAATATACTACCAAGACTTTGAATCTTTGAATTAATATGAAAATCGACTTTGTGGCTCAGGCGGTAACGAACTGGACTACAAAGTCGCAGGTTCGATCCCCGTCAGGTGAACAATTTTTCGATTTCGTTTTCAAGCAGCATCTCGCTGTTGGTAAGACGAGCCACGTTGTTTGCTTACATTTCATAAATATTGTTTGTACGGCGTAAATTGACGCATGACTGCTGCTGTACTTGATGCAGTTCCTACATTTCATACACAATTGTGAACTATGGCGCCATCTACGAAGACGTCCTGGAACTCTCGCAAATGTTACTATTAATTGTATGGCAAAATTTGGACAAAAAGGCAATTCTGACCGTTAAATAAATAAAAAAATATAAGTCCATGTGAAAAATATATAATTCTATGGACAAATCCCTATAAAAAAGTGCTAGAAGCACTAAAAGAACATGGCTTCGGCAGCTAAATGAAGCATGCTGGATTAGCCAATGATTTTCAGTGACGTTCGCATTTTCTAATTGCAATACTATTAGAGAACCATTCGTTATATGGCCCAAATACTCGATTTGCTTGAATTTTTTTCCATGATACAATAAGTTAAAATGCTTTGAATTGTTTTAATTATCGGTAAATTTTTGTTCTAAGTTAACAAAATTCATTAAAACTTGATATAAAATACAATAAAAGGATAGGTTAAGCAGAAAGAGACGTTGTAAAAATTTCAAAAATATACTGAAGGAAATGTAAATTGAATTTAGATTAAAATATTCAAAAACTGAAATTTTTTGAATTTCACTCAATTTTTTCGAACTCTACTTTACATTGAATTCAATCTTTTCCTGCATTTTACTGATCTTTCAATGATTTCGATAATGTTTTCAACTGAAGGACCAACAATAAAAAACACACCACACGATTGCATACACACGCTCCAAACTTCTTAGAGTGAAAATTCATTCTTCATTGAGTGAAAATTTGACCACTTTAGTGGAAGAGTGAATGCTCACTCCATATCGAGTAAGTATTCACTCTTTGCGGAGTGAAAATTCACTCTTTGAATTGAGTAGCTTAATTTTCACTCTAGTAAGAGTGCATTTTCGTTCTAGACGAAATGAGATTTCACGACACGACATTTATAGTATTCAGTAGTTAAGAGTAAAAATTAACTGTTTCAATAGATTGACTCAATTACAATAGACTGACTCGAAGGAATATAGAGAGCACACGTGTACCAAATAGCAACATCGTAGCTATAATATAGTAGCTATTGCATCATAAGTAAATACCAGCCGAAACTATGCTCGATTATAGTTGTCACAATTTATGTTTAAATAGTTGTGACAACAATAGATATATTCTGTACAGTTTAGCATATAACATCGTGCGACTCGTGTACATCTTCCTTTTTTCTTCTTTTTTTAATCCTTGGAGTGGTGATTCAGTATTATCTCATCTTGGATTTTAATAAGATCTAGGTTTAAAAGAATAAATTTCTGAAGCGGGTCAAAAATTCTTGACCGAAACGTAAATTTTCTTCGTTTTAATTTTTATATTTAATATCTACTATCCGATACACCGAGAAAATAAACTCTAAAAACATACCTATTTCAAATATATTACGGATTAAGAAGAAAAAAATTTTCGAAGAATCTCAAAACTACTCTTATATTTGTTAAACGTCATTACATTTACAATTCAGAATATTGTAATTTATATCTTATGATAACTAGTATTACTATGATAGAAGGTTCTTTTCGTTTAATTAATTTTATTACGACTATTTTAGTACACAGGAATATTTAAATTGACAATTTGGTTGTAAAATTGAGGTACATTTGAGATCATGTAAGTTGATGAGTGTTTAAGTAATGGAAAATAGTAAACAGAACAATGTCATGGTCTTGTTTGTTACCGAAGGAGTTAATTTAACTGTTTTTTGTAATTTTGTCTTCTACTTTTGTATTTGTATTTGCATTTGCATTTATTTGATTGTTGTACAATGGTTCCATTAAGTATTTTTTTTCAATCTGCATTATTTTCCTTGAATAGATTCATTTATTTTAATGTACATTCAAGTTAATATTGTATTTATTTTAATAAAGGGTGTATTATTTTTCAAAAAGAGCAAGAATTTTGTTTAAATTGGACATTCTTAATTCGACTTTTGACATGACTCTTCATTTCAATCCAATTTCTGTATGTCTATCATGTCTATTAACATGAAACTAGTTTGTATAGGTTATCCACTTTCTATAGCTTATTTAAAAGCTTCAGCTACGTGCACAAGTGAAAATACATATTTTTTACTGACATATCGAGGGCAATTGGAAAATGTAGTCAAATAGATGGCTGTTGTTTCGTTCGATAGTCCAAGTGAAGTATGATCCTCAAGCCCCACTATTCTAGTTTTGTTAAAGTTGTAGAGTAACTTTAAATATTTTTATTCGTATATTACATATAATTTGTTCCATTTTGCTTCGAAAATAATTCGAATTTTACAATATTTTGAATAAAAAAAAAGACATTATTGAATGAAATTAACATCCATGACTATACTTAGATATATTATATACAATGAAATGCCTTGAAGTAAAGTCAAATATTAGGTACTTACTAAAAAATATTGTTAGAAAATAACTTAAAACTTAGTTATAAATTGTATACAGAATGCCAACGGCATCAGGCAAAAATGCAATTACTTCTTAAAACTTTCATCGAAATAATGTTAAACATTTTTACCCGGACGAGATACATTTTATTCGCATTATATCGATTAAAAATTACGTATCTGTTATAAAGATGTAGCAAATTCTTATAAAGTTACATCAGAATGTAGCTTCAGATTAATTTAATATGTTGATTAACAACATTCGTATTTAAAATAAAATATGGGATGTAAATTTTTTGAATTTATCGGTCTGTTTATATAAATATTAATTTGAGTAAACATAAATAAATAAATATATGGACATCATTGTGATGTAAGTGAGCATCGAGCGAGTTACTTATCAATCTTCTTATATGTAAAATTATGGAAACGAATGGTGTCAAAATTCAAAGAAAAACAAAAATGTAGAAACTATTCCCTGTAGCGCTTAAAACTTGTATTAATTTTGATTATTTAGGTTTACTCAAATTAATATTTATATAAACAGACCGACAAATTCCAAGAATTTAAATCTCATATTTTATTTTATAAACGGTAGAGAAATAAACAATGATTTATAACATTCGTATTTTCTTAACCGGTTATGTATAATAACATTTAGATAAACAATAAAATTATTTCTCGGTAAATACGGTTCTTGGAATGTAAATAAAGTAAAATAAACATACTTAAAATGAACTTGTCTTGGATACAAACTACTAAATTACATAATCAAAAATGGATTAAACGTAGCCAGAAATTTGTATGTTGCCGTCTCCAAATCTATGATTTACGGAACTGCTTTTATTTTTATTAAAATACAATATTACAGCAGGTTCGGAATCCCTCTAACGGTAACTGTAGAACTATAATAATGTTTCAGTCCACATCTTCCACATGGATCTCATCAGAAAAACCGCGGAAGGTCCTGTCTTAGACGTTTGATCATTTTAATTGAAATTTTAACTTTATTAAAAATGCGTGTTTATTTTGCTTTATTTACATCCCACGAACCGTGAATTAATTTACCGAGAATTAATTTCATTGCTTATCTAAATGTAGCATCAGATATGTCACAATTTCTTATCGATTTTAATTTAAGGATTTATAATTATATGAAATGATTCCCTGAAGATTCATTTGCGTACACAAGGACTTAACCAATATTCAGTACGTCTCGACGTTGGAAATAAGCAAATATTTCGAAAAACAAGTAAAGGGATTCTAAAATGGTCCGCCGGTAAGGTAGGAAGTTTCCTTATAAAACGTAAATAAAATATGATTTAATAACATTTTCAAAATTCAGGCTCTGTAAAGGCAATTCTAATTCCTATAGATAGGTTTCTTGAAAATATCAAAGACATTAATTGAGAATTCACCGAGAATTTTCGAAAATAAAGAAAAATCACTTATTTCCGAAAATTCTCGATGAATAATTATCACTTAATAATTTTTGCATTTTCTAGTATTTTTTTATTTGCGGCTTTTAGAGAAAACTTCTACCTTTTCGACCGAGCACTTTAGAATCCCCTTAACCTCTCTTTTTTAATCAAGATTTTTCATTACTTTTTTTTATAAATTCATATTTTTTAAAGGGTATTTTTGGTTTCCTTTATCAAATTAATTTACAAGGTGATCACAATCTCCAAGGAATATTATCATGAGTCCATTTTCTTTCCAGATGACGATTTCTGAATGTCGACTTAATGGATTGTTCTTTTCATCGGGTTATAAACAGGTTGACGGTTTTCTTGCGCATTTTGAAATACAAAATATAATTTGTGAAGTTGATTACGAAGATAATGATATTCTTGTGAATACAAACCGTTGGACTGAATATAGTCATTGTCCAAAACTAAATTCATTGTATTTTCTTTAATCTCATAGACAATAAAATATAGCTGAGAATTTTTTTTTCATTTTGAACAGAATTGAGTACTCATTGAGAAAAAAGTCCGTGAGAGGCTGAAGGCCCTTGAAGTATATGTGTCTACGACATTAAACCTTGTCATCCCTGACTTTTTTTTCAATACCATCACTTTCTCCATAAGCTATAATGATTTACTTTGATTTGATCATTTGTTTTGATTGAACATTCAGTTAACTAGTCAAAAGTGTTAAAATAAAAAATAAAAATGTTCAAACGATTCTTCACCAAGCTAAACAAGGCATAATTAATAACAAATATTTCTACGAAAAATCCCATGAAAAAATCTGCAAAATCCATAATTGAATAAATTTGTTTCCGACTGCCTGTATTAACGACAAATTGACTAAAAAAAGCAATATTGAAAATTCGAAAAACTGAAAAAATATTCTAGACATTTTTTGTGGGGAAATACAAATTATTCTATGGGCTGAAAGTCACCATTTACATACCCGATAATATGTGATGAATCTGATAATTAAAAAATACGTCCAAAAATGTGTCTTTTTAGATGGATTGTTCCATACATCAATGAATAATAATACTGTAGAAAAAAAATGGAAGATAATTAGTCATATAGTATTATGCCACTTTAACATGTGATGTATATAATTCATTGAAACTCATTGTAACTCATTATAACTTATTGCAGCTCCTTGTAACTCACTATAACTTATTGCAGCTCATTGTAACTCATTATAAATGGAAGATATTGTTACAACTTTTTACTATAAAATATTATTTGATTTGATCTAAGAGTGGTTTTTTACCATTTTGTCATTAAGTATCAATGATGAAATTATATTTTGGCTTAAAATAATTTAAATCTTGTATTACTTGGGTCAGAAAAATCTTATTTAATGCTCGAGTATTACATAAAAATTAAATTACTTAAGATCAAAATACAAAAAGGAGCCTGATTGTTACCATCATTAAGGAAAACTACACAATTTTAAACTTAATTATACTATTTATCACATTGCACCAAATCATTTTATCACTAATTAATCCAAAAGGTACCAGCGAACCTGAATAGTAATTGATAATTCATAATAGCTTCTTTTCTGTCAAAATAATATCTATCAACAAAGTAGTTTAATAACATGTAAATTTCAATTTATAGCCTAGTTAGTCAGGTGATTGACGCAAGATTGAGTTCACTATATATAAAATTTTATTTTTAGGATGTCATCAATAATTCTTAAATATATTTGAAGATCATTTATTCGTAATTAAAATTGATTGAATAAGACAGAAACGTGAACCAGAATATTCATAATATTATAATTTTGTATATCAATCTTGAAGGTAAGATATAAGTGTATTTCGAATTAAATACAAATTTAATCTTATTAAAGATTAACATTTTAGCCATCTAGAGTAGTTTCATTTTTTATATCCATAGTAGAGTAGTTATATTTTTTAAATACCTAAATACACATAAAGCAGGCTAGAATTGTTTGCTTTGAAGAGAATTTAATTCCCTTTTTGATGAGAGTATAATGATTAAGATTAGTAGTGTCTAACTTTGTCAAAAACTCTTCTCAAGAAATTCTAGTTCTTGTTGTTCTTTTATTAAGAGTTTTTCTTTCGATATTTTACCAAATCAGTATTTTCTGTACATTGTATAATTACAATATTCTGCTGTTTTCTGCGTTTGCATTACTTAAAACCAGTTAATGATCACTCAACCACTTTGGATTTCAGATTTTCAATCATTTTTTGTAACTCTTCTTCCCTTGTGTCTTAACTTGTAGTTCCTTATTTTTTGAATATGTCTTTGTTTATAAATTCGCACGAAGGCCGAGTTTTCTCTATAAATTTTGAATATTTAGGGAAACTAATGTTTTGCATTATCTAATGATCTTATTGAAGTTATTTTTGTTTGTAAATAAGATCAGATATGAGTATGATCAAGATTTTGGAACATCCTGAATCAAACGAATAAGATTCTTGACCGATTATATTAAATAATTCAGGAAATTTTTCTATTCAAACGTTCCTTAAGAATTTGTTCTTAGTTAAGTCAGTCCCTCTAATAAAAGTACTACTTGATTAGACATTTCTGCATCTAGATGTGTGCCATTTTCAGTTTATTGAAATTACTACCAACAATGATATTACATAATAGTTTAAAAGCCAAATAACTTATTACAATACAAAAGTAACTTTAAATTATTAAAAATTTCAACAAAACTTTACTCACATAGTTGTATAAGCGTAAGAAATTAACGGCGACTGAACACAAAACATTTAAGTATTGTTGGTGAGCCGTGCAATTTTCTACACTCCCTGTCGATATAATTATGATGACTTTAATTCTTTTTTTAAATTTAAATTTACAGATTGCACCTAAATTTCAAAGAATATTGCGGGCTCAGTAACTCCAAGTAACGAAAATAAATATACTCTCTAGTTAGTACAAAGTTATGTGTTCCCCCGCCCTTCAAAAATTCGATCCCATTCCATTCACACAGAAAAAAGTCTTAAAATAGTTACATCTCAAATTAAGCACTGTAAAAGGCTTAATTTCAGTTTAAATTGAGCTAAATTTCTTAAATTAATCCAATATTTGCGCTTAAAACCTTGTTTTTAGTTTTGGAAACTTACTTTTAGTCAATATTCAGGTTCGAAATAAGAATTCTCTAACTTAGGTGTGACAAGCTCGAAACATTTTTCTTTAAGCATAAATCTCTATAATTAAACTTTGCTGTTTGAAAGTAAGATTTTAAGCGCAAATATTGACTTAATTTGAGAAACTGAGGTCAATTTTAGACTGAAATTAAGCCTTTTACAGTGCTTAATTTGAGTTGTAACAATTTTAGAACTTTCTTTTCTGTGCAGTAAACATCGAAAGGCATTAAGTTGGCGATTTAAATATTGGTATAATAACAATATTAATATCTAGAGCAAAAGCTCTTAAGTATTTGTATTTGACCGTTGACAGTATAAAGGATTTTTTTCTCCATGAAATAGTCGTTAAGCGGTCCAAAGATTCCGGTTGAACAAAACATCGATATGAAACTGGCCATGATTTTGATTATAATAATATTTCTATATTAGCTAAAGAAAAAAAGTGGAGAAAGAGAATGGAACTTGAAAATTATTTTATCAGGAAACATAAAAATTCTGTTAATACCAGGTTCGAAGTTTCTAAACTTCCTAAGAATTATTTTTCTTTGTTGTAATGATTCAGGTTCTAAATTCTTAAAAATGATTATATGTTTGTCATATTTAAAGATATACAAACATATTTATTAACTCATATCAATTTTATAATTTTTGTATTTTTTTAGATGGATGATGGATGTGTTTCCTTCCTTTTGACCAGTTTTTGTTAATAAAATAAAAATATATATTAATACTTATACTTTACTGATTACTCCAAAATTCAAAATGTTCGACATATCTAAAATTTCCGGAAAAATTTATTGCAATTGTTTACTATTTACAGTAGTCCTTCCCTTATTCTAATTTGTCCAGTCAGGCAAGATGGCGGCCTTCTTCCCTTATTCTAATTTTCTCCTCGCCCCCATTACTTAGACTTTTGTCTCTTTTTCTTTTGTTGCGAATGTGCCGTTATTTGTATTTATACAAAATCCACACGTCCACACATGGCAGTGGGAAGAACGCGTGAGGGGAAATATTAGAATAGGAGAGAAGAAAAAATTAGAATAAGGGAAGACATTAGAGTAAGGGAAATTAGAATAAGGGAAGGGCTACTGTACTTGCCAACGTTGTCGTAGTTATATGCTCTCTTACCACTGAATTCAGTTCGCTTTCAAATTTCCTTTAGGAAAGAATGTAATTTTATAATAGGTAATACTTTTTATATTTATAATTTTTCAAAAACTTCTTCAAATATAATCATTAATTTTTAATAATTATTATCACAAAATTAGAAATCTTTACGGTGTTATTTTTCATAATCTAACGCTAAAAGGTGAATATGGTAAAGAATTTTCGCAAATATACATGGATACCATGACAAACATGCAAGTTGTATCAAAAATTTCTAAAATTAATACCCTTAATCTGTTTGCACCATCAATTTTTGTAATTATTATGTAGTATTTTGTATTGTTTATTTATTAGAGATAATACGAGTATTGATGTTTAACGGCAACAATTAAAAACAAGGGGTTATATGTGAAACCAGGAGATGATAAAAATAATAATAATAATAAAAAATTAATTGAAAAGTTTTTTTTTTTTTTTTTTTTTTTTTTAAATAGGGGGGGGGAGGTTATATATTAAAACATAAAAAAGCTAATAATGAATTAAAAGGGGGAATTTTAGCTTGACGTTTCGACCCGTGTTTGGGTCATCTTCAGAATAAAATTTTGAATGTTTCGGGTGCCGTATTTATAGGTAGTAGGAGAACAAAATAAACAACGAGAAAGTAAACAGAATACATGAACGGCATTTAAATGAAAATAACAAAATAAAATTTAAGAAATTAATTTAATAGCGAATTATAAATATCCGGTAGATAGGATTTTTCAAATCTAATGTTGACAGTGTTTTCTTCTTTTTTAATGAAAAAATTTTCCATATGGCACCTTTTTCTCCAGTTCTTTTCTCTAGCAAGTATCTTGGTGTTATCATAGTCGAAATCATGTCCTGTCTCGTTTCTATGATGCGTTAGACCAGTATGTTGTTCTTTGTTTGATGTTAAAAAGTTTCTTTTGTGTTCTTTAAGTCGCACTTCCAAAGGTCTGTATGTTTGGCCTATGTACGATTTGTTGCAGTGTGCACAAGGTATTTCGTAGATAACATCCCGTTGTTTTTTTGTTGGTAAAATGTCTTTTCCCGGCTTTATTCTAGCGATATTAGTATTGAAGGGGGTGGATAAAATTCTGATATTATTATTTTTGAAAATTCTTGCAATTTTTCCACTTAAACCTTTTATGTACGGACAACTAATTGTTTTAGAGAAATCATTATTCGAATTGTTATTGTTATTATTTTGGTTGAAATTTAATACATTTATTCTCTTATTAATGCATTGGTTTACCATGAGAGGAGGATAGCCGTTTTCATATAAAATTTGTTTAATTAAGTTTAAATTTTTTTCATGGAATTCAGCCGAGGAAAGTTTTAACGCACGGTCAATTAGGCCATAAATCATGCCTGTTTTGTATGATAAAGGGTGTGCTGAACGATAATGAATGTATCTACCAGACCAAGTAGGTTTGTGGAACCAATCTAGTTTGATTCCACCATCGGGCATCACTATAATTTTGACATCTAAGTAATTGATCTCATGTTTGCTTTCTAATTCGAAAGTAAACTTTAATCTATTATTTATATTATCATAATTATTGAATTCGTTTGAGATGTTAGTTTCAGAGCCTTCTGGAACACAAGTCAAGATGTCGTCAGCGTATCGGTAGAAAAAAGGTGGTTTGAAATCTAATTTGTTTAAGATTTTTTCAGTGGCATGCTCGAGTACGAGGTTTGCGAGAACCGGGGATAGCGGCGATCCCATGGGCATACCAAAAGTTTGTTTATAAACAGAACTTCCAAATTTAAAATACGTAGAATCCAAACAAACCAATATTGCCATAATAAAATCATTTTGATCTAATTTGGTAAAATTTTTAATTTTGTTCCATTTATTCTGAATACTTTCGATAATTAGAGAGTTGGAGATGTTTGTAAACATTGAGACAACATCAAAAGAAATCAATTTGTATTTCTTTGGTATTTTTACACCTTTGATCTGTTCGACGAAGGACCAAGTATCTTTTATATTTGATTTTTTATCTAGAACGTTATACACGATATTGGATAAAAATTTGGCTAGTTTAAAAATTGTTTATTTATATTATACAGAAAAATTTTGTTATGGTGGATGGCTTACGAGGGTGACACATTAGATCACCGAGACGTACTAATAAATTTGTTCTCATTTCTTTGGACCGCTTAACGACTATTTCTTGGATAAAAAAATCCTTGGTATAATAACACTTCTTATTGCTATATGGGCATATCTCTAGAACTTTCAAACTTTGGAGTAAATGAATTTTTATTTTTATTTTTAAAGTCACATGCTTTAAATTAATTGTATTGTTTTCAGTATCTATGAAATAACATAAAACACCCGGCGTTACTCATTTTTAAGCTTCGTCATATGCTACTTTGATTAAAATGGCAAAAAAATTATTTTTCATTTTTTTTTTTTAATGCCTTATACAAAAACGACATAACAAAGGTACTCAAATAAAAACTGACTAATTTCTGCGTAATCTTAATTTTTTTGGGTATATTCTATAGTACCGTTTATACGTGAAGCAGGGCCTAGCGTTCGCGTAAAACGCTTAAATTATCAAACAAATAAAAAGTTACACAGAAATTAATCAGTTGTTATATGAAAACAGTTCCGAATTTTATCTATTATTTCTTTATTACAGTAGTCAAAATTGGAAAAAGAATGATCATAAATAAACATTTATTACAAGTTACATATAATTAAAATTAAACAATACGAAATAATATTATATTTATTGAAAATGATCTGTATTGAAATTCATGACATTCACAAATCATATTATCAGTTGTGTTTTATGGCTTCTAGAGCAGGAACGCAGTTAACGCAGTTATACTCTTCTATTATAAAAAAAGAATTCACAATAACTTTTAAGCCTTTAAAAGGTACATTCAGCATGTGCCAATAAATTATGTACATTTTTCTGACGAATCACGTTTCAATTTTCCATATTCCCGCTAAACAATATTCCGTTACAGCAACATCTTTGAAACGTCGCATTATAACCATGCGACCAAACTTGTTTCATTGCAAAAACATTTTTGGGACGTCCTTGGAACCAGAAATGTCCTGCCACATTTACGGTTTTTAAATAACGTTTCATTCGTAACGTACCTGCGACGTTTCAAAACTATACATCCAACGTTGTAAAAACGTTACATTAAACGGTCATAAATAAAAATTATAAGAAATTCGACGAATTATTTTATTCAATTCGAATTTTATTATTATTTATGTATCGTTAGATATGTTATGAAAGAATGTAGTTTTATAATTTTGCTCGCAAATAAATCTATGAATCTAAGAAAAATCCGTCCCGACCGAGGATCGAACCCGGGTCTACCGGTTACAACGCTGACGTCTTAACCACTACGCTACGCTCGCATACGTATTACCATGCGAACGAGAGCTCTTATACTCAATCGTAGAAGGCTTTTTGATAAATGCGGGTTTAGTTTAAACAAGATATGTTTAATTAATTTTGTCATTTCTATATTGGGAATAATAATATTTTAATATTATTTGACTATTTTGTAGTAATTTATTGTAATTTAAATAAATATTTTTAAGATATCCGTATAATATTTTTTTTAAACGAAATGAATTAATAGACAATGTTTAAAAAAATGTAAAGTTAATTGACACACGTATATTTTACAAATGCACTACTTGGAAATAAGTTATAAAATTACGCGGATATTAAAATTAACACAAGTGAACCACTTTTTAAATTATGAATTAAATTTAATACAATTTACATTAAAAATAATAAGGTGCGAGTTATTTTTCCGGACAAGTGACGGAAATTTACAAATTTTGTACATAAATATATTAAAAGCGAACGAGTTTTTTAAAATAAATACACTGTATATATAAAATGCACATTCTCTAAATATTACAAAACCCGTTTCAATTTCAAATGTAAAGTATAACAATAGTTAAATTTCACTTCATTGCAGTTTCAGCCTCAAATTACTCTATATTTTAAATTAATTTTTGTAGTAATATTACCAAAAAAATATTGAATTTAATGGACATCAATGTATTTAAGTTACACACGTATAAGAAATAAAAAGAACAAAATTAATAATAGCAAATAATATTATGCACCAGAAAAAAGAATAACTATAAGAAGAAAAAGATTGCATGTAAATCATGCTAATATACGAAAATAAATGCTGCATTCGAAAGCTTCCGAATCTTGATGGCGAAGTCTGAGATGGAACCGGCCGAAACGATAGAAGATATGCAACAAATCATGTCTACGAAACGTTGCATTCGTAACATTACATGAATGTTACGTTAGGAACCTGAATGCGACGTTTTAAATTTCCTTGGTGATTTTGTGACGTTGCAGAAACGATTCCATAAAACGTTTTTAAAACTGTTATAAAGTGACATTCTGGTAATGTTACGCATTAGCTTTGTGTATTTAGATATTGTGCAACGTCGTGTAAACGGCATCAAGAAGTTGTTACGAAACGTTACGTTTTTGCCATAAATCGGATAACATGTAACGTTTCATTTACGTTACATGTTTAGCGGGTTTGAGGGCTATAAACTTACGAACTACATGCAGCACACGTTTCTATCGGTGCTTAAACCACTTCTTATTATTCACGGAATAACAAAATATTAATATAGTCGCATTTAATGTGTCGTTACAACAGTTACAGCAGTCGAATTACGAAAAAGTTGAATTTTAAAAAAAGTTATCTCGCAACTTTGAGTGTTCCTCCTTTCATTTTGACGAAAGGCACATCCTTTTTGTCATGATTTTTCACTTCCGTATAATCTGAACCACTTATACTGTGAGCACGAAAGCACATAAAGCTTCGTTAAAAAAGGATTATTGTGAATGTTGAAAAAAAAAACATAATTGTCGCGCACAAGAAACTGTCAAATTCGGGGTTTAAATCGTTCGTGATTCTAATGTCGAACACTCGCTAGGGACACATAAGAGGCACTATAATCTGCCAAAATATGATGTTACATATTTATTTCTATGATTTTTAAGGTATCGTAATGGATGTCATGTTAAAGTTTAAAAGTTCTGGAGATATGCCCATATGTGATCTTGATATTTAACAGAATAGTATATTGCATATTTGCCGTAAAAATGTCTCTTCAATATCAACGTCTAAACATCAAAAATATCAGATGTATAGGAAATACGACAACAAGATTGGTTTTAGATCCCAAAATTTGTATTTACTAAAGAACTATTCACGCATAACTATAAATTTAGTTAAAAGTTACCAATTTTAAGTTAATTCTATTTTTCTCCCTAGAAAAAGAAGACATTATTAAATATTTGAAAATAAGACAGCTTTTCTCAAAGACATAAAGAAATTCTTGAAAAGGAAACATAGGAAGAGAGGGGAAAGAAATAAAACAAACATTGTAATCACAACAGATATTATAATAAACGTATCTTTACAGAGGCTGACACATTGCGAAATGAACAAGGATATCTTTACGAAATATACATACGGCCAACATTCGACGATTAAAAAATCGATCAATGCAACCCTGCGAAATATTATATACAAAACACAACCCAAGTACGTGCATTGCACGTCTAACCACCAGAAACGCTTGCACATTGGAATTTGGCACGCGCTAACTCAACCGATTAACGTCTCGATGTTTTTCCTCTTAACTAATATACGTCGAAGAATCTATTTAACAAAGTAAACCTGTCTTATCTCGATTGGTCGTGCTTACTATTTACATCGTCCTAGACAAAAAATCAATTTTTTTTTTTAACAAATAATCATCGTCATCCCTGATGGATCCAGAAAAAAAAATGATTTTTCCTTACTTTAGTCACTGAAAAATGTGCGAAACTTTCGCGGAAACGTTTTCGTGTCGAGCTCGGTCTCGGATCGAGCGTTCTTGAAAAACATCGAAACGTAAATTTCATTCCCTCGTGTCAAGTAAGTAGCGTACGACCTTGTCGGCAATGTAATCGCATTATTAATAATTCGCATTAATAATCGTAATTGCCATATTAGAAATAAAAAATCATCGTAAGTAAAATGCTATAACATAATTACTGTATAGAGATATGTACAATTCGATGGCTGGAGCGTCCCCAGAGGACGCCTCGATCCCATCAAAACGAAACAGTAATACCAACGAAATAATAATTAAGTACATCGGATATTCGTGCAACGAATCGCATGTGAGAATGCTAGGCTTCTTGTGCCGCGACGCTGCTCTAGCTTAGAACTTTGTACGATTTTCCGGGATGGATCGAAACTATTGCATAACCGTTCGAGTCAATTTCCCTTAATTTAATCTAGTCGTCGAAACGGTACTAACGATTCGATGTAATATATTAACGTAAATCCTATTCGCATTGTAACGGTGGTACAATAGTTCCTTCTTCTCGGCGTCGAAATCTACCGTGCCCTATAAACAATCTACAATCTCTTACAGTAGATTAAGATTAACCGCGACGTGCACCGAAATTGAACCACGGATAATGGCTGGATAGAATTCGTAAAATTTACAGTCGGGAAAATCCAAATTGAAAAGTCTCGTGCAGTGTTTACTCGCTAATCGACGAAATGAACTTTCATTAAGTAGCTCCGTCCTCCTCCAACCAAACAGTGCGCCATTTCCAACAAAAATTATCCCTGTACACTCTAAGCAACGAAGCTTTCAAGTATAAAATCGAAATGTATGATACATTGTGCAAAAATCAGCCTCCACGTGTATCTTTACAACAATTTTTACATTTTCTTTATTTCTTGTCAACTCGCTTTACTTTCGGCCACGTTCCATATATAGATATATATATATATATACTATATAAAGGGTGTTTTGCGTCAACGAAAAAAAAAGGGGGTTCCTTCCCACCCCAGAGCCATCCGTCGACTCGATGGTTCGGCGGATAAAATCATGATCCTATGTACAGTGCGTTTACGCAAAAACGTCAATTATACGTCTATATCTCTTCGAAAAATGTACAGCCAATAAAAAATAATCTGTCCTGCTAAGAATGGATTTCGCGTGATAGATGACTGCCGCCCTATTTTGAAAAAGCGCATGCTATCCCTGATTCGAACGTTGTCGTCAGTGGAAATTTGTACACAGAAACGAAGATGTCGCTCTTCATGCTAACTAAGAAGATCCGTTACTTTCGTGCTTGCTCAAACCACCGAGTAGCGTCACCTACATAAAAATTCTCTTTTCTCTTCCTTCGATATAGAAGTCCGCCATTACGATAAATGCGTAGCGAAAGGGTGCATAATAGACAACGACAGATTGCGTGACGGGACATCATACTGATATTCGGCTAAGTTCAACATCTAATCGGTAATTATATATGCAACCTGCCAGTCTGATGACGGTCGAAGCCGTTGAGGTTTACGTCGAAATACGACGTCGGTCAAACATCCAATTCTTTGTGTTCAAATTCTTCCAAGAAAACTTCAATAACCTTGTACATCTACAAACCAAGTGTTCACAATCAAGAATAGTTCAAGAATTTACCACATAAAATGAAGTTTCACGATACCAAAATATTTTGTCAAACTTGAATTCTCAACAATTCGATATATTTTTATCACTATCGATTTTAAGTACCAATATTTTTCGACAACGTAGTCGAAATCAAATTTGAGAAAATATCGTCTCGTCTCGGTATCGCAAAACTTGAGTAAAAACGAGCAGTAACAACACGTAAAATCATTACTAAAATAATTTAAAAACAACTAAAAACTTCAATGTTTGAGTAAACAAAAACTTTTTCCTCGTCGCAGGGAATTAATCACTGGTAATGAATTCTTGAACTATTCGTGAAAAAACTAAATGTTAATCGTCGGTTTCAAATACTCAAAAAAACATTCCGTTCATTCCTTCCAGTGGTTATAGAGCTGTGCATTAGTGTCGAAATTTTCTGGGAACTTTTTTCCCCAGTATCACAAGAATTTTCTAGAAATATTCAGGTACTATTGTGATATTTCTGCTTCACTATTACTAGTTGTGCATCACTTACGAACGGCACAGTTATTGTAGTTCTCAGGTCATTGAACTGATGCCCATTATAACTGGCACTGAATAGATCTTCAAAAATTGACTCAACGTAATATTTCGTGGTAAAACCTCAATCGTTTGTGGGTAAAACGTCCAACGCGTTAATTTGGAGCATAATTTATACAGTCACACATTCGACGGCCCTCGTGGTTATCAACTACTGGCCCTTCAGCGTATCACAGATCTTCACCAATGTTCCTTAGCTTTCATCTAAGTTTTACTTCAATTTAAACTCTGCATCATCTATATATCTCTCTCTCTCCTCCAATACATATCGGTATTCGTCTTACAGTAAGAATACCATATTACGTACATGTATCGTTAAGCGATGCTGTGCATTATAAGGTTCGGTGCGTGTAATTTTGACGTGTCATGTAAAGAACGACGATAACCGCACGGCCCAAGCCTACAAACTACAAAACTTTTGTCGTAGCTCGAATTAACCGCGTGATTTTTCCTAAGTTTTATCATATTAAAGTACAATACGATCTTCGAAAGAAACCTTCCCGGTGTAACAGGGCAGTAACCTAAAAGACCTCCCGACGTCTCCGAGTGTCACCCCTGAGACCTAACATTGGTGTTCGAATATTCCCGGTATCCTGCTTTCTGTATTCCTGGGATTAAAAGGCTAATATAGTTGATGCTATGCCGGTGTGCGCTTGGCTGCAAAATGCCGATGAAAACTTCGGTTCGTGTTACAATTTGCTTAAAATCGATACCGAAGGCTTTCGTGAAAGTTCTGAGATCATGACGCCCACGACCTTGCGATACTTTGGGTCTGGCGATCGTTCACTAAATGTTGGTGCGGAAGTAATTAGCGATGCTCTTCGCCAACTCCTGCCGCTACAATTGCACCTGGAAAGCTTGAGTCGTGTTTGGTACGATAAAAGGGTTCGTCGTCGAAGCCTGACGAATATTCCGGGGTGCAATATCTGCCCAATCGGCGTCAAATGGGTCGGATGGACCAGTACGGGTTGCCGTTTGCAACATTCCTGAACCCAGAGAAAGGGCACGAGCGTGAAGTGGTGGAGCACGTCGAGGAGTCGGTACTGGAGCTTCTGACGCTTGCGAAACCGAACCTGTTATACTACCAAGCCATTGTTCGGGTTTTGGCAGGTTTTCTGATGGATGAACTACTTGTACCTGTAAGAACACACGAAAGAAACTTTATTATTCTCTATTCATTGAATCCTCGAAATACCTTTACTGTTGGGTACTGGATGTAACACTTACCGAAGTAACATTTTGCACTGATGAAACGACAGGCACGGTAGAGGTTGCAGCTATGACGTCAGAAGTAGCCGAAAGCGACGGCGACACGGAAGGCCCAGTGGTGCTGGGATTCGGGGAAATCGACTGTGGAGTAATCGGATTAACTGGAAGTGGGGACCGATTCGGGATTGGTGTTGCTAAACTACCAGATGATGACGTGGACGCCGTGCTAAAGGCTGGAGATGTGGTTGTAGATGTACCAAAAGCAGAAACAGTATTTGTAAATCCAGGCGTTGTCATTACTGTCGACGTAAGTGGTTTCGTCCTTGGAAGAACTGGACTCAAATTGCAGCTCTTGTTGAGCAGAGGCGTCAGCCTATTGTTCGTGGAAGGGATCGGCGAAACATCGCGCCATTTCATGTGATTCAGTGTACTATCATCCTTGTTGTTGTTGTTGGTATTTATGCTACTAATTCCGTTCTGCATATTCATATCGTCAACTGAATTAGTACTAGAACCTGTGGACCGACGAATTTTATTAAAATCATACATTAGAATGCAATCAATAGACAACTTTTCCTCCTTGGAGGTTTCATTACCTGTTCCGCTAGTTGTGTTAGAAAAGAATTGCTTAACGGCAACAGAGCTGGTTGTTGTAGTGATGATCGGTGCATAGTCAGCACTGCTCAAGAGCAAAGAGAGGTCACGAGTGACCTGCTGGCACATAACGGAAACGCTGTCGTGTCCACTCGGCGATATCTCAGGAATGGGACTCACTAAAAACAAAAATCTTTCGTCAAATTTAAGCGACTTCGATGATATTTAAGAACACCGTGCGGGGTAGTGGGTGCCGGAAGCTACGCATGCTGTAAACTCATTTACGATCCGTTCCAAGAGTATAGAAATTTCGGACTGAACCGTAAACGAGTCAACACCGACATACAAAGGTGTGTCCATTGTCGCAGATCTATATCTAGAAATAAGCTACTGGTATTTCATTTGTTGTCTTTTCAATCAACAGTAACTGTGAAGAAGTTATACTGGGTTAGAAGGTATAACGGATAGGAAAGTGTACAAGTGAAAGAGTAACGAAATAGGAGATCTTAATGACCTTCGTCATATCCTCCGAACTCTGTTGCATAAGACGAATAAAAACAATTACATGTCACGTTTTATTATCCACATTTCTGCTAACTTTGTAGGAAATATAAGAGTGTTGGTATTTACCTGTGGGTTTGATAGGTATTATATGAGATAGTGGAGGCATTCGCGAAAGATCCGTCGGCTCCAGGCTATGACTGCGTGTGCGTTCTAAGTTGCTGGGAAGATCATTGACGCGCAAGCTTAATTGTCTTTTGAAAGGGGATGCTTGGTTGAGCTGGTTGAAACCCCTGAATGACCCCTGGCGTTCGAGCATCGATGGAGTCGCATGTGGCCTTTCGATTGCGAAAGGATTAAACACCGGTTTTAGTGGTGGCACATCTACAATGAAGGAAAAACATTTTTAATCATTTGCTACAGCTGAACATTTTCCATTACCTGGATTTAGGGAGTTGAAACGACATTTTGGACAATAATATGAGCTGAATCAATAGCAGATTGGAACTTACCGACGGCGCGTTCTCTGGCATCTTGTAATCTTTCAGTTAGACTTTGTTGTCTGAAGCTACCGCTTCTCGTGAACGATGAAGTTTCTCGATCATATGCGACGGTCACTCCACATTCTTTATCCATTCGTTGTTTTCGTTCGAGACATGCAGCAAACGCACATCCTACAGCATGGCTCAATCTTCCACCCTAAAAGAAAATAACATCACATTATACATCATGCAACATTGATTTATATCAAACTGACTATTTTAAACAGGGAATTTTCAAATTCTACGTATACCTTTTGACAGTAACCGAAATCAAGTATATTACTATACCATCTGTCGATAAACTATATGGAGACCTTCAGTCGGTACAGGATGAAATTATTTTAAAAAAGGAAAACAAAATAATGAAAAATAGAGAAATTACTTGAACTATCGTAAAAAGAGAAAAATTATATATTGGTTAATATATGGTCATTATCATTGTCGATAAACTATGTTCTGGTTTTATCGGCATTGGAAGTTTTAGAGATCTTACTTACCGACTCTTTCATTGCCAGGAACCCGTGGCACATCCATCGTCTCGCTGTTCCGTCCCTGCAGATGTAGCTGAATCCGTGTTCGTGGTTTCGATCGGGGGCGCAGAACGATACCTTTTCTATTGTTTGATCGACTATCAAACCCTTTGTCTCATCTTCCACCACGCGTAACCCATCCCCAGAGACGTGTAGAACAGCTCTTACGGGTCTTCGTCTCGAATTCTAAAAATATCATGTTATATGTTCTATTAAATATTCAAATTGCATTTGGTTAACGAACAGTTAATAAAAAGTAAATGATAAAAAATTTACGTTTCTCATAGAAACTCAAAACCAGATTCTTGTACGTGAAGGAAATATATTATTATATGAGCTATTTTTAAAATACTGTGAGTTTTTTAATTCATGTTTTTGAAACATCTGACCCTTTATTTTTCACTTGATTTTTTGGCTTTTTTTGTTATTCGAATCATTACTTAATTTAGTCTTCTAATACAACGAAATCAACAAACTGGATACATATTTTCTCGTATTTTGTTAAAATATCAGTTTGTACCATTACCAATATTGTCATCTCTTACTTTCTTTATCATATGTAAAGAATGAAATCTGTACCTCATATTTATCAAAATATCAGTGTAAATATTCCAACGTTTACACTATATATAATATAATATAATTAATATAAATATAATACAAATGTGGAGAAATAACAGCTTCTTTAGGTTTTTCTAAAATTAAACGATTATAAAATATTTTGTGACTTGAACTGAATATAAAATGAAAATATATTCCTTTGTATGCAAATCACTATATTAATAGGATAACCAAAGAATTTGTAGATTTTACCAAATGAAAAGAAAATTTGTTGAAAAAGTACTAAATTGCACTAGTATTTTTCATGAAAATGAAATAAAACCAACGTTATTAATTTCTGAAAAGTTTATTTAGAGCAACAACAATTGTTGATTTCGAAGTAATCAGATTGAGAAGTTAAATTTGTAAACGTTGCATTGCTAATTATTGTCAATAATTATCAGTTAATATCTACTAACTAGAATACCAAATTATTTTGTTTGTTAATTGAAATTCTTCAACAATAAGTTTGCTGTATTAGATTTTAATGAAGTTAAATAATTCGTACTGTACTGAATGTTGCAAACATTTGTACTTATTTATGAATTAAAGTAATTTATGGAATTTAGTAAATTTAAAAAATGAAAGAATGATTCATTCCAAACATGAAATATGGAATCACTGTCATTAAACAAGTAATAACACTATTATAAAAAAAGGGGTTGAAAACTACCAACATTTGAAACCTTAAGAAACGATGGATGAGAAATTTAAAACATAATTATTAATTATTAATCGAACGACAATAAAAAATCTGATGTTTATAAAATTACGTTCAAACGTTTAGAAATATTTACATTAATTTGAAGGGTTTTTCAAAATATAAATTCTTAATGTAAATATATGATCATGATTGGAAATTTAAAAATACTCCGAATGAATTCTTCATTTTCTGATTTTTAAATTAAAAACCTCACTTAATCGGATAATATGAGTAAAAAAAATGAAAAACTTTCAAAGAACTTTACTGAACATTTGAAATATGAATTAATATTATATGATAAAAAAATCTCATTTGTTTATTACGATTAATAACATTAAGCCCACCATTGATTTGTATATTATTTAATTAAAATAAGTTATTATCAAAATTTCAGGAAGGCTATAAAATTACAATTATTAATTATTGGATTCTTTTATGAATTAAAGGATTCTTTAATTCATGAATATTCTAGTACAGGTTGTTGGCAATCCCTATAGAAACTTTTTGTCTATTGTTTTGTAAACAATTTTTGAAATGACAATGAAAAATAAAAGTTTAGTTTTCTTTTCTTTTATAGTAAATAATAATATTATATGTTGTGTATCTTATCTAGAAGTTTAATATTTTATATAAGAGAAGTAATTAACAGAAATTTTTACTTGAATTAGAAGCATGACAAGTTTTGCTGAATATCAACAATGTAAACATACAGAAAAAGCTATGATTAGATCCACTATATAAAGCAAGATTAATAGTATGTATCTTAATAAAATTCAATGGTAAACAATAGATTTCAATGGAAAATACTGCAGAGTTATGCCACAGTATAATTTTGTTTATTTATGTGATTGTTTGTTTTCTCTATAGTTTTTCCATGTTTAAATTATATCCATTCTTCTATACTCTGAAGATCTTATAAAGTTTACAATTTTCTTCCAGAATCATAAACATTTCTGGGGCGGGGATAATTTTCTCCTCTTAGCATATTTTTATATTGGTTTTGCAAAAAGCCAACTACTCTTGACTATGTCCTAAAATAGTCTAAACGAGAATTAAAATCATTATTTAACATTTTTTGGACAATTCATTACAAAACCCTATTACGGATACAAAATAATGAAAAGTGTTCTCATGTAAAGAAATGCTACAAAAGTGCAAGTTTTAAATTCACAAAATGTTATTTAAAATGATTTTATAATTTAATTGTATAGGCTGAGAACCTTTTATTTACGAAAATATTTTCAATTTAAAGGATAACCAATGTTGTATTGCCGGGCATTTGTACTTTTTTTTTGTTGGAGTTACAACATAAGGAACATAGTAAATTTTACAAACCAGGGAGCAAAAACTACAAGAATCAGACGATTATCCCTAAGTTAACATTTTTTTCTAAGTTACAATTTTTTCAATTTTTGTAAGTTAGTATTGCATAGTGTATCTTTTAATGAAATATCTGTTAAAACTTTCCAACATTAGCATTACAATAGTAGTAAAATTTCGAAAATACTAAAATAATAAGAAAACAAAATATTTTTAATTTTGTGCAATTTATTATACTTTTACACAGTTTTCTGCGAATTTAAAATATAATACTGTTTACGAGTAATTATTTTCAAAGGTTCAGTAATTATTTGAGCTAACATACTGTTAATAAATGTAATGAAATTTCGCGTACAATTATTGTATGAAACATTCATTTTCCCGATAACCTCTAGCATATGTTTATGCTAGTGTTTTTGGAATAAAAATTTTTTTTTTCAAGAAACTTTAAATGTATTTAAATTTTAAACTTTAAAATTTCTCATAGCATTTTCTTCTAAAAAAACAAAGTACAAATGCAATATTCAAAAAATTATCTAACCGTACATTCTCCAGTTATTTTGAGAATTTTTGCCTTACATTGTCATTACAATAATCATTCTTTGAATTGTTTACGAAGCTAGCAACATACTAAGAAACTATATATTTACATTAATCTATACATTTGCTCAATAAATTAAAATAATAAGGGCTTATGGCAAACAAAATCGGACTCCTCTAAGCAAAAATATTTTCAAAACTCCATGATTTATCAACGAAATATTGAGGAGGATCATCATCGACATTTGCAAAAATATTCTCTTACGAGAAAATATTTTTGTTTAGGAATGTTATTTTTAAGCATTGATTATTTTGAAGTCTACATATAATTTATTTTAGATTCGTCATCTTTACATTATGTATAACATATAGACAATTAGTGAACAAGTCTGGAGGATTTTTTATCATCGTAATTTAGTACGTAATAACAGTTGAAAAAGTATAGACTCTAAAACAATAAAATTCGACTTTTGAAAGAACGCAATATTATTCGCACATTTATTGCGAGCCGTCTAAAATTACGAACTGATTCTTTTTTGCAGTCGTCACGTTCCACCGAGAAGGCCACGAGGGATTTGGTGCTAAAAATGACGTCGATAAGTCGCCTCGCGTGCGATTCTGCTTACGCAGCTTGGGAGTGCGAATCGTAATTAAGCGTCGTGAATGTTAATGATCAGGTTTGTAGGAAAAAGAAAAATCATTTCACAGATGCAAAAATGTACCTCGATATTGCAAATAATATTTTACATGAAATTAAAATGCCTTTGGCACAGGAAGCGAAGAGAAATTTCGAATAAATATGCCCGCTACCGTATTTTCCTTGACGTACAAAATGTAATGCATAAATTAAATTTAAATACAGTTTTCAACTTACCCTAAGAACCTTCAAGGCTTCCTCGCATATATTCATCCCTCTCGACTCGAACACTTCGACACATCCTAGGTACTGCAAAAAGAAATACAAATAAGCATATCTTATTTAACTTATTCCTTTCGAAACAAGATATTTATGTCAGCAGTACTAAGTTTCTTTAATTAAGTGATTTCCTAATCGTAATTAAACTAAATCATGCCTCTCATAAAATTATCTATAAATAGACATTGTCAATCGTCTATTGTTCATGGCATCGGCGAAATCGCCAAGGAAATTTCATCTTCTTCGCCGTTAAAGTTTACGAGCGGCTTCAGAAAGACTATTTACGGTTATGGCAGTAGTAACTAGATAGTAAAAACCAAAACACAAGGCTTACTTTAACGTTAAATGTACATGTCGCCGACTTGACTGCACTTTCGTCGGCTTGCCATTGGTGTGGCTTCGTGGATTCTGGCACCGAACCTTTCCTCCTTCGAAAACTGTCACGGAAGCTTTTTCTAAGACGGTCCATTCTTTTCCCTGGGGACTTCTCTCGTTTCTGAAAATCAAACAATAGTAATTATTAAATCTCCCATTTGCTACTAAAACAAAGTATACAATCTTACAAATGCTATGTTCAAAAATATCGTTTGGACTATTTTAGACATATAATGAAGATTCCATAGTTTAGAAGGGTCCAACTTTATAATAACGTCTTTCAATATAAACAAATAACAATAAAGCCTAAACATATCCTTCTTCAGTCAAAATAACATCATATTTTTAATTTTGACCTTGAAAATGACCTTATTCCCAAAAAAATGATATTTAACTTAGCGTTTTAATTAGTGAAAGATATTTACAATTCCAAATGCCATAAATATTAAGAGACTAGAATCTGAATATCAAGAAAGCAAATAACGACAATGTCTTAATACTGACGAAGACTGACATTGTTTGACCAGTCATCACTATGATTATCTACTGATTATATTTTCAATGTTCCAATTTAACATATCGGATTTTCAAACAGATCGTCATTTTGTCATTTCAAACGTAATATCTATTATTTTGTTTACAGTAATTATTATACACCCATATTGCATTTGCTTTGCCCATAACTAGACTGCATCACATTCGATAGAAATACCAAAATAAAATTGAAATGTTGATCAAGTCTGAACATTGTTTAATGACCCTTAACACGACGACGCCACACAATGTCGGTAATCAATGCCAACACGATAGAATACCCGTCGAAACCCCAAAAATAAGTAAACCCGTGCGGGGCAATAACGATTTCAGCCGTACCGCTATCCATATGGCGTCAGTTATGTCATGGACACGCACATCGTGTCCTGTCAAACGCACGGAGCGATTACGTTAAAAAATGTCAAGTATCGTAAAGCAGCGTGTGGGAAATTTTTATTAATGGGACACGCGTCGAGATAAGGCGGAGAGTATTGTTCGAAGACACATCTCGTTTTGCAATAACGAGTATGTCTGAGGAAAATATATCTTCCTGCATGATTAATAGAAAACAATTTATCATACATAAACATAAATGTATAAATTATGCCAAAAATGGTTAATAAAAAGTGACTAAACAATTTTGATGAAAATAATATATACTGGGATAATGCTGCACGCTAAGAATACGGGTCTAATAAAATTTATAAGCGTCTCACGGTCTCCCATAAAAACTCGTTGCCAGTTTGCCGGTCTTTTCCTGACGAATTGCTAATGTCCGACTTTGAGAAAGTTAAAATGGGGAGAATAGGTTGATAGCGGTAGAAAGAATGAGAGGGATATATTTTAAAGAGAGAGAGTTTCGTCTACCAACTCGAGATTCGAGGCCTGTGATCGAATCTTGAAGCCGGTTCCCAAAGATCCTTTTATTATTTGCCCTATAGGAGTTTGCCCCCTTATAATATCTGCCTCCCTCCCGCTCCCCCTCCGGAGCTGTCGCCAAAGTGCACCTCGCGTCTAGGGCTACCTAAACGAGAAGGTCCCCGCTACGTTATTCAGCCTCTTTTGATTTTCCAGAAGGGCGAATCTACCATTCCTATACAGACACTGAAAAAAAATGATTACCATTTCCTACGTGTCGGCATTCACATAGACAAACTCTTGTGCGTACGCAGTTAATCTTTTTTCCCAATCATGTTATTTATTTCCTGAGAATCAGCGAGGACGTCATTTTGCGTGATCTATACCAACTTCACCGAAACGAGAAAAAGTCATTGCCGCCTAGTAGACACATTTCCGATGAGACGTGACGGTTATTAAGGCCGTGCACCAATTATTTCTGCTGAACGATAAAAACTGCAGATAGGTCGAGTTTGGTAATTTCCTCGACCTAGCTTTTTCGATTTTTCAATTCCGTAGGCCGCCCACTGATGACCGCTGTACCGCTTTTTGCCCAAGAATTCAATTGCATTGGCTGCTCGGCGAGAAAAAAAAAGGGCGTGAAGGATTGTGACAATACAGAAAAACTTTCGCCATTCTATTGTGCTCGATGACAATGCGGAACGCACAATTTGCGCTTCGAATAAAAACAACAAATTGAGAACGACGTATTGTAATAACGCGCAAACGAACTCCGCAGCCCTCGACGTGCAATTGTATCCAAGTTCTTTTTTTATATTTTCAAAGTAACGTGAACGAAAAGCAGTCGAAGACTTAAGTGTTCTCTTGGAGGTTCGCGTGCGGTTTCAGTTTCCAACTCCATAATTGAGACTTGCGAAAGATTCACGGAATTATTCATGGTTATCCTCCATCGACGTTGTCTTTCAGCATTGTATTTCCGGATGATGATTTTGAAAGATCAATTAACCACGTGTGTACCGTTTTATAATTTTTTCCAACAATAATAAAAACATTGTAAATAATAGGAACACGAAGTGGGACGACTATTGAAACTTCCACTGTAATTATCGACCACAAACAAGTGACCACGTCGTTGAATTCCTGTTTCAGTGGTTTCCTTCCTAATGAAATCCAATCATTCCTACAAGAAATCGATTAAGGAACGTGCGGAGCGAATTTCCGATCGTACACGGAAATCCCCATGGATTTCTTTAAATAATCAACTACCCTAGAAGTTAATGTAACTAATTAAAAAAGTGTTGATAAAGTATTTATATTTGACAGACGACAAGGAAAAAATCTTTTGAAAGCCGAAATCCGATGAATCTCTTGATATGAAAGAATTGTTATGAAAATTAATCAAGCGTTCATAAATATTTAATTGTGTCTGCCAACGTTGCCCGACAGCTGATTAAAAAACAAAGAGCGCATATCCATAATTGAGGGAATGAAGCTGCAAACGAAGTAAACGTTTTATGAACAATGGAGAATCAGTACAGGCGGAAGGGATGAACGGCAGGATTTTATTATCGCTCGTCGACGGACCCCGCTACTATATTATCCTATTAAAAACAGTCCAGATCAAATAATCACACTCCCCCGTAGAAGAGGGATATCTCGCACGAGTCTTGCTAATGGTTAAAACGTGCGAAGGTAAGCACTCTCGACACAATCGGATTACGGTGTTTGTTTAATGATTTAATAGGCTAACCGATGTTGCGCTTGAGTAAACTCGTACCAATTGTCGCGTCTGGTTAGCAGCAGTTTCGACACTTTCAATCGCTTGGCCAACACCGCCCCTCCAATTTCGATTCTCCATACGGTCCTGAGATAATTAAATCGTCGTACTAAAGTAAACTTCATAAATTGTCATCTTTCTTATATCCCCTTTTTGCGTATGGTTGCACGTGTGGCCCTATCGTTGACATCGATTTTTAATACCGTTCCTACCCATCTGATAAGTGAAATAAAGTTTGGTATAAATAGCAGATTTGATGAAATTTGTGAATTATCAGGAACTAAATCGACTTCGGCTTTCTTGCAATTAATTGCAGTAAATGCAACTGATATAATTCGATCAAACACTTTGCGTGGATTAAAAGGAAGAGCGGCAACGCTAAACGGTGTCGTTTGGACAATTCGATTTAAGTTCATAACCAGTTGACTGTGATTCATTAAACTTAATTTGCGAGGAGCGAATGGGAGCGAGACTGATGTCACTGCTTGAACCCTGGAAGAATGATGCACACTTATTATGCTCAATATTATGGCACGCTCCGCATGAATCATCCGTTATGACTGCATTCAAATTTTTAGAATACTTGCAGTCTCTTCATTTTTTATCGCAATTAAATACTGCAAGAAACCCTAATATTTCATTTTCGAAATATTGATAATTGGTGTTCTCACGTTTCATTTCGAACGATTTTTCACCTCGGAACAAGACCGGACATGATACGTGTGAAACCGAACAAGTTCATCAGGGAACGCTAGCGTCGGCGTTTCCGGCGCATAAAACTGGGGAGAACTTTCTATCTGCAGCCATCATCGTGTTGCTGATGGATAATACGGAATTACAGGCCAAGATCCATGTGCCAGCATATACTATCTGACACGCGCGAATGGCGAGCGATGAATTGCAAGTGTTCGATTCGAACGGCACGATATACGCCTTCCTTTCACACGACAAGGTCGCTGCGGCTCATTGCTCGTTAGCATACGTTGTGTAGATCAGCCTGGAACAACGTAGGTTCCATTATACCATCGCTACAGCCACACCAATTTTCCCATTAAAAACTGACCAACCCAACAATTGACCATAAAATTCTTCATTTCCCTTGGGTATGATATTCAAGTTTTGAAAATATTGCTAGCTATTATGACCGTTTAATGTCTTTTGTTCACATCTGTACATCAATTTTTATTGTCTGTGTTTGGGTATGTACAGCATCCCACGAGTGGGAACTGGACCTGTCTTTTAGATCCTTCTGATAATATTGTTCGTCAAAAGTAACCGAATGATGACATATACGGACGGCACAACTGATACAATAAAATGCCCACACGTCGTGTCAGCAACAAAAGAAATTTCTGCAAATTCGCCCTGCGAAAAACCTGCATAGTCAAGATCGACACATTCAGACCCACCATCAAGAGTGATCTTCCACAACGATACAGGATTAACTGAGGTGGAAAACTGGTCTAATAAAAGAAATTTTAATAAATCAGGGGACGATGAATCCATTCCAACGTATTACTCTCAATTCAGTGCGCACAGTAGCAGGAAGCGACGAGGAACAATACAAATCGCAATTCTCGATCAGCCGTCGAGATTCTCTCCTCCTTTTCTTTGACGGAAACAAATTAGCATTCCGCCGTTTAATGAGGTTTATTAAAGAAGGAATCTCCCGGTTCGTCTTTGGAACCAAATTCCTAGACGGGATCCAATATCGCGGCGTATTCCTCAGACGTTACAGTGGGGGCGCAAACTACTCAAAACTTACTTCTCGGTCTTGATCGAGTCTCTGCTTAAGATTCCGCCCCGGTGCACGTGCTTACGAGAGTCATACAAAAGAGTTCGTCGTTCGTTCGTTTGTTTGCAGCCCTGCTCGGGGTAACTCGCTATCAGTTGGTCGTCCTGAAAAATACGCGAGTCTTCTAGAATTCTTTTCACGTTACTCGACCGCGACGAGTCACACCAAGAGATATTCGTGGAAGAAAGCGACCTTTTCTTCACTCCTTGGATTTAATCGAGGTCTCGAGACATGATTCATGGAACAAGAGCTTCCGGACAGGTAAACAAAAGAACTCTTGTTCGAAATAATTCAGAGGTGAAACGTTCTTTTGGAATTAATAATATCCTTTTCTGAAACTTTGCATAATTTTGATGTATTTATGAAGAAGTTATAAGAAGTTTTAATTATTGTTTTTATTTGCTTTAGAAAATATTTTATAGGTTGAGTGGCATCCGATTCCAGGTTAATCACATCTCTGCATTTCAACAGATTCACTAATCTAATCTTAACTTATCATTTTTATTTGCACCATCATATTCTTTACTTGCATTGAATTCGATGTATATATAGAATTGATTGATCCATCAGTTTCATCCCACTCTTCACATTGTGCGTGTTGACCCCGCGGTTAAGAGGATTCATCAGATGCACTGGGTTTATGCAATCGTTAGCCTGATCGGATTTGTCACATTTGCCGTCTTAATCATGTTTAACAGATCATTCTCAATGGTTCATCGGATTTGATAAACTCATTTGACTCGCCGTTTAGCAAATCGATAATATCTGACAGAAAATTCGTAATCATTATTTTCACCAATTCATTTCAGTTATCGGATTTTCAGGACTCGATAAATTAAAGCAATTTAACGCATTCGAAAGTTCAAACAATTAAAAATTCTGAAAATACGTATTATTTACGAGATTCATTCCTCTCGATGATTTAAATGGGCTTTTCAACGTGCCGGCGAACTTTTGATATTTATATTTGTTTATTAAACATAAAAATATTGTTTGATGTATATATTGCAGAATACGATAATAAATAATATAAAAACACTCGAATTTACAAGTTTCTGGTATGTGGATACTCGGTGAAGTATCGCGTAAATCCTACCAGTCAAAATATTATGAAACACAATGTTTATTATCCGAATCTATTAAACAATATAGTAAATGGATTAGAATATATTATATTCAGTTCTGTTTCAAAGAATTGTTTATCAAGACATAATTTGAACTTTTTATTAAACATTATTAAATTATGTAAGCCAGTCAAAGCAGAACAATATACCTACAATATTTTCATGAATTGTGACGTTTTGAAATGTACGTGAAATTTTAAAGAAAGGTATTTCCCACAAAGCACACCTGCCTCATGACGTTCTCAGGCGTTGCTCAAAACGTTCAAATGTCCCCTTTTATCATCCCATTGATATCCTCGGACATCCTCAGGGTGTATTAGAAAAGCCTTACAGACGTAATTTTATTTCAAACATAATTTTTATTTCGTTTTAGAAATAATTATAAACCACTAAATATGTGTACATATTAGTTATCCTAACTAAATAGTAAAATAGTATATTTCGTTACAAGTGCGGGAAACGCAATTTTTGCATAGTGTGCGGAAACAGAATATTCTTCAACCAGTCCGTAAAATTAAGTTTTTCGCATAGTTTGAATGCAATATTATGTAAGGATTTCCCGCATACTATTAAGAAATATAGCGTTTCACGTACTTGTAACGATATATAATATTATCGTATTTATTTGGTAATGATCTATCTTTATGAAGACATTTTAATATACATAGAAATATATTGATTTAAAATTTACAATATTTTGTGAAATTATAAAGGTTTCATTCATGACTAGAGCTAATTGAGCATTTGATAAAGATACTCAAATTACGCTAATTTTAATTTCGTTTATTTACATAAATTAATTTACAATGACTACTTTTAGTTTTGTCTGCTCATTTTATTTAAGTTTTTAGTAGTCTATAGGATTTTTCGAATATCTCAGCATCACTAAAATATGGTTGGAATTCATAGACAATATGAAGTTAATCACCGTAAACGAATGTAATATGGGAACTATAGTTTCACTGATTTCCAGGCATGCATTCTGGTTATTCCATACTCGAATCACTACATTTAAGATCAAAGAATGAAAGCGAGACCCCCTGAAAATACAATTCCCAAGTGATAAATGGGCTAATGATACTTGCAAATTGTATTTGCAAACTCGTCAGTTTGAATGTCAGGAATTACCGATTGCAAAATAATGTACGTATTACATAATAAAGTTAACCGTCTTTGTTTGTTTCGTGCAATTAGTGTTGACTCGTTGTCTGCTTCTGGAAAAAGGGGAGTATTTGAAATTTAATGACGGTAAACGAGTGAACGGTGCGTTCGCTCTTCTTGTGCACTAAACGATATTTCAACTTGCGAAATTTTAATGATCTGTTACTAAGTAACGAAATTCTTAATGACTCAACATTCATTTTTTGTCCTCATAGTTTTTCCATCAGTTTATTATTATCAACGTTTTACTCGATAATTAAGTTTTACGGTCGTAATCTTTAGAGAGTTCTTTGTTCGATTCTGAAACGGATCTTTAAGGAGTATTCCCTGATTTCAAGGTTTCTAATAATTATTGGAAGATAAAGACTCTAAAGACTAAAAGTAAAGTCTGAATAAGTCTTAATAATATTGTCGCACCTGTTTTTTATATAATTTAAAAACAAAAACGCTTAAATTCGTTGAAAAGTTGTATTAGAATGATGAAATCTTATTAATGAAACTTCACTCTTTATAGAGTGGATTAATGTAGAAAACGGGTGAATTTTACTCCTTTAAATCGAGAATTCACGTCCCTGGTAGAAAATGAGTCCAGTTTTTGGCCAGTTTCTGTGTTTCCCATGTTAAAGGTATAGAAAAACTTTGCAATGTAACAAAAAACTGGACAGATTTCTACCAGGGTTATTTTGTAATAATAAGGAAATTGTATAGCAAATTTTATTTTTCTAAGAGTTCGATAATACACCTGCAACTCTATTAAAATATCCTATTAATGTGGACAAAACCTTTCTAAACAAATTTGTATGCAGAATAGAAAAAATCCTACTTACATAGAAAGATTTACTATACTACCGTATTTTGTACTAGATGGCGCCCAAGGTCGGGCTGTTTATTCGCAAGTGGTAGAAGCGATATACCTTACGTATCATGCTACGCGTGAAGTTATAAGTTACAAGAGTGGTCCAATGTTCACTCTACTGAGCAATTTTCATTGTAAAAAATTTATATGATCAAAAACCATAAAAATGTTATTTATATTAACGTAGAATCAGAACAGCAAACACACTAGTTACAGCAACGCCCACAACGTCCAGTACAAAACTCACATTCCACAAATCTACTTTTACCAAGCTAATCCGCCAACGCTGAAACTTTTAATCCTTCTAATAGAGATCCCATCCATGATTTTTCTCGTCGTTCTTTGTTTTTGATGGGATAGGATGCAAACCGCATGTTTTTTTTTTATCGAAGACTTATCTCGCACCAGGAACTTATATAGCGAAACATCAACCGCCAATTAAAAAGTGTCCATAGGTAGGACGCTGCTTCCGGCGCTTTTGCCTTTAAATACGATCGTAAATTCGTTTTTGTCGGGTTTTCGTGTGGTCCACAAAAGCCTCGGGACGATCAACCCTGTGTTGGCTTTCCAGGTGGGGTTCACGCACCGCGGTCAAAGCAAACTTTTGTACCCATACACGTATGCACCAGCACGCATACAACAGTCATTGTGCATACATGTATGAGTCGTTGTATATATAAATACATTGAGAGAACACACCCCGATTCGCGCCGCGTCGTCGGCCGTGAGAGTCATGAATGCACGTTTCGTCAGAAGTATATAACGTACACTGGTGGTTTTCCCCGTCAGTCGCTATTCAATGTCGCTGAAATTCCCCTGAACAAGTGGTCGTTTCGTTATTTTTTCATTTTAATGAGAATTCGAGCCTCGAGAAGTAAAAAATATTTTTAGTTAGTTAGCTATGCTGAAAAAAAAAATATTTGCCTTTTAAATATTATCGCGCAGAAAAAAAAATCGGATCAATTTACTTCATTTTTCACTCGAAATTGGGACAAAGGGTTGTATTTGAAATAACGAAACTCAAATTTATCCTTTGACATTCAAATGAACAATTTGTGAAGGTCCACCAATTGTTAGGTTCATGTTTATTAAATCGGCATTCTTCGGAGAACTTCGGAAATTTTCGATCGTTATATATTATTTATGCATAATGTCATGTAAATCACAGATAAGCGAGGAAGGTAATATCGATTAATAATGTATTTACCAACAATTCTTTTACTTATCGCATTTCGTACCAGGTGGCGCTAAAAGTCACGCGATATAACCGCCAATGGAAGAATCTGAACTCGTGCATTTATATATTCTGAAACTTTTTTAAAAGTTTTAAAGTTTCTGTAATATTAACAAAAACGGCTTCCTAGAAAATGTCTCAATTTGTGAAAATTTAACAATCAAAGACGAGCAATTCGTTGAATCTTCTTTACTTTTGCATGAAATGTTCCGTGCAAAACGTCAAATTTGACAGCGACGTCCCCTCGAATGTAATTGAAACGCTCAGTCGAAGCCAACTATATATAGCCGCGGTTCTTGTATTAGGATTACCGGTATTACGGGCTTGCGTATACGATCCTTTCCCTAACGTAGCAGGTGCGACGTATGTGGGAAAGTTAGTAGGTATACGCGTGTTCTAAGCGATCACGAGACTTGTACCTGCCCCAAGACCGACTTTAATACAAAGGAAAGAAAGATGTGACGTATAGGTGCGAAAGATAGTCAATCAGTATTTGCTGAATTTCGTCTTTGTCTAGTTTCATAGAAAGAGGGGGAAATTGAACGAACATTTTTCAGGGGAATTTTTCCGATTAGAAAATACGATAGTATTCGAAAGTTTAGAACAACAATGTCTTCCCATGTAACAAGACGAATACAGAGGGATTACTTGACAATGTACTGGAAATTTCATGCGTGTTAAGTAACAGAAAATAGACGCGTAAACTACGTTTCACATGGAATACTAAACAAAACAATTACTATATTAAGGAATGAATAGTACTATATTTGCCTTGAAACCGATTGATATTGTTAGGTTTGTTGTCACTGAGGTCATTGTTGGAGGGAAAAATTAAATTTCTATTGACATATTTAAGGGAAATAATTGTTGGTTTGTTCGTGGGGCACTAGAAGGCGCACCAATCCGTTAGTAAAATTATTCAGTGTTTAGTTCAAGAGTCGTTGTTGTATATGAACGAATATGTATACGACAAACACTTTAAAGATGAGCAAGTAATATTTATTATAGAGTAAAAAGTTTTTGTTTTCAAGACCGAGATCGAGACGTCAAATTTATAACGAGACCAACACCGAATACGTTGCAAGACCAAAACTAAAATAACACCAACATTCTTTTGAATTTTGTCATTTAGCAAGAATAATACAAGACCAAAACTACGTTCTTAATTCTAAACACCTAGACCAATATGTGCAGTTAAATACAAGACAAAGATCAGTTCTTATCTACAAATAAAAATATTAAAAATCGTCTAGTATAAGAAGAAAACGTTTTATAATACCCAATAAAATATTAATACCTTAGATATAGTTTAATTTCGAATTTGGTAAGTAGAAAATTACGGCATAAGTGAAACTAATTTACGAAACCCGTAATAACACAAAATTAATTTCCTATGCAATTTAAACTCGAGTAATAGCCGAAACTGTTACCTAATAAATAAGGAGTCAAACAGTGACAGCCGGTTATTAGCACGATTACCAATTAGCACAGTTTGTGCGATATCTAGAGGCTAAGTGGTAATTAATCGAATGATAAGATATCTTACTGGATGTATACCGACGATGCGTATAATATTACTTTTTCTATAAGTGCAGTGAACCGATTCTTACCTACGTTAATACGAATGCAGTGGATATCGATTTTCAAGAGTATAGCTAGAAATTTCATGCTATTAATTAATATTCTTCTTGCTAACAAAAATGAAAATAAACTATATTGTTAGAAAGGTAAAAAATTTAATACATAATTATAATGAAATTCGGTAAATCAATCTATATTTAATTTGGAAACTTTATGAAAAAATGGAAGATGATTTTTTGCTTGATGACGGTCAACATATATTTAATTATTACCAACACACTCCATTTTTTACTAAGTAAAAACGAATAAATCTTTCTTGTTCCTAATTTTGTTATTTTTGTTATTGTTATAATAACATTATAAGAATTTTGGAAATACATAAAGCGCCATGGGAAGTAGTATCGATGTTGTGTTGGTTTTTTTAAATTTTGGATACTGTTAATTATTTGTGTTATTTTCCGTTTTATTTATATTATATTTTACTATCCTTTCTTGGTTATTGTAATGGTCGGATTCTTTTTGTCTCCTCTTTTCTGTTTTTTATAATTTTAAAAATTTTCTATATTTATATAATGCAAAAAAAATATTTCGGGAACTCATGGTTATCATTCGGCAAAAAATCCTTAAAATCGTTTTACATTGTTTATGTGCGATAATATTTTCTTTTGTTCTTGTGTTTTTAGATAATTACACTGACGATAATAAACGAATTGTACACATCCAATTAAATTTAATTATTTATATGAAATTATCAAAATTTACATTTCGCAGAATAATTCTGTTAAAACTATCCAAGAAAGAAATCCTGAAACTCTGCGAATCGCATTCCACTTTCAATGAGTTTGTGTTGGAACTGGAAATACAAGTTATGCAGCTTTTTACGGTCTTAAGCATCAAGGTATCTTTTGAAATGCATTGCGTGTTAAATTTGAAATAATTACGATTAAGCTTTTTAAAAACCAACCTCAAAGAACACTTACGTAAATGATGCGGTTAAGGCGAACATGTACGAAGTCAAGATAACTTATCGGGATACGAACGGATTCTGGTCGATTAGCAAGGATTTATTTTAACCAAGATTTCTTAATATTTTTATTGCCAATGATAAGAGAGGAATTTGTGAGATGGCGTGATTTATAAGAATTTTCATGAATTGAAAAAGGATTGTACATAGAAAATGCTACTAGTATGAATTATTTAGTCCAAAACTGCAGCTCTTTTTGTACTAAAAGAGTACCTCGAATACAATTATGCTCATGTACCAAAAATATGTTCCACTAACGGACAGTATTTGAGTTTTAAATGCCATAAACAAAGGATGATATTAAAAACTGAACTGCTTTTATAATTGGCACCTCCTCGTTTATACTGATTGCAAATAATTTCGAAAACACACAAAAGAGAATAAGTATACATTTTTATTTTTGAAGTTTCAATTACTACCAGTTAGTTCAACATTTTGAAGCATTATATTTGCAATAGAAAAGTTTAAGGGACATGGTGGAAAATGTCCATATTAATAGATCTGTCAGGTTCAATATTGAGGCTAAAGTTTGGGGTTCGTTACTACATAGACGGGCACAGAGAGAATCTCGATAATCAATTTACGTGCGTCACTAATTAAATTACGAAGCATTCGGTTACCTGAAGGGAATCACAATATGGAAACAAAAATATTCAAAACGACATGAAATTTTAAGTAATGCAATTTTCCCCTGACATTCTTTTTTAAGGGGACCAGATTTTTTCCAACGACGTCGTTTTTCATATCCGGTTTACTCTGTACCATAAAAAATAGAGAACATTAATAATGGAATTCGGAACTTGGCCATGTACTATGGGAGTCTGACTATCCTATTTAGTAGCAAAAAAAAAAAAAATTATTATGGTCGAACTATTGATTTCCTACCTTCAGTTTCGACAGTTTCAAATTCAATCTGAATTTTTCAGTTTTTAACCAATTTCATTAAATGCATGAAGGAAAAGTGATGACTTGAATCTTATTACGAACATTGTTGTTTAATTTAATGGAAATTGTGAGGAAGTTCTATCAAACTGTTGAAGTCTAGACTATTGCTGAATAACTTTAAAATAATAGTAAAAATGCTTTTGTTTTTAAAGGTGGCATATCTTTAAGCATTTAAATTTTTACTAGAAGTTCACTAAAATATATGAAAGTCGTAAAAACTTTATTATTAGTTCTACTAATTATGTCCTTCAGTTTCGTTAGTTTTTATTTTAAACTGGATTTTTAAAATCATTTTTATGATTTTCTGCGGTGACAGAAAGTATTACCGTGACACTAATGCAATACAAACGTTTTTTAGTCGGTAAAATTAAAATTTACGGACTGTCAATAAAATTTACAAGGGGTGGAAATAAGAATTTTCGCCACAAGGTCGTAAAATTTTATTTCACGTGCCGATAATAATAGTCTCATACTATTTTTTAGGACTATAATCTGGAAAATATGATTTTTCGGAGAATCTTTAAAAATGCCTTCAACCAATTAAAAATAATGCGCAGACTCGTTTTTATGGCTGTGGTGTAAAAAAAATACCCAGAAAGTGATTACTTGTTTCGCAGATTATTGTGCTCACTTCCTGGACGTAAATTCGGGAGTAGTGTAATATTTACTTACAGAATCGTAAGTATATATCCAAAAGAAACATAAATAAACAATTTCAGGCTAATGAAAGCGGGTTCTTTGTTCGTTATCATAATGATGAGGACACAAAGGTTCATTTTTTCTAAAGATCAGTATTTATATAAACATCATATTCATAATATTCTTATTATACAATATTTATAGTGAAAATTACAATGCTCTTATCAATGCTTTAGAAAGATAAAAATGTCCTTTTGAAATAAACTTACTAAACAGTACATTTCCCATACTCTGAAACATTATTCATTTTGGTTCCAGTTTCGGAATATTCACAATAAAATAACAATAAATGTCCCAAGAATATAAGTTTTACAGAAAACATTAACAAACGTTGTATAGCAACGTTCGTATTATCCTTGCAAAAAATTCATTTATTATAATTCTGGTAACACTTTCTCTTGCCGCAGTGAATCATCAAAGCGATTCAGAAAACTGGAAAATCCAGTTTTACACTGAAACTAATATAGCAGATGTATGGAAAATGGCGAATGATCAGAACAATTCATTGTCTTCAGTCTTAAACTGAATCTATTCTATGTACACTGCCAAACGTCGGATTAAGATCAACCATAACAATGGAAAGAATATAAATATTATTACACATGTCAACAATGTTTTGTTGGTCGGAAGCTGTGGATCATTTCCGAAGTAATTTTATACGTGGTATCCGAATCCAAGGTCAGAGTCAGCCTAATCGATATTTGAGGTTATGTATTCCACAAATGCTGTTTTTTGAGGTTACGTGACGAAAGCAAACCTACCTTCTTTATTACATGCATCATCTTATAATATTTCTACCCTTAGAAACGAGCTAATAGTCAACACGTGTGATATGTCAGAGTGACGGCCATTTTAAATTATTACATTTATGCAACGTAATATCATAACCTCTCTTTCATGCCTAAATGTTTCTATTTGATAATTTCTGTTAAAAATGTGCACTTAAATGGTTGTGGATTTGTCAAGTAAGAATATAAGTCAGAAAACTGACTTCATTTACCCAGAAGGTGTATTCAAAATGGCGGGTGATGTGAGTGCCATTGACCTTGTGATAAATGTCATAATTTAAAATGTTCGGACGACATCAATAGTATTACAGCATTACTCAAGATCACAATTTTTTAAACCAAAAAACACAAATCAAGACGAAGTATCCTGTACATAACCTCAAATATCATAAAATCCTGACGTTATTCGTCGATTCTTTCCTCGGATTCAGATTCTACGAACAAAATTACTCCGGAAATGACCCCCATCTTTTCCAAATATCAAAGATCTATATACTACAAATTGTCCAAGATCTCGAATTCTAAAGCAAAAACAAAATCTAAATCAAGGCCTCCGAACTTTGGTCTTTCAATCGTATAATCGTGAAAGCGACCAAACCTCCATTGATTTAACGATCTAATTGAAAGTCCATTTGCAAAGTGGTGCTTTTCTACATATCCTCGACAGCAGGAATAAAACGTTTGTACATGTTTGATAGGATTTTCTCTTATCGCCGAGTTGTTTCAAATCTCACCTCGACGACAAATTCGGTTGCGCGGATTTTCCGTTACCGCGATTTCTCCATAAATCACAGGAAAGCTCCCTGAAAGTAAATACATACGTCCGCGAAGAGAGTGATGGTGAGGAGCGAACGGGGGGTTCTGGCGGAATGGGGCGATGCTGGAGGTTCGGGGGGAAGCTGGAGGTTCCGGGGGAAGCTGGGGGGAGGGGTTCTGGGGGGAAGCTGGGGACGGGGGGCAAATAAAAGAGCACGCATGCACGTAAGCGTTTAAAGGCATCGGCTCAACGTCGAATCGCTTCCAGTGAATTTCTCCTGCTCTGGTACAGAACCGAAGTACGTCGACGCGATACCGGTTATCCTTGAGTTCGATCCCTTTACTCTCGTATCCGCGCCTGCGCCACGTTTTCCCCAGCACCCGGGGTTCTTCGAATTCGCGTCTCTTTTATAGATGTCGATTTAATACGCCCATATACAAATTCGCGAAATCCGATCAGGAGGCATTGCCCTGTTTGACTTGCAACTTATCGGTGGGGGTGGGTAGGATTTTCCAAGCAGTTCAAAGATGGTCTTTCTAACCATTTTATGTACTTCCGAAATATTGATAAGAAATAATATTGGTACTTATAATAATATTTCAGTTTTACTATATTTTTGTAGAAATTACAATGTCTCGAGACATCTAAGCATTTAAAAATATCGGATACTATATAAACTGTCTATGAAGTACTATATATATATATATTCATTTTTTATTTAAACATACAAAATGATTCTTAGTTTTTCAAGTTTTTACTATTATAGCATAGTGTTTATGCTAAAATTCAAAGTGCCATCAATGGTAACTTATAGGATAAGGAAAATCTATACTATTAACGTAATATTATGGAACCACTATTCATTTCAAGACCAAAATTCGGAGATCATGATTTGGGTTTCTTTGAATCGAGAAATTGTAACCTTGGAACATATTATTATAGTAAATAGATACTCTTGATATCATCTTCGTTGTTGTGGTTAATAATGATCACATTTTTTATCACGAAAACGGAGACAAATTTTCTTGAAAACTGTACCATTTCAAATGGTAATTTTTTCAAAAGACGGACTTGCAGAATACAAAAATTTGTCATTTCCTGATAACACATTTCCTGTCCACAAAAGTTCTTGGAATTTTTACTTTTCTGACAGTAAAAATGTCAACAAAAATTGAATAAATTTTACCACTATCGCATTAGAAATTCCTCTTCGCACTTAAATTCTTAAAGTGAAAAGTCCGAATTTTCACTGTATAAAAGTGTCAACTGAGCCATTGTTGGTTAGATTGGTTAAATCGCCACTTTTAGGCAGTGAATGATTACTTTTATTCCGCGAGACTCCGGAGTTTTCACAAAGATTTTAGAGTGTAATGAACCCAAAATGTCCAATACTTCAAGAGGATTTATCAAGAAGAAAGCTTTAAAAGGGTAAATTCTTAAGGATTAAATTTTATGATTTAAAGGGTTTTAACTGTTTTACTAAAAACACTTGATTAACTGCTGGTTCATTTTGAAAGGTTACAACAGTGCCATATAAGACGATCAGTGATGAAGGTCAAAAAATTATTGTATACTGCATGTAACTTCAAATGATATCTCAAAATGATATGATGGTAGTTCGATTATGACCTCGGGTTTCGATTTTACGAATAAAAAATTTTGGAACTGACCAACAGCTTCTCAAAAATAAAACCTTGATAACATGTGTAATAGTATTGATTTGGTTTGCATTGTTGTGATTGATCATAATCACATTTTTTAATAGCTCAGATAGAAAGAATTGGATTTAAGACTGAGATCGGTGAATTACTACGATCATTGACCAATGTCACGTTACCGTATAACCATACATATTAGTATTAACTTAAAACTGGATTTTCCAGTTTTCAGAATCTTTGATGATTCACTGCAGCGAGAGAAAGTGTTACCAGGATTGCAATACTTGAATTTCTTACAAAGATGATGGTATGAACATTGGCATACAAGAATATTTACTACTTTTTAGTAAAACTTATCATATTTATGGAAGTTTTATCATTTTATTGTAAATATTCCTGAAATAAATGTCAAATTAATTAAAACTTAGAGGATAATACAGTAAAATAATGGAACAATAATAAGAGCATATCATAATTTTTGCTGCGAATATTGTAGTAGAAGTAAATCAATATGGTAACAGTTATGATACTTATACGAATACTATATTAAGAAAAATTAATCTCATAAACTTACGTCATCAAAAAGAAGGAAAAGCCATTATCCTAAAAGTTTCAATTCACGTTGTTTTCCTTTTATGGCAACACGTACGATTCTAACGGTAAAAACGCCACTAGTACGGTATATGTTTTAGTCGTTCAATTTCTCGTATCATAAAATTTACAAAAATGTTTGTTATATACAATATTAGTACGAAGTTCGTGTAAGTATCTGATGTTATTTTTCAATGATGATAAATTGAATTTAATCAAGTAACCAAACTATGATCGGTGTATTGTCGTTTTTAGTTGTATTGATAAAATTGAATTGGATTGTCAAAAACATTTGTGTACCAATTGCCAATAAAACGTTTAGGCAATGTTACTAAATTTTCTAAGAGTTTTAACTTATTTAACTATTAAATTATCAGTTATAAAATCTCTTAGAATAGTTCACCCAATGATAAAGTTGTAATAATCTGGACTAAAAAAAGTGTTGTGCTTTTGCTGCACTAACGCCAATGACTTCAAAATAACTAACTATTAAATGCCTTAATTATCCCCCATTGTCATGTAGTCAGTAAACTAGGCGGAACATTCAAATGCTCTCGAGAAAACGCACTAGAAACTTTCAAAGTATATCACAATTATTCTACGATATGGGCAGAAATTTGGAATGCCATCGTTAGCGCCTATCCTCAAAGCAAACGATATTATTTTCCTCTGCAAATTAATAGCTGGTGTTCTGTGGAAATGTACCTAAAGTTACACTTTACTACCCCAACCCATCATTTACGTTTATCTAACATATTCCAGCTTCCAACACCAACAAGAAACTTCATTTCAAATGGTCCACTATTCTGAGTATCATATCTGTTTAATGAAGTAAAAGGGCCAACAACCTACAAAGGCGTTTAATAGTGTAGTTGTCTTTCATTTTTTTAAATGTCCAATAAGTTTTTTCAAATATCTTTTTAACGCCAATCTTGTAAATTCACAAACTGATCACAACAAAATTTTTAAAACTTACAACCACAATTTTATTTCTAAAACTATTCCTAATTCCCAGCAATCGATAATTTCATTTTTAATCCAAGGTGTTAATGTAATTTGAATACATTTTACATTTTATTTTGCTCTTGGATTCATTTAAGTTTGGGATTTGTCGCCATTTTTCACACTCGAGACTGAACCATTTTTACACGTTTGCCGGAAACGCAGGTGCGACAAAGCCGTCTGATCTCGAGATCAAATTTGAAACCGGAGACACTCCAATAAATTTCTTTATCCGAACTTTCGCGTTCAAAGTACGTCCGACTTTTTCGACAATAGAAATGACGTTGTTCGAGCTTTAAAGGCGATTTATTATCGAAAGTTAGAATCTATACCTTTTTGAATTATTATTTGCATTACATATTTTTGTTAGTTGTAATGATTCATTGATTATGATCATAATATAAAAATTCATTGATAATTATATAAACATCGAATTCCAATTAATTTAATTTAAGAAAATAATTACTGCATAGATTTTTCGACACTGCATTAATTACTTAGTTTAATTATTTAATTCGTGAAGTTTCTTATGAACTTACAAGAAATGGTCTCAGTTCAATCAAACAGCAACGTAACTTCTTTCACTAATGTAATTTACTTTTTTTAGACAAGAAGTATGACATATTCCCCGAGGTTACAAATAAAGAATAAAAATAATTTAAAAAAAACAGGTAAAAGTTACGCTTGAAAAATCGCACAAAATGTCCCTGAGCAAAACTGCTTACGATGATGACATTGCAAAAATTCCCACTGCATCGTCGGGAATATGATTCTTATTATTTGGATCTATTAACGCTTCGATACTAAGAAACTCGAAGTCAAGAGAAATAAGGTAGACGACCTACGAGTTTAATAAAAAAAACTGGCGTATCTCGTTTTGCAAGTAAGAGAGCAACTTAATACTCTCACGTAAAACAACTGCAACAAGTTTGCTTCTGGGATGCTGGGGTTGAACCTTATATTACTTTTATTTTTTTTTTATTACGACAACCTTTTCTATAGGATCAAATAACAAAAGATTGTTAGGAATCGTCTGCAATTTTGTCCATCGCTGACTTGAATTCAAAAGAAGATATCATGGAATACCGATTTGGAGCAATGTTAACCGTTTTATTTTGAAAAAAAAATAATATATTTTAAAGTAAAATCCCAAATAACATATAACTCTGAAAGAGGTCTTTCTAAAAATCTTTTCAAATGTAGCTGAAAAAGACCCTTTAAAGAAGTTAGTTGCGATGTCTGAAAAAAAGCTCTTAAAGAAGTCTTTACTTAAAACAAATGAAAATATTAATCTCACAGAAGTATAGTTGACAACTTAAATTTATGTAGTTTTGGTCATATGTTTTTTGATGAAATGATCCATAATTTTAAGATCTATGTTTCTTCTGCATCCTCGAGATGGCATTTATCCTCAAACAGGAAACTCGCAATTTTAATCATCAGTATTATATATATTTTATGTATAACCCTAAATAAATATTTTGTACCCTGACAAAAGGTCTTGAATAATAGGAAAAAAATAAGAAAAAATGAATTGCAACATACATAACATTTATGGATAGAATAAAGTTTTAATCTTTGACTAGAAGACCTGATCAATGAACCGCTGATAAAATGAACGTTTATGTTGTATTTCTTTTCAATATACCTTAAAGGCATGTATTTCGATATTAAAAATGTAATTACGGCTTAAAGAACAATATTTACACCAGTAAAAGGTCTAATAATAATAAAACACAGTTTAATTTTTTATGAGTTTAAATAGAGAATACGGAGAAGATAAAGATCGTGAATTTATAACTTGTTTTAATTATGAAGAGAGAGTCGTAAATCAGAATACAGGGTGTTTTATTAGAATACTAGAATAATATGTTTAAAAAAATTTTAATGTTTCTGAAAAAAAATGGACATTACCGATCTAAGAAAAAGATGTAGTCATTATTTTGATACAAATTATCAATCGAATTTATGTCAACAAAAACTTCAAAAATATTTTTAAATATTCTTAGACTAAAATAATATTGAATAAACGATTAATGTGTATAAAATTAAATGTTTAAAATGCAGTTTTCAATAAGTTAGAGCGTGAAGCTGCGATGTTTCAAACATCATTCTTAAACGTCTGTCAGTCACAGGGCGATTTATATGAAGTAAAATTTACTATCCTCTAAAAATAGTCATAATGATTTATCAACATAAATAAAATGCCTTCGTGGCTGCATCGTCGATAAGATTACATCGATACGCAGAATATACTTCTTACACAAACTTTGATAAAATCCCATATTTATTTTGCTGCAATTGAAAACTTACTAAAACGAAATCTTGATATTTATTATTTACCATTAGCTACGCTTTAAAGAAAACATCGTCATTTTTAGAATAATATATTTTGTACTTGTGTTATTTGAAAATTTACATGGAATTTATTCTGTTCTTAATAGTTTTTCTAACCTAAAAATCAATTATCTGTCGTTCCAATTTTTAAAATTGTAAATTTAGGTTCTGATATCTTGTAATCTTTCATCAATATCCAACGTATTAAAATCTAACGAGGTTAAACTAATCAATAGAAAAATTTAAGTGGGTCACGCATAAATGTAACAATACCCAAAGTAAATATTTATTAAATATAAAATACAGTGTTTAAATTTGATTTATAGTATTTATTGATCTACATACTATTTACAGAAATTAATACCAATCTATTTAAATAATTGTTTTGTTTTTGAAATGTAAAATCTTAAAATTCAAGAATGTAAATAATCAATGGAAATGTGAATGCTAACAGCCTATTAAATTATTTATTTAATTTAGTTTACATTTATTGTGAAGCAATATTCCCATTTGACAAAATTAAAATAAAAATTTCCAATAATAATAATAGAAGTATAAGCTTATACTAAATTTTACGAACGTATCGTTAGAATTATGCGAATCAAAGTTATTCACAAATTTGATTAATGATGTTAAAAAATAATCGTTATTTACATTAATTTCTTTAAATTTATTTTTGAAAAGCGTTCATCACACTTGGCAACCTGAATTTTTAATTTTTTCCAACGTTTTAATTTATGTCGGTAATTACTGGAAACATTGTTTACTATATTTGTATTTTTTTTATTTAAAAATAAAAGAGAACCAAATGTGTGAAAATTGTCGTACCAGGACTCGAACCTGGAACCGTTTGATTGCCGGTCTAATACTTTACATTTGAATTATTTTAACTACTTTAAAATAATGACTACAACTGATAAAATAGTTGATTTTTACTGTTAATAGTCAAATTTACTAAAAAATTTCCTCATTTAAAAATCTAAGATTCACTGCTAACATGTGAACTTACGTTTTTTTAATATAATAGTAAAAAAATATAATAAATGCAGTACATTTTAGAAAGGAATTTTATAGTTCTATATGCGTGCGCTGAGATTTATTTGGGAATTGTAACAAACAGCGATTACGATCTAACACCTTAATTATTAGAATGGTCAATTAATCGCTACATTAAAATCATTGTTCGATAATTGAGATTTTTCAGGACGATGCACGCCATCGAGAATTTTATTCGAATTACACAACTTCGTTTCGTTTAAATATCGCCACGGTTTGTAGGGGCAAATTCGAGTCGCGTAATGTTTCGAAGGGAGGAAACTCTAAGGGTGCATTTTAATGAGAACGTGACGTCTCACGTTTTGCACCGAGTTTCGGATATTTTAATTGCTGCTCACTTCCTTGCCTCTGCTCAGTTCTTGCACTTACCCAACGCTGATTATTTACTACTTGTTTTATCATCCCCACTTGACAATTGAGTCCTTGACTCACCCATTTGGGTTAACAATAAAAACTGGACTTTATCAAATTTCCCACCCTTAACGGTACATTTCGAAACATATGGGTCCAATTTCTTTGATTTTTCGCTTGAGTATATGAATTTTATGGAAACGTGTGTTTTTTCATTCATGTATGCAACAAATGAACAATTTTTAACTGTCCAATGAACAATGAAAAACAGAAAGTAAATAGATTAGTACCGAAACAAAAATGTGTTTAATTAAATTAAATAATATATAAACGTCATTAATTCAAGTAAATATTATTTAAAATTACAAATTTTCCAGCGTATTAAAAAATGATGAAATCATAGAATATCAAGTTTTGTTGAGCAAAAATAAATCGATTTCTTTCGTAAACTTTTACGATTACCATATCATAAAACAGAAACGTATTGACACATGATAAACAGTAAAAGTATCGAAATTAACGACGTGATTAAAACAGCCTGAAAATGGTACTCTGTATTTATAAGTAATCATAAAATAAAAAAAATTGTAAAACTTTATATCGAACTAAGAGTAAACAAATGTACTAAACAAGTACCCACAAATAATCGCTCCAGCCTTATGAACAACACAAAACATATTATTGCAGTACATTATGACCTCGGAACATAAAAATATACCGAACGGTCATTCAATACCTTAAAGACACTTTTTTGTCTTGCATGAGATTAACCAGTGTTTTTATTAATCATGAGACGTGGGAAGCGATCATCAATTTGATTTGCTAATAAAGTACTTGATAATCAAATGTATTCGTCTCAATGACGCTAAATAAAACCCCGCGCATAAATCCATTTTCATTTCGATGGTCAAAATCGACAAGTAACTTTGGGATTAAAAGAAGACAAAACTTATATTCGGAAAAATATAAATAAATAGAAGTCCCCTAAATGGCATATAAACAATTTGGTGCAGGGGACTTATCATTTTATACAATTCAACGACACAAAATAATTTTGGATTTTTGTGACATAAAAATCGTCTCTTTCGAATTATTAAAGCAACATTTTGTCATCTACCTTCTTTTTTAGCGGATAAAACGTTTTTTTATCTATGAACAAATAGTTTTACCTTGGATATATGTTAATTAGAAACGATGAGATAATAATCCCGCATAAAAATGCAATTTCAAATTACGAAGACGTAAATTTTTTATTCTAATAGAATGTAGTAAAACCGGACACGCCTAAAACGTGCGAAGTACAAAAATGGATGACTTAACAGTATCCAGCAAAGGCTTGACTCGGCGACTTCCGGTTAAAGTTAACGTTTATTGGCTGCTTGGTATTATTTAAAATTCCGAAGAGATGCGCGTGTAAAAAGACGTCACTTTACCTGCCGCATTGTAAAGTCATTACGTAAACGCTGAGTAACTCGGGTGATACTTGCGATACGTCATCGGTTTTCAAAATCTTGCAGATATATCGCTGCACCGGTATTTTTTTTAATGTCCGGAAGGAACAAGTTCGGTTCATTGCGTAACCGTGACGTAATTCTATAAAAAGTCCCCATGTCGCGTCAACCTCAATTTTTATACGCTAAAATATTTTGAATCACTCTGAGAACGAATCGATATAATTGGATATGACGTAATGTTCGAGTTACATAATTCTGTATAAACTTTGAAAAACTTGAATTTTGAACCTACGGTACATATATTTAGAGAAACATATTTATAAACGGATTTAAAAAAGAATCATTAAGTGGATATAAATCGTGGGCAATGGAGCGAGGGAATTCCAGGAATGTCTCGGGTGTGTGTTCCAAAGATACTTGAATGCACTTTTTACTCTCGACAAAAGTACCGTGTGTAGAACCATTTATATAACGAGAACATATTGTTTTAAAATCGTATCAAATACGAAAATTCTACAACAATGTTAAAAATGATTACCAAAAAAATTAAATTCAGTTTTAACAAGTTTTTAAGGACAAAACTAACAAGTTGAAATATGTATGCTGTATTACACAATCACCGATAATTAGTTATTTGGATTTTGTCTCGGCGAGCGTAAGTATCGAATGTTTGGCAAACATAACCGTACACCTAACCGGAACCGTTACAATGACCTAAGAAAATCCACATCGTAATCGATCGTTATCGGTCGAAGATGAATTGGCAAATAATAACGCAGAAACGTTAATAAGAAAGTTATTGCGATAACACGATTGCTTGATATGTGCATTTCGAAAATTCTTTGCAAACCGTGATGCAAAAAACTGCAGAAACATTTTTGTGTAGAAATATTTTTAAAATGTAAAGAAAATATTTACTAACAATGTTTTGTGATTTTGACATTGAATTCGACCATTTCGGCTTGCGTACAAAATTAACTAAATTTTCAATACATCAAATTCATGGATTACTATTCCGAATACGTTTCCGACCATAATCATTACCGCAACCCTCTCCAATCTTGCCAAATCGAAGTTAGTTCCACGAACGACCACGTGCATTATTCGTTCGCGTTGAATTAGTCAAATGAGACAACAGTAGATCGATTACCTATCAATAATTAAACGTGTCTACTATCCTATTTTGCGAACGCATGGAGCAAATGTCACGGGTATCTCAAAAAAACACGTATTTTTATTCAAGATTTCAATTTGTTCATTTTTTACTGCATGATTTTCAAAAATTAGTTTCTTTTTAACGTTTATTTAGCGGGCCTGTTAATGTGTGGTGTCTAATTCGTCGTACTAATCTCTCATCAACTATAATGGAGGAACCCCCAAGGGTAGAAGAACAATAAGTTTCGTCGGGTAGGCACGATAATGTCAAATATCTCATTTTCCCGTGTTGTACCGAATGCATTCAAACTTCGCCGAAAGCAATCTGGCAACACCGCAATACTGTAAGTGCGGTCGACGTCCAGCCGCGGCTCGACCACTGGTGAGAAATATGAGCGGTCTGTTTGCACGACGTTAAGAGTAATTAAAAATTGTGTTCCTTCCTTTTATTACCCCGTTTCCCGTGTAATTTCTCAAATTCTTCACATTTATTATTTGGACAGTATAACTCTTCGTTACCTTTCAAGTTTTCCATATTCAAACACTCGTTTCGAATGCCCGCATTCCCATGAAATTTCGAGCGTAACCAAGGAAATTTGGCTCGTAATCCCACGACATGCTAAATTCCTTAATCGATAAATATCGTATCCAGATGATTTTTGATAACAGACCGCTATTAATCTTGCATTCGGTGACACCGAAGGGAAAATATTGGAAGAGCTTCGGGTGAACCGCAATCGCATCATCAATAAATCAAGCCATCAAGAGAACGATTAAGTCACGGATGTACCAATTCCAAAATCGAAACATTCGAGTCACCGTTGTCAGCCTTCGTAATAAGATGAATACGTGGACAATTACGATGTGATTCGCATCACGGTGATGATCGCCCCCACGAAAAATACGCAATCTCGTTCGTAAATTACACGTGCATCGCAAAGTTATGACGCCAGTGTAAATTACATTCGGTGACATGGCCCAAGAGACTAAAAGTTAATTAAACTTTTCTTAACGAAATTCGAATCCGGAGTGGAATTCTCACTGAAAAGCAGCACAGGAATGGACGCAATGTTCGTTTTTTTGTCCTCAATTCCACCGCAGATTAGTTCCAGTATAGTGGTACATCGCCAACATTGCTTCGAATTTACGAATCTCAGGTTTCAGAATATTCCAGAATATATAATGGACGTTTGTGCATCGCTGGGAATGCTGGTGGTAATGTTTGACTGCGTGAATTATTCTAAGAAGTGACTGCACATCAGGTAACGATTGAAAGTCGACTTGAAAGTTAGAAGAAAAGAGGAGGTTCCATTCAGTTTTAAAAAATTCATCTGGGATGGTTCGTGGCAACCGTGGACCCCTTCGGGGACCTCATCTTGCATGGGCCACATTTTCGAATTCCAAGAAAACGATTTATTTTAGGCATATGCGCATACGGATCAGGATTCCCAGCTGTCGGAAGTGACCGTCTGCCCTCCAGCCCCTCGCCGCCGCCCTCGCACTTCCACTTTTTTGTCCTTCCGTTTCGAATGTATGAAACTCGCCATTGCCACTTTCGTTTGCCCCGATAAGCAGCATTTTTCACCAGAACGTTTAATCGGGTAATCAGATCAGATCGACAAAGGCAATTACTACCGCTTTGAAGACTAATTGCCTGATCGGCTACCAAATCCGATTTCCCGTTTTTTCATTGGTCTCCGATATTGTTTGAATTCCATTGTTCAACAATTCGCACGCGGAAATGATTTGACGTATCGCGAATTTTTATAACGCAGACTCTTCATTTCTATAGTCATTGTCAGTATTATTTTTACAACTTCAAAGGGTCTAAAATTTTTGCTTTCATTTTTTAAACGAATAAAAGTCGATAATTGCACCTTTCAATTTAGTTTAATCAATCACTGCTGCTGCACTTATCACGGCATCTGACGCAATATAGTTACCTGTCCGTAGTGACGTGCAGCGGAAATAGCACCGTTGATCGCCATTCCTGATTATTTGAAATATTTTCATTCAATCGTCATGTAAGAATTTTCAATTAATTTCAATAGTTGCATATTTTAATTACAGTTTTCTTATAAATCGGTGATACTGTAATTTTTTAACGAATATGCAAAATTTAATTTTGAAGAGTTAAAACCACATTTTGGAATAGCATTTTTCTTTAATTTGTTTACTAAAATTGGAATACATTTAATTTTTGTATATATAAGTGACATTTTTGTATTCGTCATAGTGTGAAAAACATTTGGTAGTTTTCAATCCAACTTGTATTTATTTATACACGATGAAGAGTATTATACTTAATAGTATATTTTAAGGTTTTAGTCGAAATACTATCTTAAAAATCGTATTATCTTTTTAAATAAAATTTCAATATATGTGGAGAACAATTATTCAAAAACTTCGTCGAAAAATCGTAAGCTTATATTTTTAAATACTTGTTAGTTGCATTTAAGAAGAGGGACCATACAAGTACAGCGTTGTAAGAAGACTGACGAATTCTAATTAAGAATTGAATCAATTAATAAAAACTAGTTAATTCATTTGACCTACTTACTGCCAATTTAAATCATAACTCCATAATATTCTGTTTAATCTTATAATAATATTGTTAGATTATCCAGAACTAAATTTTAGTACTAATAATTCAACTGCATGTAAATAAACAAATGGCCAAATATTTTTCTCAACGCTGGAAAATCATATTTATATTTTAGCAAGCCATTTTTTATGCAACATTATTTAACCTAAACCGCGTTAATTAAACGATAAAAGTATTTAAAAAACTATAAAAATTTGTAGAGTTTTTTAGTAATGGAAAATATCTCACTGTTTTTACATCAAATCGAAACTTTGACCTCCACATTTCCCACGAATGATCAACATTGATAACGACCTTCGATAGACTAGTATCTTAGATAATTTTATAGAAACTTACTTGTCATCGCATGTACTAAAAAGTATAAACGATACCGCCTTTTAGGTGAATTCTATTGTTTCATCAGACATAATTATTCCAAAAAAATATTGCTACAAATCTATTTTCGTTTTGCTTAATTATCATACTTTTTTATGGCAACTAGAAATGTTTAAAAATAGAAGTATTTACTTATATTACTTTCCATAATTCTCTAAAATAATAAAATACTTTTTCCAAAAACAGGACGACGAAAATTGTTGATAGAGGTACACATTCAATAAAATATGTAAATAAATCCACTGTATTTTTAATTATCCCTTTCACAGTTTTTCCTCTAATGCTTTTAATAAATGTATTTCAAATACCATTTTTCCTTTCATTGTAGTGTACAATTTCATATTCTATCCATAACGATAACCAGTGGCCTACAGATAAATTAAAAAGATCGAAGAAAGAATCGGACAACAGAGGGATTGAATCAGATTAAATGTGATAATAAAAAGGGCATTTAATCCCTTTTTGTCCACTTTCTGTTTCTTTGTACTAGTACGATCCTCTTTCATTTAGTGAGGACTCATTCTCTTTAGTGCATAGCTCATCTAATGATGTAAGAAATTCTTGAGACATATTTTTAAAACTATAAGCGAATTTCTGTACTAATAAAATATGAAGTATATTTTTATATCTTTAATTCAAATATCAATATAAATAATTAAAACTTATTAGTCAATTTAGAGGTATGAGAATAAACCAAAAGATGAATCATTAGTTTGTTCGTATTGATATTCTGGAAATAAGAGTAATAAAATATCTAAACAATAGTTATAGGCTCTAAATAATTATTTAAAATTAAATCATAAAAGTTATGCAAATAAAATATTTTGTGGGATGTTTCTACACGAGTTTACGACTTTCGTTACAAAACTTCGCTTTCTTGCTAATCCAGGAGTTACGACATTAATTTGAAGATTGTCTTAAGTTTCCCACAAATCACACCATTCGACTAATTTTCCAATTTTTCATCAATTGTCTACTAGTTTCCCATATAAAAACCTGCTATTGAAAAGACACACTAACGAATACGTTACGCACGAAGTATAAACTTTTTATAGAAGTGTAACTCTTTATAAATGGATCTTTTCTCCAGAACATTGCATCACGAGCTTATTTCTTAACGTTACACGTTATTAATTTATTCCACCATATGTATTAGGAATGTTTCTTATCGAGAAAAACACACGCAAAATTATAAATAATTTTCTCAATGATAAACCAAGACTTACATCATTGCTTGATATAATCTCAGATTGTTCGTTTTTTGCGAAAACCTACACGTCATTGACACTATTTACAGCTCTGAACAAATAAACATCAGAGGAGCAAAATGTAATTTCCATTGGTTTAAAAAATGTTTTTTAAATATTTTCAAAACAGGAAAAACTAGAAAAATTAGAAATACTAGAAAAACTAGAATATTTTGACTTTCTTTATTTTTATCGCTTATCGTTATCGAAATTATCAATTTCCAACTTAGTGGTCTGGTTTTGATAAGAGGAAAATTAGACACGATTGATATGCATATTTTCCCAATTAAATATAAAGTTAAGAAAAACGATGTTATTAATTTAAGTTTCACAAAAATTCCAATAACATAACTGATAGTAATGCTTTTGATTTGTTAAATATGTCAAGCAATGTTTACATAAAAATGCTACTTCAAATAATGATTCACATTATTATGAAAGTTGAAATTCAACCTGACTTTTGCAAATTATTAATAATATTATGATTTTAAAATTATGCTTAATGTAAATAAATAATATAATGCGAGGAATAAACATAAACAAACTCGGAACAATGATAATTTTACGTCGAATGTGCAAGAAGTGTGTTTACATTTTTCTACTGGAATTCTTTATTTATTTTTAAGTTCTGAGTAATAAGTAGATAATAATTTTACGTCTATTATTTACTATTACAAACTATGAATGGATATCAGTCATTCCTATTCAGAGATTTACTAATTGCAATGTTAACTATAATATTGTTGATTGTTTACAAATGTACTGTAATATTTATCAATAAAAGTCTCCATATCGGCATATTTCTTTATTCTTCAGTGCAAAAATTACATATTGGTTATATATTCCCATAAACTGAATGTAATACATAGACGACGATGTAAAAAAAAACTGGAGAAATCAAATTCCCCGTACGATAAACATAATTCCCAATTTCCCTCACCCTTCTAAGAAACCTATCCGAGCAGTACATGAAATCCAGCGAGCGATATCAATATCGCGTTCAGATTGAACCATTTTTGACTGGAATTGAATTTGTAAAACAATAGGCCATTGCTTTCCTTGACATAAAATCATTGGATAGCTTTTTCTCCAACGACTTTCTCGAGTTCCTACCCTTGGGACCCACCCGGTATACCGAAAGGGCAATATTCTACCTACTTTTTTCGAGGTATTTCAGTGTACCATTTGCCAAAGACCGTCCCAACATTACTGACAAAGCGGCAAACTTTACTGCTGCATTGTTTGGAGTGATTTGCAGCAGAAGGATTTAAAACGGTCATCAAAGATAATAACAGGTAGCACACCTGCTCATCCTGAACTAATGACGCCCTCAATGCTTGTTTCTAGAATTGCGCTGGTAACCGTTTTAATGAGGTTTTAATTCAGAAATGGTTGGACCTATTTTTGGACTCGATTTCGATAAATTAATGACTAGTTAACGACCGGTGATACGCGAATGACCTATTTTTTGTTTTTGTAATGAGACCAACGTTATGCGTCATCGCTGTCAATTCAGTTATTTAGGATGGAGATCAGTTTTCATCGAATCATGAAATTCCACGGGGTACATCCACCACGTGTATTGGGCAATTTGGGTGAGAGCCCAATTTAAACCCGCAAGATACGCCAGCTAATGTACTCAGCTACCCCCCAGGGGAATTCCGTATTCCGTAATTCGGCAAGTGCCGTAACGGGATCGCGGATTCTTCGCAAAGTTTCTGAAACGAGTTATGCTGAACTTACCGAGAGCCGAAGGCCGTTTCCATGGCTCATGCCTCTTTCGAGCGGCTGGTGGGTGGATGGATGGTTTCCCATTTTATATTCCTACGATCGACGTTTTCAGGATGCGCAGTAACTCCAAAACACAAAGCTCCGAGACTCGATCAGCGAGAATCACCGGGTCTCCCTTTCACAGGTACGGTCGCCGACTAGCTGCGTTCGTAACATTTTATTTTTTTAGGTCAGCTCCTCCAACCGATGCGAAATTCCGACACTTGGATCGATCCAAAAGCACCAACCGACCGATCCGTGGGCTGTTTTTAACCAACGTCGGACACTGCACTCGCGCCTGGGAAAGGCGGTAAAATTCAAAATTTCCCACCACTTGTCACCCAACACGATTTTCCATCCAGGATCGAAGACACTTTTCACAGACGCTTTCTGGGCTCGAATCGGCACTTATTTTCGCGATTTCACCAACTCATCCGAAATTCCTGGAAGACAGGTAAAAGGTTATTGTGCTTCGAGTCATGCTGGGAAGCCGGCCGGCGGTTGAAGACACAAACGGACGAAACGTCGGATGTACCTTGCTTGCAACGAGAGCTGGAACTGGTCATACGACTTGGCACGACCTGACGTCACGACACGACTAGAGTGGGATCCCGACCGGTCTTCTCTGCCTCTCTGGCACACTCGTATACCCTCTCTCTCTCTCGATTCGGTTGCGAACCGCACGACTCTCGATTTTCTCTTACAACTTCAACTCGCCACCTTCGCAAAAATTAATCGCCGATTTTCTTCCACTTCAACAATAAACCGATGGAATTAATTGTTTTTTTTTCAATAATAGAAGGATGTTTCATTAATTGCGACGGTTGGTACAGTTTCTCGGTTGGGCAGAGTCGGTTTTTTAACTAGAGATGACCGATTAAGCTGATCAACGCAAAACTGGATGATTCGCCGTCCGCGGAAAGGGGGAGTTCGGTAGTTCCCACGTTTTTCCGTTAGAGACGTCACGCTCGGATACCCCTGTCGACCCCACCGGAACTCGAAGTACGTTTGATCTTACGGCAGCCCTTGGGAAATTCCGGCATATATTTCGCGAATCTGGTAATGGCGTATTAGCGGTGATGATTTTGAAAAAGAAGAGCGTCTCAAACGATACTTGGAATCGATCGGATGCCCGGATCCTCTGCACCTGCGGCACTTCCTCGACACTTCCCCAGGTCGATCAGCTTATTCCCTAACGAAGTCACTCGTACACTTCAAAGCAACCCGTCGTTGTACGTTATCGAAATTGAATTTAAACGTTCCTGGTTACACTGGCGCCATCTTCTGGAGCGTTGTCATTCACTAGAGTACAGATTTTTCACGAAATTTGAAAGCACTGGTTTATAGCACTTGAAGGATCTTCAGCAAAAGGAGATTGAACAAAGCGGCGATTGATGACGTTTCGATTTCGTCAAATCGGAAGCGGTACCCAACCGTACGTTGAACGTTCACAGTTGAAACTTATTCCTTGTAAATGACGCGACTTCATGGTTAATTTCACACGAGCATTTCACACTTGCATATTTAACATCGACAGTTTCGAAAAAGGTAGAAAACAACGACGGACTTATCGCGACATCGTCCCCCCCAGACTTGCGAACCCGAGTGCCGCTGGATCTCTGCGCTGGGCCTGGCGGACCCAAAGTCTATCCGACGCTCACTTCAGGGCCGTATACAGCTGCGCCAGGGGCCCCTGGTTCAAATACCGATTTCTAGTCTTCGCCATAAAAATTTGTCAACGCCACCCATACACACGCATGTTCTCTTAGATTACGATTGTATCTACTTGTTATTAATCATGAATTTTTCTTTTAAAAAATTAATAATGGAATGCGATGCATCCGGAAAGATCGTGGGCCCTGCCGAAGGAAGCGCACGTTGGAAAACCGTAGGAAGGTGGGGTTATAGGGCGCAGCTGCCTCGGCAAATGGCTGTACATCTGCTGAGACACAACACAGCGACTGCAGTGGAAGCTAGTTCTCTTCCTAAGAGAGGGAGAAGGAGAGTCGGAGATAAAAAGAGCCAACAAGTGAGCGTAACCCAGGAGAGAGGGATCTAGAGAGGGACGTTAAAAGTTTGAATCGGGAGATACGACAACGAGGGCGGGAAGAAAACAGGGGAGATGAAACGTCCTGTAGATATGTAGAGCCCCAGAATGAGCGGTACCGTGGTCAGGAAATTCGGGGTGCCTTGATTTTAAAGGGTTTGCTTTATGCAAGGTGCACGGGAATACGAATAATTGGAACTTGATGTCAAACTTGAAAGTCGTATGCATAATGTAACAAAGACAATAGTGGTGCTCCTAAATTTTCTTATTGCGAAATTCGTTTCGGTACCGAGGGATGCTCGGTTGGCTTGTTTTTAGTTATTTTCCGTCTTTGATGGTTTTTCGTTTTTTACTTTTCTATTTTTCATACAAAAAGTTTAATTGATTTAAGGTATTTAGATGCTGGGATATAGTATTTGGTAAAAATATTGAATACCATTTTACAAAAATTATTTTTCGTTATTAATGATATTGTTGTAGAGAGAAAGAACTAGTGTTCCTAAACAAAATAATTTGTTGAATAAATTTCTTTATCAAAGACGGTTAAGAAATTTTAAAAAATGAATGGATTTTTAATGCTCGACGGCTCATTTTTTCTGGAAAAAATTTTCATTTTCTGAATAATTTCCTGGATTAGGTAAAAAGCGAAGAAAAATTCGTTCGGTTATGTTGTAGAGAATCTTTTTAACAAAAAATTAACCCCCCTTCATTAAAATCCATTTATGTTTAAAAAATTCTTAACTGGCGATAAGAAAAAAGTTTGAGTCACTAACAAAAATTGTTATTGCCATTTTCTTTAGAGAACAATAATACTGTTTCCCTATAACAATGTCATTATTAGTGAATTATCATTATTATGTCGTTATTAAACATGTTTCTAAACAAATACTATATACCGAATTCTAACTATCGCTAAATGAATTAAGAAATATTTACATTTTTTAAATTTAATCATTTTGTATTTTTCCTTAAAGGATAAGTAATCTCACAGTGTGTTTAAATGATATGTAAATGGTATTTAAATCAAAGATACACAGGAATTTTCTTTTTTAATTCGATTCCGGGACGCTTATAGACTTTTAAAGTTTATGTTATCTACAAATGACGCTAAAGCTAGCAGCAGATTCGCAGCAGCGGATTCGAAAAAACTATGGTTTTCAGCCATTAAAATTGCCAAAAACAGATTATTCGTTTAAAATTTGTCTAAAAATGTTTAAATGCAAGTAATTTTTAATAAGAAATGATCCATTTTCACAAGTTTCTTGAATCCGCTGCTGCTAATCTGCTGCTGCTAATCTGCTGCTAGCTTCAGCGTCATTATCTACAAACTTTTCAGTCACGTTGCGAACCTTGGCCATCGCAATTCTCTTTTCATTTTTTAAATGTAATTAATTTCTATTAACATTTTTATTATTATTGAAAAATTTACTGAATACTTTTGTATTCATTTTTTTAACTATATGTTTCATTGCTTGGTTTTTAACCAATTTTATTAAGGTAAAATGTTACTTCGTTTTCCTTAATATAAATTTATCCAACAGTTTCTAGAAAAATATTTTTTCTTGCAAATTTTTAATCATCTTTTCATAATATATTTGACTGTAACATCTCTCATATATCATAAAAACAATTTTTGCAAGAAATTTGTTGTAATTGATTTATTTTCTTGTTTTTTATACATAATAAATATTTGGAAACAGCCTTCATTTTTGGCCCAAACATCGAAATAACTTATGTTATTTAGTTGTGTTGATAATATCTACAGTTATTCTGAGTCAAAAACGAACCTTTTAAAGATTTTTTTTCACTTGTGAGAATTATAAGAGGAGAAAGACAATTTTTAATATATATTATATAATAATGGCAAAAAATAAATTGTTGCGTTGAAAATGAATATTGTGAAAATTTGCTTGATGAAAATTATAAAACAATAGACAAAAGTTATGATTTTTCCTGTTTTTTTTCTCGTTTAGGAATAATTCGTCATAAAATGTGTTCAATAAAAGTTATAAATCTGCTCAGAATACATATTTTATTTTGAATACATTGTTAGGAATTTTCAATATGTAACGAATGAAATGATGAATTTTTCTTGTTCTTCACCTTGTAAATGGCATTTGATCGCAAATTTAAAGCATTTTTGCAAATTCTCAATATTTTTCATAATAAACGAGGAGAATCAGAACAATCTTAATTTTTATAGGATTTTCACAATTTTTCACCATCTAAATGATATTTAGATTTATACAGCATTATTAAATTATTTAGAAATTAGTATATTTTTGAGGTTATGCTATTTACTAATGTGTGTCATTCGTACAAGCAGTAAAATATTCCATTTGTAAGCCAAATTTCCTTTGACCTAAAAGTAAAATTTGCTTATTTAGGTAATTGTGACTTTTAAGTTGTACTTTGATGTCGAAACGACGAAGGGAGTTTGCGAAAATTAAGTTCATTATCGGTTACGTAATCGATAAATTGCAATACGCATAATATAAAATATAGATGAAAATAGGAATGGCTTTCAAAGCACATTATTAGGACTTGATTTTAATATCATATTGGAAATGAAGACATATGATATAAAGGCATATGGACCAATGGCGAAATTTTACTTGTATAGACTCAGAAGTTTATTCGACTCGAAAGACATAATTTTGGTATCGATTTGCTAATTTTAGCTTAATGCATAACTTTGAAGTCACAAGATTTTAAATGCATTTTCTAGGTTATATTTACATAATTTTCGATTTGAATTCAACTCTTGTAAGTCTATTTGACTTAGAAAACAATTTTTTTATCGAAAAGTAGTAAATTTGATTTAATTTGAGCATTCTGACATATGGCATGGTCGAAACTACTTTTCTTGCTGCTTAGGCGTTCTTTTTAAGCTTTCAACATATCTCCTTAAAAATGCCTGATTTTATTTTACTTATTCAGTATCATTAAAGTATAAAAAGATTATCTAATAAAGATCAACATTTTCAAAATCTTCAATTTATTTAACATTTGAAAATTCAATACCATTTTCAATAACATTCCTCGTCTATTTATTTGAAGTTTTTAAAACCTTTTTATAGGTTTTATTCTTAATTTTTAACATGTTTTACTGCCACTGAGTTTGAACTTTTAATATTAATTTTTTTTAGTGAAAGTAGGCGAACCAAATGCTTTCGAACAGTTTATGATGTAAAATCCATAATTTTAAAAGTTACGGGAAAGTTTCTTCCTTGTACCTACGAAACTTTCCTATCACATTTCGTATATCTCGTGAAAGAACTGATCAATACTGATTCTAGAAAAGTACTTCGAATAACGTTTTAATCCATTCCGTGAAGAAAAAAAAAAGTTTTTACTTTGGTCAGAATACGTCCGTAAATTTTGTTTTCTTATGGATTTTTATTCGTTTATACAGGAAACTTTCTTGAGCTGTTTGGGTTGATGTGTAACTCTGTTCAATGAAGTTTTTGAATAAAATGTTAAGTATAGGAGTAGCATATTGCTTCGGTTTTCAATTAGTAACTTTGGTTTGCGCGTGGACCTCCAATTATTTGGACGATTTTTGCCGTTTTTCATAAATATTTGTTTTGATATCATAAATATTTTTATTTTAACATATACCAATCTTTCTTTGCGGTATGTTAAAAAAATTACTAAGAAATTTTATGAATAGTTATAAGTGTATGCATTATGAACTACTCGTGGTCGAAACATACAAAAAAGTTTCACGGAAAAAATTATGTTCTGTACAATTTACATAAAATTCTATGAGACAAGATATAGAGTTTGCAAAGTCTGTTATAACCAATATAGTGGATTCTTAGGCATGTTACTGGAACATTCCGTAAAACTTAAAAAAAAACAGTGTAATTTTTACGAAACTTTCTAGTATTCAGTATAAAAGGCCCAATGTATTGGTTCTGTAATTCCATAACAAACGTTACATTATAAACCAAGTAATCATCATATGATCAATTCCAGGTGTAAATACTAATCATTACATTCACCCTAAATAATATGAGTTTTATTAATATTCATCATATAAAAATTATTTTTCCCAACTGATTCTCAGTAAGTGATGTAAAGATCATTGTACAATTTTTAGGGGTGCACCTCAAAAACCCGACAAATCACAAAACTGACACTTCAGAAAACAAATATTTATTAAAAAAAAAGACATTAAAAAAAAGACATTAAAAAACCAAACATCTAAAAAGCACAGACGATCAAAACCCAGAAATGTCAAAATATAGACATTAAAAAACCAGTCGTTTAAAAATGCAGACATATTTTGAAAGTCTGGTTTTAGAAGTGTCTGTTTTTTGTGATTTGTCGTTATTTTTTAGGTGCACCCGTTGTAGCAACGGAATATTGTTAAAAATATACAAAAAATGTGCAATATTTAAAGTTTGCTATATAAATCTAAATGGGCGCACCATTTAAAAAACATTTTAGATTTCTTTATTTATTTAAAATTAATATCCGCCTTGAACTGTTAACTATTATTTTTGGTATCTTTAGAAAATTCGAAATAAAAATGTGTGTAAAAATGTGTAGTAGTAATTACTACAAATAAAAGTTAAGTTTCACATCATAACAACCCGCCGCATAATTATTAAGTATCGTATAGTGAATTAGACAAAACCATCAGTATACTGGACGATGAAATCTTCTATTGACATTTTTGTTTACAAATCTGCTACTTTGCTACTATGGAAATGAACAGTGTCGTTACCAATTCCAATGGGAACTATTCTTATGATTTATATATAATGTAGTTGTCAAACGATCCCCATAGGCTACTGATAAAAAACACCTTCTGGTTACCATTTTATTGAATGAAATTCTAATTTACAATAGAATCTATTTTCCATACAAAAAATGTACCTCACAAATGCACCACCACTGAATAGTAATACAACTGACTAATACGCTACATTTTTAAGTAAAAAAGTAGTGTCGATGTTGTTAATTTTACTATTTATCAAAGTTAGTTAAAGTTAGAAACTGTTCTTCAGGTAATTTTTTTATATACGTTATAATAATTACTTTCTTAGTAATTGTAACTACTTTAGGGTAGTTATTACAACTAATGACATTCAGTTGAAGACCTATTGAAAAATTCACATTACTTAAAAAGTAGTGAGTTATTTTTAATTTTTGTTATTTTACATAATTGAAAATTTCTATGGTATTAATTTTCAATCACCATTACGGTAATATATTCTTTTATCGTATCTTGAAAATAATGAACTGTTAAAAATAAATAAGTTTAGTACTTAAAAAAAAATAAAGCTTTTGATAGCTGGATTTCTTTTACACAAAAAGTCGAAATTAATTATAATATAAAATTTTTGACATATTTATTATTAGAAAAGATAACGGATATAACGATATTGACTGATTCCATAAAGACACATGGTGAGGTCGAAATCTTCATTTCACTTCTTTTTCACCTTTATCAATATACATAATTTGTCTAAAACAAGGAGTAGGGAAAAAATTTTAATTTTGTTAGAAAAATCTTAATAAAAAATGGTTATTCTAAACAAGATTAAACATATCAATATACTACCAACTTTAAAAAAAATGCAACGTTGTTTACCTAATGTCCTGCTCTTTGTTCTGTGAGAAAGTATACATAGGACGATTAGGAGAAGATTAGGAACACACATTAAAGAACATTGAAAATAATATTTTTGGAGAAGAAAAGCATTGTACGGGCTTAACATATCATCGTATACAAACGGGACACAACTTTGATTAAAAAAGTGTTAAAATCTTGTCTACTGAAAATAATAATAAGAAAATACAAGAAATAGGAAATTGTCTTATTAAAAAATTTGAACGCAAAACTGTCAATATTACTGGAAATTTACAATAGTTTAATTTAAAATTATTGTTCTCCTTTATTAATAATTTTAGTTACATACAGATGATTTCCCCTTCCCATTTCAAAATTGCTTCTAAAACCATATATTAGGCGTATTAATTTTTTCACCGTTTAATATTAAATTAATTTATTTTGCATTCTTGCAATGTTTAATAAATTAATTGCTTACCCTTTATACAATTTTATTATCCTTATCTCATCATTTTTATCACATTTCTCAAGATGGCTTCACTTATAGGGCCGAAAGCGTTAAAAGCTCTGATCATTTTTTAATTTTTTGTTATTTTTAAAGTAAAGTGACCGTATAGCTAAAGTCAATATTTGGTAGTCATTTAATATACATTTGATTATGATTTAGTTAATTGAATTATCAATTGAAATTTATGAATAGAATTATCATTAGAGCTTTTCCGATAAGAACAAACTAACAGAGTTTTTAACTTTAGCGTAATATCCATAATTTTATTATTATTACAACTTTAGAAGTGTTTAAAAATTATACTTATTTCTAATTTTCATAAAGACTTTTATTAATAACATTTTCAGAAATTAAAGTGTGTCAAAGTTATACTACACCTAGGAGCATTCGAAAAAGTAAAACCTTGGTAATGCGGAATTAAATAATTATTATTTAATATACTTTTATGAAATACACGGCTACTGATTTTAGATAGTTCTTTTCCGAGATATCAGATGTCACGAATGTATAGGGGAGAAATATTTTACAAAATTTCCAGCAATCAAGTTTTTGTTATTAATGATATTGTTGAAAAAATAAAGCATTATTAAGCATTATTAACAACCTTTTTTTACTGACTCTAATTTTGTTCATATTATCTTCTAAAAAAGTTATAAAAAATCAACGAATGATAGCTTATTTATTCGAGACAAATAAATAATTAGAATTATTCATAAAATGAACTTGTTTGTTTAAATAGCGATATTTTGCGTTAGCTTTCCAGAAGTTATACAAAATCCGTGTATACAAAGAATAAGCCATTATTTGTTAAAATCCATTAATTTTTAAAAATGTTTTAAAACTTTTTGACAAGGCCATATGACGAAATATTGAGTCATTGACGAAAGTTGTTTAATAAATCAGTTTTGTATATTTCAGTTTTTCTTCGGGATTAATAATGATGTTTGTATTCAACAATATAAGTCATAATAAAATATGTTTGCAATACATTATGTCTAGGGTAACAACTACCTTAAGGTATTTATTTTACGTTTAACATGTATCTGAACATATCAGAAAAGAGTGTTATAAGTTGCATTAATGTTTAGAAAGTTTAGCATAAAACTTCGACATACGTTTGACATGAAATAACTTTTTGTGTCTCAAATAACTTTTGCCGCAACTTCGTCAAGAAACAAAAAATTATTTTCTGTAATTTTTTATTTTATACGTAATACGTTTAAAAAGCTCATGTTATAAAACATTTTGAGCCTAAATTGCAATGTTAATCACATTTTATATCTTTTTACTTCTCAGCATATAATTATTGTAAAAAGTAAATATTTCAAACTAATTAACGTTTAGCATTAACAATTTTCATTAGGTTTAGTCTCAATAACTTTGTAAACATCGCATTATAAAATATTATTTTTTAATTCTAATTTGCATATTTTCTAATCTATAATCCCAAATTGACATTTTATAAGCTTGCAATGTGCGATTCGCCCATTTTTGGAAGGTAATACGTAATACGTCTCGAATGTACCAACTTATAAAAAATGCACATTTAAACGCTAAAGAAAAACCCAAGTGTGTGTTGCGTAAACTTTCAAATTTTCACATGTGTTCTTCCACACATGACGTCAAATGACTACAATATACCTTGAAAAACTCTGGAACATGTGCTATTTGAGGTATAAAATATGTCCTCACTTTTCTTCATTTGCATATTTAAGTATAAAATCGCTATTTCCTTTGATGAATGTCTGATGCGAAATTATAAATGCTTACCCATTCCAGATTCTGTTTTTTTTTTCAAATAGGTCACAAATCCCACATATGTGAGAAATAGCGATGCCTCAAATCATCTGAAATTTATTAACATTCTGAGAATATCAGCACAAATGTCAAATACAAAAAACGTTAGTTGTCAGGACCTTAACAAACGCTGAATAAAATATTTCAAATAAAAAGAAAATAAAAATATGTTTGTTGGTTATGATCTATCCCATTTATTTTCCTTGGCACCCACCGTATTCATTTCAGTGTTTTGAGTCTTTTAAATCATTAATGAATTATTTAGCTTCCGTAGCTGAACTATAATGTGCTATCTACAAATTCCCCCTTCATTTATCGTAGGAATCGATTGAGGTTTTACTAATGGACATTGTATACGCGTACAGTTTAATAGACCTCACCCTTGTACATTTTATGTCTCCCTTTTAGGTGTCGCGGTTCTGGAAGCATCTAACAATCTGAGTGCTACTCCAAATAATTGCGGTACGATTGTATATTATTGACGAGCCTTAAAATTTATAGAACTATAAAAAGTAGATTTTATTATAAAATAATAAAAAAATTATTTTTCATAAAATTAAGATCCAGACAATTTTTGTAATCACAAAAAAGTGCTTTAGTAGAAATTAATAATCATTAGAATAAGAAGTAAAAAAAATTGTAATAAAATAATTTTTAATAATCTTAATTTATTGGAGTGAAAATGTATCCCCTCTATTGAAAGTGTGAATTGTGACACTTTAAGACTAAGTTGACTCCTTGAGTGTGAATTCCCATTCCAATACATTTGGAAAGTATCTAAAAAGATGTTAGAATTATCAAAAAAACGTTTCCGTTCAATGAGGTTAAATGGTTGAAAAAAATGATCCTACACTTTTATTCTGATTTATTTTTAGAATAGACAATTTTTCAAAGTTGAACATTGTCGACGTTCAAGAGATACCCTTGTTAAAAAAACGTACATGAGGATTTGTCGGCCAAAAGACCCTAAGATTTGGCAGTTCGCTTTCATCCAGCTGCGAGAGAAAGTCGGTTGACGGCCAAAAATAGCCGACGTTAGAAAAATTGCAAGACCGTGACGTATTAAGCTTCAGCTTTTAGCCCTTGCCATATATATTCAGGAAAATTCGGTGGCAGTTTAAAAAAAATAAATTTCTGAATAATTGGAGTGAAAAATTATTAAATTGTTAATTGCAAGCTTTTAAGGTTTCGAATCGTCGATTAAAAATTATTTTGTTTTATTACTCACATTTTTTAGCGATATTTATTCTTAGAGAATATCGAAAGTTAGCCAAGTATCTGAATAAGAATGGATTAGCAAACGAATTTCCTGATATATTTGAACCACAGCTTGTCAAAAAATTACAAGTTTTTTTTAAATTTAGAAATTCATTCATTCATGTGCCTGGAATCTATTCGATGTTTAAGAATGATCAAGAAGATAATTTATGTAAGTTTTCGCGTTTCGAGGTAACCGCAAGGAAAAATAATAATAAAACTTGTTTGATGTTTCATTGCCTTCCATGTGTCTGACACAATTTCGCTGCTCTAACAATCGTAAACTGATAACTGAATAATACAGAAAAAATCAGATAACGTTCTTATACCTTCATATAACTAACGTTCCATTCATACAACAAAAAATGAACGATATCGATGTAAATATTTGCTTATTAAAAACACTATTTAAATACTAATTTATTACATCTTCTACAAAGAAATTCCTTAGCTGAGGTTAGCCTTCCTTCAAAGCTCACCTATTTTTGGGAAAATAATAAAACAGTGGAGTATCTTAGACGAAAATCTCACTGAAACATTCATTGAAATTCGTAGGAATTTCCATTATCTGGAGATAAGGAGCTTTCTTTCACTCCGAAACATAAATAGTAAAGAGAACAAATGCGGGTATACTTTGGGAAAGAAAAGGCTTTTATCAGTAGGAGAGAGAAAATGTATGGTTTTGATGCGAAAGCAACAAGTTATAAGAGTCATAAAATTTACAAAAGGGAAAACATTTGCATGTGGTAAAAATTTCCCGACTACACAGGCATTTTGAAATAAGAAATGAGTATTTTTATATTCTGCTAGCCTTTTGTCCCATTTTCTTAAAAATAATAGGAGACGGAAATATTTTTTGTGTTTTAATTATTAATTTTTAATTTTAGTTTCGAAATCGCACTTGGAATGGAAGAGGTTAAGATCAAAAACAAGCGGTTCAATTTTCTCGTCGAGTGAACCAAAAACTCATTCCTTCTACCCTTGAATTCTCAATTTGAAACGCTACGGATCTTTTAGTATTTTTTTACCTGAAGCCTTTGCGAAATACGTCTTTTAGGTTATTTAAAGAAAATTGTGCGATATATAGACCGACGAGAAATTACAACGTTCATAACCCGGAAATCTTAATTTCTAACCTAGCCTGAAATATTACGCGTAAACACAGGCAAGTTAACAACTTTCGCTTTATCTTTGATCTTTTAATTCTTTTTTAATAAACGACTTATGGGATATTTGTCATTATGCAAGAAGTTGCTACCAAGCGGCTGCTTCGAGAGTTTCGTGTACTTCGGTAGGAATTAAACTTCGTACTTGGCTTTAGGTAAGGGTTTTTTTTCTGTAGTTCAAGGCTCTACGCAGAACTTTCATTCGCACAAAAGCATAGCTTAGAAGTTACAACAACGCCAAACAACGAATCTCCCATTGTGTAATTCAGGAATCACTACGGGCGATAGTTGCATGGCGGAATCGGGTTACGGCAATTAACAAACTTCTGCTCGCCTATTCTCTTCAGAAAATTAGTTTTAATGTTTAATGGAACGTTATCAAATCCTTATTCGCCTTGCGGGAAATCTCGAAATTTTCCCAAATAATAATTTTCTCATCATGCGGGTTTTTAAGTGAGGTAAATGTCCCACAAACTGAACCTATATTACACTGAGAGAAATGCTTTACTAATAGTTGATGTAAGATAATTTCAAGACTTTTACATTATCTATAAAGTTACACAGAGAGAAAAAAATTGTTAATGGAACCACTAAATAAAAAACAGTAGAATCTATTTTAACCTCTTAAGTAGTAGAATTAACTACATGTAAGGTTAGAGTTAATATTTGAGGTTATGTAAGAACAGTTTAACAATCGGAAAATAGTAAATGCAACAATTTTATTGTACCGTTTACCATGGAAATAGTTAATGCAACAACTTTTTGGATTTACTCGTTTTACTATTACCAAAGGTTCCGTTAACTGTTTCTTTTATCTCTGTGTATATATGAAAATACTAGAACTTCCTGCATATCAACAATGTTGTATATACTCGTATCGTTTAACATTCGATGAGCGTTCGTTAACTTTGAATAAATCTTACATTAAATTCTGTCGTTTCGACTGCGCTTGTCAACAATGCGTCGAAAAATTCGCAGAAAATCGAATGACTGTGCGTGTATGTTTGTTTACCTCTGTTTTCGGCGAACTGTATGCTTGTAAATATATCAAGAATGATACTAACTACCAACTTAATATTTAAATTAATAATTAAATTAATATTTTAAATTCTTATATTAACTATTAATATAACAAATTTAACTGAATCTTAGGTTACGGTAACTTCAGGATAAAGTACCTTACCTTAAGATCAACATCTAAATTCTGTTAGCTTTATTATGAAGATATTACATTAACTGTAAACAAACATTTCTTTCAGTGTAGTATAAAAGCATATTTTCGGGAGCATTGATTGTTTTTTAGCCTGATGGAAAATGTGGACATTTATGAGTTTTATCAACTTGTTAAAATGACTTTTATTATATTTCAAAAGGTTATTAAGTATCAATTTGATTATTAATGATTATTGTTTCAGTAAGCAAACATACGACGTTAATGCCTTATACTGGACGAGCATGAAATATGCTTTTTTACATCTTTAAAAGTTGAAAGAATAACTTCTATATACAGGAGAGTCCCGGTATATTTTCCTGCTCGATTCCTGGCCTTCCCTCCCGTCTCCTTATATTTGTCTTAAGAAGGGGAGCACCGTTTCTCCCGCTCTCTTCAGTCGCGTTACGTTCGTAACGTCACAGCAGGCCCTTCCTGAGGCCCCAGAGGATAAGGTGGGGGAAACGAGAGCGACGACCGACAAATATAAAGAGACGGAACTGGGCAAATATGGTGGGACATAAATATCGCGAGATGCAAATATACTGGGACTCGACTGTAAATACAAAATCATTTTTGTGAATAATTCTGAAATATTCATGCCAGTTACTAACTTCAGAATTGATACAATTAACGAAATTAAAAGGGTAGTAGTACATTCCTTCCTTCTCCACATGACATTAAACCCGCTTCTATCTAATTTTCAACATTTAATCATACAAAATCTATTTATAGCTTCTTAGTTGTTCATCTACCATCTATTGCCCTTCGGTAATTAAAAAATCAGTATTTTTACTGTATAATTACATTATAATGTTATATTAAGTTACAAATGGAACTTCATATTACTGCAGGGTTTCTACTAAGAAATTCCTGCATTTATTCTTCAGTTGTTCTATTCCATTTATTGCAATATTTTGTTATTTTAGCATATAATGGTTTTATAGTATTTTGAAACCTTTAAAGGACAGAAGAATAGGCTCATTTCCTATAAGTTATGTTCTTTAGATATTATGGAGGCTCACTTGCAACGGCGTAGAAATTTTAGGGTACCAATTATGATGGTATAATAAAAGTATATATTCTGAAGATTTTTAATCTTTGAATGTTACATATTAAAAAAATAATTATGTTATATTTTATAATAAAATATGATATATTCGAACCATTTTCAGTTTCTTTTATAAATGGGAGATAACTTTATTTTATTTAAATGCGGCAATTTTGTAGTTTTTCATTGAATAATTCATCAACTGTTTCGATAACGTACACTGAAGAAAAATATTAGTTGGGTTTACTATCTAAATAGTAGGTTTACGCATAGCTGAGCGATTTAGTTGGTTTTACTATTTAAGTAGTAGCTCGACTATCTAATTTGTCGAAGACATTATTTAGGTATTAAAATTATCTAAAGATTATCACTATATCTTATTTACTATCTGGTTAATAGTTTTGACTATTTCATATTTTTATGTAGTATACTTCGATTTGAAGTTCTGAGTTTTTTTTGCAAAATTCTGTCGTCTGTTTGTAATAAAATTAAGAATTCTAATACTAACTAATGAAATGTCACATTTTATTTCGTGAGTGAGCTTTCTGAATTTCAATACAAATGTCATCACAAAATTAAAATTATATCTTTCACTACATTGAAAGATGTTGGAAATTGCAATTCGAAATCGATAAATTCAAAAAACATGGTACATAATTCGTATCTCGACGTATCTTTTGCAAAGAAACATCAGGAAGAAAAAACAATAATCCGCCATTTACCCCATTGGATCATAAAATTTGTTTACTTTCAAATTCCTGACATTTTGAGTCGACTTAAATTGTACATTTAATGTTTACTTTATTTTTATATTATTATTTCATATCTCCAATCTCCTATTAATATTCATTTTGGAAATTTTATCGACCGTTAACAATACAAAGATTTGAAAATAAAATATTGATATGTTTCGGTCATAACAAATAAAAGGATGGACACAATATAAAAAATAATTTTAAAAATATACTAAACTTAACGTTTCGACCACTTGGTGCGGGACATCTTCAGACCATCCTTTTATTTTTTATGACCGAAACATATCAATATTTTATTATCAAATCTTTGTCCAATCTGCTATTTTGTCAATTTAGCCTACTTTTACCTAGTTAATTCTGTCATAGTAATAAATTAAGAAAAATCGTCTCCTTTTGTTTATATATAAAACTTTTAAAATTTGACTTTCATGAATTTTTTAATGGCCCTTCATCACTCTTATACCTTTACATTTTTAAGGCTACAAAAAGTGAAAGAAAGGTAAAGCCATTCATTTTTTAACAGAGTTATTTTTGTAAATGCTAAAAAGAAAGTAATTTTAATTAATAGAGTTTAGAATGTTCTATGAACAATGAAAACATACTGAGTGATGCAGTTTTATTTCTAAATCAACAATACGATAATAGAAATATTTGCAAACATCCCTTGTAGAAATTTGTCCATTTTTTCTTAGACTGGCTATTTCCCATATACCTTTAATAGGGTAAATAAGAACGTTATACAAGAATTATACAAAAAATATTTTCATTTCTACCAGGGATGCCCTGAACAAAATTTCTTATGTTAGAATAATAGGGCCCCACATTCAGCATTAAAAAATTAAGTGTTATCGAATTAAAAAGGTAGTGCATACTTAATTATAGTTTTCAATATTCCAGGATAAGGTTTCTGAAAATATTCTCAAGAATATAATAACAAGCTTTAACAAAACCTAAAATAAACAAATAATATAAGAAAACGTAAACATAACATCTAAATAGTGCATTATATTATGTTTATAGTTCAGATTTATTTGAATGCCGTTGTTTGTATTTAGTACCACTTTGGGATCGACCCCGATTGGGAAAAAGCAAAATTATAGTCTGGAAAATATACACATCATTGGTAAGAAGTCTGTTGAAAGATGAAACGTCTATGAAATAGAGCATGAAACACTAGAAATTTGTTAAAAGTTGTACTGTGCTAACAGAAAAGCATTTTTTCTTGTCTAATATTGTCAATATTTCTACAATAAATGTGTATTTGTATGCCAATACATGCGTGCCTACTGCACACATGTGTAACAGCTACTTCATGCTCGTAAAATGCAGAACATTTTTTAATTTACTTTTCTTCCAATCTATAAATTGATAATTAAAATAAATAATATACCAGGTTGTATAATGAAGAAAAGCCATTAAAAAATTGGCCGACGCGACGGTTAGAAAGACATTGCATGGACCATGCTAGTATACTCTTAGAAAATAATGAATCTTAGTTCGAGTGGCCACAGTAAAATGCAATGTTTAAAGTATTACAGAGATATTTACGCACATGGCACATTCCTTAACCGAGTTTCATTTTTTATCTTTAAAGTAGAATATATTTCGCCATGGTAGATTAAAAACTAGTACAAGTTACTTTTCTAAATCGCTACAGAGGTTTCGGTAACTTATGTTCTGAATCAAGCACTCACTAAAACACCTAATGTTCTACTAAATACTATTTCAAAAAATTATAATATATGGATTTCAAATTATTCGGATAATAGTTATTTTTTAACAGACCCCAACTTAATAAAAGTCTGAACACCCGTCAAAAATTTTAGTGTATTTCCTTCTCTTTACTAGAAGATAATCATTACTAACACATTCACGAAAAGATGCTGATATTATACTAATTGTCTTCTTTCAGTAATACAAATTGATTTAATCATTTGTGTAATGTTTTGAAATCGAATGTATAGTTTTAAAACGTACTATTTATTCGTAATGTACTGAATAATTATCAACTAATATTATCAGGTTGTTCAATGATTATTTTTATAAATTTTCAAGTAATACATTAATAATGCTTCTTAAGTAAAAACAATCTCAGACGTTAGATCCAGAGAAGTCATTTGAGGTCAAATTCCATTGCTGGAATCCCGGAGCATCCCATTTTAAAAGTAGGAAAATTCTCTAGACAGTATTCTGTCAGAGCACTTCTTGCTCCTGTGGGAGTTTAGGCACATCTTTTATGTTCTTTGAGTTTAGTTTCTAACTATCATTTATTTTCGTCGATGTCGCTACTTACGATCTATTCTAAAAGAGACTTTTATACTGAACATTAACTCTTAAAAGAAAATCAAACTGTCATACAATTTTTAAATCCAAATTATCTTTGATTTAATTTCAGTTCGTCTATAGTACTTTTTAGTTTATCAACCACCTTAACGCAGGGATTTAAGTGAGAAATAATTTACTAAATTGTTTTTGAAAATTATAAAATTTATTTCTACTGTTATAACTTACTCTGGTATATGTAACGTTAACATTGTCAAATCATTGATGCTTATTATTGGTGAATTATAGTAACATACTGCAAATTAATAGTGTTGATGTTCACTATGGCAATCATGTGCACGAAGCGAAACAGGCGACAGTACAGTGGTGTCAATTTACGCTGCGTTTAATTATCTAACCAAACGTCACCACACTATTATATTCTTGAATTACTGCAGTTGCAAACCGAAAATAATTAATTTCAGAATTGTTAACTAAATGTAATTATATCTACGCAACAAATTACTTAATGGCGTACGTAACTATTAAATGAAACACTTATTACTCGTTTATTGTTATTGATGTACCGATTTTCGACTACTAATTTACTAAAATAAGACAACATTTTTGTAATTTATTTGTGCGTGTACGACAAGGTAATTAGATATACTAAAGATTTATAAACAATATTACTCGCAGTCGGTTTCAAAAAGTAAAAAAAAAAATTTAAATGGAATACTGGGCTAAAGAAAGTTGATATAACTGGGATATATTGGTAAAGGTGAAACTGTAAAACACAAATTCGAAGTCATTTTATACGGTTCTAGAACCAAAGATTAAGCCGTGAGTGTCATTTTAGAATTATAAAAATTTTAATCTTGTTTTCTTTCAAAAAAACCTTTCTGGAAAGTCGCAAGATCAAGCAAAAAAAATCTGATTAAAGGGTCCACCTGAAATTTTACAGATTCCTTGTTTATTATAACATTACTTACTAGTTAAACTACAGAACACCGAAAAAAATAATGGAAAGTTCCAGATATATGTATGGGTAGATTAGTTATATTATAGTTGATCTACCCATAATTATAACTGATATACCCATATACGTGCCAGGAACCTTCCATTATTTCTTTCAGTGAAATTTCAAAATTAAACGAAAATTAATTTAAAAAAACAGGTGAAATTCCGATTTTTTGCTTCAACCGCGAATCGTCGATGTTTCTGTTTTAGATTATGTGTTAACTGCAAATTATAAGTTTCACTAAAGCATATTTTTTTCGTGGTTTATTTTAAACAAAAATGACGTTCTCCAGTTACGGACATGTCAAACATTAATATTTTCATTGAGTAAAACTGCAGCCGCCATGTTGTTAATGAATAAGCCAAAAAATGTTTTCAACGCACCAGGATTATAATTGTAATCGCTCAAAATTTGATTATAGTGCAATAACAACTTCTATACGAAAGAAAATTGGCAATAGTGCTTTCTTTTAGTTGTTTAATATTTCCCGCCCTCATCATTTTCTGTAAGATTGATATCGCATATTCTTTAAGATTTGTGAAAATAAACTTAAAATAGAACATAACAAATATCGAGTATTTTATTATCAAATAATGAATGCTTAGTTGTACTGAATTAATTACATTAACACAAATAATATGCACAAAATAGAGATTAAAGTGAAGTATTTACAAAAGGAAAATCAAACCTCAAAATTTGACATCATATAACACATATGTTTGATTTTTCCTGTTTATAAGCAACGAATGTTCACTACATTGTTGCCACCGGTAACCTTTGTAATGAGGAACTTATTTCTGTAAAGAAATTCGGTAAGAAAGATCCGATAATTACACCATGTAATATTTTGAAAATCAAATTTGACCAATCTTTTTTTTGCAAAAGTGTATAAATAATTTGTAATAATTCTGGGAAACGTATTTTGCTGAAGACTATTATGGTTATATCTCTAAACACAAGGTCAATAATGTATATTTTCGCTCTTACTTTTGTTTTGATACTTATCAAAGCGATAAAATCCAGAATGAGTCACATGCACCTCGTCAGAAAAACTAAATTTCCGTATAAAATCAAGGATCTTTTCTTGAAAATGTTGTCTGAGTCACTGTTTTTTTATAAAAGATATTTTTTTATAAACGGCGCGGCATGTTGTCAATGATATTCATAATTTTCATGTACACTCAGTATTTTGATCTCAAAAAATGCATATTTGATATCCTTGATATTGGAATAGGGCAAGATTTGTTAAAAATTGCCAAAATGACTTTCAAGATTATTTTCAGTTACTTATTCCTACTGGTAGAAATAAATTCAGATTTGTCCTTCAAACATTTGGTAGATAAAAAAGATCAAAAATAAAAAAATGTTGACATGCTAGTATTATATTGTATATTTTGGCCTTAAAGAGATAAATTAATCGTCAATTAAATTTTTTTTTTAATTATATTTATTTTATCAATCTCAACATTTTTCTTTTGGTACTTTTACCCATAACTTTTTGTTAGTGTTGAATACCAACGTTTATTGGTGTTGAGTAAACCTCTTTTCGATGTAAGAAATCGAAATAAAAGAGATATTTTGGTACGTGACATTTTGTGGAAAAAAATATACTTAAAAATAAAATACGTTCGCAGAAATTATATGAAACTATTCAAATAAATATTTATTATAAATGCGTTCACTGAACAAATCTTGAAACAAAAATAAGAATATATTTTCGTTTTCTACCAAACTTAAATTGAAATGTACTACCTAAAATGATGGCAAAATTATGTGAAAAGGATAATTCAATCAGTCGGGAAGATCAATCATTTCTTACCAGTGACATTTCGATGAACCTCATCAGAACAACGTAGAGTGTCATCAATTTAAATATGACATGCATAGCGCCGAAAGACTTCAATTCCAAATGCAGGAGAAACAAAGCAAAAGAACATATGGCTGCTATTGTCGAAAATCATTATAAAGAAATAGTTTATAGAAGCTGAAAACAAAATAAATTTAATTCCCCCACTATTTATACGGCATGGAAAAAAGGAACGAACTCCGATCGTAATTTACGAATTGACTTTTATTATTTGAAAATTGGCCACTATTTCTGATAAAAATGATTGAAACATATCGTCACACGAAATAATATTTATAAATATTATAGAGAGCAGTATTCAAACGAGTAACGTATCTTTAAGTGTATATTTTCAAAATTATGTGCTAATTAGTATGAAGCAGTGTTGCTTGCGAAAAAATGCAGGAAACAGAGCCCTCTACATTCTTCGGCACTCAACGGTACATGATCAATCCCATTATCGGTACAGCAGTGCGCTACAGTATATTGTACTGTAACGATAATGTAATATCCTAATCTCTAACTTAACAAATAATAATTTATTTTTATAAAATACGTGCACAGAGAGAAATTATTTAGTAAAAGTTAAAATAAGCTTATTTCAAGTATAATATAATAGTAACTGTAAAGTTAAAAACGACAGGTAACTTTGAGATGAAAATACGAACAGCTTTCCTGCATGTCAACAATTTGTTATTGTTGCTATTGCTATTGTATAGTAACTCGTATTTTATAATATTCCATGTGTGTCAATTAACTGTTAATAAATCTTACATTCAATTCTGTCGTTTGAATTGCGCATGTCAATAATGTCTACAAATTCGCAGAAAATGATTGCGCGTGTTTGTTTATCTCTATTTCTTCGAAATTATAAGCCCGTAAATAGCTCACGTAATGATCACAACATTAATAATTAAAATTCTTATATTAACTATTAGCATAACAAATTTAACCGAATTTTAGATTACGGTAAGTTCAGCATAAAGTACCTTACTTTAAGATCAAAATTTAAATTCTACCAGTTTTACTATGAAGCTGTTACGTTAACTGTAAACAAACATTTCTCTCACAATCAGTGTATGCTTGGTTTAAGATATTTATCTCGTTTTCTGATAGATGGCGCTGTTTCGACGACTTATTTGTTTTCATTGTATTCTTACTAAGTTCTGCGTCATCTATCATGAAACGAGAAAAATATTTTTTACAAATCATACACATTTTTATCCTAAAAATCCAAATATGCAATAAAAAATAGGGATTCGAACTTGTCCATACCCAGGGGACAATGTGAGGGGCTGATTTTAACATCAGTGCACGTACTCCTCAGTGTCATTAAATGTTTATTTATAAATATTTTTTCGTGGAGTGCCAAATTTCGGAGATATTGGAATGTTTCATGTTAAAAATATCCCCCATAGATACGTAAAAAATTTCATATTTACATTAATGGAAGAACAAAACTAAATGGAAATTCACGCATATGCAAGGAAGCACATTTTTATATTCATTGATAATTTATCCGTTTTAGGCATATATGAACATCATAGTACTCGCAATTTTTCATACAATTGAGACTTACTAAAATAGTTTTTTTACACTGTTTTTTAAGTACTCCTCATGAATACCCACATATACGTTCATATTACACCTATTAATATTGGCTAATCCCACAAAATTCCATGCAGACTGCTTGATTACACAGGTCTGCAAAATTCACTTTTTTTTTTTTTATGTCAGAGTGATTTCCGACGTATTTTTGTACGCTGAACACGAATCTGAAGACGAAAACTGTCTATCACGTCATGATTTTGAGAAAAGTGGGGACAAAAACATCAAAAAACGTTTTTTTGGGTGTCTTTACCCCTAATTTTCTCAGAAGCCTGACGTGCAACAGATCTGAATTTGTGCTCAAATTAAAGCTTGATTCTTCCCCTACAAAAATCATACACCATAGTTTGAAAAAAAATTTCATAGTTTTGAAAAAAAATGGTTTTAACCTTGCTATTCCTAGTGACTATGATGAAAATGCAAATTATTTAACTACATTGAGCAGAGCTCATACAAACCACTACTTGACGGTTTTCGGGGTTGGTGTTTAAGAATCCAGTATCGCTTTTATAAAATTCAAAATGGCGGATCCAAGATGGCGGAAGTAAAAATAAAAAATTTAAATTAACCTCATGAAAATCAGTACTCGGGGTTTTTGAGTCGCTGATGACGAATCCAATGTTAGTTTGACAAAATTTAAAATAGCGAATCCAAAATGGCGGCCGCAAAATAAAAAAATATACTTAGGATCTTAAACTCACCACTTCATGGTTTTTTTTTGTTCGCCATTAGTAATACCAGCGGATATTCGATTTTGTTTGCATTTTCAACATAATCATTAGAAATAGCAAGGTTATAACCATTTTTTTTCAAAACTATGAAATTTTTTTAAAAACTATGAAATTTTTTTAAAAACTATCTTATAATTTTTGTAGGGGGAGAACCAAGCTTAAATTTAAGCACAAATTCAAGCCTGTAGCACGTCGGGTTTCAGAGAAAATTAGGGGTAAAAACACCCAATAACGCGTTTTTTGGTGTCTTTACCCCCACTTTTCTCTAAATCATGACGTGATAGGCACTTCAGATTCGTGTTCAGCACACAAAAATACGTCGAAAATCGCTCTGATATTAAAAAAAAAATCTGTGCAGACCTATGTTATGTAAGATTATTTGCGCAGAAATAAAAACATTTAAACAAAATAATGCTTGATTTACTAATTTCAAATTTCCTCTTCGAAATTATTATATGGTTCACCTTCATACACATTGTCAGTATTGTATTGGCATATGGCTCGAATATACCGGATTGAATAAATGCATATAGTCAATGTCATCTTTCCAATCTAACGAATAGCAGTAACATGTCCTATGGGCGTTTCCCGTACTATTTACCAATGGATGAATGCCAATAGTATTTGCATAACAAATTCTATCAAAACACGGTATGTTTGTATGATTAATTACAAATACGTCATATATACATATTGTAATTTAGAATTATTCATAATTATTATAAATTTGTCGAATTATTTATATTATTTTACAGTTGTAAGTCTAAAAAATAACACAATGCAGCTTTGGCAGGGTTAACACCTGGATCGATCGGAAAGCACGTACCCTAACCGCGGCGCTATGTTCTACATTACGCAATTAATTTCAGCACTGATATATCCACCGGTATACGCATTGCGACGAATGTAGTTCCTTGTTATTATACCTATTTTAACAAATATTTCGATTTTTTCGATTTGACGTTTTAAACACTAAATAAACACAAATTTCATGTGAAATTTGACAGTAATATTTACAATTTCAAAGTCAAAATTATTTTTAGAATAAAAGTCTCATGAAGCTAAACTCAGTTCTTTCGAGCAGTCCATCAGAAATTACAGTAAATATAAAAGTAAAAGAACTACTAGACTTTATTTAATAAAAATGATTTTTATTTGTTCAACTTCTCGAGTGCTTTGTAACCTTTCGTTTGTCTTTGTCACGTTAGGCTTTAGAATTTCTCTGTTGAGTATATATCCCGTACAAAATGATTAGGCTCTAATGTATTGACGTTTATTTAACAAAATTTAAAAATAGCGATCCACAATAGCGACTGAAATAATAATAAACTCATAATTTATATGTAGTATCAAAAATACTAAAAGGCGAAAAAAACGAATGAACGACAAATCTAACGTTTATTTTGAGAAATTCAAAATGGCGGAACCGGTATTGTATCTGATTTTTCAAAAATAGTCGACCTCGTTCTAGGCATAGTCTTGAAATTAACTGTCTCGTCTCAGGGTTGTTTTATATGATATCGGTATCGGTCTCGAGATGTAGATCTCGATCTCCGTTTTCGGTCGTATGCAAAAAATGTCAAAATAAGTATTGACAGTTTTAAATATCAAACAAAAATACATATGAAAAGAATGCCGAGAATCTCGAACTTTAATGAGATCAGTCTCGGTCTCGGCCTCGGTCTCGACTTCGAGAACACCTACTATTATAGCGACTCTGATATAGAATCAGATCCACTAAACATTTATTATATAGCGATGATTTATCACTATTTTGAGAGCGCCATCTTTAAAACTTTTAAACCAAACTTTTTTGCTCATTCGAGATATTTTAATGGAATAATGTTCTGTAAACAAATTGTTAATGAAGTCTACATTAAGTCAGATCATCGTATAAAAACAAACCAGTACGATTTAAGATTAGGTTAGGTTAGGTTAGGTTACGAATTTATTAGCCATGGGTTTAAAACCCCTGTAGCAATATTACAATAGTTTAAATGTAATCTACGTAGAACATAGGAACGTTTTAGGGCAGCAACCCTGGCTAGTAATTCTCTTCCGTCTCTAATTAATTTTAGAGATAACTGTACGTCTGGTTGGTCAGAAACAGTCCAGTTGGTTAATAATTACTTGTGACCGTTTATTCTAATGTCGGGTCTCCAATACTACAGCGAGGATAATAGAGTTTCGTATATTTCAATCGGCATATCTATTAATTTCAATGCGTTAAAAATTGGTCTTTTACAATCTCCTTTTTGATAACCTTTGATAGAATCTATTAATTGTACTAAAAATGTTATTTCTATCCCTGTAATTAATCCATCTTTTATTCTATTCACTGCATCGTTGAATGGTAATATTTTTTATTGGAAATCAAAAGAACTTTTTATGAAGCCCGAGTTTAAAAATCACGATTGAAACAATGTTGGAAACTATTGCGTTGCAGTAGTTATTAGTTGTCTCTCAAAAGGTTTTCGTTATTGTTCTGGCTAACAAAATTCACGAAGTATTAAAAAACTGTATTATTGGAAATAAACAAGTTGTCTACAGAGAAAAAACTATTTAAAATTGGTAGTTTTATACACTTTTATTTACTTTTCTACATTTTCTTGAGAAACAATTTATTGATAATCTTAAGAAGGGTAACAGGAAACAAGTATTTGGTACGGATTAAATTTGTTTCAAGCTAGTTCTTTTCCATGTTCGTTTTTGCAATATAAGTAGTCTATAATCGATTATATGAATATAATGGTTATTTTTGTCAATGTTCAATTGAATAAACTATAATATGTATATTACTTTGTACATAAAATGGCTTTATCTTTCGGGAACGATTGAGTTGTAATCCCACTCATATTTGCCTGGTAGAACACAAAGAGCGATAACTAATAATTAATTTTGGCAGCCTCGTAATAATGATTGATTTACGCTAATAATTTTGATCTCTACGTTTGTAAAAATCACCTCATTGATATATAAAATATGTAGAAGGATTTGGAATTAACCCAGGTACGGACTCTGTAGGATTCACTCCATTGAAACAAAAATAATTGGATATTAGCGAGATTCAGGGATTTGAATATCTTTATGAATTATGTTTTATGCATTGTCATAAAAAACCCAAATTAACGAAATTTTTGTTAACTTGTCAATACGTTCAAAACATCAACTGCATCTTTTTAAATTTAAGAAAACTACTCAGAAACACAGAAAACCATTTTCAATTAAAAACTTTACTTTAATTTTTATTTATTATTGTTTATATTTGTTAAAGAAGTATAAATCAAAGCTTTTAATGTAAGTTGAAATTATTTCAACGTATGAATTTTAAAGAAAATTACAATTCATGCTAAATATTTTATAATATATTAGAATATTAGAACTTCCATAATCAAATTTGAATTGATCTGAATGATAACGTGCATCACTATTGCGTTTTTGAGCCTCTTTAACAGTTTCGCGCCCTAGAGCGAAAATTGAAATCGCGAGCAGACATCAGTGCATACCATATTTTAAAACATTCCATTAATTAAAAAAAACAAGTGATGAACGCTAAATTCGATATGATATTTTAATAACAGGAATTTTACGAATGTTCGAATACGAAATTAAATTTTTTGTGTTTAATCATTACAGTTTTCTTGGAATTAAGTATTCATGAAATTCACTAAAGTGTTTTCCGTAACTTTAGTATGCAATGTAAAATAGCAATGTTGTCCGTTATTACTGCTGCGGTAGAATGTTGAAGAAGAGAAAATTATCTCTGGTAGTTGAGAGCAAGTTAGTACGATTGTAAACTTTCCTTAATGAAATTTGTCATTAAGACATGCATAGATAACAGTAGCTATAACTTTATTTGTTAAACTTTAATACAACAAAGTTTCATTTAATTTATATCTTTAAATAATGCAGAACTTGTACGACTTTTGTTTTAATTGTGCTGCATACTTTGATTTCGTGGAACAGAAATAACAGCTTTCAACCTAAATCCACTTCATGTATGATTCGATCCATTGTATAAGTTATAAATTGGTTTTTTATAAAATTTGTTTTTAGAAATAACAAATATCTTGTTAAATATAATGCAAAATGATTGACAGCCCCAAAACTAATTTCAAAAATTGTTATTTCAAGCAAAATGGATATAATTCAAAGTATTTTTATGATTTGTTCAACCAAAGCTGTGATTGTAAGTAACAATACATTTTCTTACCACGTTACACTAACACATTCATGTAAATTAGCAATATTCTTCTTTATTGGCATTAATAAAGTTTTATTATTTTGTAAAACTTTGTGATTTTCAGTTTTGTCAGAAAAAAATTCAGAACATAATCTTCATCCTTCCTACTTATGTAGGTGTTTTATTTGGTTTGATATTTTGAGTTATTTACTTCCCATTCCCAAATTTTACTAATAACATTAATTAATTTTAATATTAAAAAAGATACAAAAGAAGCTGGAATAGAAAATGTATATCAATATATTAAAAAACTTTTTGAAAACTATCTCTAACTTATCCTTTTAATATAAAGAATGGTAGGAGTGAATTAGATTAGCATTCTAAGTATAACTTTCTTTTTGAAACTCTTGAATGCTTTCTTCTTTAATTAAAATGACACAAGTAACATAACGGTTCACAAAATGTACGTCATATTATTTTTATTACTTTATGACGAATCGTCCCAGAGGGCGAAACGTCACAGACATGAAACAGTGGAACGTAAAACACCCTACATTCATAAAATTACAACAATAACTAAAGAAAATTTAATAAGAAACAAGTTACAGTAAATATACTGGTATTAAAATTAGTATCTAGTTTGAAAACAAAAGTAACTGCAACTTTTATATAATTTAAAACTTGTCACTCTGAACAAAATAGTAAGTGTATTTGAATAGTATCGAGTAGGATATAAAAAGACAAGATTTGATAACAAATTAATCCTATTTTTAATTGAATCCTGATTTTTGCAAAATATGCCAATTTTAGCAAATGAGTTAGAGGAAATATAAATTTTAGAAAAGGAAATTAAATTAAAGAAAGATTTTGCCATTTTACACGGAGTATAATGTTCCAAGGAAATAAAATTTAACAATATAGAAAAGTCTTGAAAACTGAATAACAATAAACAAACAAAGCAAGATAATAAATATTGTGAATAACAAATATTGTCATTAAAAATTAATAATATAAATCATTACCATCAAGTTTATTAAAAAACTGAATTTAATAAATAGATAATTTCACATAAGTAGTGAAAGGGTAATATCATTTTCATTGGGTAAATGCATATTTTGAGTATTATTATTAATCTTAGTTCAATGATATAAAAAGACAACAAAAGGAAATGCGTGTCAAGTACGGATCCCCTTGAAGATTAATTATATACATGATTAGAAGGTGACGAGGTAAAGCGCGAGGTCTACCATTGTTCTTCAGGAGCGAAAATAGTTTTGCAGAAATCAATTATTTCGAATATACTTTAATATCACTTTATTAGTTAATTTATTACCTTCCAGCCATTAATTCTGAATTATTACAATTAGTAATGGGAATTTATTAATAATTAATGAATTGCATTAATAATTTCGCTCGCTATTAGTTTGCTTCTCATTAATAATCAGATTAATATGCGTATTGCATATATCTAGCAACAATCTTATATTTTTACAATATAAATTCAAATTCTAACGCTTTAGGTAATAAGTAAAACCGGCCCTTTTTATCATTTTACAGATTATCCATTGTTGAAAATATTAAAGTTAAATATAAAATAAAACTTATGTTGAAAATTGAAATAAATTGCATCGAAAATAGTTGAAAACTGCTGCCGAGGACATTTGGCATAATTCCCGTTAATGTTTTGGTCAAATTTTTTATTTTTATTAGAAGTAACAATTAATAATTATGTTTAAGTGCATATTTAATTAAATTTTAAATAACTTTTTATATATAGTCGAATTAACTACTATAAATTAATTTAACACCTTAGGTTACAATAACTACTTTAGGACAGTTACTGATGAAATGGACTATGTTAACTAGATGAAAAGCAATCAAATTTATGAAGGATTTTAATAGTGAAATTCGTGTTATGGAGATTTTGAGGAATCCTTCATTTTATTTTCGATTTTTTGTGCGCGGAAAGAATGAAATAGTTTTGAGCGTTAACTAGATAGTAGGAAAGCACAACCATCGCTTTTACTTGATTTTACTATCTAAATAGTGACCTCCACAAATTAAGCAGCAAAGTCTATTTTTTAAATAGTACAAGCAACTAAAAAACGTAGTTGCGTCCGATCCTACTATTTATATAATAAAACCAACTATTTTGTTTTACTACCTTAGCATCTTTAGACTTTTGCATAGAAATTTGCATCCAAGAACTATGGTTGTTACAATCAGCGTAAAAGAATAAACAAACATTTGTTTTTAAAATTCATATCAACATTGTTTATGTTATGAAACTGCGATCGGTTTTGAATTCATTCCAGAATGTGTTTTTACTAGTGTTCATTTTGACACGTAAATAGAAATGTTTCTTTTTCGAATGTTTTACTTCAAATTATTTTAAACCAGAGCTGTAATTATCTCGTTACTTTGAGATAATTAAGTGTTTCTGATTAAAATTGCTGATTATCATTATAATTACAAGTAAATGTATGAAATTAATTGGGAGATAAATGTTAGTCTTAAAATTATCTATTTGAAGTTAATCGACTTACCTATAGCGGGCGGTCAATGGTCGATTTTACTAATATCTCGCCTAAAACAAAGGTAATAAAATTTTATGTAACAATGTAGTCCATATATCAACATATATTTATAAATTTAAATTACCAATTAATATTTGTATGTACTAAATATTGTGTTATATTGTTAATTTAGGTTTCTAAATCAGTCTGTACAGATAAATTCCATCGACCTTCTATAACATATTACCTTGGTAATTATGCATTCAATCAATATATTGGCAAGTTATATATAAATATACTTGCGATATTTACAATGAATAGTGCGAAAACGATTAAAAAATACAGGAAAATATATATAAAACTTACTTCAGTAACTGTAATCATTTTTTAGTAATTTTAACGTCAGAATGTTTTGAACGTATTGCTTTTATTTCGAGTTGTCCATTTTGGACTTGTCAATTTTTGTTAATTTATTGAAAATCATTTTATTGTTACTTGGATCATAGATTAGTTATCATCAATACTTTTCACATCACTGCATTCACACATTGGATATGTCTTTGTAAATATTGTTTGACTTTTAGACTGTTCCGATCACAAATGACAGAAGTTATGTACATAATGAAAAATACAGATCAGACCTTGCAATGATATTAATTTGATATAAACGTTTTAATAGAATAACTAATATGAAAAGAAGATTGATTTTTATTTTCTACTTTCCTATTTACTATTTGTTCTTACGTTTATTTTGTTATGCTTTATTTTTTCTATTAATTTCAATTTTTTACTTTCTTTTCAATTTACTTTACGAAAATCAAAATTTGTAATCTTTTAAAATGTAAAGTAAATTCTACTAAAAAATATGAATAAAATGTAATGTCAAAATAGTACTTAATACAAATTAATTCTTCCAGTAGTTTAGTTTCAAAACTAATTTTAAAACTAATAATAAAAAACTTAATGCATTAAGAAAGCAACAAGAAAACAGACCAATCTCGGAAGTCCACATCTGAGGATAGAAAATAAGAAAACTTTTTAGTATTTTGGTCCTTCATGCTTATGATCATTTTTGGGCGCTTGTACACCCAAGAGCAACGATTAATCCCTATCGATATATTTTGTCTTTATTTTTATATATGTATATCTACGCATGATAGACAAAGATAAAAAGAGATCGATAGGGAAGCAATCGTTGCTCTTGGCGTATTAATATGTTTCGCGGTCGACTTTAAAATAACAAAGACATTAAAAAATAATTATAATTATATTTGAAATCTGTCCAAAAGAATAATTTTTCATGAATCTTTTCTTCGTTTAGACGGCCTCGTTATTCAAAATAAAAAGAAAACATATATTTTTAAAAACGTTTCTATATCCAAATATGTGCCATCTTCAGTTTATTAGAGTTGGGAATGAAGTAAAAAACTTCGTGACAGAAAAATGTTAGTAACTGAATGTCCGACAGATTTTGACAGCTCTATGACAGTTTTTGTACATTCCTAACTTTAATAAACTGCAGATGAGATAGATCTGGATGTTAAAACGTGTTTAACCCTTTGAAGCATTGTGTAGCATATATACTACACCTTTTTGTAATTCAGTATTTACATATTTAAGGCAATTATTAATTCATTTTGCTGCAATTTTTTGCTTCCTTACTTCAAGAACATGTTAGGAAATGTAAATAAATCAATATTTTTACTTAATTGTAATGTTATATTGCTTAAAAAAATTAAACAAAGCGTAAAAAAGGTGGTTTTTTACGGAAAATATATGTGGAGAAGAAAACATCATTCAAATATGAGGAAACTGGGATCTCGGGAGTTGTCGGGGTCGCTGATTACGAATCTAACCTCAGATTTTCAAAATTCAAAATGGCGGATCCAATATGGCCGACGGAATTGCAAAAATTTACTTGATCGAGGTGAAATTGGGTACTCAGGAGTTTTCGGGATCGCTGATTACGAATCTGGACGCAGATTTTCAACATTCAAAATGGCGGATCCAATGTAGCCGACTGAAATCTAGGGTGAATCTGACTTGTTTTTACATTTCGGTCGGCCATTTTGGATCCGCTATTTTGTATTTTGAAAATCTGAGGTCAGATTCGTAATTAGCGACCTCGAAAACTCCTGAGTAACAAATTTCAGCTTCTTTCAGCGTAAAAAAAAGGTATGCTTCAAAGGGTTAAATAGGGTGCGGATAAAAAAACCGGCAAATCAAAAAGCCCACTTGGTCAGAAAACCTAGAGTCGAAAAATCGACAATCGAAAAACCGATGGTGCAAAAACCGACAGTCTTTTACTAGTATTGTTATATCTTTCTCTTTCACATAAAGGTGCAAAGGAGAGAACAAGGATGATGACGGGGTTCACGACATAAATTAATTAATGTGGTGTACATACATTTTTAATTAAAGTAATCGGCGGATCAAGTAGTTCAACGATAAAATAGGAATCTACCCTAAAAAACGTAAATAAAAAATGTCCGAAACAATTCTTCAAAATTCGGGCTCTGTAAGGATAATTCTAATTACTGTATATAGCTAATTAACTAATCCTAAAGAAATTAATTAAGAATTGAACGAAAAATAATGGAAATAGATGATTTGTATTTATTTCCAATAACTGTCGGTCAATTCATATTTAACTACTTTGGTATCATGTAAGAGTTTGTATACAGAAAGTAGAATTTTTCTTACACAGACAGAATTTTGAATAGTTGATTCTTTTTTTTAATTTACGTTTTTTAGTGTAAATTCCTACCTTATCGACGGATTGCGTTCGAACCCTTTTAATTACAAAATACGGTGCTGCACAAATTTTTATAAATTAGTATATTTTGATATTGGCTATTTAATTTTCTGTATGCAATGTTCAAGTAGACCTTTAATACTGGAATTTTTATTTAAGTTTACTAACGCATTAGTTGTTCAGCTGTTGATTATTTAGTATTTGTGAAACAGAAGTACAAGACAGTAAAAAACGTATTTATTTACACGAGAAAGTCGAACAGCCGATATTGTAGGTATCATTTCATTGATTTCCAATTGATCGGTAAATCGAGCTTCTACGACCCTACTGATAAATTCAATAGATGGCACCGTTTCCGTTATCGATAATATAGATTTTTGTTAAACAAAATTTAAATACATATTATAATGCCGGTATGTAAATATTGACTTTTAGCCGACACAAAAAAATTTTAGTCCTCCATACAACATTTTTTGAATATTTTTTCATTTTTTTGAAAATTCAATATTGTAGTTCTGTTAATTTTTCGTTAATATTATTTTTAATTCGTTAATATAATAAAATTTCGTTAATTTAGAGAAAAAATGTTGTTAAATATAGATTTAGTAAATTTTTTTCAAGGGCTTTTCGCCTTAAATATTTATTTTTATACGTTATTATTCCGGTAAAAAATCGTTTCAAAATATTTAATTTTTATTTTAACACTTTTGGCTAGTGGAAATTCAAAATATCACAAAAAACTATCTAACTTCTGGAGAAAGTGATGATATTAAAAAAATTAAACGAAAAGATTTAATGTATTAACAAAATTCATTAAAAAGAAACGACGAAAGAGAAGGCCCTTGAATAACACGTAGACACATATACTTTAAGGGCCTTCTACGTGCAAAGTGTAACTAACGATAACTTTGTCAATTTTTTCGTATATTAAGGATTTTTTATCATTTTGAACAGAATTCAGTTCTCTTTAACATGAAAGTACGGACCGTTTATGACTGTTTTATGAAGTAGCTGCAAATCCTTTTTGTATGGGTTAAATGTCAACATTTATAATGATAATATGTGACAAATATAAAAAATAAATATATGTCCAAAAAAGTGGCTCTTTATACATTGAATTCCCCTAATATTTTATTATGCTTAAGTTTGTAAATCATCTTTCAATGTATGATAGTGATTTCATAATATTTATTTTTCTAAAGAATAATTGATGCAATTCGTCTATAATAGAAGCTAAAAAAAGGAACTCTGACTTTTGCATGAGGGACCTAAACGTATCCAATAAAAATCAAAGCATTATTTAACAAAATCCTTAAATAAGAGAACGCATGTTTTTCTTTTCTTTTTGATAGACTCCAATCCTTAAAAATATCTTCTTATCTTCGATAGAGAGTTAAAAATTAATATTATGATTTTCTTATTTGCAAGTCATTCCTAACAATTTATAGTCATTTGATTTGTATTTATTAAAACAACAAAACTGTATAGTTGGATAGATTGCCATGTTATCATGTTAGGATAAGGTTTACTAAAAAAATGATAAAATTATTTACGTTTCAATAAAATACGTAAAATATTTCTTGCCAGTATCTCAAAATATTTTTAAATATTAATCCATTTTTTCATAAAAATGTGAAAAGAATCTGCATTTTATAGATACATCTATATCAAACCAAATAGTATGCTAGTTTTTCTAATAAAAATGATATTATTGCACGTGAGTCAAGGATACAATATAAACCTTTCAAACATATGTTTTATATTTTATTTTATCTTTTCCTCTAATGAATTTAAATTTTAAAATAATTTAAATGGATATCACACCGAGAAAAGACACTAGTTAAATATCCACCAACAACATCAAATAATCTAATAACACTACTATTGTGCAATTCCAGTACACGAATATTAGATACTACACTTGATTTAATATCATATTACATGTTGTTAACACATATTTCTTACAAGTAGTAGCTAATATCACGGTAAACCCCGTGCATGTATTTGGAAAATTTGGATACTCCTTAAACTACTCAGAAACAACAACTTACTACCTCGACTAACTTAAACAGGGTTGTAAAGAAACTAGTTAATCGTGAAATGGCTGCAGCATTTAGTACTTACTTTCATTGAAATGGAGTGAAGCATCAATCTATACAGAACTACTTAAACGGAGCGGGAACCTGTCGCTAACCGGTCTATTTCTCGGTACAGGTTAGGCAGAGGAGACTATTCGAAGGGGTCGTCTATTCAACAAGTTTGATTAGTTATAGTACACTGAGCAGTCTCTAGTCGAATACAATATTAGGTGGATTTCATTACTATCAAAACTGACCTTTTCTGATAACTGGGTGAGTAATACTCCAATTTAAGTCAATGCACTCCAGATAATGTTTAGTTCATTATTAATAACCATCTACGTTGAACTCAATTAGTAACTCTGAATATACACTAGAAACTACAAAACGATCTATAACATCAAGAGCAAACCAATATTTTTCTTCAATGTTTTCTCGTATGTTATTTCGCAAAATGTTCCAATTATTTACTCAAATAAATCAACTATTAAGTTGGTAATTTAATTGTAGATTTAGTTAAAACTTTTGAATTTTTGGTCACTGAAATTTTCGAAACCTATTAGTGGTATAACAGGAAATACTAAGAAGTGATTATGAATTATGACGACAAGTCAGCAGATGATTACAGTACTTGATGATGGATGAACTACTGATGATGCAAATGACGGTTGAAAATAATGGTCTACGATGGCGAATAATAACAGACATAACTTTATTAGTGTCAATCATACATTAGCTAGTAGCATCCTTCTTTCACAATCATACCTGCTTATTTTTTATTAAGTTATCGTATTATCTTCGGCAACTTAGTTTCTTTAGTCGCCATCATCTCTATAATTATCATTCAAGATTAGTTGAATCAGTACAATATATAAATATAAGGTTGGTATATATTCTATAAATACTTCACTCTACTTTGTAATTTTTTAGTTTTAAGAAAGACAAATCGGACAATGAACTAGATTATATTAGTAGCATAGAGCGATGAAAAAATTGTGAAATATAAATAAATTATAATGATGCAGGTATATTTTTAATATAAAATATAGAAAATGGGAACTTGTAACTTGCTACAGAAAAATAGTGTTACAAAATTAAGCTAGTTATAGCTGATCAATTTTATGACATCAAATATATTTTGTTACATGCCAAATTCGTTTATTTCAGGAATGTTTCTTAGTAGAACTGGCGAAAATTTTAGGTCTATCGACTAACTAGCTGCCAACTACTGTTAGCAATGCTACTTAAACTTCTCATTCTCTCACCCACGGCACCACATACTGCAACAAAAATTTAGTTCAGACAACTAAACGTGTAGTTCCCTAGTGGGAACTAAATATTTAGTCATTTTGCGCTGCATAAACTTAAACTTACTAATTTAGTTAACCTGACATTGATTTTGTTAGTTTAACTAAATGCAGCTTACAAATGACTAAATATTTAATTCCACTGGGCAAATACCCGTTTAGTTATCTGGACTAAATTTTTTTTCTGCGCAGAAAATGAAATTAAAAGAAGACTGGTATAAATAACTGTTAGCATTAAAGATTTCTATTTTGCAAGAGTTGGAATGTAGAAGACTATATCCAACAGATGACAGCCAATTAGAATAAAACAATTTGGTCGAATTGTTTGAATCCAGATTTTTTTGGTTTGAAACTCTATTTCGATGCAAATTACATCCGTTACAACCAATTTTACAGCATGCTGGATATATTTGTTGATAATTATTAAATATTATTAGATGAATCATTTGAAATAGTTTAATGAATAATATTCCAATTTCATTTTGGATTCTCTTCTTTATTAATTAATTCACTTATATCTGGGATTAATGAACAATAATACAATTACATATCGATAATTTGATTGATTTTAAAACTTATCATTACGAAATATACCTTTGCATTATATTAACTAACAAATTCTGCGGTTTTTCGCAATTTACCGTTACATTTTAAGATTACGAGTGATCCAACAGAATTTTAATCGCAGTAAATACAACATCCAGTGCAGAGTCGGTTTTCGAACACAAACAGATTCGTGCAATTTTAAAGTTAATGTTAAATTTAAGGTTTTATTAACGGCATATTCATGTTAGGAAATAAGTATTGCACTCAGAGTTTCGCTGTATATATGTATATTGAAAGAAGAAAGTAATGCTTTCATATATTAATAATTCTATAGCCCGTTACGTACGTTGAAACGCAAATTCTAAAAAGAGCTCTTTTTCGTAGTCTGAGTGGTCTCAAACGAATTCTGTAAACTTGCAGAGAGTTGATGGATAATGTAACTGTAAAATTATTAATAAATAAATAATTATCAAAATGTCGAATATGTAAATATTACAAAGGCTGAGAGCACTGAATTGTTATGATTTATCAGATGCATTAATAAAACCGTAATAAAGTTGACTAAATTATTGACTATCATGACAATCTTATGCCGTAATAACAGTTTTAGGTTGCTGATTGCAAATCAACTCTCAGATTTTAAGAGCTCAATTTGACAGATCAATGATAACTGTCATAAGTCACATCCTGAATATTGTTTTTTATGAGTACTGAATTTTCTGTTTAGTTAGTTAAATAAGAAGTGCGAGGAATTTTCATAACATAAAAAAATAGTATATCTAGGGAAGAATATAAAGGAGGTAAGTTCTTCAATCGATGAAACACTATTCACGAATATTTAGCATTTATTCACAAATATTTTATCATTGCGTTCGTCATATTGCATCTCTATTTTGCAATTTTTGAGTTAAGATTTGTCGTTAGCGATCTCGAATACTATAATGACGCAAAATATTATAATAAACGGTGGACTAGAATAATGTCGCCATGGACACACTAAACGAATATTTTACAGATGCTAATAAAGCTATTCAAGTGCAATATAGCGAGTATCTTTAATTACCTACATACTAAACTGATTTAATATAATATTTTATGTGGCACTATCACTTAAGATAAATTCTCTGACAGATATACTTAAAAAACAAAGTTTTGTTTTGCCTATCCACTGTATTGAATTCGCCATTATTGCGACTGTTAAATGTTCTGTAAAATAACTCTGGTTACTCAATTTATCAAAAATATATTCGTCATAAGAAAAAATTTGTTCAACGTCGATATATATTAGAAATATTCAGAAAAACACGTAATTGTGAGCAATCGATGATGTCAGAAGTGCAAAGAAAAGTGACCAAAAGTACCTAATTTTCAAAAATGCACTAATTTTTTATGTAATTATATTAGTATGTAAATAATATAGAATAATCTACAAATTAGTTATTATCCATAATTATTTTGTTAGTTTTTTGCATATTTTGCATGCGTGCATTTACAAAAATAAAAATAATTTCCAAGAAGTTTAACAATAATCGAAAAAAATATCTATAAAATTGTTCATAAAATGTAAATATTGGAGATCGACGCTGGGTGTATCGCAATTTTAGGTAGTCTAGTGTGTGAAAATAAATTAAAAAAATGTTTGAGGATCGGCTTTGATTCATCGCAACAAAATCCCTGACTACTTGGTGCCCTGGCGCCCCGTGACAAAAAATAACTGAACACATTACATTCGTTGCGTAGGGCGAAAAGGTTCCCACGACACCCCGTGAATTGCATTCTATGGGAACGCACCAACAGGGGTAAAATTTCGTAACGTTATATAGGCGCATATATGAATATGCGAGCTGGATCTGTTGGGGCGAACAATCGCCACTTATTCTGATATACCTTAATAATAAGTGTTACTATACGAGTCTGAGAGCATCGTTCAGTGATCAAGTGCTGTGCGAAATTACCAACGATTTATGATCGATCTAAAAATTTTATATCTTCAACCCAAAAAAAAATCGACAATCCAAATTTTTATTTACATTCGTGGAGAAACGGATTGCAGTACCTGGATAGGAAAAGGGTTAATGAAACCATGAAAAAATTGTAGTAACATATCATAACAGTAGAATTAATAACATAAAAAGTTGTAATAATGGGAAGAACATAAATTACTTTTACAATTCAGAATATTGCAAACCATATGCAACTCATTATTTTGATATGAAAAGAAGTTTATTTCGCTTTATCACATTTGTCAAATATTGTTTACTACTCAGGAACAGTTACAGTGATCATAATAATTGGAAAACTGGAGTAAATTTGAGATTATATATCCTTCACGCTGATAGATATTTATGGGGAATTCATTATGGGCGATAGTAAACGGGATTATATTATTGTCTTGATTACTATAGAAATAATAAATTTAATTATGTTTTATAATTGCGTGTTTTAATTTTGAGAAATACACTCATTAATTACCTTTTGCTCTCTCTCTCTCTCTCGCTCTCTCTCTCTCTCTCTCTCTCTCTCTCTCTCTCTCTCTCTCTCTCTCTCTCTCTCTCTCTCTTGTGAAAGTGAAATAAAAAGAGTGGGAGAGAGAAAGAGAGAACGAGAGAGTGTGAGAGTAAAAGAGAGGGAGAGATAGAAAGAGAATGAAAGAAATAGAGAGAGTGAGAGAAAGAAAGAGGGTGAAATAGAGAAATAGAGAGCGGGAGAGTAAGAGGGTGAGAGAGGGGGAGAGAGAGGGTGAGAGAGGGGGAGAGAGAGGGTGAGAGGTTAATACAATCGCGAAGTAATGTTATAAATGGTTAAAACATTTAATAATATTCGAATTAGAAGAAATAGAAAAGTTACAGTTGGCGAAATTCATCGTTTACATAAACCTTGATGGGGTACTACTTCATTTTTACAGTAATAAAACAGTCATTTTAGAAATGAGCGAAAATTAAAAGAGACGTGTCAGGGCGTCCACAAGGAGGGACAAGAGGGGGCAGTTTCCCCCCCCCCCCCCTAAACCGACAGTGTATATTTATTAGTCTACGTAATTTCCATTAACATATAGTCGCATATTTAAGTTTGCCCCCCCCCCCCCTGAAAATAATCCTGTGGACACCCATGGATACATGATATATTTCATCAAATGTTACTGTAAAAATAACTACTATATAGTATGGATTACAATTGTACCTAATGTTATTCATACATTTCAGAATCGTAAACTGTATAACATGCAGTAATTATTGTTGCTTTGTAAGGGGGCTATCAACTGGATGATTTCTAATTCACTATTCAGAAATGTTTAAAAGGACTAGTTGATTTCAAAACTGCGGCTTTTGACGTTTAAGGTTATGTCTGCGAGGAACTTGTAATGTAAAATCTGCATAGTATCATTGAGGACACTGATTTTTTATTTTAGTCATTTTGTATGCATAATTAAGACTACGACCCTGCGGACTTTGGCTTATATACTCATCAATTGGACAGGGTTTGGTAGTGCTATTAATTGACTATAGAAAAAACGACCATTTTAAAAACTTCGACCTCCATCATATGTATTTATAATTAATAAAGGCTTAATCTCTTCTTCATCAAATTAAATCGGAAGATTTGTCTTCTTGGAACGGACGGCGTAATTATAGAATATGACCTTTTATATTATGTCCTAATTTGTAAAGATTTTGATGCTCTATCTTTTTTTTTGTTGGAAACATACTTTGTGTCATTTGTATTTTTGATAATAATTATAGTTTGTTCCAAGAAGACAAGTTAATATTAAAAATTAAAAGTAATTTTATATTCTGTTGTATTGAGGCACATTCGTGTCGATAATGGTATTAAATAAATAATAAAGTAAGAAGTAAATGTAATCCATACTCCCAGATCACTGTTTTCTTTTAAATTCTTACGCTATAACATATTTTACGAAGAAAATGCATATAATTTTGCAGAAAATTTGATGTACTACCATTTTTGTTTGAAACATTTTGTAATGTGATTTGTATATTTGAAAATAAACGAAAAAAAAGTCATTCTTTTATATTTATAGTTTATGGTACGACTGTTGATTTTATGAAGAATGTACATACAATCTACATTATATGTAGAGGGTTTTATGGTCTATATTTTTTTTGTTGGATGCATGTTTTTTACTATTTGTTTTGTTTTCTAAGAAACGCAAAAAACGATATTCGTTGAAAAACTATAGCTTAATTTTTGTTTGCCTAGGTGACCGAATTCCAAACTTAATCCAGACCTTTGGTGTGGGTTGAAGTAAAAATGTTGAGTTAACCAATAAAGCACGTATAATTCTTCACATGTGTGTACATATATGAAAAAGAGAATTTCGGGCTTAGAATATTCATCTATTCTGTTAAGAGTCTTAAACTTTTAAAATGTTACCCGCAATAAATGTTTTGATGTTTTCTCGAAACTCCGCATTAAGGGGCTTCTAAAGTGATTAGCCTAAATTTTGTAGATTATTGAAAACAGTAAATTGTAAATTATACAAAATACTGACCCTATATACAAGATTTCAATTAGTATATTCGCCAACTTAAAGAATGTTAAAGAAATTAATTGAGAATTGATTGATAATCAATTAGTTTAAATTAAACTTATTTCCAATAGCTATCGAATTTGTTACATATCTTTCGACAAATAAAATACGTTAATTTCTGTTTGATCTAATGCCTCGATGCAGGAAAAAAAATGAAATGGAAATGGTTCCTAAAACGAGAGTCGTGAGTTCCTCTATTGGGAATTAAGTAAGCTGCATCGTAGTTTGACTAGCTGCTATAATTTAATTTTGTAACTGGTGTCAATATTGATGTTATTAATATATCGTATGTTATACGTGTATTTACAATAGTCATATTATTTATCTTAGGCATTAAAGAGGTCAACAAAGTTTAGATCCAGAATCCGGATTATACTTTTCCGAAGGTTTTTGCCGCGTTGAATCCAAATCTGGCAGCAGAAAAATTGTTTTACGTCAAAATTTTGAGATATCGTAACTAAAATGTGCACGAAACTCCTTTTTTATCTATTTTGTTCATATTGGTTACTTGAAATATTTAAACATCTTTTTGTTGCTCTTCCACACGTTGCATCATAATCAATCCATTTAATGCGATACTGTGAATTATTTTTATTCGTTTATCATTTTCAGCTTTTACCTTTCGTAACTATTATGTTTACATGATATTGAAAGAAAGATAAAAGTTCCACAAGTTTGTCAACATATTTAGTAATGTTTTATATATTTTATCAATGTAAGATATTTTGATTAAAATATTAAGTTCATAATAAAATTATTATAGGATGTGAAATATTTTCAAATGTTTATAATTATTATGCTGCAAGTGTTCTGTACACTCTAAAATTCTAAAAGTAAAAGGTCACTTTTACTTAAAGTGAAATTCCATTTTTCGAGATACCATTGCAATACACTGCCTTTCTCTTGTATTAAAGTGAAAATTTCACTTTCATAAAAGTGACATGTTCGCTGTATCGAATACAGTGAGATTCTTCACTGTTAGTAAAAAAAAGTGAGGTTAGAACCCGTGTCGAAATTCGCTGTATGATACAGTGAGTGTGGTTATTTTTAACTCAACTTTGACCAGGCGATGTTATGGAAAGGCGGAAAACTAGACAATGTGATGTATCGAACACTCGCCGTCTGGTGGCGTGTATGTATCGTATCCAACAAATTTACCATATGCAATCACATTCTCGCAAGCGGTAAAATGCGATTATTTACGTATATATAAGAAGAGCGCGTTCTGAATAGGTCGTACAAGTACCACTCGTTATTTGGGATTACCGAATGAAATAATAGACGTCTGTAATCGGTAATCTATGGAAATTAGTCTATGAATATTTGTCTGAGTAAATGCATTTGTAATTCAAAAATATGTAAATAATATTAGACATATATTAAATATTCGCTTGTGCTTGCAGTGAAATTTCACCTTGTATAAAGTGACATTTTCACTTTTACACACAGTGAAAATAATCCACTGTTTAATAAAGTGAATTTTCACTTTTAGGAGAGTGGTCCAATCGGCAGTATATTCAAAAGTGAGATTTCACTGTTATGCAGCGAGTTTTCACTTTAAGGATTTTAGAGTGTATTCTTTCTCCTCTCTCCCCTTTCTCTCTCTTTCTCTCTCCCTCTCTGTCGGGTCAAAGACACACCGTACATTTAATAATTACAAAATATAAATTATTGCCATTCTTAGCTTCAGGTTCAAATCGAATGGACTATGGCGGGGTATCAAGCAATACAAACTTAGCATTTTCTTTGAGATATGATATATATAATATAACTAAATCATTTGATCAAATCAATAAGATATCTGATTTTTTTAACTCATCGGTTTAAATTGTCAATTTTTTCAGTTTGTACAAATTCAATCCAATTAATGAATAATTTATGCTATTTAAAAATACAAGAAATAAAAATAAATATAAAGACAATTAACAATCATTAAAATCTACGCTGATTTAAAATCAAAATTCATTAAATTGAGTGTATCTCATCTGGAGTGACATATGTGTCTGTATAAGTGGTAGGTCCCCTTCATAGCTGTGACGTTGTCTATACGCTTGGGATGACGCACAACTCTCCACCAAAATAATTCAACCTGTCGACAGATGAACCAACAGGTTTAATCGAATGGGTCACACTCGTAGAAAATAGAGAGTGAGATATTCACTCTAACAAGATGGATTCGTCGCACAAAAGGCCGCAAGGATGAATAATTCCTAAAGATTGCACACGCTCTCCCAACTGTTTATCGCAGTACATTGGATGAATTTAAATCACTTCTGGCTAATTTAAATTAAAGCAAAAACAAAGATCGATTTGCTTGTTTAATATCAATGCATTTGTGTCAATACCTGCAATTAAATAGTACATGCTTTAAAATTGCAATTATAAACTGATTATACCGCCATTTTTAATTACATTATTTCGCGATAAAGAAAAAATGAGCTTTTTTTAATTATACAGATAATAATTTATTTTTCCACATATATGCGTTCCATTTATGTAATGAATTTTTCGTATTATGGGCAACAACTTACTGATGTTAAATAATTATACATAATATAATATCTAACAAAGATTGTGTTTGAAAAATGATTTAATCCGTAACAGAACGAAACCGTTTGACAATATTAATTAAGGTTAATAAACCGCTAATAACCTTATAAAAACGTTACTGAACCTAGTCATAAAGTTTGGATTCTGTTAAGGATACAACCATTTGGAAAAAATAATAATTTTTATGTTGTTTTGCTGACGCCCACAACATTTTTCTGCATTTTTTCTGAGGTTAGGTTAGGTTAGGATTTCTGAAAGTTTTTATATCCATACGTTTTTTTGGATCTGAATTAATGGATCGAACTCGAAAATTCAAAATGGCGACACGAAAACGTCAAAATTGTCAATAAAATTTGTATATTCGGATTTTCATCTCAATTTCTCACAATTTTAAAAATTTTAAATTTCACTTTTCACTATATATGGGTAAATCCACAGAACTTTTAACTTTACGCTTTAAGAAAAACATTTTTTTTTTCGGTGGCACACATTTAAAATCAACCTGAAGCCACTCCTAAACATATAAAATGTAGAAAAAACGACACGTTACGACTTTTAAAGGATTGTTCCAGCGCAGTCAGGTAAAACGCGACCTAAAATTATATCTTCGAACTAAACATATTTCTGTACGCGGAAAACAAATGAAATTTGTTACTCGGGGTTTTTTAAGTTACTGGTCACGAATCCGTCAACAGATATTCAGAATTCAAGATGGCGAATTCAATATGGAAGACCGAATTTGTAAGAAGTTACTCACACAAGCTCAAATAGGGTATTCGTGGGTTTTCTTTCTTTATGCTTTTAGGTTCATAATATACAAATTTTAGCAAACATTTAATTTATTTAAGTCGATTTAAGGCATTACAATCCCGGCAATCATGAAAAAAAATTTTAAATCGGTATAACGTAAGTTGTCATTAGTAACATATTTATTCATTTTTAACCAGAAAAGATGAAGCAAGGGAGATGAAAACAAAGTTACCCAAAGTTACATTTTCATTATTTCTGGAGCAATGCTATAGCGAATCTCGACCGATGAGCGACCCCGAATACACAGTTTCACCTGGTTCAAGCAACTTTGTAGGAATTTGGTCCGCCATATTGTATCTACCATCTTCAGTTTTTAATATTCGTCAACGTATTTATGATCAGTTACCAATAAAACCCGCGCGAAACAAATTTCAGCATTTTTCCGTGTAAAGAAAGGAGTTTGTGTCAAAGAGATAATTTCATGTCTTGTTTTACCCCTGAACATCCTATTCTATTTCTGGAACAAGTTCAGAATATTATTATGACACCTAAAACAATAAATTATGCCAATAATCGAGGCATTTAATTGTGTATAGTTCGTGTGCCTGACAAAAGTGTAATTTTTCAACAACAGTTACGCACGAAGGCTATAGGTTGTAATAGGCACAGAATTGAGATGAGACAAGGCACACCTTATTCCATGGAATACGTCACTTATTATATCATCAATTAAAAATTCCCAAAGTATGGAGCCATAATATTGTTTGTTCCAAAAGTTATTGTTAGAAATTAACGAAAATTCCATTTTCCATAAATCTTCTGCACGCGACTTTTGACGCATGTCATTCTTATTCAGCGCTAGGCACACTTATTTTTCAAGTAACTTTGGCTTGTATAAAGTGTCATTAATCAACGACATAATTTTCAAATGAAAAGAATACACGTTCCAAAAGTTACAGAACAAAATATTAAAAAAAAATACGATTTGCACGCAGCAGTTTATTCAAATTTTATGAGCTTTCGTGTTTCCTTTGGTTTTTTAATCAACTATCATGCAAAACAAATAACTGTACCTTGAAAAGCATATCCTTTTTAGTAAATAGTAATGTTTTATAAATATTTCTGTACAGCTTTTTTACGTGAATCTTAAAATAACATGAAAGTCAAAAGTTCTGTGGATTTGCCCATATATACAATTATTTTTCAATCTAGAAAATGTGGAAAGTGTAGTCCAATTTATACTTCGGAAGATCACTGAGGCCTTAATGACATAAAATAAAATGTATTGCACAATACGTGTTTTCACTTTCGAAATTTCATGGAGAGAAATTATTCCATTAAGGACTAAACGGACACTTTTTCATGGACGTTTTCAACGTCTGTCATATATTTCCGGGACTACAATATTCTAAACCACTCATTTCTGACGTGAAACAGATCGAACTTCACGAAACTGCGATTAAAATTTAAGAAAAATGCAAAATCCAAATCGCCACGTTCGATTATTTAGGAAAAAATCTGGTTTGAAAATAAAATGTTAGTAAAGAAACCCGACATTTTTTCAAATGATAGAACGCAGCTCTTTAGATTTACAGTTTTCTTAAATTTTAACCGTGAAGTTCGATAAGTCTCTCGTCAGAAATGAGTGATGTTGATTTTTTTTAATCAGGATATATGTGACAAACAGACGTTGAAAACTTTTAGGAAAAAGGGTCCGTTTAATCCTCAATGGATTGAAAGTATATTTTAAGGAAACAGTACATTGTGCAACTAGGGAGCAAAATGAGTGTTTGCCGACCAGGGTGAATTTGACGCGGAGCGAAACAAGGATGGCAATTCGAATGAGTCTACAAACACCTGTGCTCCGTTGTTGCACATATTATTTCCTTAAAAGAGAGCGTACTATTTTGCTCCTGTGATATATGGAGAGAAAAATAATATTTTAAAATTTATTTTTCTCCTGGAAAGATTTATTTTGCTCCCTAGGGAGAGAATGACCTTTTTTGCTCCCGTGATCTAACGAGCAAAATAACATTTATGAGATAAAAAAAATTAAAAAATGTCACTTTACATAAAAAATGTTAAGTATCGTTTCAAGTGACATTTCCAACTTCTGAAATACGGTGATATTTCATTTTTAAGAAATACAACAAAAATTTGTAACACGGACAAGGCGTTTTCTGTTTTGTTTTCAAAATTGCAACAATTCGGTAATTTTTTAAATATAAAAGATGTAAAAACTAAATAACAATGAATTCGCTTAAGTTAAACATCAACTATTGCTATTTTTTAAAGCAGAGAACAAGTTTCTTCATTAATATTCGGTAAAACGTTTAATTGATTTTCGCCTAAAACATCAATAATAGTATATTATGTGACAAAGAAGCAATTAGCGATATTCGACGAGTACCAAATTCGTCGCACGAGCAAAGCGATGAACAATCATACTCGTCGTAGACTATTAATGCTGTGTTGTTACTGATTTTTTAATACAGCAGGCATATGGCTTGATAATTTGCGACCGAAGATTACAGGGCGCAAAATCGAGTTCTACGCCGGAAGAGTTAAAAAATAGGGTTATTATCTATTTTTATTTTATTTTATTTTGTTTATATTTTATTGAATTTATATTAGAATTTATATTAAAAAGAAGCATTTCAAACATTTTCCGAAAAATTTCCATCAATTTAAATCATATTCTTGATCCAGTAACATAACCTTGAACTCTGTAAAAAATGTCTCAAATTGTCTCACATTAAAAGAATTAATTACCAAAAGTATTTTGTAATTAGAAGTTTTTTCTTTAAATGATAATGTTAGATTTTGATTGACTATCTATTGACATAATTTCATACGTCAAGTTAAATCCAAACACTGGTCTCAATCAATTCCTCGATTTTTAACATTTTATGCAGTACAGTTATATATTATATACAGATGAATTCTTACTGTTTTTGGGAGTTACTAAGAAAGCATAAGATCCGCATGATATTTTAGCTTCTGTGTTTAGACGTGTTTTTTAGCAATGTGAGCACTGCTCTTTTTATAAAATTCAGGTCTGAAATTTATATTCATAGAACCGCTTAAAATATTAGCTATTTATAATTATTTATGTAATACTTTTATCAGATTACATAATGTATAAATTATCGCACTTTGACTGTCAACACAACTAAATAAATGTATTCTTAATGATAGGTCATTTTTTATTTCTGTCACGTGAATTCTGAACGTAACGTGTTGAATCCGATTAAGAGGAGATGTGAGATACATGTTTATGCTGTTTAATAAATGTTCAAACCCCTATCGGTAGTCTATTTCTTGGTGCAGTAATTTTTTAAAGAATTTAATGTTTTGAAAATTTAGTTATAGTATAGTTACTCGAATTATGAATTTATTTGAAACTTGTTCAGCCATAGTTGGTCGATTTTATCAAATAAGAAAGATACAATTACAAAGAGACCCTTTTACCAATAAATAGTTCACTCTAGAAATGATTGTTTTCGCAGATTGAAGAAGCACCTCATAAATATTGAAAATATCTATTGTTATATTTTTTTGCACACTTGAAATGTCGAAAGACAACAATTTGGTCATGAATAATATAAATAATTCATTACAACTCTGGTAATGTTAGAGTTATATTTTTGAAAAAAAGTCAAATACAGCTACTAATAGTTTAGTGAATACAGCAATTTACGACCCGTTTGCCAGTGCATGGACATTGAAGTTGAAACAATATTCTGAATATGATGAAAATGCCAATATGTGCTGAACTATAAAGTGTATGCTAATACAATGCACACAATTGCACAACAGTCCGGGGTGCTTATAACGAGTCGCATCTGTTTTACTACATACTTTGGTATGAGTGTACCGCATTATTCGATGTGCTTTTATTATTGAGTTGGCGTATAGCGAAGAAAATCAACCCTTTTATACTGACAGTCAGAATTTATATCAGATTTTTTAAATTAGAATTATGAGATCATACCTAGAAAATAATTTTGTCAAAATGATTATAAGATGTTTTAAAGTCAAACGTTTTGTTTCAATTCAATTCAAGCGAATGAAACAATTAATATCAAAGAAATTTGGAAACATTTATACTCTATGTTCAATCTTTAAACCACCTTTATACATTTTTTATTGTATACCTGTTGAAATGAAGGCTTTTATTTCATCTCTAGTGTTAATAAAATACAATATCCTACTTGATAAATCGTTTGTTGTCATTTTTTAACTACAAACGAATATATACGTTCATTTTATCTCACACTAGAGATTACACAATTTAAAAAATTATATAATTTAAAATTAAATTAAATATAAGAAAAAGAATTTTTTACTAACAAACAAATTTGTTACTAAACCAAAAATTTGGTATTAAAAAAAAAACGGTTTCCTCTCTGCTATAAACGGAAATTCCTTCACTACAATCAACTACAAACAATTTTCCGTTGAAAAAAAATTGAAACAAAAAGTTTTGCAAAATGAGGTGCTTAGCTTTTTTTGACCCCCTGCAACTGTTTTTTTCTGTAACTACAGAAGAAATTCGTTTCATTACATTCAACTACAATCAAAACTATAGAGAAATAGCATTTTATATTTTGAATTGCGAAAAGTCGGGTGCCAGGTTCACAAAGCTCATTTTTCAAGACATTATTATGAGAATTATCTGCATGAACTATTGAAAATTCTAAAATGTCAGAAGTTTAAGCAATTTAAATCTTTCTTTGTTAAAAAATATCAGTCTGTTGTACTTTTAAACAGGAATAAGCCGATTCAATTTGCGTGAACACATTCTAACAAAAAAATTAAATCATTTTTTACTTTCTTTTATATTTTTCGAAAATTTGTGTGAGTGAATTTATGAAACATTAATCTGCAAGGATTTTAATTAAGTTTAAAATGATGGTCTTTTTGTTACACATTTTTATGTACGCAAATCAAAATTACATCATTTATTGTCTACAGGATTTTTATCAATATGTTCATTGTTCCCAACCATAAAAAAAGATCATTTCTTTCGCGTTTTCTTTATAGAGCTGCATGTCCATTCTTAATAAGTTCGAAAATAATGTTTACACATGACACCTAGTTTTGGTGATATTACATCACTAATCAATCATAATTAGAAATTAAGAAAATTAAATCTTAAAGTACTTACATTTTAAATACGTCATCATGTAACGGTTAACCCTTTAAGTCCCAAATGTGCACAATTTCAGCATCGTTTTATTTATCTGAAAAACATTTTTTAAAAACTGAAACATCTTTCATAAGTTTGTTGCTCCCATTTTACATACACATATTTTTATTTATTTCGTTTTTCATTTCAAAATGGCCTCTGAACTTTGAGAATGTCTGGCATTGAAGAAATTGCTATTATTTCTGATATTCTAGGTTTTCTTTGTAGTAAAATCGTATAAATAAGTTATGACGAGTTTTGCATGATCTATTTTGATTATTACGGAAGCATGAATCTATGTGAATGCGTACTTTTGAAGTAAAACAATTTTTTTGATAGGATAGATAGGATAAGAACACGTTTTTGATAGGTTAGAAGGTGATCTGACGCCGGTATCATAGTTAAAATTGCATTTAAAAAATAAAATCGCATTTTTTTTCAATATTTTTGTAAAAAAATATGATAAACGTCAATTTTCGAAAATTTCAGAAGCGCCAATCGGAAGAGCAACCTCAAAACTTGTCGGATATAGATGTTTCCATTTTTTTAAACTTTTTATTGTATAATTAAAACAATACTGAAATCCACGTACAAATTATGCACATTTGGGACATAAAGGTAAATTTAATTTCTAGCTTAGGTTACTTTTCTTAAATAAATCTTGTGATTAGGCTTAAAGTCTGACTTTCATGTATTTATAAAAACTCACTTTTAGGCGATAATTGTGGTAAAAAAATGCTGTACTTAAGTTTTTTAATAACTTTCAATCACTATTATCGAAGTAAATACTAAATAAATAACAAACCGTATTGTAACTTTTGTTTTTAAGTGTTATTCTACTATACGCAACGATTGAAAAGAGAAGTTTTTATATCTGTTGAGTATTATTTGAACGTTAAATACCAATTGTAGAACAGTACTAAGTTAACTGTTTAAAACAAACGTCGATTCAATCGGCCCGGTCTAAGAATTGTATTATTCAACACACAACTTTTCAAAATATGGCCATGTCAACACAAACTTTTCAGGATGTGACAAACAAAAAACAACTACGTTTGTTTAAAAAATGAAAAATAATAGTTGTATTATACACATAAATCAAAAGAGTAATTCTATTTAAATAAATCTAACGTAACCTAACCTAAAATAACAAGTATTTAATCTGTACAAGCAAGCACGTCCACATTTATTACTGCCATATCGGGTGCAGGCTTCTGCAATTTTTGATAAACATATATTAGCGAAAGAAAAGTATGAGGATTAAGATATTCTACTAAAGGACATAGAATCTATATTCAAATTAATTTAATTAATCGAACTCGTAAAGTTCAGGAATTTTTTACTTGAAAACTGCGGATTTTCGGAAAAAATGTTGAATTGGTTAAAGAATTTTTTAAATAGTTTTTTAATTTTTTAAATCCCAAAATTTTAGAAATTATTTCTCAATAAGATTTTTCCGAAATTCTATCGAAATCCTCACTTTTATTATTTTAAAAATTATGCTATCTATTTCGTTTGCCGCTATTCGCGATTCTCTCAGTATAGACGAGCCCAAAGGTGACAACCTCAGAATAATCGTCGCCAAGTTCAGGAATTTTTTACCTGAAAATGATTTACATTGACATGATCCTTACAGCGGTCCTATACCATAGTACAGGAAACCTAACCTAACTCAACCGTACGAGGACTATACTGTCACGGATACATTAGTAGTGCGATCTCAGAAGCGTTCAAACGATTACTACCGATACAGTTGTGAAACAACATTAGATACATAATGAACATTAAAACGAAATATTTGTTAAACGCCCATCAAAATTAATATAATTTTAAAAAATGTTGAGCATTATCGAACTAAAATCGACCCTTATGACCTGAGTTTAAAAGTAGAGTTTTTGAGATGCATTTTTATAAATTACATCGGATTATTCCAATTCTAAAAAATGTGATACAAGTGCCAATCAAAAGTTGTAATTACGACGAAATCGTGGGATTTGACAATGATCAATGAAAACGAAAGCAAGTGACTCATTCTCCTTATAAACGAACATGACCGAGACCGGAGTTGGAGTTCCGACTTTCCCGTCCCTCAGTCTCGTGTATTACTTGAATGTCGACCGACAATTCGCAGCCCCAGGGAGGAAGATTCCCTCTGTCGCCATCGGCATACTGTAGAAGCGAGGGATAAAAGATGTGGTCGATTTCGTTCGCTTTTAAGGGTTCTTTTTTAGATGACGATGTGCCGATAGGGGAGTTGAAAAGTCCTACTATTATAGGGATGTTACGGCTAGCAAGCGCGCAGACGACAAATCGAAAAGTCCAGAGATGATCCGGAACTTCCTTTTCCGTCATGCACTTCACGAAGGCTTTGCTGAGTTGACGATGTCGAGAAATCGATAACTTACCATGTAAAAATAATTCACCCCGACATTTTTGCGTCATTAAGTTCATTTCCATTAAAAAATAATAACAAATAGTTGATGACATACTCTGAATCGATGGGAATTTTTAAAAAAGTACCCGTAATTTTTATTAGACTGTAACATATTGGATCTTCGTTTCTCCATCTTGATATTCAGAATAAAGATATTAATTATTATTGAAAATATTAATATATTATTATATGTGAGATTATTATTACCGATTTAATCTAGATTTTATTCAGGAATTTAATGGATATTCAAAATTTTATATCGTTTAAGGATGACATCGCGTTTTATCATAGAAGTGATGCATCGATTATGATTTCTGTTAAATATTATACATTTTCTAAGGTTTAACTAGTTTAACAGATACAGAAATAATTTTTTCATTGTCAGTAACAAGTTAAAATGTAAGAGTATCTTAAAACACAGAACAGACTGTCAGTTTAAGGTTAAGCAGGGATTCATGAATATGAGTTTTAATAATGGAATTAAATATCCAGGTTAGCATAAACAGAACATTATATTTGATTTGTCAAATTTCTATCTAAGGGTAGGATTCCATTTTTACATATCGTAATCATGGATTAAAACAAAAAGTTGAGCCAAAAGTTTGAATTGTTTTCAACGAATTTTTACAAATCCATGTGACATTTTTTTAAGTGGCTTTTGAAGTTAGTCAAAAATCAGATTCTTGGAATTACGGTTCTTTTACTAAAAAAAAAATAACATTATAAGCCTTAATTAAATTATTGGGTTGTTGATATCAATCACTAAGTATGAAAAAAATGTGTATAAATAACCTGTTTGTGTATTATTATCGCAAACAGAACTTTTAATTTCTTCGGCTGCATGTACGAAAAATTAATAACTCGACCACTATCAGATTCTGCATCCCTCTAGCGATAATATGTAGAACTATATGCCCATTACTAAAAGAATCTGATTTTTGACTAATTTTAATTTCAAGCGGTTAAGAAAGTAAAATACTTGATTTATATATAGACTTTTAATGTGTTTGAATTTTTTTTTTAATAGTTTACATACGTTTTTAGGGTGCACCTCAAAAACCCGATAAATCATATATCAGATACTTAAAAAACCCGACATTAAAAATTGGTGCGTTTACTACATAAAACATTGATATCGGGTCGCCGTCCTTGAGGTCTCATTAGAAGGTTATTTCAAAGTCAAAAATGTTTGACTAAAGAATTCATTTTGTAGGTCACTTGAAGGTCAACCCCAGATTATCTATTAAGCACATTTAGAAGTCAATCATTATTTACATTTTTAGAGTATGAACCTTTCGAAATGTCTGGTTTTTTAATTTCGGGTTTTTGATGTGTCTGTTTTGTGATTTGTCGGATTTTTGAGGTTCATCCCGTTTTTATATTTAAGAATGAATGCTTAAAAATAATAATCGGGATCTGGAGAGCAGATTATATCTATAATAAATTTTCTTAGGTCGCTGACTCCGAATCCAAAGTCCATTTAACTCCATCACGTTTTTGACGTAACCTCAAAAAAACAAAAAACAAATATAAGTAAAAAAGTCCGATAATTCGACCTTAAAATGTTAAAATAAAGGATTATTTCCGCTTAAAAGTCCATGCCATATTTCCATTATGTTTTCCAAAATCAAATTTTCGGAAATTCTGTTAGGAATTGGGATTAGGGAAGTTACATCAAAAACCTGACGTGATGAAATTAAATGGACTTAGGATTCAGCGACCTAAAAGCCTATTACTGACATAGTCTGACCTCCTGATCCGGATTTAATTTTTTTTTTTGGCGGGCTGTGCAATTTTTAATTTTCGAACCGATTTTTAAATAATAGAAATATATTTTATAACTAAATATTTGATGGACATCTTTGACAAGCAAATCCTGATGCTTTTGGGATGCATATTTTTAATTGTTCTTATTATTTTTTTCTGATGGCAGAAACTCGTTTGGTCAAGCAGAAACAATACAAATTTTATTAGAAAAATTCCGCATTTTTTTTATGATGGTAAAGATTGAAAAGTTGGATTATTTTAAGATTTTTCCAAAAAAATGAGGACTAAAGTGGAAAGATTCGAAACGCCAGAAGTTGAATCCAGGACCTTCCGATTGCTGGTCGAATAGAGCATTAGAAAATCTTTAAAAAAAATTGTGAATTATTTCTGACAGAAAAGATGAGATTCTGTCATCAGAAAAAATTTACGAGAAAAACTAAAAGTTTGCATCACAAAAACATCCTGATTTGCTCGTCAAAGGCGTTCATTAAATATTTAGGTACTATCTAATTCAGAGAATCTAATTATCTAATTATAAGAATCTAATCTAAATTAATTTATTTGATTTTATTTTAGACTGATTAGATGAAATTATAATGGTCATATAGTATTATTAGTTTCCCACCGAATTTTTCAACTATTCAAAAAAAGACGTAAACTGGTGGAAACACAACTAAAAACACAACCAAGCTACCGATTAAAATTGTTATAAAATTAAAATGAAAGGATTGGATCTGTTAAAAGAACATCTTTATACTAAAAAATATAGAGACTTTTTAATATATAACTTTTACTATATAACAGATTTATGCATATTCTCAATACACTCATCACAACCAGGCTATTTACCTAAATTTGAGTAAATTCAAGTCTTCTTGAAGTACAATTTCACACTTTGATTTTACTGTATAATAATTTTCCATTCTTTATGTATGATTGCTCTTATAGGGGAGAAGGAGAGCTAACCCTCGGAAGAAACTCGCACGAAAATCTTCCCTCCTGTAATCCCACAACATCCTGCCAAGCAGGATTTCTAACCACCTTCTTATTTTTTCTTCAAACAATTTACGCCTGTTGACGGAAATATTATGCACCCATTGTGTCGACAACCATCGGTTCCAATTTGACGGAAAATTCAATTTTATATGTGCTCTTGATGTAAAAAACCACTACTGTGAAAACTGTTATAAAAATAAACTACTGTAACAAGAAACCATACATAAAGTAATTGCTAATAACTATAAAACTTATACAAAAGGTACAATATGCTTTGACTTATGATGATTTCGCTAGATGGTTTTACTACGACTTTAAATGGTAATTAATAGTAGTCCTGCGTAGCTTGACATTTGTAAAAAAAAAGATATTTGTACATAACATCTTCTGGATTATTTTCGGCAGAGTTATTGCGAATTGATTGTGTGTTATATTTGTTCAAACATTTTATGGATTTCCCATTTTGTGTCTTCATATCGAATACATCCTAAAATTATGATCTTATACAATTCGAAAAATCGAGTGTTAGGTTTATGAGCACTTATGGATTAAAAATAATATTTTGGAGCAGAATTATTAGAGTTTGAAAGGAAAAGATTTTTTTACTGAAACTCATATAAACATAAAACATTGTTGAAGAATTATTTCCCAATCAAAGTGAAAAAATCAAACATTCTCGCGCCATTCAACATCGCATTCCTTACCGTTTTTGGCTTTTCGCACATATTGCCAAAAATGAGAAATTATACGATATTTTTGGTCAAAAAAGTTTTCCTTTCAAACTCCGATAACTCTGCTTCAAAGCATTATATTTTAATCCATAAGTGTTCATTTTAAGCTCATTACTCTTAATTTTCTAAACTTTATGGGGTTTTTATTTTAAAAAGATATGCTGAAGAAGTTATGTACAAATATTTTTTTGTGTTAATACACACGCGAAAAAATACTACAAATTTTGTTTAACACAAAGGATGGTGTTGTCATACATATTGCGGCCTTAGCACTCATTAATGTTTCCAGACTCAGGCGATATGAAATTCGAAAATTATACTTTTCCAGTTCACCCTTTTAAGAAATGTTACAATACGCAAGTAAAGAAAAGAGTCAACTTTTCGTTTCCACAAAAATTATTTAAATAATATGAAAGCAAGCTACATATGTAAAGCATAACTTCAATCATTTTTATAGTTTTTAATTGTGAATACCTAAAAGTTCAGACCGCAACGTATTTAAATATTTTATGTATTATTATTATTTAATTCTCGCAGAGTGTTGAATAGTTACGATATAGACAACATAAGTCATTTAACTATTAGCATAAGTGCATCAATTGTGAATCAAATATTAACAGCGGTATTCACCGTTTAGACTTTTTTAATGTTCACAGTGTTCAGTTTTATGAGTCCAATAGTCAGTTTTATATTCATTTTTAGATAATTGTTAATATGAATTATTAATTTGTACAGAAATAAGTATCTAATACTATTCCTTCAGACTGAATAATTATGTATTGTCACTCACAGGTTCCAACTATATGCATAATATATATTTATAGCTATTTTTTTAGATTATATTTTTTATTTCCTTTGTTCACACTTTTTTTACTACATATGCTTATTGTCTCACTTCGTAAAAGTAAGTTTTTACTACTGTGGGGTGTTTTTCATCAATGTTTGTCTATTGTACCTTTGTGTGCCATGGGCTATTGCTGACTTATATCAGTTTTATGACTCACATGGAATTGGATCTTATCGCTGATCGCATTTATTCTTTTCTTATGCTAATTTTCATCAATTTTTCATAACGTCTATAAATATGAACAATAATGTTGGCAGTAACAAAGTTTTTTTTTTAAATTTGTTCATTATCTCTGGGCTTTTTATATTAATCGGAATTTTTGCATTGTTCAAGAATGCGTTTAGGAAATTGTGTCGATTTATATTTTTAACCTTTATCCGACATCATTTACTATTAAAGTTTATGCTAAAAGATTTTTAGGTCATTCTTATTTTTGTGTTAGTTTTTGTTTTTCCATTGTGATTTTTTATTTTACTTTTTTGCTTCTCTTTCTGCCTTTTGTCTGTTCTATGTTATGACCTAAATCATTATTGTCGTTAGATCGCCTATCTCATTGGTTCAAGTATTTTTTACATATGTCGTTTTTTAAATAATATATTTATTACTCTTTTCATGACTTGTGCTGATTATCGCAAGATTAAATATAATTTTGCTATATACTCTGATTTATTTATTATTTACTACTTAACTATAAACAAAAATGTAAATTAATAATGTAAATATAAAAGATTCACGGAATGAAGAGTTTCTTAAAGAATTAAATTTCAAATACAAATTACAACTAGCCAAATACAAACAATTGATGCAATTTCAAAGTCACCAGCTAACTATACTTATTTAAATGCAATTAAATGCAATTACACTGTAAGATAACAACCTATATTTGATATTCATATGATAATAATTGATAATTATCAAGCGCAATGTTATTGAATGAAATAACATTGTAAATTTCTTTTCGCGGAGATAAAATGTATGTCAATGGTAATATTCATTGATTTATGATTAATTACGTTATACCATTAAAATATTATCTTTAGCTCTGACATGATTCTGCTACGTATGCGATTTTGATTCAGTAGATATAAACATTTTAATAATCTTAACATTCTTTTAAGTAATGAGATTTTCAATTTTTTCTTTCAATTTAATTTTGTGATTTTTATATTCGTTAAAAAACTTTACAGTATAAATATTAGGAAGATTCTTCAGAAGGTATACCAGCCATTTTATTAGCTTTTAAAAGTATATTATGTATTAAAGTCGGAAATCCAACAGACATTACGTAATATTCTCATCCGCCGTGAATCGATTCTTGAACAGCCTTTAATTAAAATGTATACTGATAAGAAACTGGTTTAATATTTATATTATAATTACTGATTATCTTTCATCAGATAAATATATTAGTTTTTTACACTTTTCGGAAATTCTCATGGCCAAATGGATAATAATGTACGTGAGGTTGTTCGCACACTTTTCACTATATTCAGCGAGGTTTTCCTAAATTATTATCAATTGTTCTAAATCGATGTTAATCAGTTTTTAATAACAAAAATAATTAAAAAATAAAAAGGAGTTATCAAATTCTAAAGGTAATTACATGAATCGCATTTGAATAAAATTGTCTTTTCTTTACACTAAAAATAAATTGAAAAATTATTTTTAACACTCCGGGGCTAGAACTCGATTTTGCGCCCTGTCCTAAAATCTTCGGGCGCAAATCATCGAGTCCCACACCTGTCGTATGTAAAATAAAAAAATATCGTACGTAACACGGGCGAAATATTGATCTCCGATGAGTGTGATTGTCGTTCTCGTTTCGCTCGCGCGACAAACCTCACAATCGTCGGCGACCGCTAATTACGCCCTAGTTACATAATATACTATTATTTCCTGACGTGTATTTAAATACCTTGTCATTTTTCGGTAAATTTGTGAACTCCATTCCTACACTTGATATACGCAGTCATAAAAAGCAGCGATTTTTAAGACGTGAATTATTTATAACAGTAAACATACGTCACAAAATAATGAATTATTAAATTTTATGCAGATTATTCAAAGTAAGTTATCGTACTACCCAAATAAGAATATTTATTCCTTACATGATCTCTCTCTTCCGTTATTTCCTGCATAATTTTGATTTTGATCAAACATGACTTTTGAACAACAGTTTTATTCAAATATATTCATTAAGAGTATCTGATGGATTAATAGCGGAAATGGATTAGTTTGAAAATTAGTGCTTCTGAACGATATTTGTGATTGTGATCGTTCCCGTGTACGTTACACATTTCCAAAATCATACAACGTGCAATAAAACACATAATAGTAATAAAGTGGAAATTATACGCATTTCTTTGAAACTCATTTTTAACTGTGAATCATCGCAAGATAAAAAAAATCCTTTCAAATAGTGTAAAATTAATATTTTTCCATTTTTAATTTTTTTTATATAATCGTATTGTATAAAACATAATTATGATAAGAAATAAAATGCACATTAGAATTAAGAAGATAATAAATGCAAATATCAAAAATACAATAATATACTTAATTCTTTGCTTATAAAATACATAAATTAATTCCGCAATACGACGTACGCGTAGTGTATCCAAAATAAATATTAAGAATTATGTGTTTTTATTCCTTTTGTCAGGTTACCAAGCTGAGATATCAATCTTCATTTGGTTTCATATTGAAAATACATAAAATATTCTAGTCGCATTCTTCAACGTAAGCTTACATTGTAGTTACTTTTAACCCTAATATTTATGAAATTTGGGACAGAAAATATCTGAACTATATTAATTATCAAAATACCAACTCATCAAACATATTTAATTATTGACTAATTTAATGCATTAGAAAAATGAATGGTTAATTGCATTATTCCGTTAAAAGCGATGTTTGTGAAAAGGCATTAAAGTATTTTCATCCTGTCTACCCCTGAATATTGTCTTAAGTCGAAAGATACATGGGTGCATATTAATGAACGAAGTCATCAATAATTCAAAATAAAAGCAGGGCGTTAAAATACTACATTATTTATGAGGTCTAAGATTTCTCAAGCTGCAGACTAAGATTACAGCACACTTCTTATGTATTTATTGGGTACGAGTTTTTTTACAATATAAGCGTAATTTGCTTGTACAACATTTAGAGTCTATGAATATTTTTAAGATACATTTAATAGGCGTAACATTTGTGCACAATTTTTGTACATTTTGTTTTATAATAGTTTTAATTATTTCATTTGGTCATTGAATTTTGTAATTAAGATTTCTATATCAGAATTAGTACAGAAATAATTAATTAGAATAATTCTGAAGATGATCCGATCTCAATGTCGAAACGACAAGTCCTTTTTTTAACATATGAATCTATTATTTAATTATTTGTTCAATTATGACCATTTACTTGACTATTTTATTATTTCGTGTTTCCTTCTTATTGACTATATGTATAACAACCCTGTAAGATAATATTATTTAAGGTGTATTTTACTGAATCTGAATTTTATTCTTGATCATTATTGTAGATATTTGTATCATTTTATTACATACTTTCCTTTTTTAGAAATATTCTATGTAAATTGTCTTATGAACTAAATTAAAATACCCCCGCTAATGCGTTAATACATCAGTCGATCGATCATGGATAGTTCTTTAACAACAAAAAGAGAACTAAATAACATTAAGCCTAACAGCAAAAAGAAATCTTTGAGAGCTCTTTAAAAGGTCTTAAAAATTGTATGACGTCTTAAATACTTAAAAAAGAGCTCGTCTTATGCGTCGATTTTAAGAGCTCAAAAAGATCTCTCAAATATGAGGTCTCAGAAACGAGCTCTGATTTGGGAGCTTAGACATATGAAATAGATAATAATATAAATGAAAAACAAGTTTTTGGTAATAATTACAGATTCTATTTTCGTATCTTCATTATTAATTTATATACTTCTTACTTGAGTTCTTTTTTAACGTTTGTATAGTTATTATTAGACAGTGATTACATCGGATAGAATGGAGTTCAGACAATAATAATACAAAATGATAATAACATTTTGAATATTGTAAAATCGCTTATTCTGTCTTTACTGCTATAAAAAACACAGATCAAAACTCTGGGGATTCATTTACCAGAAGAGAGATGGCCCAAAACCAAATTGATTTAAGACTTCAAACATAAGACCTCTTTGAGATTACTATTTTAAGAAGTTGTAAGTATGACATCTTGAAGAGTTCGTTTTGTAGGTTATAGGAATTAAGCCCTTTTCTGGAGGGACTGAGCTGTGAGGAACCACTTCAAGAGCTGTAGAGAATGAACATGAAATTTCTATTTTCTGCATAACAGTATATGATTCACACAATTTTGAGATGCTTATCTGGATACTTGTTTTGCTTAACAGCTTATTACCCAGAAAGCAAAGTAAAAAAGAGTTCAGAATGATTTCGAAATGTGCTCTAAAAGAAGTCAGAAGTCCCACTCTTTGAAGGTTTTCTGATAATGCTCATGTCATTATGAGATCTTTATGAAGTCATGTTCAGAAAACCCTCAGAAAGTGGGACATTTGACTTCTTTTAGAGCACATTTTGAAATCATTCTGAGCTTTTTTTATATTTTCTGTCTGTTTTTTTTTTATTAAAAGTAAGAAAGTTTTATGTTTGTTTATAAACTTATAATTGTATTATTATATTATAATTTATGAATTTAGAATTTCAAAATGTTATTCAAATTGCACTCGAAATGAAGTTAAATAATCACTATGTGCAGAGTGTCTCACCATTTACTTTTACTTGGAGTGAATTCACACTCTTTGAGAGTTACTAATTAAAGTTTTGTAAATTATTTACTATTTCAATGAACAAATTCTCATCACTAAGACATCTGATTATCTCTATTGTAAATGTAATTATTGAGAGACCATATTCACTTTAAGATAGAAATTTAATGTTTTTCGCATTCCAATTTGCCATACTAACAATAAGACACGTTCCATTAGTTACAGAATATTCTGCCTGATTCTGTACGTGGCATGTCAAATATCGATCGCTTCAAAAATGCATGTATTATTGCTTAACCTTTATAGGAAAAAGCACCGAATTAGAATTATTATTGAAATTATATTCTATGGTGCGATAATAGTGTGAAATTTCCGGATTCTCTAAACAAAATGTCATTCATGCATTACGTTTGTATTTGAACGAGTTTAATCTTTATATTAGTTTAATATTTTGCGTTTGATGTCACATATCTTGTATATTTGACCAATCAAATAAAGTGACCTAAAATAAAGCGAATCCATACTACTACCATCATATTGAACGAATGAACATACGCGTATATAAAGTTGATTTTAAAGTATAACTGGTTTTGCGAAGTATTTTTTTGTTTTTCTACATTTCTGGTTTTTATTCATTAAAGTAGTTAGACCCTGGGATATAGTATGTTTGGGACAAATATTTAATAACATTTCCAAGCATTTAATTTTCACTAATAATGATATTTTGAAGGGAGAAAGTATCATTGTTCTTTTAAAAAATTGAGACCTACAAAAATAATTTATTAAATAACTTTGGTTGATGGCTCAAATTTTCCCTTAAACATTTTGTAAACACGAATGAATTTTAATTCATGAAGGCTTATTTCTTCGAGAAAAAGTTTCTCTACAAATGTACCGAACGAATTTAAAAAAATTGTTTACCTGATCACTAAAATTTTTCAGCAATAATAAAAAGTAACAATTTTTTTGTTTAAATAAATAGATGTTTGATGTTAGCTTTTGAAATTTGCAAAAATCGCATCAGAATTTTAATATATTTGAGGTTAAGTACCCAAAAATGCCGTTTTGGCTAATACTGAAGTTATGTTTGCGCCCATATATTTTCAAAGTTATTTCTACCAGGGTTACTTGCCATAAATAGAAATTTGCCTTTTTAGTACCTGGGCAAGAATTCTGGAAGACATCTGAACGAATTTTTCTTCCTTTCCATCTTATCGTTATTATTATTTTAATAAATTAGTCGGCTATGATTATTCGGATGAATTAGAATTACATGATCACATAACAAAATATTGCAAAAAATGTTCAATTTATTACAATTCAACATGTAATGCAAGGGTTGTTGACATGTTAATGTATGAATGATTCAGTTTGATTTGAACTTCAATATTGAAATGCTATAAGCGAGTGTTTTAACGTTTTTCTTCTATTTAATGTTTTGACAGACTCAAAATATATAAAAAGAAAGAAAGAAAGACATTCACTTTGTAGTATTGGGTATAAATTTGTACAAAAAGGAATCGATATCCATTTTTTAATTATGCATTAACCAACACTTATTCATAGTTTAGTAAAACATAGCTTACATTAAACAGAAAGTATACAAACTTCAATTTACATGCAAACATTAAGTCTAATCAATCGTGACTAGTGTTAATCAAGTATTACATCACCTAATTAGATATTAATCAAAATTAAGGAAACATGCCCAGATTCACGTATACAGTTTGAGGCAAATATGATTTTTTGAATTAAGTAAAATGGTATTGTCCTCCATTGAGAAAGGGATTTGCTTCTACTTACTAAGTCGTTACTAATCAAGCTCATGATTGGTTACGTGCAATTGAACGTTCATTTCGGTTAAGTCGACCTAAGATTCTTCAAGGACTCAATACCTGCTGAAATTTGTATAAAAAATTCATGTATATAAGGAAGGAACAATTGACATTCATTTTTGTAAAATATTCCAAACCAAATAAAATAAAATAGGTGAAAAATCACCAAAATCCGAAATGTTACAGTATCTCATTCCACACTCAACTTTCTAATGTATTACTTTTGCTAGAAATGTATGTAATAAGTGCATTATTGCAATAATTAATTGTTTCCAACGTATCGTTACATCTAAATTATAAACTTGATGCTAATCGATGGCACATTCATTTTTAAGGAAACGTTATTTAAGTACTCGTAATTGCTCCTGGGTTCAAACGATTGATGGCGTCAGATAGTGAATGATTTTGTTATTAAATGAATGATAGATATTGCAACTTTACTTTCGTTGTAATACATTATGTTTTGAGAAAGAAATCAATTGTTTGGTTTAAAATTAGCGGTTTTCCATTTGCGAAAGAAATTAAATATCACAATATGGTATTTCCAAAATATATCAAATATACTTCTGTAGAATTTTCAGTGATCTAGTCTGTGAATTAAAATAATGATCGAAATTTTATGTCATACAGCAAAGGAAGTTGATTTAAATTCTTCAATAATATTTGAAGACAAACTTCGGTTCTACGATGCTTGAAGGACAAACTATTCCGATGGTTTTGTGAAATTATTTGCCTACTAATATACGATTGAAAAATACCTGAAACAATAATTATTATTAATTTATGTCAACAAGTTCTGCACTGATCTGTTAAAAATAAACATTCATTATTTAAGATATTAATAACAACTGTTTACTTTTGCCAGTTCTTGAATCTTTTACTCCTCTCAAAATAATGTTTTAATTGTTCTTATAGGAAGGTACACCTGCGAAAAAGTAACGTAAATTTTCATTGTTTGTGTTAGGAAATAAGAATTTTTTCGTATGGAGTAATTAAAAAAACTGAAGTATTAAAAGAACATTTGAACTGTTTTTAATCGATAAAATCAGTATAGGTACATTTTGAAACAATTTCTCTCGAAATTATTTGAGATCACAATAAAAACGTTGATCCATCAGGCAAACATGTTAGTTAATCCTTGTATTCATTGTAATTATCGAGGCATAATATAAATGCACACTTAAAAACATATGCAAACTTTTTAACGTTTATTTGCTTTAAGAGAAGTATCTAAAATATTACGTATTCTCGTGAGGTTTTATCAATGTTTGATATTCGTTGTCGCTTATGGAAATAAATATTTATGATCAAATATTAGAAGCTTCTAAGAACGAAATACAAGGAAAGCAAAATTTTTCATATTAGAAAAATATTTTGTTAAGATGAAAATGAAAAATGAATCTATATAATTATTAATATAAAATTGGTAAACTAAGTAAAACTTGAGTGATTAAAGTAATCTAACGTAAATAAATGAATTTTTATATATTCGAGCCATGTTTGAACACTTTCATTTATAACCTGAAATTTTCAAGACCTTTTTAAGATTCTAATTTTTTTATCAAATTTTAATTTTTCCTTTGCACAATTCTTTTCTAAATTAGAACTGCCACCAGTTTTTTAACAAACGTCAGATTTTTCACTCACTAAAACTACATTAAATTAGATTTCCTGTATTATGATCATACATTGTGTTTAAAATTTGCAACAAAACGAGAAGTAGTACTAAACAATCGCGTCTGTCAAAAATACATTGCCAAATATTACGTCGTAAAATGCGACATTGAATAGCATTCTGATATCATATTTTTTGCTTTATGAAAAAAAGCTATTGTGAAAATTCGTACAAAGTAAGATTATTAATTGCTATTCGATATCGTATTTCTTAAAATTTCGATTATGAGAACGGATCGCGCGATGATGGAGGGGGGTAGGATTTAATTTAATACCAAATGCCGCTCATTAGACAGCCAGTTGATCTATATAAGTCAACGGACGAAAAGGTTATACGAAACTTGTTCCGGGTTAATTGCAAAAGTAACCATGTCGAAACTCGCTATTGTTCTCTGCGCTCTTTTCTGCGCCACCGTAAGTGAATAATTTGATTTGCATTTCTTCGAACATTTTAGAACCAGACTTTACTCTCGAGTTTAAAATACTTAAGTTGACTTGTTAAAATAATTATTCTATGTAAATGATACCTTCTGTAGAATCATTTGTTCGTAAATATAATTAATGCATTTTACCCTAGAGTTAAACATAATTTGTTATTCAAATTTCAGGCAATCAATGCTGGCGTAGTTCCCGACACGAGCGATGCTACCCAAACTGTAATCGACATCGCCAATGAATTGGGCGAAGACATCGTCTTACAGGCTGCCGCAGAATTGAACATCGCCAAGGAAACCATGGACATCATTCTGTCTAATGCCATCATCAAAATAAAAGAATACATCATGAAGAACCCTGATGTCAAATACATCGTCGACCAGTTCAACGAAGTCTCAAACGACATGACTGTTCATCTCGAACGTGCTCTTAGCATCATCCTGAAGTGCGCTCAAACCGAAATCAGCAGCAGACTCCAAAGCAAGGTGAAAGACATCATTGGAAACATTGAACTTCAACCAGAAGGTGACTCTGCTGAGAAAAATACCTCTGAGGAACCAGAAGAAGATATCAAAGAAGTACCACTCGCTCCAATTGAAGACTTAACTGGTGGTGATAGTTCATCCAGTGAATCTGATATTTTGGATGACTTGTCTGCTGAAAGTGAACTCGAAGTTCAGCCAAAGCCCGAGGAGCCAACGTCCAAGAAACCCGTTTCTGAAATCCCTGACTTGGAACAAGTCGTCTACATGTAAATCATTTTTTATAAATGATATTTTGTACTTAGGAAATAGTAATCGTCGTAAATTCATTATCGAACATTTGTACTTTATTTTATGTCGAATAAAAACATTACATGCTTCATTTTCTTAAATCCAGTGTCTTCAAAATGTTTTATAACCCTATTTTCCTGAATTTTAGCGTTTCTGCTACGGTAGAAATTTCTAAACATCTAAATGTAAAATGTTTTCGTAAGACTCGACTAATTTTTCGTTACTATATTGGCTGCTGATGGGCTGCACTTATTTCTGAAAGTGTCATTTGTTGTCTTTTTCGTCGTACACAAAATTTCGATTTCTAAGCTCCTTACTCATCATGGTATTGCTATTCTCTTTGTTCAGACATCATTGAAGAATTATTAAACATTTGAAGCAAGCATTCTTGACTTGTTGATGTGACATTTTCTTGTTAAGTAAATGTGAAAGAAAATCTTGAAAACGACATTTTTCTATTCTGTTCTGTTTAAAAACAGAATGATACATTTTGAGAATGGAAGACGTGCATTATTGATAATATGAAGTTCATTTACTGAAAAATCATTTTAATGTGTAATTACTTTGACATTTTATGATCATTTATGTAATTACTAGTTTCGATGCCTAATCATTCAAGTGACATCTTATATTTTGTCAATATCTGACATCTGAAACTATATTTTATTTAATGCATTCGTTAAATAACATTTATTTTAAATACATTAAACAGAGCGAGATAATTTTTTTCTAGAATACTAATGTTGTACTTGAATGTACAGAAAATACCTTACAGTAACTTAAACAATATGGTCAAAGTTTTAATTGTAGGTACAACTAACTAACCATTTTAAATCTTTTACAGGTGTAAATTATAATGTGTATAAATATATTTTAAGACGAGATATTTATTAATATTTGTTACAAATATTTAAGTTGTGTGTTGAATAAAATCGCTACGATGGATGAACAAATAAAAACTGTTATCATTACCTCAAACTCAATTTCTTTGCGAACATTTAATTAATTACTATTATCTCCTCTTAGATGGTCCGACATAGTTATCAATTCAACTTTCAATTTGCTGAATTTGCACAATACCTTCTGTTAACAAACTATTTGTTTCCTAAATGTTTTATAAACACATTTATCTATATTTATTTTCCAATAAACAGTTGATGAATGAAGGTCACATTCCAACAAGTGTTTCAATTTTAATTGTTTAACTGCTTATAAATAATTAGTACGCGTTTACCTGTTTCGCAAGTTTGTTATTTTCGCAATTAAGTATTGTTATGTACTAAAATTAGAATTTAGTGCCATAATTCATGAAGGTTTAACTAGTGATGATATATTTGCTGTATTTTATGCATCTTAATATTAAAAATGACAATTTCATGACAAATATTACTGCATTAGACTTAACAATAATACAAAAAATAAAAACCATTACTAAAAAAAATATTTACAAATAACATTGTGCCGAAACTTTACCCTAAAAAACTTGTCTGATATAAGACAATATGTTTAAATTTTATTGGGTTCGTTTTTAAATAAATTAGATAGTTTCAACGCATTTTCAACTAATTATTGTTTAAATTATTTACCGGATTTATACAATTATTAGCCGAAAATGCGTTGAAACTGAGTAATTTATTTAAATTACATCCCAAATCATATTTCGATTTTAGAAACTAAAGTAAACAGTGTTTTTAATCCATTACGAATTTAAGAAGATGAAATCTGCACGTCATCGAAAAATTTCAATATTACAATGCACAAAGAAGAAACATATTTTTTACTAATAATAATTGCAAAAATATATATCAATTTATAAATAACACTACTGTAATTTATTAGTAAATACAGTTGGCAGGCGTATAATTCCAGTAAATAGTTTAAATATTAAAGCCTTTAACACATTCCAAACAAACTCAATTTAAATATTACATAATAGCAAACTTTTTTTTATGTGTAATCAATCTTAAAGACAGTAGCACGATAAATTTTTTTTATTTTCATAACATTATCATATTTTCTGCAAAAACAATATGTACTTAACATAAATTTTCTATATTTAATTAACATTAATTAAATAAAAAATATAAAAAACTTTTAGCAAAAAGTGTCTCTCCTATCACTTTTAAGTTTGAAGGCACTAGATTTTGTTATCTGAGGATTTAGCGTGATTTCCATGACACAAAAAATCAAGGATACATTGAACATAACGTACATTGCCACACGCTAAAATTTTAAACAAATTAAAAAACCATATTTAGTTAAATCAATTTTGGATCCAAAGTTAAAAATTTCTATAAATCTAAATTACCATAAGATAACTTTGCAAAAAGACATACCATGGCTATATGTCTAATTAAAAACTATGATTCAAAAAAACCTTATCACATTATGTTGATAAAAAGTAAAAAATTTTTTTTTTAAAGTGACATTGACAAAGCGTACGTTAGATAAATAATAATTAAAAATGTACTAATTACAATTTTTGCTAAATTAATTTAATAATTATAAAAGTTCTAAGGAATATTTTTTTATTCGCACGTAATGTCACCCATAAACATTTCCTAAGAATATGGTACCAAACAATATTTTTTTGTTAACTATTTTAAGTAAAACAATAGCGTGATTCGGACCTAACGGAGTGGTGGTACAATTTACGATATCATTCATATAATCTGTAAAGTTGACTATTGTAAACGTGCAATAACGCCAGTCGACTGCCTAGTTTTTATTGCATTTCTGGAAACAGATAAAGTTCGCTTCATGGCGAAAAAACGGATTATATTCAGGTAATTAATAGTATATCGGAAGTCGTTATCAGATAATTGTTTCTAAGTAATCGGAAAATTAATTAAATATCGCCCTCCTAATTTAACGTAGTAGCTAAAATACTTAATGCCCACTGTTTATAAATCTATATAAACTGTTCTATCCGCCACTCGAGCATCGATCTTCCTTGTGTCGCTCAACAGTTACCATGGCTAAACTCGTTTTCCTTCTTTGCGCCCTTGTCTTCGTGGCTGTAAGTGAATTATTCATTTTGCATAATACACATAATTTCCTGAACAGACTTTAACCGTGGAAAATCAACTTTTTATTTTCGAAAATTCAATTTTACTGCTACTGCCACTTGGTGATTTGGGCAATTGACACTTCTCAAATTTAGTTTTCTTACTGATTTTTATAATATAATTTTCCTCGTGATATTTAAAGATTGTCTTCAATCGTTCAGTTCTAACTTTGGTTTGAACAGAGTGATTATTTACAGTGATAAGATTTTTGAAAAATTAATTATTTTTTATTTTATTACAGGCCATCCACGCTTCGGATGTTCCATCCCAATCTACTGAACGTGGAGAACGAACAGTCGCTGTCAAATATGCAAGACATAAGATGAACAAGAAATTCCGTGATGCAAAGGAAAAATTCGAAGTGACAAAGAAGAAAATCGACGAGCTTTTGAAAGACGCTCTCGTTGAGGTCAAAGCCAAAGCCAAGGATGGTAAAGAGCTGGCTCTGAAATTCGGCAAGAAATTGAAGAAAGCTTTGAGGCAGATGGTCAAAGAGATCGGAAAATCCTTGAAGTCCGTTACCAAGTGTGCTAAGGTTCAACTTCAGCAGAATTTCACTATGGGAGTCGCTAAGTTCATCAACAACATGCCAATGATGAAGAAAAATTAGATCTGGTGTGTTGAGAAAGGAACCTTTTTGTATTTTTTAGCAGTAAGAAACAAAACTTGAAACATTTCACTATCATCTCTGTATACGTTTATCATGTGCCATATATCAGTGTTTATATTAAAATGAAAAATTTTTATTAATTATATTGTTTTCTTTTTAATCCCCATAATAATTTACATTTTAAGCTTCATTTGTTGAGTTTTGACGTTTTACGTAATGTTCAAGATAAAATATTGTGTCAGTGTTCGAATAAAATTCACGTCGGAAGGTATTGAATGTATTCTTTAGTTTCACTATTCATTTCAAGTGTAGATGGAAACATGTCACTTTTATTAGGCAGGTAGAAAAATAAAGTTAAGTAACCTTGGATTGCTGAAGCCGGAAAATCTTTCAAATTGAAAAAGTCTATTCTTATGATAGGAATTATCTTTGAACGTTTACTTTTGATACAATATGTACTTGCGATTTTGCGTCCCCGTTTCAACCATAGGAATGAATGCTCCGGAGCGCTCATCGCACCTTACTATGACAAGAAATGTTCGTACTTCGGCCGCAACATTTCGCGCCCTAGGAATGAAAAATACTGTTTCTAAACATATTACTCACTTTTTTGTTGCACCAAAGACAATTTAAGCTTACTAAATCTGACTATATTAATCAAATTTAAGGATATTGCTAAGATTTTTGTTTATTTTCTATGAGTATTTGGTAACTTTGTACAATACAATATGCAGTCAAGTTATATTTAAAATATGAACAAAATAGGTATAAAAAAGGGATTTTGATGATGGCTTTACCGACGAAAAAATTGTCGTCGCAGTAGAACCAAAAATATCGTTGCGAGCAGATAGAATGATCAGAACTAAAAATGTTTTTAAAGTTTAGATACTAAATGCATATTTACAAATGTATAAAAGATATTAGAATTAATGTTAGATTAATCAATAGAAATATTATTTCCAAACCTCATTTATAAAGAAGATTTTGAAGTATAACTTAAAGGTGCGGTGCCATTAACAAGATTTTGTCTGGCTTACTGACTGTGCAATTAAATATATCGACAAAGCCCGTAAATTTCTCGGGAATAATTTTCTCATAAGGTAATATGGTAATATTCTTTCTGCGATTTTTATATTTCTGCTAAACATTCGGAATGTGATAGAAAGAATATAATCTGTTGCTTCTGAAAACACGTAATTTATGGAGTGATGGAACAACAAGAAAAGCGAAAGAGTGAAGATAGATTCCACAAATATTTTCCAAAAAAGTTTAATTCGGTTCCCAACAAATTAGAATTTTAGCGATATAGTCTGGTGACAGGAAAAATTACTTCGATTAATGTTCAAATGTCTCCATGCATAATCTAGTGTATAATCAATTCGGTAAAAAAAATGCGATGAACGGCACATTTATAGGTCTGTCATATTATAAATATATCATGTATTCCCTGGTAGAAAATCCGAACAGTTTTTATGGGCACAACCCGGAAACCAGCCAATTTTACTGTCCAAAACTTGCTTCCTAACTTCTAGCAAGACATTGGTTGACAAATTGCCAGTTAATGCCCATTTTAAACCAGACTAGCATCAACCTATCTAGATTTTGCCCAGTTTAACTGCCTGAAAAATATGGTCTTCATTTACCATATTTATGGCTAGAAATTAGCAATGAAATGGGCATATATTAAAACGTTCTTACCTCAATAATAACCTACACAGTTTGGATTAAAAATATCTACATAAACCAGTCAACTATCGAGCATAATCTCGTATAGTTTTTGGCCATAAAAATTGTCTAGATTCTGGGCAAATGGGCGTTACATTACCACAGGAAAACCGGCTAGAAATGTTGGCCAAAAACTGCACAGAAACTAACAAGATTGGGCATAAACCAGCCAAAAAATGCTCCTTTTTTTCTACCATGGTTCGTTAATTTCATTCGGAAGTTACCGACTAATGGGAAAACAGATTATTTTTCCACAATATATGATATTATTTATTAGTATATTGAAAACTAAAATCGATAGAATCCGAACAATCGCGTAATATTTTTTATTGTTGGAACAATGTAATTCACTACTATTTTTATCACCTATTGGTCATGTTCACTTTTAACTTTTACTATGAATAAGGATGTAATATTTTCATTCGAGCAGATGTCGCCAGTTTCGTTGCTGAATTGATAACTAAGATTTCTGTATTAACATTTATTCAAAACCAAAAAGGTCGAAAACAAAAATAACTTTGAATCGGGTATTCTATCTATCTGAATGTAATGATTCAGGTCAAAATAAATCTGAACAGTTTTCTTAAAAAAAATGAACTGGTTTATTCATCACTGAATTATTTTCAATTACAGTTTATTTATTTGGAATATTTTCTTTCTATTCACAATTCATTTCTCAATAGATTATTGAATCTTTGCGATACACGGATAAAATAATATTTTAATTCATAAATTTAATTATTTATTTATTAATACATTCATGTAAGTCCTTATAGACATATATCCCTAAAACAATAAGTTTTAATACAGAAAACTGACAGAGAGTTCTAACGGTAATGTAGATATCTATATTACGATTATATTGCTTAAGTGTATAGACGTTATCTAATGAGAAGCATTCATTATCAATAAAGCGCTAGCAAATAAAGAACTAGCAAGAAATTAACCCCTGTCACCATAGATGGCATAAATTAGTTAACAAGATTACAGAATTCTGCATATAATTTCTAAATTCTTTGTTCCTTTTTTTCCTAAATTTTTTTTTCCTGATAATTACCCATTTTTCGACGTTTCTACACAAGATTTTTTTCACGTTAAAAACAGCAATTTTTTTTCAACCCTTTCTTCATCCGTTGGATTTTGTTCAAAAATTAAAATGGCAGCTACAGTATTGCGTCTATAAGTTGTCATTTTTCTATTAAAATACTCTATATCAATAGTTGCGAATCAGTATTGTTTCGATAAAACATTTAGCGACTTGTAATGTAGAATCTATAATAAAAGCTCTAATGTTATTTGGAACAACATCTATAATACTAAATTTTGTTTGAACAATTTTAAATCTAAGTATCATTCAAAGCGAATTTCAATCGATGATTAAATTTTTTTGTGCTGCACTGAATTTGTAGGTTATAAGCCGATTATTGATAGGTCAAAAATATTTAATATAGTAATTTACAATTTCACGCATACGTGATGATACGGAAACTTTGAAAAATCAGTAAAAATCCATTGAATGTAACTTATTTGAACCATCATGAGATTTGGCTAAAATATTTGATATTTGTGCTAGAAAATCCATAATTACAAATTGCATACGCCATACTGTAACCGCCATTTTGTTTTTTGAAAATCGGGCGGGTAGAGAAAGGACTGAGTAAAAATTTTTTAATATAAAAAAGTGTCATTTTTGCGGAAAAACGTCCAAAAAATTGTAAAATATGCATAACTTTTTTTTTTAATCCAAACTAACAATTTTTACTTATTTGAATTTGTGTTAAGAGTGTTTCGAAAAAAAAGTTAAGAGCTGAAAGTTACGTCTCAATTTCGGACTTTCTAGTAAGTGTTAACACTGCAGACACTTTTACGGTTTGCTATTCCATAAAAATCTTAATTTTTTTAAAAATTACGTATTTCCCATTTGTTTTAAATAAATGTTTGTAAAGAAAATTTTCAGAAACTTAATTTTTGTTATTATTCTGTAATTTGCGCAATGAATGTTCCATGATTTTTGTGGGTGTGGAGTATTGGTCGTCAAAGTTTTCTGATGTTGTTACCTTCAAAATTTTTCTGTAATTTTTATAATCATTTTTATTTGTAGGGTATTAAATATTTTTACATCTCACATTTTAATTAGTATTGAAAATTTACTATCAGTTTGGTGTTTGATCTATTAAAATGTTTTTTACTCGCTTTTCAAATTGGATTATTAAATAAATACAATTTTGTTTTCATCGTAAAAAATGTAATGAAAATGGAAATTGATCAAATTCATCAACGGGAGTTAAGGTTGATACATTTATACAAACGAATATCTAGTTTAAACAAATTTTTCGTTAGTATCAAATACTTTCTCGGGTTTAAAATGAACCTAAATGGAACGCAAATGTACGTAATCATCCAGATATATGCAATACACCTCTATTGCATACACGAGATAGGTTTCCTGCTGCTAAGTGCACTATGCATTGTAACCGTTCTATTCCCCTCTCGTTATGAAAATGAGCTTCCCTTGTATTATGGCCGTACCTTCTGTCAAAATATTTAAAAACATGCATTTTAAGTTATAGAGAATTTTCCTTTTTTATAGTAACAAATAATGAATCGTTATTAATTGTAAGTGACGATATGAAAGGTACATCAGACAGAAATGTGTACGTTTTTTATCTGTTTAAATCTTTACCTATTTCAAATAACATATGGTTATGTATTCACTTTAGACTTCGATGTGGACTTATAAATATTGATTCACACGAAGAATCGGCCTACAGAAAAGTTTCTTCAAACGAAAGAAAGAGAATGTGTACAAGAAAAAGAAACTATATTTATGATAATTAATAATAAATAAATTCAATTGATCTAAAATGAATACTAATGTTTTGTTATTTTCTGCTGGCAAATTAAACTTGAATATCGAGATAATTTAAACACAACAAATGTCGGTATCGGTTTCACAGAAAATACCAAAGACATTAATTGAGAATTGACCGACAATTTTTTCAACTGATTTATTTCCAAAACTTCTCGCTCAAGTCTCAATCAATTTCTTTGGTATTTTCTAGGATGTAGTCTATAGTAATTAGAATCACGTTAATTTTTTATTTACGGTTTTTAGTGACGATATCTACCTTATGGGAGGAGCACTTTAAAACCTTCTAATGAAAATAGAATTTCTAGTTTTATGTTTTCTTGGTATGTATTCATTTTGTTAGTGAAAAAAAAGACAAATCACGACCCATAATATTGGAATCCATGAAACGTCCAGTTGATTAAAACAAAATTAATATATTGAACTAAAATCAAATATAAACTTCTAATAAATGTTGCAAAACCATCATTGTACTGTAAAAGTACAATCAAATTCTGTAAAATCACAAAAATAAATGTTTAACTATTTTTGAAATTTAACAACAGCTAGAAATTTTTATCTGATATTTTTGACATTGAACAATGAAAAATTGTAATGGTTTTACCTACATTGAACCTAATTAATTCTCTACATCCGATATCGAAGTGTAAAATAAGAAATGTTCTAATTTTCAATATCTATTTTTAATAACATACGAAATCATTTTGGATTACTTTACATTTTCGACATAAATTTTTTATACATAAGTATTTATGCTTAATTGCAAAAAATCTATAAATATCAATACATTAGAATTGAAAAAACGTAAAATCACGATTATGACGTTTCTAATTTTGGATTGCATACATTTCAATACTTTCTTTTGTCTTCATTGTCTAAAGGTTAATTAAAAACTCGTTTTCTTTTTCATGACGTGAAAGTATTAAAATATACAAGTGATTTAAATATACAGATGTATGGAGGAACATAAATATACAATAATTGACATCATTAACAAAAAATTATTAATATCATGAACAGTTAAATTTTTGTAAAGTAGAATTTATTTTAGTGAATACGAAATGTTATTAATCTGCATACTGCAAGTGCCATATTTTTCTTGCCTACATTAATAATATTTACAATATTCTATGAATTCATAAATTAATTTAGTCAATGGAAATTTTCGCATAAAATTAATTTTCACGCTTTTATGCGTAACGTATTTATTTAAATATCGTAATTTAAATTACGACATATTTAACATTAAGTTAATATTTGAGTACCAATATTTGAACAGAATTATCTTGGTTTGGTTTGAGCGATCAATTACAAAGCAGCGGCGGATCGTGTATTTTGAATTTTCGAAAAAAACATTTAGTTGGAAGTGAAATATTCATTTTGAAAATAATATCCAAAATGAATAGAAATATTCGTTTTATTTTTCTCTAATCTTAAGAATTTCATTTTTCTTGTCGTGCCTAATTTTATCATTTACTAACAAGATCTATTGAGATTAATCAGTCCGATTTTAATTCATATGTAACTGTCACAAAATGTCAATTAAAAAATGTTAAGTTTTTACTTTCCATGCACTAACAGTAAGTGTGATACTTAAGTTATATGAGTAACTGCCTACTATGGGGATTACATATACCATAAACCGAGAGCAAAATATTAGATTTTAATTATGTACAAGATTATTGTAGAATATTAAAATTTGTACAAATAAATATTTTTTCTTTGAAATCCAAAGCAAAAATAAACTCAGACCAACTTGTAACTTTTTTTTCTGATTCGTTATAAATTGAATTTGTGGTCGTTCTGAAAATTGCATGCATTCTTCACGTGTACTTTATAACATTATACTGAACTAGATTCCTCAAGTAAGATACTAGCAAAACTAATATTTAAATCATCACGTTGTCTTTGATGCTCACGTTATATCATATTATTCATTGACATGAGAGTTTTGAAACTAGAAGATAAAACTTATGAATACAATAGGAATTCTTATCTCATTTATCAATACAATAGACAATACTTAAAAATACATTTTTTACTAACAAATAGGATTAAATATTCTTTTAACCATTGTTTATTGAAATATTCCGAATTAACTATTTCTAGGTAGGTAAAAAATTACAGTAAACACAGAACACGCCGTAAATTTTTCGCGAATTTTTTATTGTTAACAATTTATCGCAAGATATAGATCATTTTTTGCCAATATTTGAGATTGTATACTCTGTTGAAGATGTCCTATATAAACTTGCAAATTTTGAGGATCGATCATCGTCATTACACTTTCTAAACAGAATCATGTCCAAGTTGGTCTTTGTTCTCTTTACCGTACTCTTCGTGAGTGTAAGTACTTAACCTATTTTATTGAGTTTTGCATGTACGATCTATGTACACATAAATAACACGGTATGTAGGTTCGAAAAATTGTATATGTTTACGGTTTTCATTTCACACATTGTCAGTCTTCTCAAATTCCGCTGTTCGAGTCGCAGTTTGATCGTTTTTTTTTCCTTCAGTCCCTTTGATAGATGAAACCCTTGTAACCAAAGATAGCAGCTTTAGTTCTTTTTTACTCATGGGTTTTTTGGGGCAGTAGTTTGTGGCATTTTATAAACCAAGGCGATAAAAGAATTCAATTGTTTCCAATTACAACTTGTTGTCTAAACCGCTGAATCAATCGTGAGATACATTCATCAAATAACAAATAGTGAATCTAGCAAGCAAATAATATATTATCATTAATCATTTTTGAAAATGAGTAGCTACTGACCAATCAGTTTTTATTTCTATAAAACCATCAAAAATCAAAACTCTGAAGGTCATAAAAAAATATTTTTTATAATTTCAGTACGTCCAATGTTCGGCAATAGACTCTGAATCATCTTCATTGCTGAACCAAAAAGCACTTGCAGAGCGTCTGGAAGAAGCAAAGGTGAAACTCCAAGATGCTAAGAAGAAATTCGACGAATTAACTGAAACTTTGAAAGTCAAGGGCAAAAAAGTTGCTGGCAAAGTGAAGGAAAGCGCTGTTCGTTTAGCTGAAGAGGTCAAAGACGCTTTCCAAACCATTTTGGATTGTGCCAAAGAAGAACTCATTCCTCTTGGTGAGAAAGTCAAGGACGAAATTAAAGGTTTAATTGAAGACATCCAAAAAATCCAAAATGAAGCCGGAAACACCGACCTTGTACGTGCCGAACGATCCCTCCTGGAAGATGCTAAGGGACATTTCCACAAAGCTGTAGAACAATTGGAAGAAGCCAAGAAGAAGTTAGATGAACTCCTGAACCAAGCCATTGAAGCCGCTAAGGTGAAAATCCAAGAGGGCAAAGCCGTTGCCAAGGAACTTATCGAGAAACTTAAGGAGGCTCTTTTACAATTGTCCAGGCAGTTCAAGGAGTCTTTGAGAGCGATCATCAGATACGCCAACCAGAAATTGCACGAGTCGGAAGTTGAAAGCCAGGAATAACTTTTCTTGTTTTGAAATCTTCAAAGTTACTGGGAAATAAATGACTATAATGAGATCTCGTCAGAATCTTCTACTGAGCAGTTGCTGAGTATTTCTGACTACTACAGTTGTTGATAATGCGAATTAAATATTTTAATAAAAATAATTTTTACAGATTTGGTGTATAATTATTTTTTACCTTTTTCTAATAAGTAATATAATAATAAAATCAAAAATGTTTGCCTATAGGTATTTTTGCAGATGTTACATATTTAATAGTCTTAGAAGTACTCACTCTGAATTTAATTATTTTGTATATGACGCATTTAGATGAAGCTGGATGTCAATTGCAAAGAATTGAATTCCAATTCAACACAACTGTGCCCTGGTGTGATAATGTAAATCATTCAGAGCTACAAGAGATGGTGTGACTGTGGGTTAAATTTTTAGCACTTATGTCTAACTTTGTATCTACAGAAACCTAACTTAGACAGCAAACTTGGATTAGCAGCGGCAGCCAAGTCATTTCTTTCCGTGCACCTCATTATTTCTCAGCTTTTAACAATCATAATATTTATTTTACCTGATGATGAACACATTGGGTGACTGATGTAAAGCGGAAAATGAAAAAATATCAAAACCACTAATTTTAGGTACGATGTATTTGTGTCAATAATTTTATTTTGATGCATAACAAAGCTTTCATGACAACGACATCTAATAAACAGGCATCTTATGCATCAGCAACAAATAGAACGACGAAATGTACGGTGTATGACGAACTTATATAATTACCTATTCAACAGACTTCATCAGACAAAAATGCGACTTACCTGAAACAGAAAAATATCCAAATTAATATTTCATAAATCGTATTATTTCGAATTATATAAACTGATATCATGTCTTTACATAGAAATATTGTTAGATAAAAGTAAATATTATGTGTCCTGAACTGCATCCACGTTATATTGAAGCAATCAGGACACAGAAAATAAGAAATACAAAATATGATTCCTAAATTTAATTAAAACTGAAGATATAATTTTAATTTTCGGAAAGAATTTTTATGTCATTTATAGTAATAAAAAGAGTATTTAAACTTGAAAAGCAAAAATATATTACTCAGTCGCAATGCTGCTCTCGTGTATATTTAACATAATCAGTTCAGCGCCATTAGCGTCACGCACTGCACTGTAGTAACTTCATTATAATGTTGCAAATGGATTTCTCTCAGTAAAATGTGTATTCTCGCACGTTATAATTATACTCTATGAGATCCTGTACCTGCACAGATGTAATGGTTTAATGGAAAGACAGTTTATACACCATTGGACAGTACTATGTAAACCAGCATCCACGCATCATATTGTTGTTATTGAATAATTTGTATATCGTAAAGTTTATGAAATTCCACTTGTCCAAATATCCCCTTTATAAAATTTAAAAAATATTTTTTAATAACTCTAGTTTTTATACTATTTTATTTAATATTATAAAACATCAAGAGTAACTTTCTAAAGCCAATCGAGGTAAACGCGTAGTAGATAAATATAAATAGAACTAATTCAATAAATAGAATCAATTCCTAGTAGAAATCTGACTAGTTTCCCTATATCTCCAACACATAAAATACGTGAACTGGACAGAAACTGGATTCATTGTCTGCCTAATTTTCTCTATAATATTTTATGGTAAAGATCAGAAGTTGGCGAACGACTAAAATCCACCTATGTAACGGGGACAATGAAGACGAAAAACATAAATTCTAGATTGCGCCGGTACCTGGTGGTAAGAAACCTAACTAAAATGATCGAAATTTTATACATACAGATTTATCACAGTTTAACTAGACGTAGAAAAACATACATTCGGGAAAGTAACGGTATAATTTTAATGAATTCCAGACAAAATTAAAACAAAGCTGCGAAGTATTTTAGAAGAGTATTGTCAAAAAATAATGAAAACTCTGTCAATGACATTTGGCTGTGGTGGACGTTTCCAAAAAAAGTACGTAAGCAGTAGGTAAATCAGTCAAATTTTATCTGAAATCAAAATCTAACATATTTCTCTGCTTTATGAATCTTTCTGTAATATATCATCATTTTTTACAGAAAATATTGGCCACGTATTCACTTGTAAAATGAGTCGTAAACATCGATACGAAAAATCCTTCGATCAAGTATTTTTCAAGCAAATCCAAAATAAATTTGCGAAAATTTGAAGATGATTGGTTTACAAGATTCAGAAAAAATTTCACTAGCAAATCAAAAACATGCATTTGACAGCTTAAAGTGTTTAATTATTGGGTAGTAGGGTAGAGCTGAGTACGATTTCTTAAAAATGTATCTACTACGCGTTTACCTCGATTGGCTTTAGAAAGTTACTCTTGATATTTTATAATATTAAATAAAATAGTATAAAAACTAGAGTTATTAAAAAATATTTTTTAAATTTTATAGAGGGGTTATTTGGACAAGTGGAATTTCGTAAACTTTACGATATACAAATTATTCAATAACAACAATATGATGCGTGGATGCTGGTTTACATATTAGTAATATAAATAGAACTAATTCCTATACTATACTTTCAGCGGATTCAGCAAAATTACATAATGAATTACAAATAAAATTACAAAATGAGATAAAATGAATTAAAGTATTCTCCTACTTAATTAGTTATTTTACAAAATATTGGACATTTATGTGCGCAACTTCGAATTTACGAAGCGTTTTTTTACGTTAAATTTACGTAGTTCGTGCGGGTCCGGTCTAATCACTTGTTAAAACATCGTGCGTGAAATCGAATTTTACCCATTTATTACATAAAAACTATTGCTAACTCATAATTCTTCAATATATATATATAATTTGGCATATTATTATCATAGCCGAAAAAAGTAAGGTTCATATAAAGTTGATATATAGTTACATCAAATTCAGTACAAAACTCCTTCGAACTGTCCTCTTTTTTGGGCTGAGGAACGAAATGTGATTATGAAAATATACAAAATTTGCAACATTTATTTTTGCTGAAATGTAAAGCTTGCTAATTATTTATTACTTACGCGGCATTCTTTGTATCTTAATATTTAATCAATTTTGCATAAATTATGTTAAAAATATAAAACTGTTATAAAGAATTTATAGAACCACTTCCATATAAAAATTTATATAAAGTCATCCTAATTTAAAATGAAAATAAAAAAACATCCTAATCACCAATTGCAAAAATATCGGAAAACCAATCACTGTTTTTAGATTTAGGAATTTTCACTTTTCTATCTGCCATATTGCATCTGTAGCATTAAACTTCTAAAATTTTTATAATATCATTAATAGCAGTTTTAGTAATTTCTTACTCTTTTCGTGGAATATTGTAGAATAGATCATGGTTGATTACGTCATGATAAGTTTTAAGTATGCACGCATGAAACTTTCAGTTAATGAAAATTGAATGCATGATTAAAATTCAGCTTTAATCAAATAAAGTCCGCCAGCGGGTTAAAACGTCATTTTTAAAAAGTAAAAAATACTCTTTTTTTTATACAATTCGGTCAAACTCAACAAATTACATAATAATTAATTATTTACTTGTTAAGTACGATGAACACAAATACTATTATGTAGATTTTCAACAAATTATAATTCTTTATAAATTTAGAACGCGTAAAAAAATTTAAGTACTTTTCTAAAATAAATTCATTTCATATTGAAGATTAGCTTTAAATCTAAAGCACATTTTCTCTGCATTCAAGTATCAATGTATTAAATGTCTATTAAAAAAAAGGCTTAATAAAATGATTCTTATTTCTTCCAAAAAAAACTTGATACCAGCTTATTGGAGTATTTAAAACATGGTTTCAAATTAGAAACTCTTTATCTTTCACACGATCTAATAACTTAATCGCGTGTATTATAAAAGTCTATTGTTTCATTCCTTCATTACTCGGCGAATAAAATTCATCACAGAATCAGAAAAGTGCAAAAATTTATTTTGAAACGTTACATTTAGTTGAACACAAAAGCTATGCTTGATAAAAATCATAATGGATGAAATGAAACCATGTCATTTTATAAAATGAGTAATGTTTTTAATTTTCACAGACATGCTCATTATCCGTTATTAAACTACATAATACTTATCATTCCTTTAGATACTTGATTTTCATTTGATTTATTTGTTATGTTTTTAATTTAACTTGAAAAATAATTTAATAATTTATTTACTTTAAAAAGCAAGTAGTTAAATATTTTGTTCCTTGCGAAACTTCTAAATAGCTGTAGACGTAGTGGAATACAGAACCAGTTTTTTGTGTATATTGTTATAAAATAAATTATTATCCAGACATATTTTGATATTTGTTCACCAGTTGTTAATTTAATAACTGTAGGAAGTGACGAAACTAATGTTTGGGTGCTGGGAAAGTTTTCTTTTTACATTCAGTTTTTTCTGGCAATGTTGTACATTAATTCAATAATATATTATTTTAAAAGTGACGTATCGCAGCAATTTAAATATTTTATGATAAGTCTGTAAAGAAATATCTTTGATATAACTCGCTTCTATCTGGGAACCCTATGCAACACATTTATAGGATATTTCTACATTTCTTATTAAATGTTTAGACTTTGTACCATATTACTAAATAAATGATAATTTATTGTAATCTATGATACATTTCATATTAAATGTAAAATTAGAATAAAATTAATAATAACATTAGATATTATATTTTATTAAGCAATTTAAATTTATTTACATGCACATAATTAATTCATAAACAGCCAGAAGCTAAGTGATGTATTATTTATATATTTCCTATATTTTTCAATATTCTTGAAAATTATTGGATCCTTGTACTTTTTGTTTATAAATGGTGAAATCTGTCAACTGCAAACAATTCTAAAATAAAACAAAAGTAAGATAAGTTTTTAACATGGTACTGATTAATAAAATTAATAGATAATGACGCCGGTTCCCATGATGATGATCATCAATCATCATCATTTGTCATCATCAACAGTTTATCATGCATCGTCAGAAGTTCTCATCATCCGCGGTGATCAATTAACGTCCTATGTCGAAATTCCTCGTCATTTCATCGCCATAAGAGTACGTACTTGTAAAGAGGCATTCGTTTCATACAATGATAGTAAAATTATTTTATTTATACCACTGATAGGAATAATATGTTTATACAAAATATATTTAACCTTACTCTACTTACAAAAATAATTTAAATGAATTACACTTTTATTGGAAATTATAATTTATATTACTACTACTTCTATCTATTTTTTTCGTTATGTTTTTCCATTTCAGACCAATGAATGGTGAACACAATATCAAACTATTACATATCTTCGGAAGCTGGGTGCATTACTATGCTGCAACTGAACAGAAGAAAACATTAATCGACAGAAATGTCAAATTCGTTTTAATTGTTAATATAAATATTGATTCCGCATTATAATTAGCGAACCAAAATAATACTTTCGAAAGAAAATCAATGCATTTGCATAATTTATCAACAAACGTATTTATTTATGATCAAGATTAAGAGATAATGCGAGATGCATCGAGGTATATAAAGTGAAAGATTCTGCAAATCAGTCAAACTTGTCTTTACTGCTCCATAATACCATGTGCAAGCTAGTCTTCGTTCTCTTTGCCGTGCTCTTCGTGAGCGTAAGTATAATTATATAAAATTGATTAATTTATCAAAAAAATGTAATAAATCATTCGAATCATAATTTGCATTTATGCAAGTTACGTAACTTTATATGCACACCGTTTGGCATATTGATCGCGATAATCGTTTTAATACATCACTCGCGAATACTTAATTACATAATTTGCCATGTTTTCATAATTGAGGAAAATTGGTGGCGATTCTTCACTGAATATCGGGTGCGGTTACTTCCACTGAAATTTCGAAATGATTTCCATTACTTTTGACGTTGTCGATTTCAAAATAATAGTAATGATGGACCGCATTCAATTACATCAATAACATAATTTTTTAACATAAGCAAGTATAAATTTCAATGTGTTAGTGATCAAATTTTACTTAATAGTTGCTAGTTAATAAATAAACGTTAGTGGATTGTAGATATATATGTGTAAATTATGTGATTTAAGTCTTAATATTAACAACTTATTTCTAAATAATAAATAAATCCTTCTATCCCTGAAATGAATTGTTTTTACGATTACAACAATTAAATGCATTGATTGTTATTTTTCCAGTACGTGCAGTCATCAGCCATCGATGAAACTTCAGCGCAATCCCTGAAGCATCGGGCCCTCGCCGATAAACTTGAAGCCGCCAAAACCAAAATCCAGGAAGCTAAAGAGAAATTCGACGAATTGGCAGAATCCCTCAAAACGAAAGGCAAAAAAGTAGCTCTAAAAGTTAAGGAAACCGCCATCAAGTTAGGAAATGAAGTCAGAGAAGCTTTCAAAGTAATCCTAGAATGCTCTAAACAACAATTGGTCCCCCTGAGCGAGAAAGTGAAAGACGAAATCAAAGCATTGATGGAAGGAATTAAGCAAATTCAACAGGAAGCTTCCCACAAAGACAAGCACGGCAGAAATCTTGGAGAACAGACTAAATTGCACTTCGCAAACGCAAAGAAACATTTGGAAGAGGCCAAAAACAAATTGGACGAATTCATTGGCAGACTCGTCGATGCTGCCAGGAACAAAATCGAGGAAGGAGCTGTTGCTGCTCAGGAATTCATCGATAAGGTGAAGGAATCAGTTTCCAAATTTGGACAACAATTCAAGGAATCGCTCAAGGCCATTCTTCAATACGCCAATCAAAAACTGAGTGAGAAGGATCAGTAAACTTCGTTACATTCCCACAGATTCACATGGTCACAGTAGATAGAGAAAGAGATCTTGTTTGTACATGTGTTCACATCGATCATCATGTTTCATAAAAGTAACATTCATCGAATATAGTTAGTAAGGTCATCGTAAATAATGCTCGAAACGCGTCATAATAAATTAAAAACATTTCAATTACAATTGTGTTTTATGATTTTTTATACCTTGCTCCATTTACTATATATTAGGATAGTAGTTTCCATAACGACTTATGTCGTTGTGTATTAAATACAATTAAAATAGATAAAACTATTTTGTTTGTATATTTCCATGAAAAAATCTTTAACATAACTCTATTATGGTAGATTATTAGATATTGGTAGTAAAATGCGTCACTGGACGAATTCTCTTTCTGGACTTAACCCAACCTAACCAATATCTTCTAAGTCTACATTTTAAACATGTAAATCCAACGTTGAGGAACCTGGTTAATAGTTTAAAATGCGATAATGTCGCCCTTAGTGTCATATTTTTGGATATTCAGCGAATAGACCCTAATTTCCAGGAAGGAAGAAGTTACTGATGAAAACAGTTAACATTTTAAGCCAACCTTCAATTTTTAACTGTCGTGAAAACCATACCCAAAAAGTCAAGTTACCTCAATAGCAATAATAAAAATATACTGTTTATGTTAGAAGTTCTTCAATTTCACAATCTTCGATGCCCAAAACTAATTTATGATTGAAGGGTATTTTTTCACAGCTGTAATCTTTTATGTTTAAAATTGTGAGCTGAGATTCATAATCTGAGCCACCCAAAATAGTAAACGGCACATATTTTATTTATTATATCATCGTATTAGATACAGTGTGTCAAAATATCTTCAACTTCGTAATTATTACGTACAGAAAAAAATATAATCAAATTAACTTTGTCGGAAGTAGACAGGACCACGATTGTGTCGCTTACTATTTAGCGATCGTTAAATGCGCTGCCGAGAACATAACCTCACATCTGTTGCAAATATAAGCTCAGTAGTGATTACTCATTTCGTCACAAAAATAAAAAAAAAAACAAGGACACACTTAAAAAAATGAAATAAGTCAATATTGATAGTTTTGGATTTCCGCTTTCGAATCCTGTGGCCAGAAACAGCCGGTAAATCAAAGAAAAATGTTAGGATCATATTTTCGAAAAAAATACTGATTTTTTCAATGTTTCTTTGCAAGAATCGCTTTTTTTATATTCAAACGAGCGATACTGACCAATCCAAAATGTACTAATTGCGTATTTTTGCTCCGCCCTTTCTTCTCCCGGCGGGTTATTTTTCAAAAAAGAAAATAGGGCCTCAAGATGGTGTGTAATGGTTGAAATCGTGGAGAATTAGGATGAAAAAGTAATTATTATCATTTGTGAATACCTACTAATTATCGATTTATAACCTAAAAATTGGTGATTGATCTTAACTTATTTCAATTCTTTTAATTGCTTTTGAGAACAAAACTTACAGATCTTAAAGTTTCATCCATTTTTTTGAACTTTCTGGACGAAAAGGGTTAAATATTCCTCAGCGATAACGTAGATGTAATCAAATTGATTAAACGAAAATAATCTTTTAATGAAGATTTTCATAGCAAAAATAGATATTGTAACGTATATTTTTTGAATTGCGAAAGTAAGGTACTACCGATTATAACTGTTTATGTTGTTTCACTATTATTAGATGTTATAATCATCTCTACCTTTTTTCTATCGGTCCATTAATCATTTCTCTCTCTCTCTCTCTCTCTCTCCCTCTCTCTCTCTCTCTCTCTCTCTCTCTCTCTCTCTCTCTCTCTCTGTCGCTGAAAAGCCAAAAAGCCAAGTTTTAAGTACATTTTTTCAATAATTGACATTTTGAATATTAAAAACAATGTACTGAGATCCATATATTCAAAATAATAAATACCAAATAAAAATTATTTAAATAGATGTATTGGAATTCAAAACAGGTAAACTTGAGTTTCGGATATGATTTGACAAACATCTCGTTAATGGATAGCAACGATTTCACTTCAAAAGTAAGAAAAAAACACGAAAAAATAATTAATATTCAATATTATATAACCTTAAATTAATTATTATTATGATTAAGGCGTTAACTTATTTGTTCAATAAAAATAAAAATGACAGTACAAAGTCTTATCATTAAAAAACTTTATTTCAAAATATGGCAACTAAAATGTTCAAAATACTTAATTATTACAACACAATAAGGAAAATTAAACGAATTATATTCAATTTCAAAAAACACTTCGATTGTTAATTTTTGGTAACCATATTATTCAATTATTTCGTTGCCCCCATTGAATTTATGAATTGAAAATGTTAACTCCTATTATATTATATATGTTTTTTATTAAGAATATGATCTACTTTAAACAAGAATGAAATTTGAAGATTGATGAGCAACTCGACGAAAAGTTAAACCGCGAAGACTAAACTACTCTATCGTTTTCAACAAATGTTTTTTTCAAATATCCAAATTATCTCTTGGCATAAACGAGATTGTAAACAAAGATATGCGTGAAATATGTAATAATATACTTTCTAATCTCAAACTATACTTTAGCTTACGTAAAGGTTGCTCGCATGCATAAGATACAGATTACGGTGAAAAATAATAAAAATAAATATTCTGCATTGCGGGAACAAATCTATCTGTTAAATATTCAAGTTGATAGAATAATAACTGCGTTTTTTACTGTATTTTTAACTATTTTTTTTTACATTTGGAAGTATACTAAATGTTAAAAAGTAGGTATTCCTTAACTGCCTAGGGAATTATATATTTAATACTAAAGAACTTGAATATTTTTTGAACTGATATATGTTTAATTTTCGTTGCGATTAGACGTTTTTGTTAAGAACTGTTCTGAGGCTCTACTAACAATTAAGTAATGAGCATTAACACCAGCATATTTGGGGAAATGCATACGAATTACTCTTCAAAAAGTTCCTTATTACATACTTAATCGCTCATACTCTAATTAGTCAGATGCTATTATTTTAGTAACCGTATTTCTCTTTTTATTAAAACTGTATTAAAAATGCAATGATAAATTTAAAATTATTAAAATTTGACTAATGAATTAGTAGACTTTTTACTCTTTAATAATAATCATTACTAATTCAATTGGTCGTCAAATTTTTACTGCTAGTTTTTGACTATTTAAAATTTAGAGTAAGAATGGTCAAAACGGCCATTAACAATTTACAGAAAAACAAAAATAGAGAAATATGTAAATATGTATTATGCAACTATCTGTTATTTGATCATTTTAGAATTACATTTTCTGAAATAATTTTTTGGAAATGTATTACATAACATTCTTTTTTTCATGAAACTTAAGAAAATTTATCATTTTTTCAGGCACAAATCAAAGTAATGATTTAGTTCAAGACTCGCTACCAATTTCTCAACTTCTACTCAACGTAGAGAACACTCTTTGCACTATGTTTCTGTCGATTTAACAAAGACACTGAATAAAAAAAAAATCTTTTGAAAAAATAATGATCATACAAAGCCGCACTTATCATGTAATAGGCGTTACTTATAAAGGTGATAAAATCGACACCTGGACGCATTGAAAAATAACAATAGATACTCGATTTCTGGAAAATTTTAATTCCATTAATTACTTATCAAACTTGCGAAACTTTTTCAACGCAGCAATCGTATCAAAATTTCGTTTATATACTGAGGGGTTTCGATAGTTCAGTCACAATTCTCTCGAGTCCATAAGCAAGATGATGACCAAAATCTTATTCGCTACCTTGGCCGTGCTCCTCGTGAGCGTAAGTTTCGAAAATTATATTAATTTTATTAAACGTTTAAAACATTATTGTGTATATGATTGATTTCATAGTGCAATTTTGAGGTACAATAATTCGACTAAAAAAATGTTGTATTCGGCTTTTTTAAATTGATTTCTTATGGGCATAACTTATCAAGAAAGTATGTTGAGTAGGCGAGCAAGAACGCATAATTTCGCAAAGTTACGCGTGCATGTACTTATTTTGACAAATCAAAGTTATGTAAAGCTTATCCTTGATTACGATAGTATTTTTTATAGTCGATAAAGGAACATTGTTATAATATTTTTATGAAAGAAATATTGTTCCTTGTACTTTCTCTTTTAAATTGCTTCAGTCTACATTATTTTTAGTTAATGAAAAACATAAATTATATCAATCGTTTATATTATCTTAAATATTGTAATATATACTAATTTTACGATAATATTTCAGTACGCTCAAGCCACTCCAATTCAAGAAGAAACTCAAGACCTCGCCATCAGCGGCCCATTCTCTAACACTTTGGACAAATTGAAGGAAGCTTATGAAAAACTCGAGAAAATTGGCAAAGAACTGAAACAGAAGGGACATGAAGCTGCTCATGCCATCATCGAAAAAGCCGAACATTTGCGTCAAGAAATCAACGAAAACTTGAAGAAACTCATCGAAGAAGCAAAGAACAAGTTGGCACCAATCCGTGAAGCCACCAAAGAAAAGATCCACGAATGGCTCGACCGTCTTCGTGAACTCGATGTCGAACGTTACGAAAAGGTCAAGGCCAAATTGCAACAAGCCAAAGAGCAAGTTGATAAATTGGTCCAAAAAGCCGCTGAAGCCCTCAAGAAATTCGATGAAGAGAGTTTGGAAAAAGTCCGTCAACAATACCAAGAAGCCAAGGAACGCGTAAACAAAGCCATCCAGGAAGCCATCGAAGCAGCCAAGCCCAGAATCGAAACTGGAAAGCAAGTTGCCCGTGAAGTTTTCGAAAAGGTCAAGGAAGCCGTCAAGGAAGTTGGACGTGACATTAAGGAATCCTTGAAGGCTATTCTCGAAATTTTGGACAAGAAATTGAGCGAAGAAGAAAACTCCACCGTCTTGTACTAAATTTTGTTACCTTCTGTTATTAAGACTTGCTTTCGCCTTTTCCCATAAATCACATTTAAATAAATCATTATTTTTCATGTTTAAGTAATAAACGATCTTTTTACATATAACATATTTCATTTTATTTTATATCAAATCCTTTGAAAATCTAAACCTTCTGAAGGATTCAGTTTGTTTAAACAAACTATTCAATGGAATATCTTCAAATTCCAGTTCGATAATGGAAGACAGTTTTATCAGGTCGACAGTTAATTTCTAATATTATGCTGAATATGTTATCCAAGAAGTAATGAAAACAACAATACTGGAAAGAATACAGACGTTCTCTAGCACAGTTGGTACCGTTCTTTCATCCACGTCACATTAACAGTAAATTTCATATCCATAACATCCATAATGTGGATTATTTAGTACCAAAAAACAGCTGATTTTATTAATAATATAGACTAAATCTACAATAAAATGTAATAGCAAATTTGTGAAGGATATGTAAAAATCAGTGTACTTCAATTTGTAAAATATGAAGATTCATATGAGAGAGATTTCGTAACATCGATTAATTTCTTGCTTATCTCTTACTTGAATTTTACAATTACAGTTTGGTTTCATATACAAGAAGTAAAACTATAATCAATACCGAAAAGATTTTTAAAATTCTATTCTATACTCTTTCGGTTCGAAATACATTCGACCTCCTCTAAGTATAACATAACCTCGCTTTCTGCAGTGTCCACTGTGTACATAGTTTTAAATATACAGATTATAAAGATTATTATTTAAACAATGAAATTTTGGATATCTGGTTAATCTGTAAGAATTTGTGTACAGTTTAATGACAACGTTGGATGTAAAGTAAGGAATTAACATTATCGACAGTGTCACATTAGTGGACTGTATAAAAACATTTTTACATTCACGCAAATATTTCTGATTGAATTTGTGTTGTTACGTGAATTATATCTGTGTTTAATCTTAACTGATAATGTCAACACTGACATAAAAATTCAATTTGTAATTTGTTTACTGCTAAGTGCACTAACTTTCCGAAAGATAGCGCAGTTAAGAATTCTGTATTTGTTACATTATCAGCAATCGTTAATTCACGATTTTATTAAGTTCGCGTTAAAATTTGTTCATTAATTTCGAAACGGCTCTATCAATATTCAAATAGCATTTTTATTATTGTTTAGGGGAACATACAAAGTAATTAAAATAGCTGCTACAGAAGCTGAATTTTAGATAATCCATTCGGTAATTTCGTAATTTACATTAATTATCACAAATTACTACTTTACCGATATTGAGGAATGCTCAGTCGATAAGGTAGCGAGTTATATTACAAAATATAAATTTAAAAATTATAAATATTCCATATGATATTTCCAAATTATTTTTTAATCATGTACGATCGCCTATTAAGTAAGAACAACATTATTTGAATAGACCAAAAAATTTCAAATAAGTTAAAATGATCTATTTCCTATAACTCTAGAAATCATTAAGTTATTTGTTCAATTTATTAATAGAATAGTGATTAGAATGCCTATGCAAAAAATTCAATTACTAATTTTTTAAAACAGAGTACTACGTTACCGACAACTTGAGATTCAGTTAAAAACAAAAGAATAAGTCTACAACAAAGCAGTATATTAAGATAACTCGAGGTGGCGTTGTTTAAAGTGAATTTCAATTTTATCGACAAAATATGTACAATAATTAAGAGTAAATACTATTCCACAAAATATTTTTGAGAATAGTTATTTTTTTATTTGCTCGCCGGTGTTTTGTCGTTTGACATTTGCCTGCATAATTTAGAATTGTTGCAAAAATGCTAGAATAACTAATTATCGAAGAACATCATATAAATTACTTTGCATGTTTTTCTTGTTATTTTTTTGTTCAATCAGAATTTTATCTGCAAGCCCGAGGAATTTGGTAGGCCGAGTTTGAATTCGGAACCTTAGGTTATTTACACTATAACCAGGATTGTCAAGCAGTTGCATGTAATATAATGTGACCATTAATCTTTTCTTGGTATTCACAGATCAGTATAAAATCTAATCAAATAGGAAGAAATTACATTTTGAACAATTTGTTCAAAACTGTCAAAAGTGTCATAAGTTTTCTAAACAAAATTCAGATGCCTGTTCAGAATTGTTGAAATACACGAAAAGAAATGTTGTTCTGAATGACGTATAAATAGCCCAGGTAGAAATTTCCGTAGCTCGCCGGAATTAACCACCGAAACCGTACTAAGTACTGATACCAGGTACTGCTTTTCGGAAAGGAATCAGTACTCCCTGCACCTCTGAAAATGTACTGACCTAGTACTGATACACAATGCTGATTTTCGGAGAGTTATCCAGTACTAACAATCAGTACTGACGTACGGGGTCAAGATAGAATTGACTTCCGTATCACATCAGTACTGACCACGTACTGGCAGTCAATAGTCGTGATCATAAGTTAATCAGTACTAACAACAAGAGTAAATCAGTACCGCGCAGTATTGACTTCCGTACTGTACCAGTATTGCCCCCGTACTAAAAATCAATGATAGTGTCTGAAACGAAATTGATATTAATATAAGTTCGATCCGATATAATTTGTAGTCAAATTACTTTCAAAATATATATTTCTTCGAATAATAAATACACAAACGCGATGTTCTATATAAAAGTAAAATACGTTAGTAATATGAAATGCAAGGATAAAATATTAGACGACAGATATTTAACAGTTCTTGACGTACTCATACAGTACTGATTTCCAGTACTGTCGGCCAGTACTGGTCCGGTACACCTCTGCTCCGGCAGTCAGTACATGGCAGCGTTACATACCGGTTGGCCCAGTACCAACCCAGTACTGGCGGTCAGTTTTGCAACTCCGGCAGTCTGTACTATCAGTACCGTGTCGGTACTATTACGGTACTAATTTCTCCCTGTGAGAATCCATGTTCTTGAAGTAATTAGATAAAGAGTAATAAAGATCGATATAAATCTATAAATGTATATTTTATTCAAATTTAATTCTTTATGATATTTCGATAGAAAATTTAGTTCATTTAGATATTATACGTAAAAGCATTATTTAACGAAACACTATTTAAGAAATGTTTCTTTTCTATATATACGTTATTAGAAGTAAAAATCGAAATAATTATCAATATAATGGCTTAAAATAGCCGAATTCAAAGTTCAGCAAAACAAAATGATTTATGAACTCGTGTATGCATATAAGTATGTATGTATGTATGTAAAATATCGATAATATAACGTAACTCTGAACTTTAATCAGTTGTATAGTTTAGTCACAATAATTAGTTATTATTTCTCGAATTTGGAGGAATTATTGGAAGTAATTAAAACTACGGTTTAAAATGAGTCAGTAATGTGTAAAATAGTTAACAATAAATTTGATCTAAAACAGTTATAAACAATAAAATCAAGCGAGTAATTTTAAGTGAAATATGTCCGTACTGGCATTAGCATCGGCAAAGTACTGACCCTGCACTGGCGGCCAGTACTGTTTTCGGTATTGACAGATTACTGATCGCCACAGAAAATCAGTACTGATACAGTGCTAATTGCTAGTACTGCGGTCGGTATGTAATGATTACTGTCCGATGAAGCAAATCACAACTGACCGCTGGAACAAGTCAGTACTGAAACATTACTGGCTACCAGTACCGTTGTCGGTATGAAATGATTACTGACCGCCAAAGGAAATCACTACTGACTAAATACTGGCCGTCAGTACTGTTTTCGTTATTAAATGACTACTGACCGCTGGAACAAGTCAGTACTGCAACATTATCGGCTATCAGTAGCGTTGTCCGTATAAAATGATTACTGATCATCGGAACAAATCAGTACTAACAGAGTACTGACTGCCAGAACGGTTGTAGGTATGAAATGGTTACCCAGGTAAAAATTTCCGGAAAATAATTCAGTATTGATTTTCAGTACTGTAGGTCAGTACTAAAACTCCAGCAGTTAATACTGTGACAATACCATGCCGGCACCATTACGGTACTAATTTCTACCTGGGTAATTTACGTTATCTCTTATCAAATTTTTTCAGAGAAATTATGTAATATATTATAATAGCTATTCAATTTCCATCTGACAATATTGTAATATTTTTCAATGGTTGAGTGCAATTACTATTAATATAGAATTTATGATGTGTTTCTAATAATCGCATAAGCACTAATTTCCCCAGGTTCCACAAATGTACATAAATATTAGTAAGGAATGATAAGCTATTTGAAAATATTAAACACTTTTAAAAATTTTGCTTGATGAAAGATTCGGATGCGACATCGCGTGGGAATTAGTATTACCTTCACGATTTTGGTTGTAATTTCTAATGTACCTAATAATTTCAGTAGTTTAGTAGGTACTTGATATGTATGGAAGATCGTACTATGAGAATTAACTGTGTACATTTTATTACCGTTTTCAATGTCCTTTGCAAAAGATTTTCTATAGTTTCTACGTAACTAACATAAGATATTACCAATATTGTAATTTTTTCAAAACCTCTTAAATATGCATAAAATTCAAAATCGTACACTGAGAAAAACAAATCATTAACCCAATAAAAAAGCGTTTCATAGAAGTCATCGCATGGAAGAATTTTGTTATTCCAGCAATAAATTTTGTATTACTGGACTGAGCCATGTTCATGAAATCAAAGAAAATACGTTATTGAAATTATTTTTATTGTATGAATTAAATATTTCATATATACAATTCTTCAAATATCAAAGGAATAAAAGCATACGTTTTGTTTCGGATATTTATTGAATGAATTTTATTCATTGCTTTAATGAATTCCTTCATTGTTTTCATGTATTATTTATAAAAATTGTCATCAAATTTATTACACTCTTAATAAAATAAACAAAATATATATTATTTATTCGAACATTAATAAATTAATTCCATGAAATAAATAAATGAATGATGCAATAGTATTTTTCGATACAAGGCCGAAAAATTTTACGGCCGTATGTCGAACATTATTTTTCGGTACTGAAAGCTGTAAAAATTCGATTTCGCGGACTGCATTTAGTCCATATGGGTTATGTTTTTGCAAGCGCAGGTTCATGTTTTGCGGGATCCGTGAAATGTCATTTTACGGACAAAAAGCAGTCCGTAAAATCGGAATTTACGGATATAGTACTGACAAAATATTAAGAATGCAAGTGAAATAAATGTGATGCATCAATCCCACAAACTTTGTAGTTTAATCAATGCGCGCATCATTTATGCAAAGAAAATAAAATTGTTCCATTTACTATTTCGTGGTACTTAAATCAATCGCATTTAAGTTCAAATATCAACTGTAGCCGTTCATGTCGTTAATTCTACTATATACTTCTGTTAAAATCGTTTCTACCATTTCTTTATGGTTCCATATTAACCATTTTCCTCTCTGTTCAGGTCATTCCTGTACGAGCTGCAATATAAGACAAATAAACTGCTAAAAAGTTGTTTAAAGTATAAACGAACTGTAGCTAAACTCTTTACGCCCTTTTCGTTTGCCATATGTATCGCTAAAGAGAGAATTTGAACTTTCAATTAATAAAATTCAAATTAAATGCGACATTTTGAATTTTTAAATTCTGACATAAATTTTCTTATCAGAACCCCCCCCCCCCCCAAAAAAAAAACATATATATCATATAACAAGAAAATTTAAAAATAGTTACTTTCGTATGAAGGGCGGAAAATGGAGTTTTGCGCCTCCACAATAAAACCTGAGTGACGGCAAAGCCGGCTCGAGGTTCACGAGGGTGCAAATTCTACGTCTGAGATTCAAACATTGTTTTGTGGTGCAGGATCCGACGTTTTGAATGTATTATAGATGGCACAACACTCGTAATCAGCGATCCAAAAAATAGCAATTTTTGGGTAAATTCAAACGATTTTCAAATTTGTTGCAATTATACAGAATCAGCTGTTTTGAATTTACAAAAACTAACCCTGAATTTGTGATGAACTGCCTGAAAGACTTGGGAGAAATGTGTAAAACATTTTCATCACATTGTTTAATAGAATTACATTTATCTTCTTATAATATACTTTTTATATATTTACTATGTTTCTGTAAAATGAATGTTTCTACTATTATAGTGCATTATTCACATTTTAAATAAGTCACAAGGAAAACAATTTTTAACGTTCGAATGGGCAAGTAACAAAATATATTTTCTAATTTTGTTTATCGTAATGCAAAAAATTGCAGAAATTATTTGTCAAATGTTCATTTTTCAGCAGATACTAATTAGTGTCGCCTATAAAATATGTAATAGCTGTTTATTTTCCGAATTATAAATACTCTTATTTATACTGCCGTATAGATCTAATATTTAATTTATTAATAATCTTTAGTTGCGATAAACCTAACCAAATTAATTACTTGCATTCAGAGTATGGAAAAACATGCAGGGTTGTTAAGCAATAACGACAGAACGTCTTTAAAATATAATGCATTAATATTACGACTGATGACTTAATAATATTCAGTAATCATCAGAATAAATATAAGCAATTGGAATATTAATAATATCATGAATTGTTAAAAACAAAATTTTTTATTTGAGATATAATTAAATTATCCACAATTGTTTAACCCATGATTTTTTTAGAGAAGAAATAAATGTCAAATTTGTATGTCAAAGATAAATAAACTTTTTTCATCAGAAGAAGTCTATTATCAAATAGAGCTTTATGTAATTATGTTTTATATGAAATTAAATAATTAGTTTGAAAATTATGAAATATTTCATTTTTTATCATCATAGAAAGTTTTTATAGATATTAATTTTCTAAATTTAGAATCGATTTTAACGTTTTTGTTGATAACTGTATTTAACCATTATTGAATGGAGTTAAAAAATGAAAATAATACTTTCTGACTTATTAAATAATATAATGAAGAAATCATAAATATGATGTAGCAATTTATATAAATCTTCTCGAATAATTTGTTGGTCAAATTTATTATATCGGGAGACTTTAATGGTTAGCAAAATTATTAAACTTACAGCATGATCATAATAAATTAATTGATCTCCTCTTGGATCAATTATTCTGCGATTCGTCTGATTTTCAAGATACCAAGGGCATAAAATACAGAAACCTTCATATGATCATAAATTAAACAAAAATATTAAATTCATACATTATGTTTCGAATGTATGAATTTAAAATTTATTTCTAAAATAATGCAATCACTTTCTTAAAATAATCATTTCAGGAAAGCAAAAAAAAAATTCGTGTTGCCGATTTTCTATTATGTATTCTATTGTCTATTATATATAACAGTATTGTTATCATTGCCTGTACTATATTTTCCAGTAGCATTTGTAATTAAAGGTCGTTTGATTACTTTTTCGAATCATGAGATGAATGCCTTAAAATAGAATACAAAACATGCTGTTTCACGTCTAGGCGGCGTTTTTTCTTTCGAAATGTAAGACATGTACACATTAACCTTTTAGAAAATTTCCTATAATTTGGTCTCTTATCAAATTTAGCATACATTGATTTCGTAAATGATTTTCGGTACGATAATGGCTCCAAATTTTACTATATATATTGAGTTGAATTCAGTAGCTGATCAGAATTGTTTGTAATTCACAACAACCACAATGTCGAAATACATCTTCTTACTCTTCGCCGTTCTCTTCTTGAGCGTAAGTATTTATAAATAATTAATTTTATAAATTTATAGTTTACAACGCGTCTTGTAGTTTGCAATCGTTTAAATTTTATATGTTATAAATTATTTTATTCTTTTCACTACTAGTTTTTTTGATCATTTGAATGAAGTTTCACAATTTCCTTCTACCATTTTTCTATGATTAATAACACAAATTTAATGCAAATCACATTTTTAACGAATAAATAAATTGTGTCTTGTTCCGTTTAAAAATAAACTTTTTTATTGTATTCAATAATTTTCTAGAAAAAAAATAGTTAGACACCTACCACTATAATTCATATCAAATTAAAGTATCAATAGTATATTAATGCTTTATGTTGTACGAAGTGTATGCAACTAATTTTTTCGTAATTCAATTCCTATAACGCATAAGTAAAATCGTCCAACACTTCTATTATAAAGTTAGAAAATCGTCTGAAAAATTCAAAATTATTTGTTCAAAATTCAAAATTTTTCGATATTTGATTAAAAAAAGATCAAACTACAGATCATTATGTAACTGGATATGAACAAATCACAATCTAAAAATAGAATAAAAAACTTTTTCATGTATTAGTTTCTGACTTCTTCTGACAGAATATTTTCCATTTTCATTCATCAGATACATTTTATTAGACAATAAATATTCAAAGAAAAAAATGATTTTTACATATACTTTAATATGAAATGTAATTTATTAAAAATGACGGCATAATTTCAGTACGCTCAAGCCTCTCCAATCGACACCGAAAGCAAATCTGATGCTTTGACCGAACAATGGAACAAACTTATGCAGAAGTTGCATGAGGTAAAAGAAAAGTTCGAGGAAATTAAAGATATCGGCACCGAAGTTGCCAAAGCCACCGCCGATAAAGTTAGAGGACATGTCGAGAAAATAGGACAAGAACTTAAATCCAAACTTCAAGCTGCCGTAGAAATAGCAAAGGGTAAACTTACCCCCGTGACGGAATTGGCTAAGCAAGAAGTTAACCTTATCCTGGACACACTCCACGCTATCAACCCCGAACGTTACGAACAAGTAAAGGCTCAACTTGAAAATGCCGTAAAGAAAGTCGATGCCTTGGCTCTCCAAGCAGTCGAAAAGGTCTACAAACTCGACTTGGAAGGTTACGAAAAGGTCAGCAACGAATTGCAAGAATCCCAAAAGGAAGTCGATAGCATCATCAACGGTGTTGTAGATACCATCAAACCCAAACTTGACAACGGAACTGAGAAGATCCAGGATGCTGCCAAGAAGGTCAACCAAACCGTCTTCAAGGTCGTCAACAAACTTAACGAATCTTTGAAGTCCATCATCGAATTCACCTACAAGAAACTTCAGGAAAGACAATCCAAGGCTTAAGTCTGAATTATCCTAAGTTTTTTATTGAAACCATTGATCTCATTTAGTCATGTTTTTATTTATAATCACTATATAGTTAATGAATAAAAGAAATTATAAAATTTAAGTGTCTCTGTATATTACCTGAAACAACTCAAGAGCTGTATTAAGTCTCTTTCCATCTGGTTTCACAGTCAGACATGATATAATATAATGTGAACATTTCATCATTTGGGATTTACATATTTAACCAGTATTTTATCATTTCATTTCTCATATGACTTTAAGTCATATTTGCATTCTCCGATTTCTTTACTATGTCAGCAAATCGTCATCCAGTTAGTAACAAAACACAATTAAATTACATGGAATATTCCAAAAGTTTAGAATATTGAACAAATTTGTGAACAAAAAATTAACGAAAAAATTAATCATTTTAGAAATAGAAACGACATTTTTATTTTTACTAACTTGATTAAATAACACTAATTTTACGTTTTTGGTTTTATGAATTTGAAACGAACGCAATCTTCATACATAGAAAACAAAAAATTATCCGGATCCCACAAGGGATGCGCATCCGCGTTCCCTCATATAAAAAAATCGAGGCAAAAGACTAATGTCCCTATGAATTATTCACACCACGAGGCGAGTTGAATTTAACCTCCCAATTTGGACTGACCTCCGCAAGATTACGTAATTACTAAATGATAATAATTTTACGTTCTAGAAATTATATGTAATGCTTTATGAGAAAAAAAAAGGTATTTTCTCGCAATTTCTTTATCGATACACACTTAAAGTATGACCTTGCAAATACTTCATTACAGAGTTGAATAATAATTTAAAGATTTGTGTTAGGTTTTTAAAGTTTTTTTTTAATTGTTCAAAGTAATAAGCTAATATTTTGTGGTTAATATATGTTTATTTTACTGATTTCGTATGCATTTTCAGCAAAAAATCATCATCTGCAATTCTACGTCATTATTTAAATATGTAATTAAAAACGTTGTGAAATATATTATTGTACTTTGATTGGTGATTTTGTTTCGTTATAACTGCTTTAAATATTATATAATTATTCGTTTTTTAAATACCTTTGCTGGTAATTACATTTTAAAAATCATATGGATTACGCACATACGTAAAAACACGTCGAAAAAAAATGGATTTTGTACCACAATAGTGAATTAAAAAATACAAAAAATAAGTAGATTTCAGTTGAGTTATGCACACTACATAAAACAAATACTGAATAAACATAATTTTTAACTAATTCTTAACTGTGTGAATCCGAATTGAATGAGTGAAAACTCATTCCAAGTAAAAGTGAAAGGTGAGCTACAAATCATAAATTATAATCAAATAATACAATTGTAAATTTATAAACAAACATAAAACTTTATTATATTGTATAAAAATTAATTAATTTCTATATTTTTATAAAATAAGTTGTATCAATCAATTTTTCTGCATATTTGAATGTAGGAAAGATGGGTGATTGCGAATAAATCTGACTTGGAACTTCTTTTATATTAACGTTTTTATTATACCTGTATGTACTTAATTACAGGACGGATGAACTCTTCGAATTAACGGTGTTTCACCATGAGATAATATTAATTTTAACGCCTCAATTATTGCAATATGCTAAAAAGTTTTATAATTCTCCTATTGATGCCCAGATTGAGTTTTTAAATTGAACCTTTGATCATTTCAGTAATCAAATGGTATTTCACTGGAGTGAACATATTTATAATGTTTTTTAAGAGCTTCACTTGACCTTTCGGAGTATTTCATTTGTCTACTTAATTACCAATTTTTACTCATAAACATCTTAACGCCAGATCTTTTAAATTAATATTCTTTTTTTTTTAATTCAAAACTTCATTTCCCAGTATTGTTGTTAAGGCACTTGCACTTTTTATAACTCTGTTTATAGCTGGCATTGGAATAGCACTTTCTTTGGAATGAATTTTAAATCCACACAGAATGAATTTTCATTCCAACATTTGGAATTACTATTCTCACTTTTTTAGAATGGTCTTTACTCTTTTTATAGTGAGCACATTGCTCACTCCAGGTTTGGAGTGAACATTTCACTTCAAGAAATTTAGAGAGTGAGCAGTTCTTAAATGAAATTTGAAAAATTATTTTCCAAAGAAATTCTTTTTCATTTAAAAAAATCAAGGACAATATTTCTATTATGTTTCAATAGTTCTATTTGTCACATAATAAAATAACAATTACACAGTATCTGTATTAGAATGACAAAACGGAAACTTACGAGACATATAAATAGATTGAACTCGAAAGTGTTTATCAGCTACACAAATTAAAACATTCTAAATTAGTGTAATTTAGATTTGCCTTTTAGATGCTTCTGTAACTCAATTTAGGGGCAATAAAAATCCAATTAAACCAGTTCTGATATTTCGCTGATTCAAGATAAATTTTCCGTTTACTATGATGGCGTGTAACGAAAAGAAATAGTAATTATTTCAATTTAATTATTGTTACCACACTACCGATACTGTCATGTCACTATAATTTAATTTTTTTATTCCCTTATCAACGGTCAAAAAGATGTTCCCGCTTGTTTTATTGTAAATCAAAATCGACAAAAATCAAAATAAGTGAAAGCATCTGAAGTAAAACACGGATAGGTCAGCCGGTAATGATAAACCGATATCATAGTGACAATTTCCTTTAAAAATATAATCGCAGTTCAAAAATCATGTTTTTTACTATAGGTTTGAAAAAAATGTGTTAACCATCATCAGTACCAGAAAGAGCCACCTCAAAATTAGTGGAATATGGAGGTCTCGATTTAAAAAAATTTGTTTTGGATACAAAAAACGATTCTTTAATCACTGTGAAAATTATGCATGTTTCGGCTTTAAATTTTTAATGAGAATGTTGTATCATGAAGAATAATGTTAATGATAAAAATTATTTAAGTTAAGTTGTTTAGGTAGTTATTGTCAGTTTCCGAATGTACTTACAATGAATCAGTCAGTTACTTTATTAAATAAACTATTCTAAAATCAGTATTTATATAAACTCATAGTTATTATTATTATCCAGATGTTAAGTATGACTAGGGAAGTTTTGATTTTCCAAAATGTTTCATGATGGACGGTATTACATGTTTGAATATATTTTCTGTGAACCAATTTATGTAAATTTAATTTAACAGTATACTTTTTACAGGTGATAACATAATTTTTAAAGAAAATTTAATTTTACCCAATGACAAACGAATCTATGGACAAGTAAATGGATGTAGAATGATTGCAGAACAAGTCGTGAATAAGAATCTTTAATTCATAGATTTTGCATGATAGTCATTAGTTCCGCTAACCTAGAAAATATTTATAAAAAAAGCATGATCTTTATAATTTTTTTTTTCATAAGACAGATGTATTTCGATACTGATAAAAAATAACTATATTGTTTTATTTTACTTTTAAATAAAAATGCAGGAGCTATTATTTTATGAACGTTTAATCATAAACTGTCATAATCTTAGGTTTTATAAAACAATAACAAATCTACGTCACTAATTTCACGTAACTCAAAGCTATATAAATAAAAGAAGAAAGAGGTTTGATTGAAAGCTCGGAATTCTAAATTACGAATGTATAACAATATTAATCAATCAATTAACAGATTTCATATCACTATAGCTATCTTAAAAATAATTTTAAAAAAACAGGTATTTCGACAGATTTTTAATATACGATCATGAAATAGAAATACAGTAGTCAATTTTTGTTCCCAAACCACGGTATTTTCAAAAAACCTATAATGTTTGCCGTTTACATTTTAAAATGTATGTATTCCGAATGTCTTCTTGATGCAGAGCTCATATGTCCCATAGAACTCATACCTCTCAAAGCGATCTCCCAGACCTCAGTCCCAATATATCTCAAAAAAGACCTCCTGAAGAGGTCTTAATTATAATAGTAATATAAAATGAGCTCTTAAAATGTTTTACTTAGGACATATTAAAATAGTAATCTCAAAGAGGTCTTACGTCTATCTATCTATCTGGTTTTGGATCATCTTTCTTTTGCTAAATGGATCGCCAGAGTTAAGATCTCTGTTTTTGTCAGATACTGAATGTCGCAATATTTTTTTGAAATGCAGACCGATTAACGATATGGTTGTAAAGAAGGACTAAGTGCTTTTACAATATTTAGCAAGTATTATCACAATTTTATATTATTATTAAATGATCTCTGTCCCATTGAATCCTTTGTCCAATATATAACTAGACAAACTGTAAACAGGAACTCAGATAAGAATTAAATAAATTAATAATTAAGGTACATAAATAGAATCTATAATTATTCTCAGAAACTTACTTTTCATTTATATTATTTATTTTATATGTAAAAACTGTTAAATAAGTTCTTTTCTAAGACCTTATATTTAAGAGGTCTTGTAGACCTCTGAAAATCAACTCATAAGTCTTCTTAAAATCACTTTAAGAGCTTTTTCTGATAAACATTTAAAACGTCTTACAATTTTTAAGATTTTTTAAAGAGCACTTAAAAATCTCTTTTTACTCTTTGGGGCGAGACTTACGAAGTATGTGTTTTTATTTGGTTGCGCAAGTGTGGATCTGTCGATCTGAAGAAAAGATAAATGCTGATTTTTAATTTTTAATTAAATTCACTCTTTGCTTGTCTTATTACATATCACAAAAATATTGTTTAAGGGAAAGCGTAATCACCTCTACAGCATCTGAAATATTCGCTGCGTTAGTACTGTACACAAGTTTTAATTTTATTTTTCGAAATTGTAATTTGAATTCTGGGTGAATATCAGTATAGGAAATAAGTTTCAGAGTATGATTCACTTCATTTGATGTCTCTTCTGCTAGTCTATCAGCATTCTCATTTCCAACAAATCCCTTGTGCCATGGCATGCACAGAAGCTTGGTTTTACTATTGTTTGAGCTTGTTTTCCAGAATGTAATTACCTTTTCCTTTTTTATTTAACAGATACATTTCTAGAAAGAATTTTATACTCTTTTTATACAGATTTTGCCATTCGAGTAATAAAATGTAATAATTCAATGTCAAAATGTGAAACTTAAAAGGCAAGATTTTTCGAATCTACTTTTTGCTGATTTTTTTTTTATATTCAGGGAACGTCGCTAAGAAAAACACATAATTCGAGTAGATTTAAACATACGTGTTGTATACATTTGTATTTCAAATTTAAAAAATAACTAGTTGTGGAAAAATCAATTAGGAAATTCTTTCTTTTATAGTTAATGAAAGCAGTTTGGAATTTTCAGAATAATCATCAAATTTTTCATTATGGTATAAAATTCGTATTTTTTTATGTATTCGAAAAAGGTTTTGACAAACATCGTTGTAGGTTTTATTAGTGATACATTTAATAAGTAAAACTGACCCCTTTTTCAGTTTTGGTTTTGATTTTGATAATATATATTTTTAGGGAAAGGAAAAGAACAAACCAGTAACAAAAATTAGTTTTTAACAAAATTAGTTTGTAAATCTTTGGAAAAAGGCATATGCTTATATTATGAATAAAGAAACTTTGAATAAGTTTTCTGAATAACTCAACTATTTTTTTTCAGCTGTTTCACAATCATCGTTCTGGAGATAAGCAATTATTCCACGCAGCATTTTACCTACTTTTTGCAATTAATATAATACACATCGGCATTTTTGATTATATTATAATTTACATGTAGAACATACAATTTACCGACTTATTATAAACACAACATTCGTTTTCAATGTCCAAATATATCAGATATTTCCATCTTAATACTTAGCTATTGAATTGAAGATATTATCTTTCTCAATGACGTAATAAAAATATGTTTCCAGAAGCATAATATTTTGAAAAATAATCTCTGATCGTTTGTATCGACATTAATGCCGACTGATTCATGAAACTTCTAACATTGATATATAGATAGCAGCACTCATTAAATTACTTTTAATGATTCGAGAGATGTAATACAACGTTAATGCCAATAAAGATACTAATAACTAACTAACGATTGGAGGAACGTCATAGTAGCACAGTGTTTCAATACTGTTTATCCTATTAACGCCCAAAGGACCCTATTTTTTTAATTTCAATGGAGTATTTCGTATCAATAATTTGCAGGGATTCCTACAATGTTCAAGGATTTGATTCTCAGTCATTAGAAATTCCAATGTGGCGCTAAACTTAAAAAAAAATGCCAAAAAATTGGGAAATATTTATTCTTTTCAATTTTGTTCTAACTATTAAAATATTGCGATTCTATTGAAACTGTGTGCATAGGTGGTCAAAATATTTTAATTGAAATTAAAAAATTAATTTTATACCCCATTTCATCGTAACGCCCTCAAAATATCCTCCTGAATGAAAATTTCTTTGAAATTTTTCGAACGCTGCAACTCAAAAACTTTATAAAATACTATCTATATCTAGATCTGATTAGATTTTGTCGCAGATCCATCCGTCCATTACTAAAAAAAATTAGCCCGAATTAAGTTTCTTCGTAGTTTTTTGCATTTATTTTGAAAAATACAGAGCATCAAAAAAGATAGAGCATGAAATTCTCTACAAAAAAGGGTTATATATTTTTCTTCCTAAAGTCAACGGCAATGCCATAAAAACTGGTTTAAAATGCGTATGACTATTGTCTGAATAAGTATTGAATTTGGTCACCTCGGAAAAAAAAATTACCCTATAGTTTTTCATAAAATGTCGACGTTTCGACCCCCTACCCCCAGGGGTAGTCTTCGCCAGCCCCTCGGGCGCAGTGATCACCTATGGCGCATAAGTTCTTTTACGCCCTTGATACGAAAATAACTATTTCGATATATCTAAAAGATGTCTTATAGGTATCTATAATATTGTATATATATATTGTATATATAAGATCATAATGATACAGACAGTAATTAGTAAATCACTGTAATCATGTAATATGCATCGAATAGTCTATTACAATACAAGTGCTTGAAGTAAGTGTTTTGCAACTTTTATTTATTAATACTTCGGTTGGCCTGTTGTCGGTGTCGAAGTATTGAAAATGCTCATTTTCAATTTTCATACATATAAGAAACACTATATTGTTGTAACATATCTATCGAAGCCACTTGGACCTAAATATGATTGGACCCCCAAATATCAATATAATTTTATAATATAATTGAAAGCTAATTGAAAGCTTAGTAAAGAAACGAGTATTAAGGAATAGCCGACACTCTACTTGGTCGAAGTTTCTGAGCGAGCGAGGCACCACGCCAACACTAGTTTTCTGTTGAAATTTTGAGACATTTTTTATGTAAATTTTTTTAAAAGTAAACTGTTTTTTTTTAATCGGTGAAAAAGTTACCATATTCCAACGTGAATTCTAGGCATTTTTGTTTCTTTTTCTAAAACTTGAAAGGTTTCGAGGAAATGAATTTGAGATATTATGTTCATGATTTTTTTTCTTGGAAACTATCAGCCTTTAAAAAAAATTTCAAATAATAAAAAATGATATACACACACTCCCTAAATTTCATGAAGTGAGAATTCATTCTTTACGGAATGGAGATTGAGAATCCTAGCGAAAGGGTGAATTTACACTCTTAACTTGTGAAAACTTAATGAAGCAAAAAATCACTGTATAGATTTAAAATTCACCTGTAACGAGTGAAAATTCACCCTTTCAGTACAGTGGTTTAATTATTACTCCATAATGAGAGACTTTTTACTCCAAGAAATTTAGAGAACATTTGTTAAATTCGACAACGTCCCGCAAATACAAATTAGAAAACATTACATTTTTCCAAACTATACTAACAACAATTCCACGAAAAGACTTATCTTATATCGACATCCCCTTTGTCTTCTTCATAAGATAATATAAAAATCTTTAGTTCTGGTGATGTCTCATTGCATAGGAAATTGTAAGTACTTTGAAAGGTTAAGTTTGCGCAAAAATATTCAGTGGTTAGAGTCAAACGAGTTATATACTGTTAATATCAACTAAACAATTCAGTTACAACAAGCAAATATTATTTTGAGCGTGTAACATAAATGGTAAAATGTATACAAATTTGGTTAGAAATAATCATTAATAATAATCATTAAATTGTTTTGAGTTTTAAAATAATCATGTAATTATCATCTTGTACCCAGATATGTCACATTTAAAATAATCGATCACACTTGAATTAGCTTTAGTTTAAATCTGTTATATGTCTTTAATTTTATTGCTAAACATATCACGAAGTATAAAAGTGATTATAGATAAACAAAAATATTTTTAAGTTGTAAGCGTTTCATTTCATGTGGTTATATATCATTTACACGCAAGACGAAGTTTGGTGAAATAATTTATGGCACTTAGTAAGCATACGCACTGCAAGTATATACCGTTAAAATTAGGAAACTTTCAGCATTAATGGCTTATTTGGTCTTTTTCGTTTTTTATCCGCCTTATGAAATCGTCCAAAACAAAAATTGTTTTCATTATTCATAAAACTTTTAGAAAATAATAACGACCTCAGTTTGAGATACTTAAAGACACGGTATTAATGTATATTTCTTAAGTGACAAATATATTCATCAACAAGTGTACAATGTAGTGTTGTGTAGTACACAAAATTGTTTATACGAGTAAAAATAATTTAATTGTCGAAACAATTTTTTAAGGTTTGTTTCCATGTCAAACACTATTCCGTTTTCATTTGATGTAATAATTGATTGCATTATGTACTCATCATTAAAATGTAATAGGGAGAGAAACATAAATATTTAAACTGAAAATTTTCCAATCATATGTTCTATAAATATTATCATTTCATATTAAATTATATTAAAATTAATTCATATTAAAATCTGAAATTTTTTGGCGATTAATAAATATTTATGAATACAAGAATCCTCGAATAAGTGTCAACACTATTTCTGATGATTATGGATATCACGTCGATAGTCGTATTGATATTAAAATACATTTCATCAGTTCGGATAATATAATTATTTTAGCTTAGGACAGTTGCATTAGTTACATTTATTTTCCAAGAGATGGGTCGATCACATTTTAATGAGTAACAAAATCACGCGATAATATCGCTTTAAATGTAAACGTGACGTATTTGTCTAATATAAATTATATCCTGAATCTTAAAAGTTAAATATTCCTATGTGACTATTTCTTTGTTTGTGGTCGTTATTGCATTTAAGTATTTTAAGTATTTGTTTAGCTAACCATTTATTTATGTATTATATTTTAGTGATATGAGCATTCTATAATATTTGACTATTATAATTACCAAAAAATTTAATAACTTGATACGTTAATTCGTTAGTAAGTTAGAGCACGTAGAAAACGTCCGCGCCTACAAGATCACGTACAGAATTTTTTAATTACATTTTCGGTTTATTGGAGCTTATTTCGCCGATGTCGAGGAACCAAACTCAATGCTTCGAAAGAAATTTAATTACATTCTTCCGTTGTTACTTTTCTGTACTGACTATTAATAGTAGTTCTTATCTCTCATAAAGAACAAATAGTTTTGCGACCACGCCAAATTTAGCAAAATAAGTCGAATTTGAAATTATATCCACACATAACTTTGTAATGAAGATCCATTTGTTTTAAATTTTGCATTATACTGAAAGAGAAGGTTTGTGTTATATTTATCGATATCTCATAAGAGTTAACGAATCTCCGAATTGGCTGCCAAATATTTATTTTACTCAACTACTACCAACTTTATAAGTAAATGCTTACATTGATTACATAGCCCCAGAAAAAAAACGAAAATCCAGATCTGGAGATCAAATTATGTCTACGATATGTATTTTAAGTCGCTGAATCCGAATCCAAAGTTCATTTTACTCTATCACGTCAGATTTTGACATAACTTAATGGAATACTGCTAAAAATGATTCTAGTAGTCAATCCCGACGTGGTGGAATTGAATGCACTTCCGATTCTGATCCCGAAGAACAAAAAGAAAACATGGTATTGCTTTCAGGTTAGATTTTTATTTTATTTTTACATTTTGGTTGCAGTTAATAGAATATGATATGATTTTTAATATATCATTGAGGTTATGTCAAAAGACTGACCTGATGAAATCGAAAGGACTTCCATTTCAGCGACCCAAAAAGCATAATGGAAACAAAGTATACCTTCCAAAACAGAATTGGTTCTTTAGTTTTATAAGTTAAGGGAGGTTTTTAGATTTCTTTTTGAGGTTATCTTAAGAACTTAACGTGATGGGGCTGATTGGGATTCGAATGTAGTTTCAGCAGCTCCAAAAACATAACGGAAAAGTGGCATGGACTTCTAAGTGCAAATTATTCTTCATGTTAACATTTTAAGGTCGAATTACGCGATTTTTTCCCAGGTCTTTTAGGTTATGTCAAAAACCTGACCCGAAAAACATATTATTTTTGTTGTAGAGCTGTGTTCATCAGGTTACACTAGGCAAGTAGCGTATCATATTAACTGTAACTAAAATTTACAGGAAAGTTATGACATGAAGTTCTTTTGCAATCTTCTTGTAATTTCATGAATTACCTAACGTCAATCAGTAATACAAATTTTTATATTTTGAGCTTTATATTTTGTAACCTTCATCAGAAATCTTATGAGATAACATATTTTAATTTGTCAGATTAATTACATAGATAGATCGTAAATAATAATTTAGAAATAAGTCATCTTGCTAGGAATCTTAACCTCTTTTATATTGATTTCTATGTTGTGTAACGTTTTTATCACAGAAGATATAGTTCCTTCAGGATGCCGAATATTCTAGCGCAACAATTGCAAATGCTTCTTCTTTTTTAAAATGACTAGTTAGTTTATTAATGGCACGAGATATAAACCTTCCTTACTCAACCATAATAGGTATACATAATTGATTGCCTATAATGGAAAACGATATTTGCACTAAGAATAGTAGAGGGCAATGATCGAAGTGAAGCTGCTTGAGACTAACAATATGTCTAACATTGCAGAATTGATTTTTTTCGGTCAGAGATAGAAAACAAAGGAAAACTTAATATTACACTACTGGGTATAACTACCAAGGTGCTGACATTTTCATTCTAACCATAATGTAGTTGACACAACTATATTAGTACAATAATAACACTAGAATGATTGGTTCAACTGTAAAATAGATTGTCTAACTATATGATAAGATGGATCGAACTGTTTTGTTTTATCTTTTCAAGATCTAGATTTAACAATTTAGATATTAGAAATATGAATTGCAAAATGTTTATGAAGTAATGGAGAGTTTCGTCCTTAATACTAACATGAAAAAAAATATGATAATGATATATGCATTTCTAGTTTTTTTTCTATTATTTTAAAACCTGCGAATATTAAAATATTGCAAAACCATGTATTTTTGATAATAATAAAGCCATTGAATTAACATTTTAATCCAGTTTAATAGCAATTTGACCCTGTTAGTCTGAATTACAATTTTTAACTTTTTTAAAAAGTTGTCAATGACCACATCTCACTAATTAATACGGATTATTATCCAATGATATCAAACATATACTTTGTAATTCGGGATTATGTTTCACGTTTCCATTTATAATTGATATGGCTTGATATACTCGTTAATTCCACTAACTTAGCCATTATTCTATTTTAGAATTAAGTGGTATTGAATTTTGTAAGCACTGCAAATTTGCACATATTCCTGCATATTACATAACTGTGGTAGATTTTCTGTTGATTGTTCCGGTTTGTACGGGATGATCCGACTACTTTTTTTAATATCTATTATAGGCTGAGTAATGCCCCTGAACAAATGATGTCAAGATTATTCAATTTAGGACAGCATTAAAAAATTGCAGAATTTTTGAAACTATTATTATTATCGCTAATGGCATCTATTAATATCGATAATAATTTTGAGAATCGTGAAATTAGGAATTTTTTGAGATATCAGAGTATACGAAATGCTTTGAAGACTTTTGCAGACTCATTAAATTAAAAAAAAAGAGGAATTTTTTATTAGTATTAATGTAGTACAATAGGTATTTAGTAATCACTTATTTCGTGATAATATGTTAGTAATATAATATATAAGTACTGACGTTTTCCTACCCATCTCAAACTGTTCTAAACTCTCAGAACAATGTCAAAAATTGTGTTCGCTCTCGTCGCTGTGCTCTTCGTGAGCGTAAGTATATATTAAATATTAATTAAATTAATTTAATTTTTAAAGTTAGTTTCATCTATTATGTAAAATTGATCAGTTATAGATATTTTTTAAAAGTAACTTACAACTTGAAAATTTGGATAATTTGTTGAAAGCTATTAAATTAATTGTATTATTTGTTTTAATTTGATTTTCAGGCACGATATTATTATAAAATTTGATGGATGATTAAATTTCGGCATCTGATTCTAATATTTAATACAAATTAAAAAATAATTTGAATTTGCTTTTCAACATTTTACATTACTAATTGTATAATTAACATTTTTTTTTAATTTCAGTATGCGCAAACATCGCCAGTAGCCCGGGACCCTCCAGTCACCATCGAAGTAGTCAAGCACGCACTTGTAAGCCAATGGGATGACTTCACTAATCTTCTCAAGGAAAAATTCCAAAATTATAAAAACAAATTCAATGAAATTAAAAACGAAGGCATCCTGGTAGCGAGCATCATCCTTGACAGAGCAGTTCAAGAAGTCGCCCAGAAATATCCCGAATTTGCTGATCTCATAAGTGAATCATTCCCTGAACCAACAACAAATGGTTTCAATGGATACGATATCGATTATGCCCTGTCGACTATTCTGCAATTTAACAAGAACGTGTACGATAAACTGAAACCTGAATTGAACAAAGTAAGGAAAGAAGTTGACGAAATGGTTCTCCTCGCCATCGAGTCTGCTCATTATCGTGATGACGAAAATTTGGACAAAGTTAGCAAAAAATTGGAAGAATCTAAAGAACGAATGGATCATTTGCTTAACAGTGCCGTCGAATCCATTAAGCCGAAACTCAGTGCTTCAGATGCTAAGAAACTAGAAATGGCTGTTCAGAGTGCAAACGACACGGTTTTCGAAACCTTCGAGAAACTCAACAACACTTTGAAATCCATTGTTCATTTCGTCTACATGAAAATGCATGAGGGTAGAACTGCCATTTTGGGATAAATTTTCTTCTAGTCTAAAATAAATTACATTTGTATTATTTTCATCCATGTACCAAATTATATCAAAATCATTAATTTCATACATTAATATGTAATAAATATTTGTTTAGAATGTTGTCTTTTATTGAAATCTGCTTATGGAACTTCTTTCTGTATTTTCAAAATTAGTAAGTATCAAAATTACTCATGATAAATTGGAGTGAGACTGTATTTCCTGTTCAAGTTGAGTCTATCCTAAATAACACTTCGCATTTGGTGATATTGGCTCTGCGGTAAGCCAATTCTCGTGATTAACCACTGCAGCACTACAGTGTCGCCTCGTGTAAAACAATCGTTTTATTGAATAAGAGAAAGCTTGAGTGAACGCAGAGTACCATTTATAGTACTGTGACTGCACGACCGTAACTGAAGGCACTCGATAACTTAATGAAATTTACTCATTACACGTTCGCATTAAACTGGATCTTAATTTTTGCGACTAAGAAATGTTATTTTCAAAAATTAACTATGCCTAACACAGAAACCAAATGTTGAGCCGGCTGTGAGTCTGAGTATAATTTGTGAAACCCCACTAACAAATTTGTTGGAGCATGAGCTTGTCTTTTATTGCATTGTCTACCATCCATGATTATATATTTCTCATTATTTCATTCATTTTTGAGTCCTTCCACTAAAAAGTCGGAAAGTCTACTCTCTACAAATAAATCAGTAGAATTTTACTAATTGTTAGTCAAATTCTATCAATTTAATTAGTGAAAAATCGGTTACTAAAAATTCTATTTTTATACCTTTTCAATTATTAATTTTACAATAACCCACCAATTTAATTAGTAGACTATAACATTCTCTACGCCTATACAGTTATAGTAAATAACTTAACGTTGAACTGAACTGGATAAAAAACATCTTTTACTAATTCGAATATTAAAACCTAATTTCTGGTCGAAACACTAAACCCAAATTGCTTAGTAGAACCATTCTACTAAGTGCAATTAGGACACCGAATCCCTATAATAACTTTACTAACTCAAATAATCAAATGTTACAAAATGGCCAATTCAAATTTAGAGTCCACTTTCTTAGAATGTTTATTCCATCTATACAATTTTTCAAAATAAATTCATACTTTAAATTAGTTATTAAAACTCTTTACGAAGGAGGAGACTGCCTATCAATTCTTTATAACTAAACGAAAATAGATATCAGCTGATACAATATCTGTCATAAATCCTTGATGTTCTGAGTGATGTTCTTAATGATCTTCTTAACTCAAATTGTGAAACCAATTGCACTATAGATCAAATTCTAAAAGTCATTTGCAACTGAATAAATCCCGTTTTTTGACTTTGATAAATTTTGATAAAGCTGTTCTTTAGTTATTATTAAGAAAATTTAGGGAAATCCATTTGACAGACTTTGTCTTGCAGTGGTTTCCATAGTTACCGTAAGATCGTGTTGAAAGAAAATGGCACCCTTTTTGAATGTCCTCCAGTAACCAGCGGAGAGAATGGCTTTGTTTGCGATCCCGTCCTTTCCTCCAGACTAATAAATGACGTTGGACGGGTCTTGAGACATTCCAAATACATGCAATTTGTTGACGACACCTAGATTTATTTACAGTATCTTGCATCTCAGTTTAATTTGGAGATTACGCAATTGAAGATTAAGGGATTCAACTTTATTAGATAAAAAAACAGGACAAAATTTCGAAACCTGTAGGTATTACTACATTTTTGATAGATTTTAAACGTCGACATCATCTTCTGAACAACAAAGGATGCGAAATAGTGTATTCTTGGGTTTTCATTAAGTTAAAACATTCCTGTATATGTAAATGTAATTTTATGATGAAAATGTAAGAATGCAAGGCACTTTTCTGAAAAAATTACATTTTGTATTTGTTGAAGCGAATTAAATTAATTAGTACGTAGTGAATTTTAGATTTGGTTGTTTTACACGCACTCTGAACTTTAAAGTAAATTTTATGAGGATCATTTTTAGTCAAAAAGCAAAAAATTACATGTAATTAAATAAAAGTGCACTTTATTCATTTTTACTTCACACTGGAACAGCTTAGGAATGGCCCTAACTTTATTATGAGAACTGCACTTGGTTTCTTGGGTTATGATGTCATTAAAAAGTTTCAAATTATTACTTGTACGAACTGCATACTTTATGAACATATTGTCCAGAAGACGAATTCTACATATTGAGGATGTTTATTTACTACACATTTATATTATTTATCTGTCTTTTTTAAAATACATTTGAAACTGAATAGTTAGAATATGTCTTAAATGCTGAGTCATTTGAGTCATTATTTTTGTTTATCGATCATAAATTTCGTATTTTTGTGCCTAGCCATATATAAAGTACAATGGAGACGATGCAAGTGCCTGCATTTAAGGTGGTTAGATCCCGGAATATCGAACGTTGGGGGAAAATATTTAATAATATTTTCAAAAATATAATTTTCATTACGAATGATATTGTTGGGAAAAAAGGGAAAGAATTATTCTTCTTGGAACAAAGTTTAAACATGCAAAAATAATTTGTTAAATGATTTTTTTTAATGACGCAAATTTTTTTCTTATCCCCTGTCAAACATTTTTTTTTAACTGATAGATTTTAACGAATGACGGCTTATTTTTTTATGAAATGATTCTCTGCAATTTGACCGTACTATTTTTGTGTATTTTCTGAAGCTGACGGCAAATACCCATGCAAATATCTCTATTTCATTAAAGAAAAAAACTATTACTTTATAGAATTTCTTGATAATTTTAGTAATTAGGCAAAGAATTTGGAAAAATCCGTTCAGTCAAGTTGTTGAGAATCTCTTTCCCCAAAAAATAAGCCGTCATTTTTTAAAATCTGTTCAGTTAAAACAAGTTTTTGACAGCGATAAGAAAAAAATTTGCGTCATTAAAAAAAATCATTTAACAAATTATTTTTGCATGTTTAAATTTTGTTCCAAGAACAATAATGCTTTCTCTTTTCAACAATATAATTCGTAATGAAAATTACATTTTTGGAAATGACATTAAATAATTTCCCCCCACATATGATTTCCCGGGGTCTAACCACCTCAAGACTTATTAGCAAATTTAAAAATTTTATTGATACAAATTTTTATTGATTCGACTGTCATCGACAATATTCGTTAACTCTTACCGTCTAACATAATCAATATCAATCATCAAAAGCTTCGATGTAGGTTACATGAGCCGTGTTAAATTTAGGTTATGTATCAAGCAGATTCTGTAATTAAAGTCTGAAAATATTCTTGAAATAGTATTCTTTCTTCGAGTTATCCAAAAATATACCCAATAATTTAGAACAAAACGTCTTTGCAGAACGAGTTATTAATAAAACAAAGGCTTGAAAATACTTTGCTTAAAGTCAATTAAAGATAAGCTCAAACAATCCAAATTTATATCGTGATTTGAGTTAAAAATGAGCTTCTAAAATTATATTGTCTACTTCTGCTTTTAACTTGTTCTATATCATCTATAATATTAGCTGTTACGTGCCTTTATGCATAGAAACGATATTAGCATTCGTACCTAGTATGTTGACCTAGGTAATAAAAACGTATTGATAATGGCAAAAAAATTAAAAAAATAGAAAGTTTCTATATATATAACACTTTAAACCCTCGCGTTCGTGACAGAGCATTTATTTCTAGACTTAATTCTAATTTTTCCACTTAGACTAGCAAAATATTTTTTAAGTTTTAATTATCAGTGATTTGTTTTTGATAACGGTAATACAATTTGACCTTTCTTATACCAGTATTTCGAACAACAATATATTTTGTACTTTAACCTTATCTATGCCAAGTATATTTAACATGCCATTATAGTCTCGAAGAATAGAATCATCAAAGCCGTTAAATATGTAATACCTTACCTTATTAATTAGTACAAAATAAAACAATACGAGCTTTAAATGAGGTCACATAGTTGATCTTGAGAAATGTAACGCCTACTAACTTCATAGCTTATTAATGTTTTGAATGATTTCATACTTTGCACCTTTATAATAAGCTTTCTTGACTCTCTTCAAATCAAATACAAGAAGGTCGTCATATAGTAGTGTACATGTTGCTCTTTGCCAAAAACAATGTTAAAATTTATATTCATTTTCTCCGTCGTGCTTATTGCAACCGTAAGTACAGTCATCAATTAATTTTTTAAATTAATAACAATTAATGATTAGAAAAAACATTTAGATAAACTAACACATTGTGACAGTTTAAACAAATTAAATTATAATTAAAAATTACTTCTGTGGAAAAAAGTTGAGGTTTATTTATGAAGTTTATTACTATTGGGAAATAATTATTTGCGTGTGTACATTTTGTTTATGTTATTTATATTTTTCTTTTATTTAAACTAACTTTCTTTACCTCAAAATTATTTACACTTTTTGTGTTCTTCAGTGGACGGGATGTTTTTAACACTTTTCAGTCCTAGTGGATTTACTTTGTTATTTAGTTTAGTTAATCGTGCATTATGTATAATAATACGTTGTTAATCAATAGTAACTAGTTATTAACTTTGGAACTAAACCAAATATGCTTAAGATAAAATGTACTGAAAATATTGAAAAATAATATCTATATTGTGACAGTGGTATAACATTATTAGCTAGTAAATTGGTAGTTACTTAGTTAATTGTACAAAATAGTTGACACCTAGATAGAACAGAAGATGAAATGTACTATGCTACTATGCAATAATAACTTTGACTGTAATTTACACAATGAATTCTGACAGTTTATCATATATAAATTAATAAAAATTGTTTATTATATCACTAATAATTATTCGTCGTTTATATCAATGATAGTGCCTGATTTTCGTAACTATTTTAGTTAGAAGCATTTCATATACCTACTTAGAATTATAAATAATGATTTGTACATTCCAATAATAAACTATCAATCATGATTGACAAATCTTTCTTTTTTTTGTATTAAATTACTGAACTTTTGAAGGTTGATCATGATTATGTTTTTTTTCCATTTTTACTTGTTAATTAACAATTATTATTAATAATTTATAATTATTACTAATTCAAAATTTTCGAATGAGTAAACCTGACAATAGCAAATGATTTGCCCTTATTAGTTAGGAAAATCCTTTATATAGTTTTACTATATTTATTCAATTTAACGGTGAGCACGTTACCCTATTATTATAGTTAAATTTTAACATTTTGTTTGAATATATTTGAATTGGCTTCTGCAATTCATGCCACTAAAAACATTTGTAACTTTTTTTAGCAATACCAGGATAGTTACTAAGTATACAACTAATGAAATGCAGTTAAGAACCTTAGCACCGGGGTGTTGAAAAGTAATCAAATTTATGAGAACTTTGTTTAGATCACACAATAAGCTCTAATTATTCTCCAACCACAACTTTTAAAAACACCATTGAGAAATTTTGATAAATATAAATCGTAAATTCTTTCACGCATTACACAGTACAAATCAAAACTCAGGGTTGTCCTAACTACACGTAAATAAACTTATGATATGTCATAATTTCAATATACGATTTAAACAGATGTTTAATCAAATTAATTTAAACTTTGAGGATGATTCTAATCAATAATTACAGTCGTACCTAATTAATACGTATGAGATACTGGAATATTGATGTTTACATCGAGAATACTAAAAGGCAAATTATGCAGTTGTTAGTCTGACTAGTGCATATTATGTGTAATATCCCAGTTTATTCTATGAAAATGTTATCATAAATTCGTATCTAACAATTTTTTGTTATTAATGTTTTTTATATTTATTTATGAACATATAGATTTGTAGACTAAAACATTATTTAAAAATTATATACGATATCTTATGAACATTACCAAATGATTTTATGAGTCTTCATAAACACATGAAATCGAAAATAATAAAATAACCATTGCAAGGAAGTAACACCACAAAACAATTTCATATTAAATGTTGATATAACTTGAAATAAGATCAAAATAAAACAATGTTTCAATATAAATAAAGCAGATAATAACATAATATTCTTTAAAGATAATGTATAAACTTGCAAATATGGAAAATCGGAAAATGTGGAACAGCTGAAGGTGAACAAAGTTTTTGGTTATAGTTCTTGACAGCGGAAATAATGAATCGCGTTGAAATAAAATTATAAGTATTTAATTAAAAGTGATTACATTATATTTCCAGCATTTTTCAAGGTAGATCTGTCATACATTAATATTACTCAGTAATTAACTAACACTGTCATAATATTTTACAGTACACAAATACATTGGTTTAAAATTAAAGTAATGTTTTGTGATAATTCGTAACGCTATGAATTAATAGTGATCGAATAATAAAAATACAGCTTCCCTCATGGATCTCGTGTACAAAAAATAGTTTGATATTAAAAATATATTAACTACTATCCCTGATAAATCACATGGGAAATATTTTTTATACAGGTTATCATCGAATGTTTCCTTGCTTTACAACTATGAATTGCATTTATGATTTAACACATTTCATTATTGTTGTTTTTGGTTATTTTAGAATTTCATGTTTCTTTAATTTTGTTTGCCTTGTCAATCTTATTTTACCGTAATTCAAATATAATAAAACATTTAGTTTAGTCTATTTTATTTCGTACAGGACCAGAATAAACTGTACGTAATAATGAGTTCTCTTGATATCTTTAAAACTTTCTTGAAAGATTCTGTATAAAAATCAGCGTCCCTAATAGAAAATTTTGTCAACTAAACTAAGATTAGTTACAAAATTACTAAATGTTTAGTTCCCACTGAGTAATACGGTATTTATAATAATTTTTTACCACAAAATGATTATATTATTTAATGGAATGTAGCAAGGAATTAAAACTTTATATTGAACAAATTATAAGAAAATTACTTTAAAGAATCTACTTTATCAACAAATCTACTTTATATATCCTTGAATAATAATTGGAAATAATTGTTAATTATAAATTTATAGCATACAGAGGGTTCGCCAGTGAGTTCGTCAATCGATACTTATAGACAGATATTCCATGAACAATTTGAAGATCTTAAAGAAAACCTGGAAGCGGTAAAAGAGGAATTTAATCAACTTATCCGAGATACCAATGAGTTGACCGAACATGGAAAGAAAGCCGCTAAAGAAATCGTTGCTGAACTTGTAGAAACAGCCGAAGAAGTGAGCAAGAAAATAAAAACTTCCTTAGAAGAATTGTCGAAAACCACAAAAAACAAGATAATTCCAGCGGCCAAAGAAAAACTTGATAGGGTCGTCCTAGAAAAAGCCAAGAAAATGGACGATCTCGTGCAGAAGGCTATTGAAGCTATAGATATGAGGAAAAAGAAAATTAGGGATGGGTTAAAAAGTGCCAAAACTGACGTGCAAGAGTTAATCAACGATTACATAGAAGACATGGCGGCTTTGTTCATTCAGTGGCCAAGTGACAATCCTTATCTGTAAACTTGAAATAATATCGCCTTGTATAGTGTAAATTATGGTGCTTCCCTATAAATTTCAACCTATTTTGTTGTTAATGGTTGAATATTTACTGACGTTCTGCAGGGTTGTATAATTTGCGAATTAATTTAGTAATTCGTACAATCTATATGATAAATTGTAAAGTCTGTTATACAGTCTTGATTAGTGTATCGCTACATAGTATTAAATAATACTAACAAAAAATATACAAATTGTATATGATAGAAAAACAAGAAGAGGATATTTCTTGTGTGAATGTAAAATTACTTTTATATAATAAAAATTTTATAATCTTACAGTTATGGTGTGCTTATTATGATTTAAGCAATAATAGTATCGTCCAAGCTTTATAGTTTTTCCTCACGTATAGTATAATCAATAAGAATTACATGTGCATACAAACCGCTGTAATATAGAATAACTGCAGTAATACCCATAGTTACCCTAACCTTTCTGAATACGGTTATATTAGTGAAAATCTTACTATTCAAGATTACAAAAAAAAAGTAGTAAAAGCACTGTAGAAGGCTTAATTTCAGCTCAAAATTGTGCTAATTTTCTTAAATTAAGTCAACATTTGCGCTCGAAACCTTGTTTTTAGTTTTGGAAACTTACTTTTAGTCAATATTCAGGTTCGAAATAAGAATTATCTAACTTATTTGTCACAAGCTAACGATTTTTCTTTAAGCATAAATCTCGACTAAAATTGAACTTTGCTGTCTGAAAGTAAGACTTTAAGCGCAAAAATATTGACTTAATTTAAGAAAATTAGCTCAATTTTAGACTGAAATTAAGCCTTTTACAGTGCGTAATTTCAGATGTAACAATTTTAAGACTTTTGTTTTCTGTGTAGTTCACACGATTTAGTTGCTATAAAATATTTTATATTGACTACGCATTAAAAAAAAACTAATGGTTGCTTTACTAAATGCAGTCACATCCATACTTTTCGTTTAAATCATTGTATTTTAAAGTTTCCTTGCGCATGCCATAGTTAGCTTGCTCGCCACTAGATGCGGGCGTGAACTGACGCGGTCTTCATTCACTCCTGTTATAAAAATGAATATATGATGATGTTCAGAAGATCATCGTGCCTTTCCGATCGTAATAAATATGACTAAATTATATTACGTGATTAACACTGAATGAGTATTTTAAAGATATTTTAACGAAATCTATTGACAAGAAAAATGTACACATTTAAATAACATTAATTTCTGAGGGAGTGGTCCGATTTATATTTTATCTTAGGAGATTTTACTGCAATTAAATTTAGAAACTAGATCGGCAGACCAATTTAGAACCTTTTAAGAGGATTTTAAAGTTGTTAATCAGTAAGGGAGTAAGATATATTGATAAATATAAATTGAAAATTATTGAAGCTTTTTTTACATTACGAGCCCTCTAAGTGCAATTCTATCCATTGCACATATAATAAGTTATTAATAAATAAATTCATCGAGAATTTTAGGAAATAAGCAAAAATGTTCCATTTTCGAAAATTCTTAGGGTTTTTTCAAAGTATCCTCTTTTGAAGTTAGAATTGCAGTTGCAGAGTCAGAATGTTGAAGCCCCGTTTATTATATTGAAATTTTAACGTATATATTACAACATTATTAACTAAGGATTTTAGAACCCCCTTAAGGACATGATGAGACACGAGATGGGACATTCCTTGCCATGTCTCGTCACGAGTCCCTCCGAAACGAGAATTTCCGAATCGAATTGATTCGAGACCAGATAAGTCGAGACGAGACCAATCTATAATAATAAAAGGTGAGCAATAATAGTGATTCATACCTAATTTTACACTTAATATCTAACTAATATTTTACAATTGATTCCCATATTTTGTATATTGAGAACGTAGCTAAATTTTTATGTATTGATAAATATTTTTTATTGTGAACTACAATTGAAAATTGTAACAATTAAAATCTTCGTCTCTTTAGGTTAAAATGTCGATATTATCTCGTAAGGAGCTTTTGAATAGGTCGGATAGACCTAACGTCGTCATTTCCCGGATCGAAAATATCGAAATATCTCAGTGATGCCACTCAATAAGCGGGATTATACGCATTAGATCGAGCTAACGATTGCATTTTGTAGCTTCGATAACGGAAATATGTTCTTATGTAAAACCCGAAATTATCGATACCATCAGATTAGCAGAATTATCTGGTGTTAAGTGGTAGGATTTGGAACTTGTAAATTTTATTTGTATTTGCATTGCAATTACGTGCACATGCACAGTTGCTTATTAATTTTTTGTTTGTAAATTTTTTATTATTAAAAGCATTATGTGATGTTACTATATTAATATCTATTTATTTTCATTACTTCGAGAGAAAAAAAATATATTTTAATTACAGGAATGATTAACATAATTTTATTTCAATATATTATTTTGTCAGTTCGTGTAACTTAATAAAATGTAATTATTAAATTACAAATATTAACAACAATAGCCAGTTCCTTAACACTTAGAACTAAAACACGTGAAACCCCGATATGTATCATGCATTGTGAAATAAAATATATGGTTACGTTTTCAAAAATCACGATCATGCGAGGTAGTAAACATCATGTAATTATCATGCGGTATCAGCTTACGAAATCTATATTCGATATCAACATCACCGAGTAAGGGGATGCAATTCTAAAAGCATTTCAATTCATCACACATTATTGATCAAAAAAGATAAATTAGATACTTTAAAATCAAGTGACATGGTTTAGAGATAACATGTGCCCCCCATTATGTTCGTCGTCTAAAGACGTTCACTTATTAAAACTGAAGAACTATTAATGTACATAGTTAAAAACACGTTCATTGGGCTAAAGCATTCAATAGTATTTGAATTGGTTACATTGAAACGGCAATTATCCGTATAAATTCAGATAACTTCATATTCACTTTTAAAATAGTCTTGCCTGCCTTAAAAATACGTTTACGTTTTATTTACGTAAGGATTTTGCTACTAAATGTAACATGGTAATATACTACAGGTTAGCTAATAAATAATATCTAAAATTTTAGTAACATCTTAAACTATACATGTAGTAGTATCCAAGCAATATGTAGAATGGGATTATGTACGCACTATAAGCATTATAGAAATTAATTAAACACGTGATTAAGTAACAGAGTTAAATTTCCTTATACAAGTAAATTTTTCGTGGCTGGTAAAGAGTTTTTACATATACTAAATATAAAATTTTAAACTTTGTAGGGTGGTAGATTCAAAGAAGGAGAAAAAACTAATTTTTTTGTTATATAAATCCCGTTGGTGTACTTATTTTACTATTTTTATTAAAGTTGATAATTAGTCGATGACTTCACCTAAATATCTAGTTAAATCTTAACTTTTTGTTCACTTAATTTCAAATAATGTTTCTACAATTCATGCCATCAACTGAATTTCTCGTTATTTTTAAACTATTAGGTGGAATGCTTTTAAGCTACAATTGGACTACGCAGTGTTCTTTACAATACTAGCCAAATTTACTAAAACTGGCATTTAATATATTGATGTCATCTATCGAAACGAAAGTTACCGAATATCCCCGAAGTTATTCCAATCAACAAAATGACTTCGTACTACCAGCAAATATTTTAATCTAAAAGGCTTTAAATGTAAGCGCTATTTAAGCTTTCTATTTGTACTAATGCATATAATGTTACTTCTTCAAATGATATTTTTTTAACTATTCAGCGAATTGAATTACATCCAAAAAACCTAAAAAATTTACATTTTGTTCAATTTATGTGACTATAATTAGGCAAAGTTATGTCGTAGATATTTTAGGTAAAAATGTGATAATTATGAATAGTAGGGCTTAAAAGACTTTTAAAATAAGTATTCACTCGTCGAAATAGCTTTCAATCCAGAGGATATTTTGAAAAAAAAGGGCTTTTCAATTTTGATACTAGACTTTTTTGTTGAAGGTACCACATAGAATCTGAAATATTGTTACCCAAATTCGGACAGCCTGTATACACTAAAAATTATGTACACAAATAAATCATTATTGTTTTCACTTCCACAAGCTGTTATTACTTATTGCTAATGATTTTACCTACCAATAAAGTGTTTCGATTAAAGGAATCATTATTACATTCACAATTCCAGCATATTCCCCGCATCAAAATTCACTTCGAAATAGCACTTTCTCGTAATTCAGTAAAGGCAAGTAAAAATTTGATGACAATATCTAAATGTTTTGTTCCCATTTCGAAAATCGATGAGTATAGTCATGCACGTTACTTTTTTTAAAATAGTTTGTATTACTTGTGATTTTGAGGACATCTTTTGGTTAAAGAGACAAATGAAACAGTTTTAAAATTTAAAGGTATACTTTATCGCAAAAACAATATTTTTGGAAATATTTTTTTATAAAAATCTAAAGTAATGCTGAATATAACTAACAAAATTCGTTAAGGCGACCCACACTAAAATAAACCGGCAGATTTATTGATTTCTTCTGATGGATAACCTGCACCGTGATGGGGTATTCTCGTTTGCCTCGCATTTCAGGTACACACACAGTCTGTTAGTAGCAGTATAACGAAAGCATTTTTACAGGAGGGTACAGAACAATGCTTTCACCAATTTATGTTTGGTGAATTAATTTCTGCGATCGCTAAACGTATGTTACTCTTTTTTGGTATCCGACATTTCAATTAAAAAAGTGTAGGAAATAATTCACAGTGTGAAAAGTTTAAAGTTAATTATTGTATTATATATCGCTAGTTTTAAAATAAAATTATGGTAATCCCTAGATTTTAATAGTTAGTAACCCGATTAATAATTGGTATAACGACGCCTCATTTATAGTAATTTTAATTAGTAGTTATTGTGAATCAAAGTTTTGCTTATTCTAACAAAAAATCTCAAAATTTCACATTTAATATAAAATAAAAGTTGTTGGTAAGTAGTTTATTATATTAAAAATTGCCCTTTCAAGTATATAATTTAGTAGAAAGCAATGTTTTATAAAGCTTGACAGTGCGTAGGATGTAGATGAAAACTGACTTGATAGAAACAAAATTTATTAACTGGCAAACGCAATGATTTTTATCATTTGACACTATTATTACACACCATCCTGATCCGACATCGACGTTATCGTGATGACTATTCGTCATCATTCATAACATACGCCATTAACCATTTGCATAATCCGATATCATCCTTTCCCGTCCAATCTACATCTTCCTTGCAGATGAAGTATTACGAATAATCGTGCTAAACAAGGTTCTAAAGTGGACATTTGATAAAGTTATTTGGCCAATAAAATTTAACTTAAAAATTACTGAGTATATTTTTTTAATTCGGGCTCCATAAATGATATTTCAAACAATACACACGAATTCCTGACACATTAAAGAATTAATTAATTCTTGACAGAAAATATAGATGATTTCGTCTATTCTTGAAAAGCAGAAGGTTCATAATGATTAGAATTTAAGAAATTTTAATTTAGATTTGCATAAGTGTAGAATACCATTTTATCGACTGACCTTTTTGGAACTCAATAAGTGGCTTCAGCATTGATGTGCATTAGTCAAAGGATATGTGGCATTCATTCTGGGATTATCCGTTTATATATTGCTTAAAAGCTTGTCGGATTAGCCCGCACAACGCATTTTATTGTTTCGGTATTTATTGGATACCACACAGCAGTGTTAATATCCAAGACTTTTACCAAGAAATGTACTGCAAACAATAACATTTTTAAAATACATTTTTATGAATCATCAGTGTATATCGGAGGCAGACAATTCTTTTGATTATATGATCAATAACAAATATATAAACAAACTACCAATCTGATTACTGGTATCATGAATCTCGGATCTACAAGTCTACATTAAGTATGTATTCCCGAATTGATAAATATAAATGTCATGTCCAAAAATAAAGAGTGTTTTAATTATTTCAGAAAATATGCAGCAAATGAAGCCAAATAAATCGACAAATTTTATTTTAATTAGTTTCTAAATCGACTTTTGGTTAGTTTCAGTCTTTTAAACATGAAAAATTCAGAGGAAAATCGATTTAAAACTTAATATATATAGAAGAAGATATTTTTAATAAAAAATCTAAGGACAAAATGTGTGATAGTTACTATTTTGCCCCTCCTGAGTCGCAAAATAGTTGATATAAAAAATATTGATAAATACATGTTTAATGACTAGATAAAACAAATAACAGAGACCAACAAAATTAGGCTGATCTCCATACCCAGAAATAGGACTATACTTTTCTAAAGGTTTTCTAGGCGCTGCGTCTAAATCTGGCAGAATTATTCTATTTTCTATCGAATCAAGATTTTAAGATATCATAACCTATTTGGACTATTAAATGGACAGTTTTTTGTCCATTTTCAGTAAGTCTTTGTGTCCGAACAAGATTTTTTTCACAATTTTGCAAAATGCAGATTAATGTGCTATTCATCAGCTTTCATATGCTCTTTTAATAATTCCGATTCGATTTTTTTTTTCATTTTATCGAAGTTTTTTTTTGGATTTATCGAAGTTTTTGTTAAGATACCATTACGATTTTTATTTTTTGCACTTTTAGGTTAGGATATCTTAAAATGTTAACGTGATGGAACAATTCTGAGCAAGAAGGTCAGTCTCATTTTATGGATTATTTTCATACAATTACACGTCGACTAAATACATGAAAGTTATATTTATACCTTGACAAAAACTTCGATAAATGGATGAAAAAAACCGTATCGGAATTACTAAAAAAGTACTTTAAACCTATTGAATAGCACTTCACTCTACGTTTTGCTAAATGGGCACAAAAATGTTGTTCCGACACAAAACCTAACTGAAAATTGTAAAAAACAGTGTTTTACTTTTAGGTTAGGATATCTTAAAATCTTGACATGATAGAACAATTCTGCGACCAAGTTTGAATTCAACACAGGTTTCTGGTTGTAAGTTTTGTTGACCTGTGTAATAGTATACACTACAAGACTGAAGGTCTGTCGTCCTAATCTCCTCATAATAACAAAATTGTTTATACAATCTCTGTCACTGAAAGGTGTGAATGCACTGCACGTAATATAAAACTTTAGTGTACATAAAATGAAAAATATAAAAGATAAGAAATAAACATTTGTAAAGTTTATTTACAATCACGTCTGGAAGTAGTAATGAATACCAAACTAACAAGACAAAAATCGTCAAAAATCTCTTATCCGACATATATAATCATACTCGTGTACATTCATGGCAAAACACCAAATGTTCACACGTGCATTGATATCGTGATTAAAATAAGAGAGACAGAATTCAGCTTAACAAGCGTCGGTCTATCATATATTATTCCTCGTTATTGGAAGAAATCAAAAGTGTATTTTACGTAAGACTAAGGCAGCGGGAGTTTTTTTCAATTTACGCACGTGTGTTATGCAAAAGATAAAGAATGGAAAATACAAAGTAAAACATCGCAGTGGAAACAATTCTTTAGTGTCATGCTCTAGATTTTTATCTGCCAGTCTTAGTTAAATTGACTACTTCATCTTTACCATTAATATATTAGTCATGCATTTGATAACAAAATCAATCGTTAATAGCAATTACAGCCAAGATAAATTTATTATTATTTTACGCCGAATATTGCATCCGAATGAAACAATAATTGTGTTTCCCCTGGTCGAATTTCAAATAGAAAATGAATTGAATAGATTTTATAAAAATCTTGTACGCTCCTCAGGAAGTTTAAATGTCCACTTAAGGATACTTTGAAGGAGCCAATTACCTTTTTCATGAAATTCATGGAATTCTAGACATCGTCAAAATAAGTTTTCGTTTTTCTTTAATTCGTTTTGTGGTAAAACATAGAATACTGGACATTTCTTTTGTAATAATATACGCAATTCTGATATATTTAAACATATCTCTCAAGAAATTATTCGACGTAAAGTCACATTTCCGCATGCAACATTAGTGATAATATTTTTACGCCATTAACGGAGTAAATAACGTAGAACCTATTCTAATGATGATGGACACCACTTCAAACAATCTAATATAATTCCCTGTAATTTGTTCAATAATATTCCGATTATTTTTTATTTATCTAAGAGATTAATTTTGCAATGTCGATATGTATTAGCTGGTTATAAGTTGCACAAGTCGACATTTACTTTCATGAGACCATAAATATTTGATACTATTCTATTATCACTAATCTGCAGGGTGTATTCCTAGTGGAAATTTTATTATTACATTTAGGGCGCTGGTCAGAGTCCTAAATATGACGCTAAAATTTCTACTAGGGTATTTGAAGGACGAGGTAGTTCCCCGCTTTAGGGGGTTCGAAGGTGCTCCGCTGATATGGTAGGAATTTTTACTAAACCTAAAACCCGTAAATAAAACATTACTGAATCGACTTTTCAAAATTTGGGCTCTTTAAGGGTGATTGTAATTACTATAGACTTATTCAGAACTGACCGAAAATTTTGTGAAATAGACAAAACTTACTTATTTCCGAAAATTCTCAGTCAAATCATATTTGGTATTTTCTCGGAAGTCGTCTAGTCTAATTAGAATAGCCTTTACAATGCCCTAATTTTGAAGATTTTATTCGGTCATCTTTAATTAACTTCCTACCTTACCGGCGGACCACTTTAGAACCCCCTTAATGATGAATTATCTATTCGCGGGTCGGCTCTAGGATGGAAGGGTTTGGACATTACTAGACAACATAAAGACAGCATAAAGAAGGCATGGACCCACCCAGAGCCAGTCCCTTCTGTCCCAATGTCGGTCCCAGGTAATACGCTCGACGTACCGACCGTGGAAATGACGCTGCCGGTACGGATAATTGCCGACGGAGCTCGGCATCGGTCCCAAATTGGTACCTTCGCCTGGAAAGATTCCCTGAGTATTCCAAACACTGGACGTAAACAAAGCAAATTGTACGAACGGGTATTCGAACTACAGAGACCATCGCGATGATGATTTCATGTTGTTATTATAAATATTAAATATAAAAGAAATGTCCAAAATCGCTGATAAAATGTTGTAAAAAAGTAACCTTTCGAGGAGAAGTGGGTACAAATCACCTGAACGATGGGTGACATAATGTGATGGAATTTTAGTGAGTAACAGCTTAATTGAAAAACCCTTTCGTGCCGACCATAAAAATATAAAGTACAGAAAAAAGTTACGTGGTGTTCACGTTTCTTGGAGTTTTTTAATTTCAAAATTCACAATATGGTAACTTTTTAACGTGCAAGTAGAACACCGAAAATTGACGTAGAACATGTCGTCACAAACCAGTTTGTCATTTTGGGATAAAGAAATGTATATTACGGTTGGACCACCCCCCCTTTCTCCTTCCCAACCTTATTTCACTGTGTAGGATGAAGAGGACGGGATTAGCAATTGTAAAGGCCCATTAATTTCATTTATAGATACATTAGGGACATCTACCTGTTGTGGAGTTTAGTATTTTGACATAATAACATTTGATAGCTACAAATGAAAATTTTCTTACACTCTCAGCGCAAAATGCTACTTTGCGCCCTAGTTACACAATGTTTACTATTATTACCTACATATCATTTTACTTTTCTTATATTAAATAAATGAATAATAAACTTACAACTTCATGTAAACAGTCCTTATAACTTTCTATTACAATATTTATCAATTAGATGGTAACAAATAGCTAATAATGTGGATATTCTTGTTTGCCTCAAGCAACTTTCTGACTTAATAACGTACGACATATTGTGAAAATCGTTAACGACATCAAAATCTATGAATTCCATTTTTCCCAAATCGATATATTCATCCAACAGAACTTTTTCGATTACAGTATCTAAGCTACAAATATTGTCGACTGCACGAACACTGAGGGTATGGTTAGCATAGGAAATAAATGGTATTGATATTTATTTTTGAAATATCATTAAAAAAGGTATTTGGAAATTAGTTTACTTTTTTCGAGAGCTATGTAATTCAATATTAATTTCGATTATTTATATATATAAAATAATATGTGTTTTCTTGCTTATATATTAGTTGTATAGTATGTCGAAATGGTCATCTTTTTTACTAATGTGGCATTAAAATTATTAAATATGTTTCACTCGAGATTTCAGAATATTTTCAGATTATTTCATTGGTGTTCTGAGGAGGAGGATATTTATATTTTCATCTGATAATGTATTTTCTCACCATATTCCACTACTCTTGAATGAAACGAAACATTTCATTTGGCTTAAACAACGAAAGCATGTTTCATTAAAACATCGTACGCACAAAGGCGAGCATACCCGCCCAAACTAAGTTGTTTTCATATACATATGCAGGGCTGTCCTGCATCAAACACTTTTGTACACGACTTCAAATCTAATTAAGTTAATGCAACCGGTACCTCGTAAAATAAGCTGGTAGATCTACGTACGTAGCCTTTGGATCAAAACAAATTGCAATTGATAAATAAAAGTTGTGTAGAATTACACACACCCTTTATTAATTTTATAACTTTTTGTGGGGGTGGCAAATGTTATTTAATTTGTTCAAACCATTCAAAATTTCACCTTAGTAGTTATTTTGTTTTTGGAGCATTTTGTGTATATCAACTAGAAACATTATTTAATACCTTTACTCTGGAAAAACTATATTTTTCATAAAATTACAGTCGCAAATGATAAATATACTTTAGATGTTCATCAAACAAAGAATGTAAATTCTAACCTAAAAGTACAAGTTATAATATCTATTTTTCTAATAATCTAAATAAATCATCTGTTTTTATTTGAATTCTGAGAAATGTTTCTAAAACTTGTTTTGTGAAGAGTTAAAATTTCAGAAAAAATACTCTCTCCAATCCGCACACTGCCAAAAATGATAGAAATATTATATATACATCATCGTCTTGCCTGAATGGTGGTTCATTTATTTTCTAATATACTTATTTTATTTAAAGGGTGGTTATTTTTTTATTTCAGAATACAAACACATGAAACAGAATGTTTATTTATCAATGCAAAAACTGCAGAAAAATTCATTTCTTTTAAATAAATTTGTTCAGTGTTAAATATATCATATTTTATTATCTGAATTTCGGGAATTTCTAAAAGCACACGTCTCAAAAATTTGTTAGCAAAATAGTGCCAAAAACCTGTGGAAAGTCAACTTTTTGTAGTAAAAACTTGAATAAAAAAAACATTGTACCAAAACAAATGTTTATTTGATGCTAATTTAAAATTATTTTTAACAACATGTCCACAGAATTTTTGCCTTTTTCAGTACGGTATATTTAGTTATTGTTTTTCTGTTTCTAAAGCATTCGGCGAGTCGTTAATATAGTTAGTATGATCTGTTAGGTTATATTAGGTCGGTTTAGGAAGATTGTGTGCTCCATATAATGATCAAACATAAAGATTACGATTGCAAAAATTACTGTTTATTTATCCTAATCAGATATAAAATGTCAAATTTAACATTTTTAAAATTAATTGATAATTTATTTCTCGAAGGTGAGGTGAGGATATTAGTTGACGACTCTATCAAAAAATGGTTCCAGCAACAAAATATGTAACAAGACCTGCCCAGACTCCAACAAGACTTTCCCTGATCAGGTTCGCTTGATCAGGCCATTACGCAGACTATAATAAAATATAACTTACAAATAATTGAACCCATACAATGCATCAAGACTTACCTTATTTACTATTTCCAGAACTGCTAAAAGTTTCATAAATAATAAATCTAAGGAATACCAGTAGTCTGATCAGCACCTCATAAACAGTTCTGAATTCATTCTCGTCACAACTTTTAGTTCATTATTCCTGATGAGGAGTTACTCTCTAAATTCCTTGGAGTGAAAATTGAGTCATTCTTTCAAGAGGAGTGAAATGTTCACTCTATTCCGAGTTATATTTCACTCTTCTAGGAGTGGTTTTTTTCTGTCACTCTGGATGGAATGAAATGTCACTCTTCATCTAGGGAACTCTTCGCTCTTATTAAAAGAGTGGCTTAAAGTTCACTCTAAGGTATTTACAGAGTAAATACTAAGAAATTCAACGGACTTTATAAATCGCATTATTCCCTAACTGCATTCAAACAAAATCTGTCGGATTAATACACTCTACAAACAAAATATCTCAAAGTGTGTCATTTCAATAGAATTAGAGACGAAAAGTCTTGAAATGAGTAACATTGTTTGTACAGTATTCATTTATTTACTTGAACTTCCATTATAATATTTCTATTCAATTGTTTCTTATTTAATTATACTTAATTATTGGTAATATTCTATAAATTCCTTGACTCATCTCTTCCTTGAACACAAGCACTAGTAAGAATGGCATTTCTTCTTTGTATTTTTGCTACATTTACCAACATTTACATATATATTATAAAATATTGTTCAATTATAAAACCTAATCTCTATACTATTTTTTTTATTTAAGTACGCTTTAATGATTATTTCTGCTATACAAAGCAAACATAATTTATTATTTCTAATTTGCTCGAGTTCTGACGAAATCATATTACTTAAGTAATTGAGCAATGTATCAAGAAGCACTTTAAAATAAAATCGCAAAAACAAAATACGTCACGATTTATAATTTTATAAGTAAATATTGACGAAATAATGATAGACACAAAACCTGCGTATCATATAAAATTTAATTCAAAATTGACAGAAGAATCGTCTAATCATCTTCCGTACGCGATGTGAATAATTGGCGTTTAGGCTACAATTGTTAGTTCGTTTGACCAATTCCTTTATTTATTTAGAAGTTCTGAATGCGAATGTGCTGCAATGTTTAAATTAATAAATGTTTTAGGCCATTGTGCATTTATATTTGTGAAATAAAGACAATTATTACTATCAGTATTGTTATATATTAAACATGTAATATATTATGCAGCATTCGTTAAAAATTAATTTAATAAAATCGATTGCATGAAGGAACGCTAGTCGTATCGTATCTACTAAAGTATGTGTTAGTGAATATTTAAACCCTTTAGTTTCTAGCAAAATCGAGGATAAAAAACAAGGAGGTGAACGTAACAAATCATTAATCTTCCTATTGATTTCCTTTTCTTTATTCCGATCTGGACGCTTGCCTTTAATCAGAATATAAACAATAATCTATAACATATTATCTATATCGACCAACACTTTGTTAATAAAAAAATCGTTAGATTGATCTCAACGTTTCATATTAGATTAAACGAATGTAATCAATTGTATTGAGATACATTCCGGGTTTCCGTAACATCATTGGTAATTGTGCAAGAAATAATTTTCAATTTGAAAAATTTTTCTGTCGGTACCTGAGATGATTTCACAGAGAAGACCAGTAGGATTGCTGCGATCGCAGGTGATATCGTGTTTTCGCGGGTGTGAACGAATTTATTAATAATAATAATTCTAATTAGTATAGATTTCAGAGTAATGGATGTGATTTATGTAAACATTGAAATGCAAATATTTCTTCAGAAAGGCATTAGAAAAGCATACATGACAAATTGGCACAGGTGGTGGTAGATTAGCAAATCTTTATGAGATATCACGTACAATTCTCGTGCAATCGATGTACTATATAAAGGACTGGATGGTCGGATCGTTTGTGAACTTCGTACCAGTTGCTCGTAAGAATCATGTCAAAACTCGCGATCTTCGTTTGTGCTCTTATCGTCGCCAGTGTAAGAAGATAATAGTTTAATACAATTAATTAGTTGTAATCTAACATCAAACGCCTCTATTTATCACAGATACATATTTTTCTATGAGATAATTTCAATTTTTTATGTGATCCAACAACGAAGCTGATAATTTAATTTATTTATTTATTCATAAAAAGTGCATGATAATAAATTAACTATACAGGTCTTGTATTACTTTTTTTCTTAAATTATTAAATATACGTGAAATTTATAAATAATAAATGTACTTAAACAAACAAAAAACATTTTTTATTTTGTTAAAGTATGTGTATGAAATGAATTGTTTATGAAATTAATTATATTTTTTTTAATTACTATGATATATAAACATTCGTTTACCTATCTATTCAACTATTATATTAGCGAAATTACCACCCTAACTAAGAAAGGGGCTACTTTTATTAAATTAATGTCGAATTTTAATTCCTAACTAAATTTAATTTATGCACTGTTTCTTTAATTCACTATTAATCCTCTAACATAATAAAGTATAAAAATAATTTAAAAAATGAAATCTAAACATTAATGTTCAGAAAAATCCATAGAATCGGTTGTTAACTTTAACTTTCAATTGTAATTTCTTTTTGTCAATTGTTTTGTTAATGTTATCCATTTTATTTTTAATTTAATTTAGGACAATTTTATTTGCAAACAGCAACAATATTAACGTTTTAAACCGTTCTCGCTATTTTTCCATACGATTCAAATATCTCAAAAATAATTAAACACAAAATAATTACGCAAATTAAACTTCTCTTAACTTATTGACAAATGTACACATTTGATTGCTGACTTTTTACATGTCGAATACAATTTAATATTCACAACCTTATTTGTAGAATTTTGGGTATTATTTAAATAATTTAATATATATTTATTACTTTTATTGTGTAATTATATTATCTAATAATATATTAATCAGCTTATTTTACATTTTTAAAATTTTGGAATGTAAATTTTTGTTACTGACTTTGAATAACTTCAATTTAATATTGTACAATGTTCTTGTAACTTTCTAATAATTTTGGATATAAATAAAAGATATAATAGGTGATCATTAATTAATCAGTTAATTAAGACAGATATGTATAATAATTTTAATAAAACATGGCGAATCTATTTAACAAGTCGTAGAAATTATTTATACTTGAATATATTTAATTTTTTTCACATAATAATAATTTTTTTAGCACCATTAATTAATGAATATTTAATTAACGATTTTATATTTTTAACACTCATCGGTCTGATTTTAACTTTATTTTTATAAATATATAATGCAATAAATAACTGCTCAATCCATTTAGCTAGAAATATGCCAGATTTTTATGACAACCGAATACTCTCATTATACCAAACATGAATATCCAAGTTTAAAAATAGGTCGTGAGATATTGCGCAATTTTTCATCAATGTCAAATAAAACTGCTTAAATATAAACTAAATTAGGATACGACCCACTTTATTTTTGAAAAAATCTTTTGGCACAATTTTAACGGTAAAATTCAAGACGTGTGCATATTCAGCATTATCAAGTGTTTGTATTTACACGTCAGTGCGATAATAATTACGACAACGTACACCTTGAACCGAAGATTGAAGTTGCTACAATAAACCCAGCTTTCTTATTCATCTGGTTTATTTAGCAAACTATGTCGCGACCTTTCCAAGGTCTTTCATAAAATATTCCTAGAAATGAAAAAAAGCACTTTTTTTCATTACCAATTCAAAATTTGCAGGCCGTTCACGCATCGGTGATCGATGGAGAACGCACTGGGCGTTCGATGTTCTCGTCAGCCAAAAACAAATTGAGAAAGGAAAAAGAAAATGTAGATTCCGTCGTCGATGGCTTGGTCAAATGGATCAATGACCAGGTAAGATCTGCGGAAGCCAATGCCAACGAAATTTTGTTGAAGTTGAAGGAAGAAGCAACAAAGTTGGAGGATGGTGTCCGTGAAAAAGTTGAGGAAGCTATAGAAAAAGTAAGCACATTTTTTAATTCTTATAATTTGTTGTTGATTGTCTTGTTTTAATTTAAATATATTCTACAGGTCGAGAAAAAAGTGAAAGAAGCTGCTGAAGAAGCAACTGACGAAGACGTCGATGTATCCGAATGCACAAATTTGATTGCAGGAGTTCGGGATGCCGCATTGGATCTGGTTGTTGGTGTCGGTGCCTGTTTCAACGGAAAGATCGAACAGGGTGCTGGATATATCAAAAGTATGACGGAAACCACCGACAAAATCCTGGATCAGATTATCGAAATCAAAGCCGATGCTGACGATTGCATCCGCGACGTTGATGGAATAACCTCAGCTATCAAAGCAATAATCTGCGTTAATGCCGTAAGTCTCGATTTAATCGCAATTCCGATTCAGCATATTATCTATATAAGTTATTTTTGTCTATTGTTATTATGATTTAACATTCGTAAACAATTACTGGGGATTAACTGCGGAATTAGCCGTAAAATCAATAATCGGTACTGGCACGTTTCGCAAACATTCCGTTATTAAACGCTGGGATTTATCAGAATTTAGTTTCATTTATGGGAATTAGAGCAAAACGTAGACACCGTATTGAAATAGCGAAATGAAATTTACTGTTGCTTTGCATGTCAAAGGCTGGAGTTAGAGCAACCTGGGCAGGAGCTAAGCAAGTGCCAGCTTTGGTAACAGACACGGCTAAGCTTGCGGTCATGGTAGCTGCATTGCCACCAACACTGACGTATTGTGTGGCTAGCAACAGTTTCACAACAATAGAGGAGAGATTTAACGATGCGATATTCAACGTGAGGGCGTGCATCGCCGAAAAATTGAAGGAAGCCAATGAAAATCAGAAACAAAAGGAAGAAGAAGAAGCTTACCCAAAAGCGTAGGATTTACCATTTAAGCCCTTTATAGATGACAAAAATACATTTATAAGATTTGTATTATACATGTTTGCTCGTAAGTAAAGAGTGTTGTTATAAAATTCCATGTTTTAAGCCATTTTTTCCTACAGATTCTGCCCTTATTAAGAAGTAAACTTAGATCTAGTCATAAACATCCAAAATAGTTCGTTCCAGATGCAATGTTGAAGTGACATCGAACTTAGTGTCATGTGAATGAAAAATAGTATAATATGTAATTAATGTTCTTCTAAAGTCTAAAACTTGTCTGCACATAAAATCTGAGTATGACCTTACATTTTTTTAGCAAAAAATGATTGGTTTTACTCAAATGTAATGAGGGCGACAAACTTATCTGAGATCAATATTTAGCCTGTGTTTCATACTATATTTTTTAGTGTGATAAGCGTGGGCTCGATTATTTTAGCCCATCGAGTTCTACGCCCTGAGTGTTAAAACATAAATTCTTGGTAATCAGTTAGACAAAATATGTGCACCAAATATTGTGGGAGCTGTTCGGAGTGTGATATAATAATTCAATTTCCTGGAATAGTACATTAACAGTTTCACTTATTGTACATAAATTATATGTACATGGCACAAACAAAAAATATAGCAGAATAAGTAACCATAATATTAGTTAGCGATTATAGAAGATGGAATATGCAACTAATATTTTTTTTAATGTTCTTCTAAAGTCTGAAACTTTTCTGCACATAAAATCTGAGTATGACAGTACATTTTTTTAGTAAAAAATGGTATATAAAAATCCTTTATAATGGTCACCATCAGCACCGGCATTTTTTACAGTATATTTGCGAATAATTCTGAATAATGTGCAAAAGATCAGTTCCTGCGTTGAGGTGTGCAAAGTTGGAAAAATTAAATAATTAGTTACTTATAGAATAAAGCATATAAACTAACTATACGGTGTTACTTAAATAATGAAAGCAAACATATTGCGATATTCAATAAAATTATTTTTCAATAAAATTTTACTCATTTAAACAAAATATGAAGATAACATTGGAGTTGCTGTTAACTATTTCGGTATACAAAGAGCAGATATACAAAGTGTAAGAAAGTAAGAAGCAGCATCAAAGTTCATTTTTACAAATTCGAGTGTGCAATAGGGTGAAAGTAATTAATAATTATACCGCCTGACTAGTCAAGTGGTAGGTAATGAAGTGATTAAAGATTGGTTATCAGCAAGAAACAAAACTATTCTTGTAATATTGCTTTTCTTTGTAGTATAATTTTTGTAAGGAAAATTTGGTATCGCACGTTTATATAACTATGGTCGACATAATTATACATGAAAATTATTTAAATATAGCAAAGAAAACTACTAATAGTGTCGTTGAAATTAATATGTTAATTTATTATTTTAAAAAATGAGATAGTTTTTAATTATCCACTGGAAACTGTCTAATTCTTACCTACATAACTTGGCTTTGGCACTTACCTAGAACAAAAAATGTATACAATTAGTTTAGGAAGATGTAATAGTATTAAATAATCACATTAATTACGTGTAACTTAATAATATACATATATAATTTTAAACTACTTATTGCGGACAAAAATTAAAAATGATTGTATATTTTAACAATAAAATCATTTTCATTATTTACTATTATAAATGCATTTATTTTAAAACTTTATTTTTCGGCACTTTGATCTGCTTGCAGGAGATTTCATTGTGAAAGATTGTGACAAATGGCGCCCAACTTGGGACGCAGTCCGCTCGTGCATAATGTTATCACTTATTGTTAGTGATCGCGGTTAAGCATCGAACTTATACTTTTACTGAAAAATATCTATAATTTTTACAAAATTTATAAACATACACTAATAAAATAAAATTGTTGCAATTGATAACTAGATAGTAGGACAAGACACAGCCATTATTTTTAGTTAATTTTATTATCTACATAGTAACCTTAACAAATTAAGTAGCCAATTCTACTAAAAATGTATTAGATCCTACCATTTTGAAAGGAAAACTAACTATTTCTTTTTTTTTACGCGTAGTACTATTTAATTCTTTAATTAGTAAAATGTGGGGTTAACTTTGCCATACTGCGTAATTTTTGGGAATATTGTAAATTAGAAAAATATTTTTCGGTTACTAGAGTTTGATCCAACCTAATTAAAATTTTTAACATACAAAACTTTTCAGTGCACGGAAAGATTGCAAAGGACTTACTTGAAAAATGGTTATTTTAATTCTTAGCCGCAGGAATTGATCCGACGACTGAAAATAATTAAAATGAAGAAAACATGGTGGGATCTACTATTGAAAGAAGTTTTGATCATTTTAATCCGGTTTTTTACCTGCATCGTAATTTTTTTTTTAATTGAGAGAAGAAATTAAATTTTTGGATATTGATCTCGGCGTTACGAATCATACAGATCCCTCGCCGGGAAGTATATTACTTAACAATAAGAATCATTAGTGATTTTCTCTAGAATACTTCACCTTTTTTTTATCTTTGCGGTTGAAGTGATGAGAAGTAATAAGATGATTTCATCTTGACGTATATTAAATTTTAGAGAATCGGATTGTAACTTTTTATACGGAGAAAAATTTTTCTTAGAAATTTGTCCATTTTAGATGGTAGGTTATTTCCAGGTTAATATTTTAGTTTGTAAATAAACTATTTAATTTAGACAAAATGTCTCCTTTTTGCGTTTTTTCAGTCGTAAAGAAAACTCGGTGGTCATTTTACATTACTCGCAAAATTGAGCAATTACGTCATATGACTCCTATTTCATAACCGGGCTATAATAAATAAATTTTGTATATTACCTGCATTGCAATCATAATTACTGTTTATTTTTGTGAATTTCATGCTAAAATTTTCTGTTAATTTGTAATTTTCCAACAAGAATATCGATGATGTTTTCTGCTTTCAGAAAACCCAGCCAAAATCGTTTGAAATATATTCATAATAATTGTGTGCTCGATGAGTCTGAATTCATTTTCTGAAACTTTTTAAATCTTTTTATATTTCACATTATTTTCAATCTTTGCAGATGTATTGAAAATATCTTCTGTGAAGCACGCTCTCCATGATTAAAGTTTATGAATTCATATAAATTTAGAAGAATTCAAAATAAGTCAAAATCTGAATCTATTTGATTCGGTTTTCGTTTGCTGCGGATAACCTAACTTTTATAAGGACATATTGCAATGCAAATAGTTTCATATTTATGAATCAAAATATGGCAACAATTATGAATGAAGTTCGTGTTATTGTAGCCTGCCGATAAAGTAGAAAATTACCCTGTACCCTGTAATTTCAATAAGACGGAGTTAATGTTTTAAATTCTAATCCCGTAAAGTTAATTCTAAGTTCTACATGCAGTTTCTTAAAAAGTTGAGAATTGATGTAGCATCCGATGTGAGTAAAAATACCCTATTTCCAAAAATTGTTTGCCAATTAATTTTTTTCGTATCATTTATAATATCGTCTAAAATAATTAAAATTATGTTTACACAGTCGGAATTTTGACAAATTAATATATTAATTTCTAATTTACTATTTTTGTCGTAAATTCTTACGTTATCGTCATGACGTTAACATCCATAAAACGGCCGGAAAACAATAACGTTGTAGAACACGATTAATTTTAAATTCCATGTAAATGGGATATATTGGAAAGTAAGTGATATTAATTTAATATAATTTGATATAAGGGGTTCCAAAGTTTTACTAAAAACGTAAAATTAAAGATAATAAAAAAATTATAAATAAATAACAGACTGTTCCCTAGGAAATATCAAAAACATTACTTGAGAACTGACCGATAATTATCGGAAATTAATTGAAAACACATATTTCCGAAAATTATCGGTCAGTTCAGAATTAACCCTTTGAGTCACGGTAGTAACCCACGTTACTACCTCGATTTCTTTGAATTTTAATTATTTACGTTCAAGTTAACGTATTCCGATCGGTCTTTTTAGTACTTAAAGAACATATCCACATGGCTAGAAATACATAATTGTTTATTGTTTACTTTATATAAATAAACAAACACAAAAAAATCATGTTTTTTTGGAAAGAATTCATTTTTTACGCTATTTTGAAAGATATTGACTTGAAGTTCGGGGGTATATAGGTTTTTGCCGGATTCAATATGGCGGTCAGAAACATGTAACAAATCGCCAATTTTGATGAAAATGCGTATTAGGGGGTTTTCGGGGTCGCTGATTACGAATCCGATGTCAGCTTTACGAAATTTTCCAAGATGGCTGATTCAAGATGGCGGTGATCGAGATGTAAAAAAGCGCGAATTGTGGTGAAAATGTGTATTTGGGGATTCCCGAAGTCGATAATTACGAATCCAATATCAGCTTTACGAAATTCAAAATGGCTGTGAGCAAGATGTACAAAATCGAGAGTTTTTTATGAAAACGCGTGTTAGGGAATTTTCAGCCTCGCTGAATATGAATTTTATGTTGATTATAGATAAGATGTTAAAGTTTCAAAATTCATCAGGAATTATATTTAAAATTTTTGTCCGCCATATTGAATCCGCCATCTTGAATTTAGAAAAACGAACCTCGGATTCGTTATCAGCTACCTTGAAAATCCCCGAGTAGCAATTTTTGTCCCAATCGAATTATATTTTAAATTTTTGTCCGCCATATTGAATCCGCCATCTTGAATTTCGAAAAACTAACCTCGGATTCGTAATCAGCGAACACAAAAACCCCCGAGTAACAAATTTCAGCTAAATTCGATAAGAGGAAAAATGTGTGACTCAAAGGGTTAATTTCTTAGCTATTTTCTAGGACACCGTCTAGAGTAATTAGAACCACCATTACAGGGCCCGAATTTTGATAAATCGATTCAGATATTTTTTATTTTGGGGTTTTAGTGAAAATTCCTACCATATCGGCGAAGGACTTCAGATCCCCCTTAACAGGTTTTTAAAGTTATCTGTCGCTAAAGTATGAATTAACGCTGCGAACCACGCATCAAATATGTATGAATCAATTTTTCAATATGCGACCTCTGTAGAAATTAACTAAAAAAATAAAATAAATTATAAATTAAAAAAAATAAAAAAGGGGAAATGACTATGATTGTAAATAAGTAAAATCTATCCATTTCCAACACTCGTGGTTCAGCTTTTAATTTCTTTGATGCTCTGTAAGTGGCCGTATATGAATAGTAATTAAAATTGTTTTCAGAGTACCGAATTTTATTTTCCAGTTTTTAGTGTCAATTTCTACCTTATCGACGGACGGCTAAATACCGACTCGCTGTTTTCATCAAATTTACATTTATTGTTGCCGAATTGTCATTAAAAAACACATTTTCAGGGAAAATTCACAATTAATTAATATATTTTATAGCTTTTTCTGCATTTTTTCTGAATGTGCATAAAATATCTGCAAAAACGCTACAGAATTCGCCATAATAAATTGATAACAGTAGATTTAAAATTAATATAACAATAATAATAATAATAATAATTTGTCTTTATTGGCACAAAGTGGTTCATAAATTTCCTCTTTAACCAAAAGACGAGTCACAGCTAAAGCTGCTTTACAGACTGACCAGTTGATCTCGAAATATGTACTTTTATTTGCATATTTTAAGATAGGAATTGACGTTATCGACTGAGACGTATCAGCTGTACCTTAAGTGAGTTATAAAATAGTTATGGGCCAAATTTCACTGTTAAAAAAGTAGTCTAAAATTTAAATCCTACAATGAAAGAGTTTCGACGACTTTTACAAAAACCTATGAATCAGATAGAATTTATTTATTGAAATTATGTTAGCTTGAAAAGAAAAAATTATCTTTAGTAATGTTATTCATGTTAAGAAAGGCATAGTTATTCTCTCTCTCTCTCTCTCTCTCTCTCTCTCTCTCTACATATAGTGTTAGTTTTAAACTATATTAGAATAGTTTATTCAACTCCAGATTATAAGTAATTTCAGTATTTAAGAATGAATTATTATAAAATATTACACAATGCCTTCGATGTTAACTTTAACGACACATTAATAAATACCTTTTTAAAGATAGTTGAAGTAATACTGATAAACACTAACGAATACGAAACAGAAGTTAATAATTGTTATTTGTTAATTTTGACTGTCAATTATCCGTCTACATGAACAACTCCAGTGACAGGACGTGATAACTATAGTAACTGCCGATAATAACAAAAATGCACATTACTGTTTCGTTGCATCAGCAACAAATTGGAAGTAGTCTTGAAGGAAATACCAGAGATCAAAATATAAAGAAGTTCAGGCAATTTGAGGGAAAATAACATTCATAGTAATTGATATAAGTCTCCACATTGGTATAGTTGTGAGTTATTTAGATAATTCATTCTATCCAAGTTTTTATCGTAAACCAGCGTTATTGTGTTCAAGGGGTTTAATTTTCGATATTTTTAAAAAAATATAATAAAAGTTGCTATAATGTCGACTAAGAATGTAAAGAAGATTTTCTTATTTCAAAAAAATTATTGTTTCTCATGTGTTCAAATATTTCAAATAAATATGAAAGTTTTTGACTTCCAGTGAGAAATTTTGGTATAGGATTAATCCTAACTACTTCACGGAAAGATGTTCAAATTAACTGGTGTCCTTTTTGCCCTCATCATTTTTGACGTAATGTACTTCTTAATTTCATAAGATCCTTTTTTTCTTAGAAGAATGAAAACATACGTTAATGTTTAAAATTCATTTTTGCCAGTGACATTAATATTAGTTTTTATTTTGATCAGATCGTCTACAAATCTGTGTTCGGTATGTCGAAACTTGCGAAGGAGCTTGAAAAATTACGCGAAACGGAACAAAATTTTAGGGATGATTTCAACGAATCAGTGATACCGTTCAAAGACACTGTAGAGAACTACCAAAAACATGTTGAGAATGTTATGAAGAGGATCAAAGATGATGCAAAAATACTATCGCAAGCACTTGATGAAAGATCAAAAGTTACTTATGATTAAAAAATTTGTTTAATTAATTGTTCTTTTCACATACTTTCAAAGAATACCATTCTATGTTATTTATTCAATCTCATATAGATGAAGTTAAATCCTCATTTTACAAGGAATTCATCAATAAAATATAGTGCAAAAATCTATGACATTATCGTATATTCATGATAGTTTGAGAGTATCTATAAATTTTATGTTGAAATGGAATTTAATCTATCTGGGATGCTGTTACAACTACCTAAATCGTTTTCTTGTTTCATGTTAATTCAATATGATGTAAATACTTTGTGCAGAAAATGAATCGTCTTTCGCAAAAACTTTCACAAGCAGAAGTTGAGATGAACATATCATCTTGCTATCCTGTGTTCAATGAATATCGTGAAAACTATAATGGTTACAAGAAATTCCTTGAGGACTGCTCAAAGAGTAACATTGAAGAACGACAACCTCGTGTCGAAAATATAACCGAAGCATTTAAACGCCTTCTCAGAAGATTTTTAAGTATTGCAAAGAAATCTGGTTTGTGTAATGCCAATGTCAAAACAGTCGATCGAATTGAAGAAGCTATCCACTGCTTCAATAATGTACGAGTATACATCACAAATAAACAGTACTTCTGATACTTTAGAAATAGACATTTTTATGTCAGTATTTAGTTTTCTTCTAAATTCTTTTATTTTTTTTAGCAATTCTTTTTAGATATAGAATTTGAGATATTTGAACATTTCTATTCAGTCCAAGTACAAAATTCGCTCTTGGATATATTAATGATGAATAATGTTCAACTTGGTCTTGAATTTCAATTTTTAGCCGCTGAAAATTGATTGAACGAATAGTTTCGTAAAAAGAAAAATTTAATGATTTAAAACCATTGTTCTGTAAAACATTTGCACAGCAAAAGTAATACTTAACACTTTTAATACAAGGTAAGAAGATCAACTACATCAGTGAAGAAAATGGTACCATCAGTAATAACGTTCTCCAAGTACTCTGCTGAGTTGTCAAAAAAAGTACCTGATTTTTTGGAGGAATGCAATATGGATGAACATTTGGATGTGATCGATGGAGTAATCAGCGATGTAACATTTTACACTAAAACTTGCATAAACAATATTGCCGAAGACAATCAGAATCTGGGCGACTAATGGTTATTCATTTATTTTAGAAACATAATAAATTTTTTTTTATTTTCCGTTCACTTACTACGATTGTGCCTCTTATAGGAATCCTTTTCACACCGTTTTTGCTCTTTGTATATTAGAATTAATTTTTTATTTCAAATTTGTAATTGGCACATTCAATACTTTACATAAATTGGACCCTATAGTTTCAATATCTCTTTCAACAAACAGAGACAATTCGCTTTTCTGCACTTTATTTGTGAGATTTTTTAACGACACGTTCTTACAAATTTTTATTTATAATTTCAAATTATTTTTGATTTTTAATTAATAATTTGAAGAAATTACATGTATCTTTATTTGGCTAGGGTTTATTATAGTACATTGTTATATACCACCTCTGTTTAAATATCTACACTTTCATATATATGTACGATTGTATCTTCGAGAAGATATATGTTATTCTATCATTGTATTTGAAAAGTAAAAGAACAATTATCGTCAAAAAACAAAATCGACTTGATTTTTAATTTCGTTGTGTAAATTTAAAACTACATATTATATATACAGAAATTTTGGTTATGGGAACCTAAGCGGCTCGATTATATATACCAACCAAGATTAGACCAAAACATAACATTTCGATAGCTGTAACCAATCTGCGTTAGGACATTTCGAATATATTCACAAGGATATTTATTTTTTCCTATACAGTAACTGTTACAACAATTTAGTAGCATCGTACTAAAACAGTACTGATTGTGGCCATGAAGTCTGACTGGTGAATATCCTAAACCATGTTTTTCCAACCAAACTAATTTAGAATAATGAGGTAATAACATTTCTCGACCGTTTTAAATAAATTTAAAATAGTAGTCGTTATAATCGGTCACTGTAATGAAAACGAATTTAATTTTAACGTTTTCCTGTCTATGATTTGTAGCCATCTTCAGAAAAAAGAAAAAAAAACAATTATCCGGTCAGAAAAAATGTATTTTGATTCACTTGCTAGAAAGACTTGCATGATGGAGTTTGCATATAGAATGTTTAGCAAATGAATATCGTCAAAGACAAGAAATTGATTTTTTTTTCTGAAAGCTACACATCATACAGCGGATAACATTAAAATAAATTAGTTTTTACTACGGTGACCGATTATAACCACTACTATTTTAAATTTAAACTAATTTAGATACCACACCCATCGAATGAAATCAATCTGAACTGAAGTATTAAGTCCATCAACATTCTCGTTGCAGAAAATAAACCTCTTTTTGATAGCACATTTCCTACTAGTACTTTCAAATATCAGTAAAAAAACTCGTGTTTTGACGAACTAATAATTTGTCTAGAATACTAAAAATTTATTTTATTCTAATCATTGTAGCAGGTAAGTGCGTTGTCCACGATTTAGAAACGTAGCAGTGCATTGTATATGTTATCTAATAGAAATTAGTATGTCGCAAAAATGCATGAATTTATAGTACCTGATTAGGTTTATTGTTTTTTGATACTGAAAGCGTCATACAAGGAAATTCGAGATGTCAGTAATAATAAAATCATCAACAGTCACTGTTTAGTTATATCACATAATGTATTATCACGATCAACAATGAACGTTCCATATAAGAAGAAATGATAAAAACACAAGAAGAGTAAGCTTGACTTTAACATAATACAAAATATTGTATTTTATGCATTACTATAAAGGAAATTAAATTTCCTAACCTAACTAAAACCGAAACGAACGACATTTGATATTTTCATTCAATCATAGGAGCTACTATAGCGGCGCCATTAACTTGATTTTTTTTAAATTTACAGTTAAACAAATGCGTAAACAAAAGCATAATGATATTTTTTGTAACGCATAATAGTTTCTAGTTATTTTAAATAAACAGGGGCAAACAACTCTTTTAGAGGAAAAAAACATATTTTTAGAAATCTTGTTTCTAAGCGGAGATATTTGATAATAAGCCTACACTAATAACTGTTCAATTCATTCATTAAAGACTGTTACAAAATCACCGTTAAATTTAGGAAATTTCATCTGGAGAATAAAATATGGCGGATCAACATTGGAAATGTTAGAAAATTCTTATGACAATAACTTCAAAGTTTGTACAGTAACGGCATACAAATTTGGTGTGCAGTTTTCAAAAGTAAAAACCAAACACGAATCCAAAATTAAAATTTTTAAAACGAAAAACCTGTGAAATTGCACACTCAAAATTGACTGAATTGGCAAATTATGTCGGCGGAAACCTTCGAAATTGGCTGCCATAGGAAAACGCTTTCCCTCATTTTTCTCTGGAACAGTTTGATGTATTATCTATAAAAAGACAATAATTATTGCTGTCACTTTTCACTAACTTTAACGAAAAATGAGCAATGGTAACTAATCAAAATTTTGGTAAATCGAGATTAAGAATTTAAGTGTTAATATTACGTAAAGTAAGGATCGCCTCCCCTCCGCTCGTTTTCGCAACTTGCAGTCAATTTTGGGGGTTGTTGAAACGGACGACAATTTTGAAGGTTCCACTGTGCAAAAATGCAACGTTTGTTTTGTAATTCATTAAAGTTACTTTATTAACTGTGAAAAAGTAATGATTTACTGTTAACAAAAATACGAAAAACGAAAATTTTCTAGCTAATTGCTACCACAAGACACGCATTAGTGCCCAACTTGCAGAAAACTCCTCTACGACTGAAAAAGTGTCAAAATGACATTATCTACATTTTTTAAAACTGCATTTAAAAATATTGAAAATAGTTATCATTAAACAGCAAAGTGTACATTTTCATCAGATTATCATAACTTTCTACAGTATATTTAAAATGATGTTTCTTTTTAATTGATATTTGAAATATTTAAAATAGTTGAACGAATAACTTTTAGTACAATTGATTATTGAAATAGCCACATGCTAAGTAGAACATAGATAAGCTAAACAAATTACACTGTGCGAAGGCAGGATTTCGGCGACAAAGATTGATCTGCATTAGCAACCCTCGTTTGTTGTAGCAACGACAGTTTCCGTCTTGTTACTAAGATTATTCCTGTGTATTTGGTTTCACATCGATGCAGATCGGTGGCATGGTAGCATGCAGTTTACTAAAACACCGTGGTCGATAATATTTATTTAACATAATCGATCTTAAGCTTCAATTTGAGAAAAGTTCAAAACGTCTTAATTTTACGATCGTAGTGACTATGTAATTAATATCAATAAGTTTAAGTGTACGTGTGTCTGTTGGCAGTTCGCAGCCTTCTAAAAGTAAATGCAAATTTTTAATGTCATTTTTTATTCAGTGACTAACAAAAACTGTCCAAACTATTACGTAAGAATTCATCGAATAACCTTCCTATTGTTAATTGCATATGATCAAAATTAATTATTTCTTCTTAAATTATTCCTAATTTGGTGAATTAATATTCATTACCTTCAACCGAACAAAGAAAATATTATTCTCAAGGTTTCTATATCAAAGATATATATCTAGAAAATATATTGTCCAGAATGCGACATCAAATAAAGAATTTTCGAAACATGTACAGCTTGTCTAAAGAATTTCTATTTTTTGTCTCTTATCTTTGATCAAATTTAAACATCTTCAAACATTACTTATCTGACAAATTTATTTCAATACGAAAAAAATCGCCTGATATTTAATTGTGGGTATTAAAATAATAATACATATTTTATCAGACAGATAGACTAGTGAATTACTAAAAACGCTATCTATATTTTCACGGTCATGTGCGAAAGCTCAGCGTAATGTGTGTGCGGATTCCGAGTATTTTAGTTAAGTTTACAAGTCACTGAAGAATTACGTATATTTCTTTATAATCTCATTAGGAACAAACATTCTACAGGTCATCATGTTAGCGCATTTATTAATATTCGCGGAGATACGTTTTGTTACTTATATAAATAGCTAGTGAACAATTGTCCTACAGGATTCTTCGCAGTCACTCCACAGAAAGATGTTCAAATTAACCGCCCTTCTTTGTGTCCTCGTTGTTTGTGGCGTAAGATCCCAATTTCATTAATAATTATTTTATCTTTTTTTTTAAATACACAATAGAATAAAAATTTACACATTTTTGAATTTATTACTTACAAATGTTATTGATTTGTGTGATGAGCAGCTGGCCCAGGCTTCGGAGATCGATGGATCCCGTGCTGGTCGGGCAGGATTCATGGATTTAGACAAAGCAAAAGCGGAATTTGAAAAAATCGTCAATGATGCAGTTCAATGGGTTAAAGAAAATATCGAGAAATATACGAAGTCAGCAGAAGAAATCGTAGAGAAACTCAAACTTCAAGCACAGGAAATCGTAGAAACAATTCGTAAACAGGCCACAGACCTTATTGGAGAGGTAAGAAAATATTTTTAATGTAATATAGGTTAATAGGTAAAATATGTTTACTGTATAACTCGTTGGATCGAAATCAGAATATTAAAAAATTTCTTGCAATACCTATCAATTAAAATCTTGAATTCAATTCAATATCTGAACTTTTCTTTGGTGCAGAAAAAAGGTTCTCAAGCATTCTGGTGCATCAATACTTCTATACAATAGTTAAATCTTCGGTTACAAATAAAGTTCTAAACTAGTTCATTTAACTTGATTCGAATTTTGTTGAATTGTGAAATTTTTTTATGTTACCCTCAAATATGATACTAAAAAATTAACTTCGTGCAGGCGCTTAAAGAAATTACTGATGAACTTTCATCAGCTGGTGACAAGGTGGACGTATCATCCTGCAAAGACATTCTGAAAGATGCTCTGAAATCTCATGAAGATTACATTAAAGATGTTAACAAATGCGTAGACGGTAAAATTGACGAAGGACTTGGTTACGTCAAAAATATAACTAACGTTGGTGAAGAAGTTCTCCAAGAATTCGGAAACCTTAAAAACGAAGCTAGTGAATGTGTTAAAGATGTCAAAGGATTTGGAAACATCTTTAAAGCTATCGTTTGCGTCAATAAAGTAAGTACAAAAAATGTCCATTCTGTTATTCTCTAAAACTACTAGTCGTCAAAAAGATTTCTTTCATGCGTCACACTGACTTAAAATAGAAATTAAGATAAAATTATGACAGCTGTCTCCTATTCATGTATTGGAATTTTGCCTTTTGTGATTTCACAGTTGAATATGTAATACCGGTCAACAAATCTATAATTTTGTTACCTGCATATCATTATCTTTAATAGATAATTTTTATTAAGATTAATATTTAATGATAACAGTTTTGCACGTGGATGCAATATCAACAAGCATATTATTAGGAAAAATTCCAGTCGACAAGTAAACAATGTCAATATTAACGATTTCCTAGTAAAATACATTTATAAAGAATTAAATGCATATAATTTACGATACATTTATAAGAAATGTATGTTTAGAAAGTTGGTCAGTTGAGTTATATTCCACTTGTTTATAATAATAAAAATTGTAGGAAATCAGGTTAGCGGTATTAATATAAAGATACTCAGATTGTTTTCAAGCTGTCACATATTGAATGATTTTACAGTATATAAAAAAATGATAAATAACCGTTTTCGAATTCCCTATGATCGGTTCCATATCGAAGCTCTCATAGCCATTCAGTTTTCAAAGTATGTAGAAAATTCAGACAGCATCAGTGAGAACTGACAGTGTCTAATAATATATTCATTGCCGTGGGGGAATTGTCGATAAGTTCCGGTTGTCCGACACTTTTCGTTGTTTTAAGTAAGATACTTTAGACACCGTAGTATCTCATTAAAAATGAAAGATATTCAAGGGACATCAAAGGCGTCCTTTTTATAGTACCAGTTTTTAGGCTAAAGTTCAAAGAAAAACATCCGTAAATAAACGAGTTGTTATAATGATAAGAACACATCACAAAATTTCTGTTATACTAAAATTTTGACAAATTTATTAACCCTTTTTTGAACAATTATCAGAGAAAATCAAAACCTTAAAATAAATATTCCACATTTTCATTGTCATAAAATTTACCATTGATTTTAATGAAAAGTTTAAATTTGGTTCTAGTGTATCTATATATATATTTATAATGAAAAATAAATTAATAATTTTAAAATAATTTTCTAATTATAAGACTATTTAACAAAATGCCTATAATATGAAATTTGATGTACAATATATGGAATTACTTTAATTAATCTTTGTATTTTTTAAGGCTGCCTTTAAAGCTGCTGTAGCGGCTGCCAAGAAGGTGCCATCCGTAATAAAATCCATCGGTCACATCACTGTAATGGTCCAAGGCCTTCCAGCTTCTTTACCAGCTTGTGTACTCGACAATGGCTTGACAACTACAGAAACAAAATTCAACGAAGGAGTAGACAATGTTAGAGGATGCATTGCTCAAAAGCTAAAAGACGTCGACAAGATTATGAATAAAAATTAATTGTTATACCTTTTTTTTACTTGTAATAAACAAAAAATGTATTTGAACTTCTCGTAATACTCGTAAAAAGTTCTCGTTGGTATAATCGTACTTATATCTCGACTAAATGTTAGCTGCTTCTTGAAATTTAATTTCTCAATAAGGAATCGAACAGAACATTTAGTTTTAAAATGATTTAGACATTTTAAGCTATCCGTCGTTTCATTTTCATGTCATTAAGTTTCAATTGTGTGCGTAAGAATCATTTGTACAAAAAATCATTTCTTTTAAATTTAATATGTTATTATAATATTGAATAACTTCCATTGTATAATGACTAATAATGTATGCTTTTGTATGATTAAACATTCGCTAAATCAAAAGATGATTTGCTAGTTTCGTAGTTTTAAAAATGACAAATCTGGTAATAAATTTATTTTATAAAAACGAATAGTTAGAAGTGATAGTTCTGGGTCACAGAATTAGCAACAATTATTCAAAACTAGGGATAAAGACTTTTAAAAACAAAATTAGTAACTACTCACATTTACTATTATAGCTCTTATAATACACAGCAAATATAGTCCAGTTCGGACAGAGTAATCTTCCATAGTATTCGTAGGTATACATTTACTATTTGGCTGAAATAGAACTTACAGAGTAGAAATTCAGTATATAATCACTGATTTTTATTGAAGAAGGGACTACTGAAGTGAAAATCAATGCGCATTCACTGAAACGCGGAGAGTTTAAATAATTATCACTGTCATAATTACATCTTATCCACGAAGAATTCAATCGTTATAAAAGTACACTTTGAATTCCAAAACTGCAAATGAAAAGAGTCACGTAGGAACCACTAGGTGGGGAAAGATGCAATGGAAATTAGTCCATTAGTCATTAGTCATATAATTAGATATTTTATAATAAATGTAGTTTACTAATCGTATAGAAAAATTAGTTATGGAAAGCTTTAATGTGCCATATCATTTAACTAACTTTAATTTTTATGCGCATAAACATACGTTAAGTTACTTTACAACTGTGAGACAAGTAAAAATACTTCAAAACCATGGTGAGAAATATAATGGATTTGTATACTAATGTTGTTTATTTAACCATAAAGAAAACAATAAAGTCAGTGTCTTGTGAAATATTGTTTAATTGATGGAATGAGATAAATTTTTGTTTAATGAATTCAATTATACTTTTATATTACTGAAACATTGTTTAAACTGTTTCTGATTAGAAAATGAAATGATTAATCATCTGAATTAATTTTAAACTAACGTTTGCTACTGGATAAGACCAATAATAAGTACAAAATTGCACACATCAACTGTATTTTTCTAAACTAAAAAACACTCATTAATTTCGTTGCTTCATACATAGTAAAATTACCATCGTTCTGTTTCTTAAGATAGAAATTTCCATGAAACGTCCACTTGTCATCTTTTAATCAAGTATCATCAAATACAATCGTACATTTTCTTTAGTAAGATTTTAATCAACATTTGCGGATAAGATTAACATATTACGTAAAAACCAAAGATTTCTTCGAAAAAGTTTGGTAATTAATTGCCAATAATTACTTAAAAGCACCTATTAATAATAATTAATAAATTAAAGGTATTTTGAGTATAGAATTCGCATGTATTTCGCAAAACTAGAGGAACGTCTTTTAAATACTAATATATGACAAATTCATGTAAATTTGCAATTTCTTTAAAATAAATAAATTTCTGACAGATGGATAATCAAATTCCTACTCCACTTTCAGTGCATAAATAACACACTTTTTGTCTAGTAAAATTTGAAATAAATCATATGCTGCAATATTCTTGAAATCAATATAGTAGTTTTGGATTTTTCGAATAAGTGATTAACCCATTAACAACTGAAATTACATTTTTGAGTGGACTGCATTTAATTTATCTCAACGAGATTTTTGGTCCACAGATCCCTTGTTGCGGTTAGAAGTTGTTACATCTGGTATGAGTCCTGATGAATTTGAGGAAGTAAAGAATAAGATAAAGTATTATATGCCTGAATATGAAAATCTAAATGATAGGGCATGTCGAGTACAAAGAATGTTAAGCATTTTTAATCAAAATATCATGCAATTTGTCACCTTTATAACGGCTTTATCAGTGGACGAAATGATGCTAAAATTTTAGGGAAGAACAATTATGAAACAGTGCATGAAGTCAAAACCTATAAAATGTGTGCTCAAAATGTGGGCGTTATATATTTCTAATTGCTACCAGTTTATTTCCTATGACATTTATTGTGGAAAGAATTCGACGGGTATTAATGCGTTCTGAAATACGTGCAAAAAAAATGGACGTGGACAATTCTAATAAAACTTGTACAGGTATATCAATTACGAATGCATATGTTCGGGGGAATTCAGCAAATGATACAGAAGAAAAGAATGGAAGAAAGGAATTTGCAAGGAATAGTTAAATAAAAATCGAAAACCATAGGGAGAATAAAAAACAAAATGCACCAAAAAAGTTAAAAATACAGCAAACGAAAAAATGTAAAGAAAAAATGAAAAAACGTAAAATGCAAAAAAAAGATCCTCAACAAACGCCCACCTTAACTTGGTGAGAATCGGGCAATATTAATATGTTATAAGTTCAATGACATGGGTGTTTAATGTTTACTTTACACAATTTCATCATTTTTAGTTCAGATTCGGAATCATAGACCCCGACAACCCCCGAATCAGTACTTTCATTCGAATTGCGGTTATTTTTCAGGTTTTTGGCGGCCATATTGGATCCACCATTTTGAATTATACAACTCAGAGTTCAGATTCGTAATCAGCGACCTCGAAAACCCCCAAGTAAACAGTTTCATCCGAATAGAAGCCATTTTTCGCATTTTCGTCCTCCATATTGGATCCGCCATTTTGAATTTTACAATTAAGAGTTCAGTTTCGTAATCAGCAACCTCGAAAACGTAATATAAGGTACTTTACTAACCCGTTTGTTCGGTTTGAATAACATTTTTTTTAATATTTCATTATCAGTAAAAAATACTCCTGAATAGGCCGCCATTTTGTTTACACCATCATGAATGTCAAAAATCTACCGGGGTAACTTTTTAATACAACTATTAGGTCCACGATTCAAATACGTTTTAGCGCAATTGCAACCCGATATGACAGTGAAAATATGAATTAAAAAAAAATATGCCTGAAAAAAAAAAACAGTTTTTTTAAATTATTTTGTAAAAAACACATACACGTTGCAAAGTTAGGCAAATTTCAACAACGCCATTGAAAATAGCGACCTCGAAAATAGAAAGATATGTACCTTTCGATTTTTTCTAGCTTCTCTTTCCATACGAAATATTCGATGGAAAATGAGAAGAAAAAAATTTCATTTCAGACGTTAATGGGTTAAGCAAAACATTTCATGGAAATATTATAATAGTAGTAGTTTACTAGTACCATTGAAAGTTATTTTTAATGATTTCAGTTAAAACTACAATAGAGTGTGATAATTCAAGAATACCTCCATTAGACCAATCTATATAAATCGTATCACCCTGACATGGGTGATTCTTTTCGCGACAGTCCATCCAGAACAATCATGAGAACCGCAATCGTTCTATTTGCGATAATTGCCGCCACCGTAAGTTTCATTTAAAACCTTACTATCTCAATTAGTATCTTACTAGGTTTAGGGAACATAAAAATTGGTCAAATTATAACTAAAAAACTAATATGTTGTTCGATTCATCCTAAACTGTCATTTGAAAATTAGTTAATCGGGGTTCATGATAAAAATTAATTATCATACCATTACCAAATTAATTTTTTATACTTAAAAATTGTTTTTTAAAAATGTAGCATTTAGTGTAACACAAATTTCATAGTTATCAAATTATAAATTGAAATTTCCCAGTAGTCTACTAATTACTAATAAAATCGTACGCTACTAATATCACGTATTAATAAAATAATATCTCAACGTCTCTTTATTATTTTATGTCCCATTTTGGCTAACATTATTTTGCATGCTCATGAATATTTACATTTCTTTTTTTAAAAGTGCTGAATAATATACATTTTTTTAATTGCTTATAAATCTATACAATTTAAAATTTAACATTCCAGGCCTTACAGGTATCGGCAAGTGATGCCAAGAAAAACGCAACTCTGTACGATTTATTAAATGAAAGATCAGTAGCAATTAAGCGTAAGATCGATGCAGATACCAATGCTTTACTTACTTGGATCGAAGAAAAGGTAAAGACTGCTAAAGATGGTGCAGATGAATTTTTGAACGTAATCATTAAAAGGATGGAAAAGGAAACGAATGTTCTTGAAGTTAAGGCGGAAAGCGTTTTGAACAATGTAAGTGAACTTGGATTTAACCACATATATACAGTAGGACCTCTCTTATTCGAACCTCTCTTATTCTAATTGCCTTTCTTATTCTAATTGTCCAGCCTCTCTTATTCTAATCGTTTCCCCACAAGTCTTCTCCCACTATCACACGAAAAGTCAACGAAAAATATTGTCCACGAATCACAAGCTCGCAAGCAAAGTAAGTGGGGGTATGGGGAAAATTAGAATAAGAGAGGTCGGCGCCATCTTGAAAAACTTTACTAATTAGAATAAGAGAGGTCCTACTGTACTGTCTCAGCAGAAACATACATAATGAAGTTTAATAATTTATTTCTGTTTTGCATATTTTCTCAGATTGTTGTCTATGTCGATAAAATTGTCAAAAACTCACCTGGAATTAATGTTGACGAATGCATAGATATGGCAACAGGAATTCGAAATACAACTTTGAAAGTAATCATCGACTCCGCATTGTGTGTTGATCAGGAAATTGCGAAAGGTTCGAAACAGCTAGGAAGCATAAGCGACAATATCGATTTCGTTACCAAAAAGCTTCAGGAAATAAAAGTTGAAGCTGCAGAATGTTTCAAAGATATTCACAATCTCAGAACTGCCCTTAATGGTTATCTGTGCGTTCAAAAAGTAAGTATAAAATTATTTATGTAAGATTTTAAAAGAAAGTCAGAATTTATCAATTTTATTAAAAATTGATCTATTTTCATATAGTATTAGACAATAGAAAACAGGACTTTTTAAAATTTATTCAAATGAAAAAGTTAAGAAAAATTTAAATTTTATGCACCTTTTTTTAATAAATTCGCAGTTTTAAGAGATTTTATTATAAACGGAGTTTAATATCGAGATTTTGTTAACAAATGTCTTTGTAAATAAATAAAATGTCGAATTATGCATTCAAAAATGAAATTATTCACACTATTGTATAGTATTTAAAAATATACACATTTGTTAACAAAATCCCGACTTTATACTTCGTTTATAATATAATCCCTTAAAACTATAAATTTTTGAAAATAATAGGTGCATAAATCTTAAGTTTTTCATAACTTTGTTATTTTAATAAATAAAAAAAAAATCCTTTTAGGATGTCATTTCTAATGTTTAATACTATATGAAAATAGATTAATTTTTAATTTTCATGAATGTTAATGAAATATATGGCCAGTTCATAAATTCTGACTCAAGTCAAATGACATGAGATTTTATATTTCATTCAAAATGTTGGTTTATTTTTGTAATTGCTACTGAACCGCTAGTCTAAACATTTTCTCCATTTCAGGCTGGAAAAAAAGTTGGATACATGGCCACGGAACAAATGCCATCTTTAACTACTGATTCTTTCAAATTGGGTACTAAGCTTTCATCGGTGACAATCAGTTTAAAACAATGCTCAACCGATAAAGGCTTGCAAACCATTAACGAAAGCTACAATACTGTTACTGCATCAATTTTAAATTGTGTGCACCATACAATGACGAATAGAATGTTGGAATTTGAAGAACATTCTTACGAATAATTTTTAAGCTATTTTATTAGTCATGCAAATTATTAGGTATAGAAAATAAATATTTTATATTTTAAGTTCAGTCAATATTTTTCTACATGTGGACATTTTAATGAGTCAAGTGTCATTGATTTTCCCAGTTAAAGTATGTGTGTATGAATGCAGACTATAACTAATTTTTCTTCTTAATAAAAACATCCATACAGATTAGAACAACACAAAATTTAACTAAAAATGACTCCACTTAACAACAGCAACAAAATATATTATATGTTTTTTATTAGTTATTTATCGTTTTTCTCATTCTGAGCGCTATAAATTTTACTGAGGGTATTAAAATACTCAACTGAAACGAGCACTCGATTCTGTTATACTATTCATTGAATGAAGCATTTATAACAACTTGCAGTAATCGAGTACAGAGAATAATCGAGTATCAGATTCGTGGTCGAGTTAGTGGTAAAATCAAGTATCGGATTCGAGTACAAGTTATGAAACAAAGAGATTCTCGAAGTCCCCTAATGCATGACATTAATTAAGGATTGTTTTACATTTTTTTCATCTTGATTGTTAAAAGACATGTAAAATATTTTATTGTTTGTTATATTTGGTTTAACTACTTTAAAATTGTATCTGAAATAATGAAATGTTGGGAGGCTATTGAACAATTTAAGAAGTATTACGAACACAACAATACCTCCCAATATTGGCATTTTGAATATCGGTCACCAACCAAAATGAGTCACTTCATTCCTCTTAATATTATCATTTCTCCACTGACATGCTGCTCACCATCATCATCTATATCAAAAGGTAAATTCGAAGGAATAAAAACCATTTTAATTTGCATGCACCAAGAAAATTAATTAAAAAAGAACATTTCCAAACTGACGAAAATCGGCTATACGAGCAGTTATTCGACTGCCAAACATTGTATAACAGAAACCAAAAAAAAAACTATCGGCTTTATCAGAATACGTGATTCAATTTATTTATCTTTCACAATATATTTCCAAAGAAATTTCTGAGAAAATGAGCTTTATCTTTGATATTAGTGAATCCATTTATTCACGTAGAGAGAGATGTTATATTATAATAAAAAAAAAGTGATAAAATATAATCTTCGTGTACGGAATTCAAAAATATTTAAATAACTTTCTAGTTAAAAATGTGTTAAACCGATATATTTCAGATGAAACAATTTTAAAATTTGACTATAGGTTGTCTTTAGGCGATAATTAAACAGAGTTCGTCATCCCGTTGTCTAAATTCTGATGTATTAAACCAGAAATATCTAGGCTTTATGAAATTATTCACTTGAGTATTGTAATTAATGTCCAGTAAATTAAGAATTGCATTAGTATATCATTAAACATCGTTCACCACAACGAAAATTATGAATGTGCGAAAAATTATGCAATTCTACATTTGTGTCATGTAATATTTGATGAATACGAAATATGAGAAACGAATATAATTAAATCATTGTTTCCTAATGACCATTAATTATAATTTTGATGTATCCATTTCAATTTTCTAGAAATGATGTTTACAAAATTGTCCCAAAGGTGCCCTTGACCTACCCATTATTCCATTATGGAAGAATGATAACCAAAAGAGTTCCGTTATGTTTTATTATAAAAGAGGCAAATGTTGGTAACAATTCGTATCAGTTTACAAAAACTACAGAACCATGACGAAGTACACGTTTTTCGCTATTATCGCTGTTCTTGCAGTCGTAAGTGAAAGATTATAACTTGTAATAACGCATCTCATTAACATTGCACTCACATGAGTTTTGTTATAATTTATCAATTTTCAACTTTCCGCATTTTTTGTAATGACTTTATTATATGCAATTTTTTTTAAGTGTCATCATTGTTTAATATCAGTGTCATCAATTTTTAATTATTTTGAAAGAAAAGATTTCTACTTTTGCCTTTCATCACATCTTGGTTGCGCTCATAATTTTATACTTTTGTAACATTTATTAATTTCGATCTTAGTAATGATCTCTTATTTAAATATAATAATTATTATCTCTTAATAAATAGGTAAAAAAATAATTTAGTCCAATACGTTTTCTACGATTCTACTACTTAAGTATTGTTTTTTTACCTACTTGTACAATATTTATAATTGTCCTTTTTTATTATTAATGACGTAATTTTTAAACGAACGTATCATTATTGTCTCAGTGAAAATAACTTTTTTTTTATTTTGCGTTTGAAATTAAATAAATAATTGAAAATGTCGACAAAAAATCATTCATTTTATTATATTGCAATTTAATGATTTAGCAAATAAATAACTTTGGTGAATTTAAGCAACATATATGTACATTATATACAACATAAAATACATTTCACCCCTTTATTGTAGATATGTTACGACTTTTTCTTTATTTATTCCTAACAATTTGTTGCGATCGAGTAGAACTCATTATGATCTGATAAGAGATTTTCAAAATGGCGATTCAAACATTTTGTTGCTAAGTTCAATTGGAATTTGTATTATTTTTATTTTCATTTTATTGTATTTAATTGGTAAATTTCGGTTGTATCTTTATTTTAAACATATTTTTATGGTTTTCTTAAAAATTCAATTAGTTATAAATATTTGATCCGACATTTTGAATTTTGAAAAATTCATGATCTGCTAGCCCAAAACCCTAAAATAGTTTCGTAAAATTCATTGAAATGCTTTTAGCCCAAACAAGTGAAAATCTTACTTACCATAAAATTAGTAATGTTCATGCAGCGGCTATTTAATTTACACTATTTAGGTAAATTAACCAATATGTTGTGAGCTTTTATTGAGAAACTATAACACATTGTATGATTAATGAAGTAAAAGATTAAATTTTCTTTGAAATATCAAATGATTTTATTCTAGTAAAAAGGTTTAATAAAAAGGTGGAAATAGTTATGTTATTTCTTTACAAAGGTTATTTTCGTTTAATCAATTTTATTCCTAATGATTTACTATATTCATGAACGTTGAAAGTGACTTACTGTGAAACGATAGTAGATTTGAGGTGATGTACTCTACTGCATATTTAACAATCGGTCAATGGTAAACGGGACAATATTATTGTCTTATTTATCACATAAATAGCTAATTACACTGTTTTTTGTAATTCCATGTTACACTTTAATAAATCGTTAGATTAATCATATCTCTCTCTCTATGTAGCAGAGTACATGTGTCATAAAGATATATTTAAGTATTTCAATATCAAACGTTGTACAAACAAAAATAATCCGACAGCTGTAACAAATCCAGGGCATTGTTTTTGTAACAAATTAGGCTTTTATTTTCTATTATTTCTTATATAAAATATTGAACATACTGAATTCAAATATTTGATGTACTGAATTTTTTAAATTTGTTAGAACCATTATCTTTTAAATTAATTCTGATTCTGGCTGATGAGGGCTGCAACTGGTAGTCAACCTTGTTTTTTTAACTATCGTTATTCCGAATAACAAAATAAATTATTAAATATTTTTGCACCTACAGAAATATTAGAAGAAAAATATTTTTATTTATTTACATTCTTTACCCAATTTCTAACAATCTTCACGTACTTAATAATTATCATTGATGTTCATAATACAACATGAATATGTATAATCTAAATTAGTTTTTAATTAATCTAAATAGACTAAAACTTAATTTTTACATTCAAATTAGGTTACTAAAGCGGCTAGTAGCGAAAAATTATCAGTCCTGGATAAAATCATAGGAATCGTAGATGACAAAATTTATGAAACTTTGTTGAAAATCGAAGATACCGTAGATGCGGTCAAACGAAACACCGATAAAGTAGTTTCTATGGCCAAGAAAAATGTTGAAGAAGATGCCAAATCGATTGACAATAAACTCAAAGAAATGGAAAATGAGGTATGACTAAATATTTTAGTATTAACTTTAAATTAAATGATTTTTATTTATTTTTAATGAAATTTTTATTTTGTTTTTTAGTTCGAAGAAGCAGTTTCGAGAGGTAGAGAACAACACGTTAATGCACAGGAATGCATTAAATTTTTGTCCATGAATGATGTTAGAAATGCTGTTCGTGATTTTACGGAAAGTACTGAATCTTGCATCGATAAACAACTTGAAGAAGCAGCTACATTGGTCCAGAATTTGACTATAAGCGCACAACACTTTATCACCGAGCTGAAAGCCGTCCGAGAAGAAATTCATGAGTGTTCCGGTTTCTTATGTACATTGAAAGTAAGTATGGAAGAAAGTTTTGCCAAAGTCATCGTTATTTATTTAAAGTAAAATCGACGTTTTGAATGCATTTAACAGAACCAAATGAAAGGGATGGAAAGAGATTACAATGACCTTTGCTGTCCCATTTATTTTGTTGTATTTTGGATTAAAAACTGACAAAACACTGGTGATTATTGCTAACATTTTAATTTCAGGTTAAAGCAAAGGCGATGGAGAAAAGCGGCAAATCTATTGGAGTAATAGTTAAACAAAAGCTGAAATTGAAGTTCATGATCCTATCTCTGCCCGTGAATTTGGCAATTTGTACAGCAAGTGACAGTTTTGACAACATTCGTAAATCATTCGATATACGCCTACGTGATGTCAAAAACTGCGTAGAAGAAAAGATTAATCAATATGACGAATCTAACGATGAAACAACTCCTCCGATATTGTAAACTAACATTATGTTATTATATTAGTTATTGTATCCTAGTCAGAATAAAGAAAATTTGTTCAATTTATTAAATAATAAAATAGAATTCGGTACACGCACTGCAAACAAAATATTTAGTAATAGTTAATGGAAGCTGATTTCAAAGCATTTACATTACAATAGTTACTACAATTGTATTAACTATTAGCACAACAAATTTATCCGAATCTATGATTACAATATTTTATTTACATTAAAGCTACTGTAAACAAACATTTCTCTCAGTGCGTGGTAAGGATTGAATTATAACTGCGTTGCATTGATTTTAAATTTGGTAGAATGTTTTAAAAAAATAATTCAAGTGCGCAACGTAAAATGTAATTTAATGACAATCATTTAATAATATAAGCAATTTGAAACAAAAAAATGTATAAATATTTTCTAACTTTAATTCGAAATGATGCGTTGGTTTCAAATATCAATAAAAATTGAGTTTGACAATGCGACAAGGAACCATCTGAACCTTCAATAATAATAAATATTTTAACTAATCAAACTGTAAGCTGTTGGGAGAAGGAAGCAAATTTGCTTATATTTATATGAAAAGTATTCTAGATATGCACGTGAGGCCGACTAACTAAACCGCACAGCGGCGCTCCGAACACCTAATGCCTCCCACCCCAGTGCCGATACTAATCGTGCGGATTACCATCGCAGTCACAAATCTAAAAACTGCCCCTCCCCTTAATGTTAGAATCTTAGTTTTTTTGGTAGTCATGCATAATAAATTAACGTTTCTTTCAAAAGTAAATCTAGTAAACATGTTTAATTTAAAATTCCTCCTTATTTAATGCAAAATTATTGTGGTTACTTATTTTTAAACATTAATGTTATTAATGTTATTAATTAAATCTCTATAGAATAAAGCAGAATTGTTATAATTTCAGAAAAGAAATATAAAAATTCTTAAGTTTCAAGATTCTACAATAATTTATTCAATATAAATTATATTGTTTATGTGAAGGACAGGCAACGCCCTACGACGCAAATGTGATACACGTAGCATTTCATGTTTCGCTCATTTATCACTTCATAAAACTGACAATGTATTTTGAGTATTTCGAATCGTATTATTTCTGACATTTTTTACATATTTGTCTTTTTTGGGAAACTAACATTATTCCTTGTACATTTTTTATAAACTTCATTTCGTGTACATTCATATGGAATATGAATTTTGTGATTCAGTTGTGTTAAAGCTTAGAAATCGCATTAGAAAGTTGAAAGTGCACGTCTGGACAAAGTGATGCTTAATTATTTATCATTCCACATTTCGCATAACGAAGGAAACATTGTTGATGATTGAATGCCTTTCTGACTTTGTATTCATAATAGAAAACAATGGAAAAGACGTAAATACAATTGACACTATATCAGTCATTATCGGTAACTGAAGTGTATTATTGAGGTTCTTCATCTTACTTGAGATTTCATTTATTTACAAAAATGATTCACGAATTAAAACAGCGTGATCCCGATATAATTAGTCGTGATTTGTATTTAATTTTATAATATTCACCAGAGACCTTTGAACATTAACAGCGCGTCACTTTGCCCCGTGATTTTTTTTTGTATCTTGGTATCCGTAAAATGCATACCAGCTAAATATCGTGTTTCCTACTGAATGAGTGATTATATGTATGTTTACTCATATTCTACAAAAAAAAATAGATAAACCTCACAGAAAACCTACTTATAAAAATCTGCAATTTATGAAATAAATTCTAAATTGTTAACATTTACGAAAAAAGAAAAAAATATATAAATCATCACGATTCGGCGTTCCGCTTTTAAAATATATTATTTACAATATTATTATTTCTAATTATTAGAATAAGTGTCTTGAATTTCATCACTTGATTATGAGCATTTTTTGCTTACATTTTATTAATGATGAAAAAGGCAGAATACTTACAAAAATCTATTAGCAACATTTTATGTATTTTCATGAATTGATTAAATCGATCTCAGTAAAAGGTTTTTATAAAACAAATAGCTAGTATAGTTAAAAAAAAGAAAGAAAGAAAGCCGTAATGGAACTTGTATTGCACATTCCACGTTTCGACCGTATTCTATAGATACGATATATTCGTGCATGCAGCCCCTGAGGAACCTCAAAAAAAAATGATACGTGCGTATACTGAAAATCCCATTTAGGCAATTTTTCTTTTGTTGAATTACCTTGCAGAATTTTTTTTAGTGAAAGCTTTCAGTTAAATACTCAAATCTATTCATTGTTTATATTAATTATTTAAATATTAACAATGTTGCAGCATCGACGACATTATAACTTTATATTTCTTGATAATAAGAAAACTTGTACAGAGCCTGAACAAATAAATGGGATTAGAAAATTTGAGAAACACGGGGGTTGTAAAATTCTTTCGATTTCTGGTCTAACGATTTACCAACTAAGCGATGAAAAAATATAAAAAGTGAGAAAACTAAAACTGTGCAAACATATTTTCCAAATGAAAACCCAGCAAAAATAATAGCAGTGCTATAAAATTACTACAAAATATTATACAATTATAAACGAATAATCTAAAATTACAACTAAACGTTGTAACCTAAGAGTTCTTCATGGATTAAACTATAGTGCTGTCAATGTTGTTTATGGAGTTGCAGCAGTTTGTGGATAGTGACGTTGCAAAATCTCTGATTTCTCTTACGTTGAAAAATGGAAATAATTGTTGAGAAAGTTTAGAGTGTCTAATCAGTATTAAAGATTTTAAGTTTAAATAAATAATTTTGTTAATTCGAAAGTTATCTAAATCGACGCGTTCTTAAATAGTATTAAATATAGTCAATTTATGCTGCACATTTTCGTTTTTTTTATATTTAATGTATTATTAGGTTTACGACGTAAAATAGTAGTCACTTCACAGACTATAATTCAACTTACCATTGTTCTTTGAATATTTTCCAAGATGCTGCATTGGAAATATCCTAAACTTATCTTCTCAGATTTTACTTTCACACGTGATAAAAATAATTATTCTCATTAAAAAAAAGAATCCTTTGAACACCTATTTTTCATACATGATTTTGCTGTAAGTTACTTAGTCACGAGCATACTTTGAACATTTTATTTAATAATGTTATTCACGGAAAGTTACAAAATATGAAGTTATTATGAAAAATATCGAACACTAAAAAATTTAACAGAAATCAGTAGTGTTACTTACCAGTGGACCATTTTTTGCATCTTTAATAGATTTTATTTAATCCAAGTAAGACATCGAAGTAAGAAAATAAACGTAATTTTTAGTAACTGATGCAGTTGCACATAGCCTTCTGGATTTAAGAACTTATGTACTAAACAATGTGCAAACAACCAGAACAGTACATTAATGAGTAATTTTTTTTATTATTAATCCAGAATTGCATATGTGAGTGGGAATTGAGACACATCTCATTTTCTGCAGGGCATTGCTCTGATTTCAACTGTAAGTGTGATAATAGAGTATTAAAAATGTCTAATTATTTTGTAATTATCTGATAGTTGTTAATTTGAAATCGTAATTTATCCGATGCATGAATACTTCGTTTATTATCTGCGACAGCTGGTGATTTAGCAATAGCATCATACAAAATGATGTTGAAAAGGTTTTTACAGATTTTATTCGGAAAAGTCGTTTTTTCATAAAGAATTTCTTTTAATATGTAATAACATCAATGACTACTTTGAATCCTTTTAAGATATGTACTTATTGTACGATATTTTTGATATTATATCTTCGTTCCTTCGTTCCGAATGAGTAATTCGGTTTAAGAGACATGGAAAGTGTTCCGCATACGTGATTTGACGTTGAAAGAGACTTTCCTGCATTGAAAAGACAATTTAGCATATTTAAGTAAATATGTACATAACTAGTAAGTTAATATATTCTTAAATGAACGAAATAGTTTCCTAAATGAAGTAAAAATCAATATAGGAATAAAATTAACGCTATAAGAAAAGATTTTCGTAATTCAAGTAAATATTCTTGAATTTAAAATACTTATTATTCAATATTTTCTAGTAAATTATGTATATTTAAATGTTTATTTTTATTTGTGTGTAAAATTATACGTTACGTACTTTGCACTAATTCATTGTTATTAGCATTTAAAACAAGAATTTGATCTTCATAATAATATTATTGATTTCATGATAAATTATTATTTTCAGGCATCTTGCCTGGCTAATGTAAGTATTTTGAAATGTGCACATTTTGAAAATATAATCGTTTTTTACAATACAATGCGAAGGTTTGGGATAACTAAAGGAGCGCCTAACATCGTAGCGGATTACGATAAGTTAGTAAGTCAAATGAATACCCAGAACGTGAAGAAATATTTAAATGATGAGCCCTTTAATACACTAGAAATAAAGCTGGAACAAGTACAAACTTGTTTGACCTTGTTAGAAATTGTGTCTACATTCGAGTCAGTTTTTGTTAATAAACTTCCCAACGGACACGAAGGACCCAAATGTTGCTAAAACGTTTCTGGAACGTTCTAAAAACGTTTTAGAAACATTCGGGACTTTCGTGTCCGTTGGGTTGTGTACTAAATAGTTGGTGGACAATAAACTTGGCTAGTTACCCTTTTGAAATGTAACACTTTTGTGGATATGTTTTAGATAGCTTTGTGGATAAGTCTAAGTATCTTGTTTCTATCATTCTTAGTAGGTATTATTCGTAATATTTAAAACACATAAACTCATAAGATTTTGTCCAGGTTTTGGGCCAGAATTTTGATGGTATATGTGGATAGGTTTTTTTTATGATAATCTAATTTGTACATGTTTTATCCATTTTCAGGACATTTTGTTTCCTTTTTTTCCTAGTATTTATCCATTTTAGGGCTGTTGTTCTTTTAAGCATTTTTATAAGGATTGAAACATTCTGCACAATGCTAAAAACGCATTTTTCTCAGATTAGCTAGATTTTCAATTTCAACGTTATTCACTTTATACGAGATCAAATACTATTTTTAATTCATAAAATTATTAAAAAAACAGCGTGGAAGAAAATTCATTAGATAAACCTTGGATAGTTATTATTCAGTTTTAATGTAGATATAGAAAATTAAAAAAAAATATTTGCATACATATTTTTAATAACTTTTCTAAACAGTTATTACAAAACATACATAGTGCATATGGGCAACCTACAGGTTATTGTCTTCTAATTAATAATAGCAAGGCACAATTTTTCCAAGAAGCGCGGACAATGAAAAGAATAACAACCTTCAAACGCAAACAACATACATTAAAGATTCTAAACAGTTCGCTTTATTTCATATGCTTCCTTTTGTAATGTTGATTTATTTCATACATATTTTGAATAATTTTACTGAATAGTTATTAGGTACGATTTTTAGATGTATAATTATATGTGGTCAGCTTCAAATAATCTATTTCTGTCCAATATTTAGACAGTTTTGTAATACAAAAAATGATTTACTGATTTGTGGCTAGTTTTTATTCAAAATTAAGTAAATTGTTGCAAAATGGAACCAAGGATATTTCTTCGACTGTTTATCGTAAAATAATAAAAATAGATAAGATGGTATTATAGCAGTCCCTCATAGTAAAAAGTAAATAGTTGTTATCTAATTTGTGTACATTAATTTCTGCATGAATACTGCATTAAGTGCAAGTAATAAATTATTAAAATTTCAAATGAATGAATACATCATAATACATAGACTATCGCTGGCATAAAATACTGCATTCATAACAGCAAAAAACATTATGACAAAATATTAACAGTAATTATTATTGCTATTTTTATTATTTGTAAACTGATTTGATCTTATTTAAGGAAGCATTCTTTTTCGCAATTCTATTTAGGAATGAGATATTTTCTGCTGACATAATTACATTAAATGAATTATTTTCATTTATGCATAATTTCAACATGTAATGAGATTCACCGTATGTTTTAAAATGTAAGAAGTAATGAGATTTAAAAAATGTTTCGGAAGCATATTTTGTGAATATAGTTTCACAATTATCTGACATTTCTAAGAGCAAAGGAGATTCATAGTTGTTCATTTTCTCAAATATATATGATTGTTTATAAATATGGACATATTTAAAACAAGTCATACATTTAATTTGACACTGTTACTTGTGAAATTCCAAAGTAATTGCTTCAGAAAAAATTGAAGAAAATTGTGACAGCTGCTTGGATTCATTAAGTATTTCATAATTCCACAAACTTTGACATTTTGTTGCAACTCAATAATGGAATAAATAAACCATTTGGGATATTTTTTATATATAAATTAAAGTTCATAGTATTTTCTATAACGTATATCGTATTTTATTGCATACAAAAGTCTTCTGGATCAAAAATAAATGTTGATTAATGGATAGAGAAATGTTGATATCAAATATTTACCACTATCATTAATGTTAATAATATATTAATAAACATCTGTAACAGTTATGAGCAATCAGTTTTCACGGTAGACTTTTGTCCATTTAAGTAGAACTCTTATTTACTTACCGTATACCTCAGCTACACAGCAGATGCCTACAGACTGTTATTCAGTGTATTTTATTTCGTGATTGTACCTGTAATTTTTGTTCGTCGCTTATCAAAATTAATGAGTTTCTTTGATGGCCATGAGCTACGTCACAGAAATCAATATGCAAAAACTAATTGTGCAGAAACTAATGTAAAAAGAAAGAAGTTTTATGAAATTATGATCTCACGATAGAAGAAGCATTACATTGTATTTTTGTTTTAAACATCTCCGTGGGAGATTTTGGTTACCACTGAGAAAAGTGTATTTTATCAGTTACTATCCCTTGGCATTTAAAAAGTGTATTATAGCCCTTAACAGAAATATTATAACTAGTAAAATCCTCCGTCTTTCAGCATTTGTTTTTGACGGGTTATACAAAACTGTATTAAAATCTCCTATTTTAAAAGAATGTTTTATTATGACTCACAGAAGGCATTTTTAATATTTTAATTTGCTAGATAAATTTCCATAAAGAAATATTGCTTTTAGTTAAAGAGAAAAGGCTAAAATAAACTGACATATTGGTTAGAATAATCTCAAATCTTCGTCTTTTAACAGGTAATAGAAAGATGGCAATCCCTATGCGTAAAATACTATCTTTTACGGGACATAAGAAGTCTAATACTGGGTAAAACACACTTTTCTCTGTGTACTTATACATTTTTGTTTTCTATTGTAAAAACAAAAGAAGAGCACCTCGTTGAACAGCTGCATTCTAATTTGAATGTTTTAAGAACCCCTTGTTGCATAATCTCTTATTTGTATGAATATGAAGATTTAGAAACGTAAAAATAAAAAATTGCCATAGGACAAATCCCAACTTTATTGACGAGGTCAAGCCGGAACTGTGTAATTTTTGTACTTCTTTTAATCTTAAGTTAAGTAAGGCTCAATTTGATTAAACCAAAGGTGTAACAGATATTTTGAATTAGTATGTTACTCGTTAAAAATTTTTGTGTTAAATATTCTTTTACAAAATTAAAATCTTTTATTACGAATCGCATGCACCTGATACTGTTTCCCAAAAACATTGAATTATGACATTAAAACATGTGATGAAAAATAAAGAAAATCAAATATTTCTATTTGTCCCCGGTCGTGTTTCCTCCGTCTGTTTCAATTTATTCCCAACAATTTTCGTTCCGATATTCCAATAATATGCGATAGCATAAAAACAATGAAATAAAGCTTCAAATGACACTTATTACCAGTCGTATCCTTTCACATTTCTGCATTGTATATACTACAAAATAGTATATTGTGTATCTAGGGCGGAAAGGTATGTATTACGAAGCGGGCGATACTGCAGCTCGAGTCGGGCTGTAATAAGAATAGCGGGTGGTAAAAATTGAAAAACGCCCGTGCGCATGCGCAGTTGGGTCCTCGGCCATAAATGACAACTTTCCGTTCGCTTAACCTGCACGGAGAAGTGGCAGTTTTGTGCAGGTGTGACAAAAAAGAAATTTCAGTATCCATTCAAAATTTCCATTGGGTATCATCATTCATTGTTAACCTCAACACACAAGAAATTTTTGGATATTAACTTTTTTTATTAACATATGTATATGTGATTGTGACTATTAAGAATAAGATCGATTTTTTTGTTACACAAAAATATTAATGTTGCTCATATTTTTAGATTTGGGATTCATATTTGCACGTGTGATTACAAATCGACCTTAAATTATTCAATACGTAAAGAGAATGAGAAGTGAAAATGATCATTTCACTTAATTATAAAGTAAAAATAAAGATTTCACTAATTTTTTAAGTAAAACAATTTAATTTTCCTGTATTTACACCTGATAAATGTGTTCACACGCAAAATAAGTGAAAATTCCAATTATTCAACCTTGTACCATTTATATTTCCAGGACTACAAAAAGTCAAAAAAAGGTGAGGCCACTTATTTTTTAACATAGTTATTTTACAAAATTCTCTTAAACTTTATCTTATTTAATAGCGTTTACAATATTATAGGACCACACGGAAAAAATCATGAGTAGAATTTGGCAAACTTAGTCGTGTAAAATTTACAGAGTCTCATTTAAAAGCAAAACTTATTGAAAAATATAAATAAATAGTACTTTAGCCTTTAAGTAGTAAGTTTTTAAATGACGTTTAATCACAGATTAACGACTAGATATTCTATAAGAGCATTCGCAAGAAAATGTACATCAGTTACATTAAATAGAAAAATTATCTAAATTTGTTTACTTGGAAAAGATTTTAATACGTCATTGGCATTTATCAAGCATTTAAAAGATTCATAACAAATAAACTGTATTAAATTAGGATTGTTCTTTTAATTATTTATATTAACAATGTTAAATTTTTACCAAGTAATAAGTAAAGTAAAATTTTACTTAAGTTCTGTGTAGAATCTACTAATTATTTTTTTCTGGGCAATGAAAACATACCTGATGAATATTTGTTTCTAAATCAAGAATAGGACAAAAGAAATGTTTGTAAACGTTCCCTGGACAAAATTTCTTATGTAAGAATGAAAGGACGTACAATTTAGAGTTACAAAATTCAGTGTCATCGAGTTTAAACTTATGCAGGTAATGATTATCGTTTGCAGGTAGTATGATGTTTTAAGAGTTTAAGGATAAGGTTTCTGAAAATATTCTCAAGAATAAAATAACAAACTTTATTACTCAACCAAAAATAAACAAATAATATATTATAGGAAAACATAAACGTAACATGTAAATCTTGCATTAGTTTATTTTTATAGTTCAGATTTTTTTAATATCGTTATTTGTATTTCGTACCACTGTGGGAAATCGACTCAGATTAGGAAAAACTATAGTCTGGAAAGCATAAAAATTAATCAATAGTAAGAAGTATATTTGAAAGATGAAAGAGCATGAAACAGTAGAATTTGTTAAAAGTTGTAAAAAAAACATAATTTTTTTCTTGTTTGATATTGTCAACATTTCCACAACAAATGTGTATACATATGCAAATACATGTGAGCGTAATGATCTACCCATGTGTAAAAGCTATTTCATGCTCGTAAAATGCAGAACACCGTAATAACATTTTTTAATTGACTTTTCTTTTCTTCCAGTCGAAAAATCATATACCAGGTTGGGTAATGAAGAAAAAGTCGTAAAGAAAAATGAGCCGAGGGTTAGAAAGACGTTATTGGACCATGCTAGTGGTGCTCTTAAAAAATAATTATTTTCATTTCGAATGGTCACAGTAAACTGAAATGTTAAAGGCATTAGAGAGAGATTCGTACACATGGCCAGTTCAATTTTCTTTCTCTTTACAAGAAGAATATTTTCCGCCATGGTAGATTAATAAATAATGAACGTTACCTTTTTAAATTGCGAAAATATAAAACAAATTCTAAAAATTCCTGGTTTCAGTAATTCGTGTTTAGAAACTCATTGAAACAATATTCTACTAAACGCTATCTCAAAAAATGACAATATGTCGATTTCAAATCATTCGAATAAAATTTTTTTTTAACCTTACAGATATATTTTTTAAGGTGTGCAATAAGTTTATATCTACTGTGTATCGTAGGTACAAGTATATAATACCGATTTTAGTTATAAATTTGAAATCTCATCAGATAAACGTAAGTTTTAATGTTTTCTACCTAACCATTGCAGTGCCTTCATAAAGGTGGAATTTCACTTCAAAATGAAGTCACACTCATCTTAAAAATCCTCACTCGTTTAAGCTGAAATTAACTATAATGACGTTATTTTCACTTTAAGTGACTTTAGTGTTCTTATGAGTTGATGGGTATTAGGGACGTATATAAAATTTTGCAGAGATGAGACCCCAGGTACCATCTTTGAATATCATCAACTTACGAATCGAATAAAATAGCAAATAAATAGATAAAAGTAAAAATTGTTAAAAAATTAAAAACAATTTTTAAAAATATCTTAATAGAAATCCAAACAAAACACACTTCAGATTGCCCAAAGAGAAAATTACAGTTCCTATTGACATAAACTTAATAATTCACAAATATATATTTTTCCAAGTCAAACTTCAAACAAATTTTGATCCAGAAATAATGTTAATTTAGAGACAATACCAAACTTTATTCGTCGAAAAAAATTAGAGAAAAACAAAACAACCTATGTACAATCTGTAATTCGATGATCGCGTGGAGTAATTTTAACGATAAAAAATGCTCATTATTAATCAATAAACATAGTTGTTTATGTTATTATACTGTTCGCTTTTTAATTGGCATTGAGAACAATGGCACCAAACACGGTTTCTACACGTGTAGCTCCTACAAAAAAAAACAGAAAATCGATTTTTTAAATGCTTTTAAGAATTAAGCCTTACAAAGTAACATTACTGATTAATCGATTGGCACTTTACCGCTTACAAAACTATCTGTAATTAAATATAGATTTGTTCTTAATTCTTAAAAAGAATTCTTAAGATATGTAGCAATTAATTATAAGTAGACTGAGTTAATCGCATATTACCTAATTTCAAACAAAACCCTAAAAGCTCAAAAATGTTGAAGATCTCAGAAATTTATATAAACGTTCAATTATATTGGGTTGTAATGAGAAATATAAAAATTCTCACATACATATTATCTTTGAATTTGTAAGCAACTCTTTCTCCGAAACTAAAAATTAGTTTAAACTAAATTGAAGTATTCAGTGCTCGAAAGCTTCTGAAGTAAAATATTGTTAGTGTTATTTATGTGTACTTGACGCTTAAAGTTGCTCATTAACGATGATTGATAAGCATCTCTATATTTGTCTATCAAAATTAAATTTAATATGACTTGTAGTCGCTGATTTGTAGTGTTTAATAAGAAAATATTTTCTTAGCAAATGCTGCCCTTGCGCTTTTTTCATCTTTCTCTCTTAACCATCTTAAATCTTATAAAATTTTCCATGCCTGTAAATAAATGGTATCACTATAATTATGCACGAGGACACCAAATATCTGTATAATCTACAAAGCATGGAAGATGATAACAGCTCATTAGGGATTTGAAAAAATTATGCCTAAATTCGCTACTATATAAAATGAGAAATACGTTCCCAAAAACGGATTAGTATCGTGTATTTGCGAAATCATGTTGAAGTTCGCACTTCTTTGCTTCGTACTAGCTGTTGGTGTAAGTAGGAAACCCAAATTATTAATTTTCAATTAGTAAACAATGAATCATTAATTGCTATTGAATATCCACTTAGACTATTTTACTCTTTGAACTAATTTAAATCGGATAATAATTACTGTAACATTGTAATAACTGAAGCTAATTAATTCACATAGATTGAGATGCAAAGAATATTTTAATAAACCCTAAACAAATATTTAATTTTTATATTAAATGATTAGATAATAATTGTTTAATTTTTAATGTCGTGCATCGAGGCATTAATTACTTTATGTCCGCGAAAGTCTGTATACTTTTAATTGTAATTGATTTTCAAACAGCGTCACAGAAATGTTGTAACTGCATATAAATTTAGTTATATTTAAATAATGATTTAATACTCTGATTTATTGCATAAGATTGATATAATAATTAACGAAACCAGTCCGCAAGATTGTTAATGATCTAAAACTTCAGGAGAAAAAGTTTCCTAAATAAGAAAGCATCTTATTGAATTTTCATCTTTGACTATAAATGATGAGGAGTTTTTCTTGTCAATTAATTTGTCAGCCGAATGTTTAAATATTTTCCAAAATATCGAAAGTGGTTATGTAAAGTTACTTTTTATGTTTCGTATTAAAATCTCAATAAGGGTGAATGGATGAAATATGATCCAATTTTTACTAAAATTTCATAAGCAAATTACGCAGAATTACTATCCGAAACAACTCCCTAATTATTTAATTTAATATTAATTTAATAATAAGTATGAACTTTAATCTGTATTGCTAATATTGAATTGAGGGAGTTTGTACACTAATTAATGTAAACATAATACATAAGCAATAAATAAGTGACACTAAACCTTTGTTAGAAAACTATTATTTAATCCACATAACACTTTATTCATTTTCGTGTAATACAAATAAAAATTGCTTAGAAGTTTGTATATAATGAAAATTAGTTAATACTTGAATTTTACATAATCCTTGGAAAAATTCAATAAAATATAAATCAGTTTACTAGGAAAACGACGAAGGTAAAAACTATCGTAGTTCGCGCTAATCCTTCAATCTCAATAAGTTAATGATTTATTTTCAAATTGAAAATTGAAGTTAACGGAAATGAAGAAAGTTGGTAATTTGTAATGGCCCTCAAAATCTCTCATTACTTTTTTTATATAAATCTGGAGGTAATAATAATTATAAATCGTAGTAAAAATAATTAATCTTATTTTTTCTTTAAAAAAATTAATTTGAAATAATTTTTAAGCATGTATTTTACTAATTAACATGTGTAGTTAGATCGTATTAAACATAGGCATTGGTACTAGTTAAAATGTTATTACCTTCAATCGATAATCCTTACAAAAATTGTAAAAAAATAATTTTTACTTTGAGCCTATCCTAGTTGACAAATGGATTTCAGTCAACGATTTAAAGGGGTTCTAAAGTAGTCCGCCGATGAGGTAGGAATTTACTCTAAAAAAGATAAGCTAAAAATGTCTGAATCAATTTGTTAAAATTCGGCATGTGTAAGGGTAATTCTAATTACCGTACACGGCCAATTAACGAATTACAACGAAATTAATTAGGAATTGAACGAGAACTATTGGAAATAGGTGATTATATTTATCCAATAACTCTCGCTTAATTCTAAATTTACTTCTTTGGCATTATAAAATTGTATAATACAATTGTAATAATATAAAGAAAAGTGTAATATTACTATACACATGCCCGTAAATCTGTAAATTTAAAAATAACTTAGTGTTGTTTAAACAAAATTAATTTGCAGGCTATTCAAGCATCTCCTGTAGAATATGCCATCGACGCAGCGAATGAAGACTTCAATGAAGCCAAGACAAAATATACAGAACTGCTTCGTGAAGAAATAAATATTCTCAATGATATTGAAAACTACCTAGCTTCCGCTGAAAAACTGAATGATTGGCACGTAGAATATGTTAATAAATCTATCAACAGAGAAGCATCCAGTTGGATTAATGAGGTAACAATTGTCATGATATCTATAATACAATTTACAATAATGTGATCGATCTGCAATTAATGTTTTTGCCTAACATTTCTCCTGTAAACACTCATCTAACACTTAAAATAAAAATCATATGTATATCTTCATCCAACATCACAAATATAATAAAAGAGAAATGAACAACTGATGGTCAGATGGTATTAAAGACATAATATTTATTACACTTAGTACTTGATAAAAACATTTTTCTTCCTGCAGTTGTAAAATATTTTATATTTAAGCGCAAAAGAAAATATTACGTTATTTTCAAATTCAAGCATTTATGGTTCGGGCAGGGAACTTCACCCACAGAGTTCCATTCACTGTCCTAATGGAGTTCTATAGCTACATCTGTAATTAGATTCATTTGCGACTAGCCTCCTGACTACATGTCATGCGGTTTCAATCGTGCGACGTAGGATGCTGAACATGCACAGATTTACACAATCAAAGGCTGTGATTTTAATATATCATTGAATAATCTTAAATAGGCTTATTAAATATCGTATTTTTTAATAACAATTTGCATAGTAATATATTTGCACCTTAAAACATCCTCTTATGTCATATTTAATTTCAACTTCAATGGCTAAGATGTTTCGTCAGTAATTTGATAATTGAGGTCTTTTAAAATAATCCAGATGTAATTTATGTTTTAGTGTCATGATATAATTTGCTGCCTATCAGGTCATATTTCCCAAATAAGTTAGGTTGATTGTCATAAAATTTTCGTTTTTTGCCACGTATTGATTTTCTATTAACCCTTTCAGTCTTGAAATTTTTTAGCCATAACTTTTCTTCAATATTTAGTATACTGAAGTTTTTTGCCAAATAAGAAAAAAACGGTAATTAGAACTGGGATTCTTGAATTTCGATCATAAATTCGGAATCAGAGACCGGTAAACCCAGAATTATTTATTTTTAATGTAAAAATGTCATCAAGTAACAATCATTAGTTGGAATAAAATTGTGGATGCAAAGTATCTGAAGTCAGTATCAGGATTCAAAACACAGAGACAGAAACATGAGCGTGAAAAACCAATAAACCACTATACAAAGCTAAATAATTATTAATCACCAGTCTGGGACATTGCTCATAACCTTTAGAACTCTGTAGTGACAGATTTTATTATACAGCAAAGTTCATGACAAAGTACATGCATTTTGTTAAAAAAACTGATAACGTTGCGACATGAAAAAATACATGATTTTTAAAGCTGAATCCGACCCAACATTCATCAAACGCATCATTACTGAAGTCCAGACATAGGTTTAAGGGTACTACACGCAATCTAGACATCAGGCGAGAGAATTGCGTGCACCCAATGAGTTCATGCAGTAGAAACCCCACCTTACTCAATATAGAAGGAGGTGATGCTACCATGCATTACAGAAGTACTGTGCATCATTGCCACAAGGTCAGACAGTGAATAAGGATTATTATTTAGACGTCATGAAAGGGTTGCGTGTCAGATCGCAAAAAAAGGCCAAATTTATAGGAAAAGAGGTCGTCAATTTTGCACCATGATGTTGCACGGTAGCGTAGTGATGTCGTTATCAGAAACTTTTTTATCAAGGACGAAACCAATTCTACCTGACAGTCGTCGAATATATCTGATCTATCTCCCTTTGACTTTGTATTCAATCGATCTAAAAAACACTTCATTAAATGTACTTTAGTAGACGAATCCAAATGAAAAAATCAAGACCACCCCGAAGGCAACACTCAAGACTATTAAAAATATTTTGAAGTTGGCTTAAACATTTGTCGTTGCAGAAGAAACCTATATTTTATATTTTGTAATAAATTCAATGAACTTCCAACTTAGTTTTATTCATATTATGAAGTAATGAATACTATACTCTATGGACATTTTTGCGTAATAAATAATTAATAGTTGACCATTTTCTGCACATAGGTGGACGAGATTTTGGCAAATGGTACAACACGAGGTATTGATGTCGAAGAATGTCGCCAACTTCTACCAAGGAAAGACTTGGAACAACATGCTGGTCGATTTGTTCTTAGCGTTAAAAATTGTTTAAATAATAATGTTACTGAAGTTACAGATAAATCTGCAGCTCTAAAGAACCGATTGCATGCAATAATTAATAAAATGGAAAAGGTGGATTTCGATGCTGAACACTGCATCCGCAAAAGCTCCGGTTTTCTAAAGAAGTTGAAGGTTTTGTCATGTAATGTTGGTGTAAGTATATACAAAATCAATGTTGTCTTGTTTTATTTCTTTTAAATTTGACAATTCATTGTTTTAACATTTTTTTCTAGGCTAAATGGAAATTTTTCTGGCAAACGATTACGAAGTTTTTCAGTTTCGCAAAAGATATAAGAACGTTCCAGAGCAAACTTGGTTCTCTTTTAAATCAGTTATCCACATGTAGAACTGAGGGGGAAGTTGATCGCGCTTCTCACTTCAAAAAACCAGTAGAAGAAATTTCGATGGTGAAATCGTGCGTGTTAGAAAAAATAACGGAATACGATTCTGAACAGCAAACTTTGAAAGTTGATGAGACCGTGCTAGATGAGTCGAAGGTAGAAGATTCTAAAGTTGATGATTCCAAAGTGGAGGAATCTAAAGTGGCAGATTCGAAAGAGGAAGATTCGAAAGTGGAAGATTCTAAAGTTGAAGATTCGAAAGAGGAAGATTCGAAAGTGGAAGATTCTAAAGTCAATGATTCGAAAGAGGAAGATTCTACAATTACAGATTCGAAAGTGGAAGATTCGAAAGTTGAAGAATCTAAAGTCAATGATTCTAATGTTGAAGATTCCAAAGTCGAAGATTCTACAGTTACAGATTCGAAAGAGGAAGATGCTAAAGTTGCAGAATCTAATATCGGAGATTCTAATGTTGAAGATTCCAAAGTGGAAAATTCTAATTTGGAGGCCGCAAATGTCAGTTTATTAAATAGCATAGATCCAACTACGACGATCCATCATGAGAAACCATGCACTACGACACATCGAATGACGTACGCTGAAGCAGTAAAACTGACTACTTAATAAGTTGTAAAAATTGTATAGTGAGCAGAAAGAGAGATATTTATATATTGTAAAACATATGCAGTCAATTTGTTTTACAATGTGTAATTGTATAATGTATATTTTTCAATTACAATTTTTTATATCATGTGTTCCACATACAATAATGCCATGTAGTGGTGTATCAGAGATTTATTACTACACTACAATCTGAAACAAAACATATATAGTGAAGTTTTGTAACAATTTCAAATTCATTAACAATGGTTCATATATACTATCTCCTCTTTCTTTTAAAATGTATTCCGGTAGCCAACTGGTTTGTAAATAAGTCTACGTAAATTGTAAAAAGTCTGTTTTGAAATATAAAAAATAATTTTAAAATAATCTGTATTTTCTTCCTAACGTTTCGTTCTTAATGTCTCCTGATTTAGTTTTGCCAAAAACAATTTTCATATTTGAACAAGATAACTTCAATATAAAGTGATAAACTACAAACAAATGAAGTGCAACTATGAATATATATTTATTTTTTGCAGGCTAAATTAAGATTCGAGGTTAACCTGTCGAATTTGTCAAACTTATCACAATATTCGAAGTGTTTCTACTGATACATATTTCTGGACTTAACAAAAGTAGTTTTTATATACCCATGCCCGTTTTGAAATTCTTGAAGATCAGGTACATAAACAATTGGCATCATCTTTGGCATTTCTTATTAAGTAATTGGTAATTTTCTACATTTTATTAGAAAAATACTTTCCAGAATAGTTGACTAAATGAATAGCCAGGAAACACCTGAAAGTACCATAGAGTACACCTATAAAATAATTAAGGTGAATTCTCAATTTATTTTTAACAAGAGATGATGACCTTGTAGTTGATGTGCTTGTCAAGGTCAAGGTTCTAATTTCTCAAATGGAAATACTTATTTTCTGACACTCTGAGTGCAAACTAACATATTCTCGCCCTAGGCAGCAAAATTATTTTTTCGAGAACTAAATATTTTGCTCCTTATGTCGAGGAGGATAAAAGGAAGAGGTTTACTTTCAATGTACAAAATGCAAAGTCATTGAAAACTAAGCAATACAATTACAACGTTCATTCTTTCTATTTTTCTTTTTCGCCCCGGAAGACGCAAAATTTAAATTTGCGACCAGAAATAGAAACGGAAAATCGTATTTTATGGCCTGCTGTCATAAAAAATGTGGTTTCAGGATTGACCTTCATTATTCTTTTTAGATCATCGTGCTACATTACTTCCATAAATTTCCATTATTTTTCCTCAACCTATAAGATGAGTTAACAAAAGAAAAGATGGATACCTCAGGAGAAAATATTTTCATGGTCATACGACATTTGATACTCAAAATCGACTGGTTTACTCCACAAGTTCAAATATTTTCGAAATATTTGTAGAATTTTACACAGTTTCATTTGTAATATATTAGTTTAATTGTTGCTTCCTAAAATTGCTGAGGAAATTAAGAAGGAAAGAATATTTATGTTACAATTATCCGAAATATTCTCAGAATAATTCGTTCTTTTCTTCGAAATTTCCACTTCCCCGCTTCACATTCATTCAACGCTCTCACTCATTAGCCTCTCCACAAATAATTTCTCCTTTGTACGTTATCTCTACTCCATTCCTTTGTTTCGAATTCCCCCTTATCTTTCCTTTACTCCTCCATACATTTCCTGCTAATCTTGCTCGACTCCCTCTTTTCCACTTTTTCCACTCACCATTACGTTTACCTGTGCTCTTATTTTACTGTTCTCCACTATTTTTATTTCATTTCGCTTAAGCCCTTCCATTACTGTGTCCTAACGTCGACATCTTTTAATCCAAAATTCTCTTCAAATATCCATCGTTTGGTACTATTTTTATTCATCTCTAAATGGGCTTTATCGCCTCCCTCTCTTTTAATTGTTCTTTTTTCCTGATTTTCTACTTTTTAATACTCTTTAAATCTCAAATAATTTTCCAAATTCATCTTTTCTCATTCGAAATCTATATTGACACCTTCTATTATTTGTAATCGCACCAGATTTTATATCCAAATTTGTCTACGTTAATTGATGCCTGATCTTTATGAATACATAATTAATTTTTTATTTTTCTTCACGACCATTATATTACCCTCATCCTCGATCGACCAACGTTCTCAGTCTTCCTATTTCCCCTTTTTGTTATAGATATAATATCCGCAATATACGTCTAATACCGTAATCAAGTGAGACTTTGCGGGTACCCTCGTCATACTCCCTTTACGTCCCGAATTTCTTTTGAAGTTTTTCTTCTATTCTTAGTATCCACTTTTTATATTTTCCCATAATTCTGTCTACCAATCCCCTACTGTATTCGTCTCATCAGGTTTTATAATAACATTTTGAGTATTTTACAGAAGGTTACTATCATCATGTTTAGAAACATCTACCACGTTTTCCCTGCCGCATTTTCTATAGGACGTGTCGTCGTTCCTTTGATGTGGTAAAATATTTCAGAATAACGTAATGAGGAACTTACTTGAGTAAACAAGCAAAATTAATTGTCTTAATAAGAGGATAATCAAGTTTAAATGCAAACTTCTAAAATGAACAATGTAGTAGGTTCTTCATATGATCGTTGGTTTTAAATTAAATCCAAACTGGTGAATAATTATTAGAATTTGTTCTTAATACCCTAAAACTTGGACTTAAATTAGATGACCCTGTTAATGAATTTAGATAATCTTGCCATTTATTTGATGGCAATATCCATATAAAACAATAATAATTATGTTGGCTGTAGAAAAACAAGAAACGCTTATTATTTCTTTGTAATAACGATAACAATCAATTATAAAATCAATGTTTTCACGGAAACAATATAAACTAATTGTATTTTTAACTTTGAACTACTTCCAAGCAACGGCCATCCGAAAGTTGAATGCTCTTCAAGGTTCCTCGCGTATAAGTATTCAATAATAGTAATGTTATTTTTTGGCAATGAATAATTCTACACTTTTTACAAATAAATACTAAAAACAAAATTTTGAATTGTATCTTAACTGTGAGTGGCAAATAGAAGAGTGTCTCCAAATTTCCGATATTTATCCATATCTGAAAATATTAAAATTATAAAATAGGGCAAATAAGAACTAGAGAAAACTCATTAGTAATTTGACTACAGCCATTTCGCTAATAATGTATAAAAGGAAAAATCGTATTCCAATTATGGATTAGTACTGTGCATCTGTCCAATCATGTTCAAGTTCACGCTTCTTTGTATTGTTCTTGCTGTGGGTGTAAGTATCTAATATTGAAACAAAACAATATTTTTAAATAGCTAAATTAAGGTCCATATATTAAACACCAAAGTAGTTGGAAAAGCAAATTCTTATTAAACATTTTTAATGACGTTAAAAATAAAATGGAAAAGATCTCGGTCTTAATCTCGATCTTGCGTCTGTGATCTTGTTCTTTTTGGACGATAGAACATTTGTCTCGGTCTTGAAAGAGTCTTGAAATTTAGTCTTGTATCAATATTAAAAAACGAAATATTATATTCACCGTGAAATTTTGCAATGAAATATATTTATATAAATAGTTGTAAGTAAGAATTACGTGAATTTAGAAGTTTGTAATATTTAAGAAACATTTCTCCATTCTACATAATTAAATATTATAAATACTGAAATAAACTAACTCTTCGGGTTACACTATTTATTTCAATTAAAAATAACTGTTGTGATACAACTTATCCGAATTTCATGGTATGCAAGTAAATTTCCGTTAATAGCGACACACTTTAAAAAGTTTTGACCATTTTATGATTTGAATCAGAACTTTTAAAAGCCAAATGAAAAGAATGTCACTCTTGAAAGCGTAAAATATCACATTTAGCACAGAGAATCGTTTACTCATAACGAGACAGTAGCTCATCTTTCACCCCAGAGGAAATTTAGAGAGTAATCTGACCCGGGGTAAGTTGATACGAAAATTTAATTTCAAATTTAAGCGACAAAATTGTATACCGTTAATTTCGAGCTTTGGAGGGTTAAAGTTTCCACATTTTAGTTAAATTTCATATATTTGAAGTTTACATCAATACACACTATTATTATTTTCTCCAAAAGTATAATAAAATTGGCATATTTACTTTTAAAAGTATTTTTACAAAAATATTAACATTCTAAAACACATGAAATGGAAATGAATAAATTTATATTGGAGATTAAAACTTACGTATATTTTATATTAATGATATAAGCATACGACTGATTAAATATACGCATTTACTGTAAAGTAAAAATGTTCTGGTCTAGTCGACCTCGAATAATTTTTTATTAAATAAGGCAGCTGATGATTAATCTTAGAAGGTTTTAAATAAATCATTAATATAATGTTGAATCTAACAGTATAGTAGGTAAAGAAAACTGTAAATTTATACGATTTTAATAATTTATGAAAATGATTCAAGACAAAACTTCAGAATGTCCGATGTACACTTTAGAACGCTTTCGAATCCTTAATTTTATCAATGTGAAAATAACTAGAATGTTCATTTTCATATTTTTAGGCTGTCCAAGCATTACCAGTAGAAAATCCCAAGAGTATGGAAGATATTTTACTATGGAGCGATTTTGACACTGAATATGCAAAGGTATGTTATTTGTAAGCTAATTAATTTTGCTATTTTACAGAAATCAATCATATGCCGTCAATGTCAAATGATTTTTTGTGTATAATTGAAATTATAAACGTTTGCAGCGTATTGCGGAGAAAGAAAGAGAAAAATACTTTAATGAACAGCTGTCAGGATCTCATCATGAAAACAGCAAAGGTTTTTTTGAAATTATGTATGACATGGACAAAATTGAAGCATTAGTGCATGAGGCGATCAGATCAAATGAATATAGTTTACATGATGTAACCAGTCTTGCCTCTAAACATATCGCTGAACGTCTACATCCTGTAAGTGTTTAAGAAATATAATGAAATAGCGATTAAAGTGCCTTACGCTGATAGAAATATGGTTTTTGAAACACAAAATATAGCATCGGCATTTGTTATTTTTTAAGGAGCGTTTTTTGTAGATTAAAATTCCGTAAAAATAAATGATTAAAGTTACTTTCAATATTCAGCGACTGTACATATTCTAAACTCTCTAGAGTTCTTATTCTAAACATTCATGAAAAGTACATCGTTTTTCATTGAATTTTACTATGAAAATAATTCACGTACTCAGCAGTTCTTCCGTATTTGGAGAGGAAACAGAATTTCCCTTAACCCATAGAGCTGCATTCACTCCCTTAATGGATTTCTACGGTTATCTGTCTAATTAGATTAATTTACGACTGTTCTCGTGAGAAATTGTCTCATGGGGTTTTAATCGTTGTACCATGTTTATGGATACACGTGTATACATAATCAATATATTTGAATAATATACTTCGAAAGTATACTTTTGTATATATAAATACAAACTTCTTCAAATTAATTACAATTCGTTAAAAACTGTAAATTTCAGTAACAAAAAAGTTAGCGTTGATATTTACACCCTCAACGATCAGAAATTTTTACAAATTCTTTTTCATAACCATAATTAGTTCTCAACTTTCGAGGTTTGCCGTATTAATAAATAGATATTATGCAAACATTACCCAATATTTCATGTTTTGCTTATTTCAATTGTAATGCATTTAATGCAATTAGTAATATTTAGCCTTTTCGTTTAAACATTTCTAAAAATTCACCATGTAGGTATGATACCAAATGATAAATACGTCCCAGCATGTCTAGCGCCAGTTTAATGATTATTCAGCGAACAAAAATGTCTGATCATCAGGTATACCTAATTTAATTTGACAGTATCCTGATCAGAAATGACTCAGAAATCTCTAACAAGGACTTCTTTAGCATAAACAGGCAGCAATTAGGTGGATCTGATAAGATGTGCTGAAATAATTTCTATGTGCAAAGAATTTATTTAGTTCGAATAAAAAAAAAATAATGATCCTAAATTAAATAAATAAATTCATTCCACATTGCCCCTACTTGAATCTTAATTAGACTAGATCTTCACTCGAATGAAACTTTGATTTTCTTATCCACATTCAATGCAAGTCATAAAATTTATCTAAATTTACATAAATAATAGAACAACAATGTAACGTTCGTGAAAGCTGCAAAATACAAAATGTTTTAATTCAAAATATAGCTTTTTTGGTTTTCTAAATAAACAATAATTATCTTGTGACTTCCAACAACACCATTACAATTACAGGTACAGGAGGTCTTGCTTCTGAGCACTAACCGAGGAATTGATGTGGAGGAATGTCGCCATATCCCACAGAGGGAAGTAATCAAAGAACAACATGACGTCTTGGTTCGCAATATTACTAATTGCGTACGAAAAAACCACGATGAATTTAAGAATAAAGTTATTGAACTAAAAAATCAAAAGCTGGAATATCTTGCAAACAAGGATTCGATAAATCGTGAAGCTTTCGCATGTATGGGAAACAGTACTGGGATTTTCAGAAGGGTGAAAGTAGAAGCTTGTAATCTTACTGTGAGTATATCGAATAGTAATTTTTTGACCGAGGGCGTGAAATGGCCACTTAACGTCTACTGAGTCGAAAAAAATATTAATTTACTTCTATCCATATCTAAACCCAAAACATTTATAAATTCATAATTTTTTTTTAAGGCCGGATGGAAATTTTTCTGGGACGTGCTTATGAAGTTTCTCTCTTTTGGAAAAGACATAGGAGCTATGAAAGAGAAGCTAGCCCTTATTGGAAACGTGAAAGGAAAGTGTTTCACTGAAATGGTATCTGATCCTTCGTCTGAGTTGCAAAAAGTATTTAAGGAGATCGATCGGGTTGACATTTGTTTAAAACAGAAAATACACAAACATATTTTGAAACTTGGGGGTTCATCAGTTCCAGACCAGACAAATGGTCCTACAATCATCGTATACAGTTGAAACCTGTGTAACATAAATATTACTAGTCAAAATTTTATAAGTGAGAATGAACCTTTACAAAACGAAAAAGCAGATCCTACTGAACAAGTGCTTAGTGATGAACGCATGCGTATTTAAACATAAGTCTAGGTTATGTTATGCTTACAATGTGAAACAATATCATTAACAATGTATATTTACTACGTATGCATTTCGCAAACTGTCAGAAAGATAAAATAATAAATAATAATAAACATAATCCAGAATGACCCGCAGAGTGAGATTGAATTTTTAAATATATATTTTCATAAATGTCCTCGACACTTTTTACACTTTTAACATGCTGATTCATGTGCTTGTAATAAATATACTTTAATAAATACCTATGTATAATAAAATATGTCTTCACCCAGTGAATAAATAATGGAAAATTACTCATAGAGTTTAGTAACTTGCAATTAGTCGTCAAACTTTCTACAAACCAATTATTACAATTCAGTTTTGGTTTAACAAAATCATACAAACATTTCATGATCTTAGTACTTTAGTGAGGACAACATTTTATAGACGACTTTTGACGTTTAAACTTATTTCGCATTTGGAGTTTTGAGTCAAAGAAAATGCTGAAATTGGATATGAGTTTGTGCTTCATTTCCAGCTTCGTAATCGATATATCAAAATTCTTTTCCAAAGATTTCTGTTTGTTTGAAGTGTTAACTTTTGTTAGGAAGGAAACGTGAAATGGAGCACCATGAACTTAATAGCTACTTACTATTTTAGCTCGAGAAAGTAAAGTTTTTACATATAATATACTTAAACGCATTTGGTGTCAGTCTTTACAACTATACAGAAAGAATACTAACTATTAATCGTTCCAAACAAACATGTCAAGTAAAACAGTTGAAATTAAATATAAGATTTTCTAGGTCATTAGCGGATAGGATTTTCAAAAATTGTTCAGTTAGGACCAAATTGTGTACTTCGGAGGTTTTTCTCGTCGCTGGTCTTGAATTAGACATGAATAAACTGATGCCAGTTTAGACACAGATAAATGGATACTAAAGTGAAAAAAGTCTTCTGAATTTTCTTAAAACTAGATTAATTTTTCGTGTACATTTAATATTCTTTTAGACACGAATAAAGCAGAAGTAAACAGCATCTAAAAATTCAATAATTCTAAAAAATCAAGCAAAATTATGGTTACATTCTTGTGCGATTATTAACTATCACAAATGTCTGTATCAATGACCCCAAAAACTCTGATACACAAAGTTTCATAAAAATTGGAGAGATTTTATAATTGTAGGCAGTCATGTTATTTTTTTATCTATTTTGTATTTATGACAATCGACACCTGATTGGTAATGCGACCGTAAAATAATAATATTCCAGACCATTTTGAAGCCGTTGTTGTGAATCCTCAAAAACAGACCCTTGATTTTTAATCAACTACTCGAATAACGTCAACAAATTTTCTGTACAATTTTTTGTTGTCGTGGAGTTCGAAAAAAAGCGATTTTTTAGTATATATTTAGTTAGAACAACAGTATGCTTGTCAAGAAATATTTTTTAAATGTAAATATATAAATAATGTGCTAAATATATTTAATTATACAGTCTTAAGACTATACAACTAAGCAATATAATTTCGCAGCTGCGTATAACTTTTTTCAGTATTATAGAAATTTTACTGGTGATTTTATTAATTTATGGCAATATTTAATATCTAAGAACTTTAAAATAATATTTGATTTTCATTACTATTAATTACCATTGTTTTATGTATTTTTAAAATCCACTAATGATTTACATGTAATAATAATGCAGTAATTCCTTATTTAAATTGACCTCTTCAGTTCTAAATTTAGATGAAACAGAAATATTATTTAAGACACAGTAGAACTATGAAACTAATTAAAATAAAACACTAAAATTGTCTCCCTACTTTAATAAAGAATTAAAATCCATGAATTCATCTTCCATGAATACAACAGTATAAAAAAATAATGAAAATTAAAAGATTTGCTGGAATCATAACTTCTAGAATAGTTCTAAATCACTTCAGATATAAGTAGCACGTGTATAAGTCTACAATTCGAACACGCGAAGAGATTATCTCTGCAGTAAACTGCATTTGATGATAATAGGCTATATTTAATGCTATTTGATTGTTTACTAAATAAGCTTTATCATAATTACATTATAATAAAAATGCCTGTTTGGAAGTGTTGTTCAAAAAACTAACTAATTAACTTTCGAATGTTACAATCAAAAAACCCGTGCTGCATTTTAACTAATAATAAGTTTCACATACTGTGTTCTAAAAAAATTATTCTTGGAAATATACGTGATAGTTTAACACAAAATTAATTGTTAATAAGAATAATTTATAACTAATATCTAATGTATAAATAAGTTCTAGAAACACATATCACTTAAACAGGACTAGACCGGTAATATCAACGTAATAATCACATGCAATAACAAAAAATTAGACGTTATCTTTTTTTTTAATTTATAACAGATTATATTTTGTAACGGTTATATTATGATACTATTTAAACGTATATTTTTGGTATATTTTGTTTTTGGTCAACATTTTTTTATGAAAATATCGATGTTGATTTATGTAATGCCACAATTGCTAAATTTACGTTGCACTCAAAATTATTCCGAAAGTCACTAGAATTTCATTTAAAGCAATTCCTCCGAAATCCTCAAATGAAATATGTACTATTTTTTTTTTCTAAATATGAAAATAAACAAGTATTTACAGATATTTAGTGCGTAAACTCGTGGTGATTTTATCTGCATTATGTTATTTACATTTCGACATTTAGTACAAGCGAATAGTTAGACTTAAAAACGAATTATCAAACAAAAATAATTGCATTCTAAGTATTTTGTTATAACTTTAAGAATCGAACGCGATGCAAGATTAAAATGTTGTCTACTTAAAGAGATGAGTTTTTCGTCAACAAATCATTTCTTGCAAGTTTTAGGGCGGAAACGATGTCTCGACTTACGGTTCTTTTCTGTGCTTTGCTTTGCGTGGGTGTAAGTGTTAGTAAAAAAAACAAATTTCAATAATTTCAAGCATTTCTCAAAATTGTTAAATTTCCAGGCTACTTTAGCATCGCCAAATAAAAATGCAGTGGATACATTTATCGATGCAACTAAGCAATATATAGATGATCGTATCGACGAGGCTTTGGAAACCCTGCAGGAAACTGCCGTACGTGTTAGACAGGAAGCTGAAAAAGTTCTGGACAACATGAAGGAAAGAGCTGCAGAAGCAGAGGAGCGTATCGAAGAAAAAACTGCCGAGTTAACAAAAAAGGTAAATTATTGTAGATGAGTAATTTCAATGTTCTTTTTCTAAGCCTGACATTAATTTCCCTTAATTTTCATCACAATCGCCAAAGTTGGATAGCGTATTAGATGAAGGTTTGAGAAAAGGAGTTAACGTAGACGATTGCCGAAAACTGCTCCCGAAAAAAACCATCGAAACTTCGGCTCAACAATTATCATCTGACACAAAAGTCTGTGTCAATAAAAATATAGAAGAAGGAGCCAACCTCGTCAGGAACATGAGTTTGAAAGCCACTGAAGTTTTGGAAGAACTTGAAGACATTAAGGCCGAATCTGACCAATGTGTTCACAACATTTCTGGATACTTCAGAACTGTAAAAATCGGAAATTGTATTGCGGCAGTAAGTATAATCAGAAAATTTACATATTCTGTAATATATATTAAATTTTAAAATTGTTTATATTAGGCACATGTAAAAGCAGTTTGGGCAGTTACCAAAAGAGTACCAGCTTTCCTGTCGGATCAAATACAATTGAGTGGTAACATTGCGGCTCTACCATTTGATTTGGCTTTGTGTTCAACAGCCGAGGGCTTGTCCGTTTTCCAAAGACCATTCGAAACAAAATTGAAGAAAGTCGAAAGATGTGTTTCAGAACGTATAGCAAACAAAAATTCTAAACATGACAAAACCTCCGATTCTGAAAATGCAAGTTCTGGTTCTGGCTCCATAGAGACTTAAGCCTCGCGTCGTTTCGAAGATAATTTACAATTAGCAAATAATAAATATGAATTTATCAATAAAATTTAATGATAAAATCAGCTCGTCTTGAAAGTATGTTAATAAAAGTATTATTTTGTTGCGTTTATGATGTGTAGAAGTAAAGCAATACACGTAGCTAATCTTAGATAACATTGGGAATGACATCAGAATTAATTTTGTTGATAAAATGTATTTCTAAAACTTCGGAAAAAAGTAAGGACGTTGATAAAAGACCGGATGAAATTACGCAGCAAAGAATCCGTTCTGCTTGTCATTCTGACATATTGCACCCTCCATCGGCATCTTCCAGGTCCCCTACCTTAATCCATTTGTCGGCAGATTGAGAAAATAAAATAAAAAATGTCGTCAAAGAGAAGTGGAATTATTTTATACATCCTGAAAATTCGAGTTTTTACTCCAGTGATTTCTACAAAACCGAATATTAAATATATTAAGTATTCTCTCAACGAATTTCTAGTACATTTTTCATTTTAACGTTGTTTCTTCATACTATAATGGTTATATTTTGGATCATATAATTTTTAGCCGAAAATTATTGTAATTTACTAGATAAGTGAATCAACGTTGAAGTTTTATTTCCATGTAGAGTTTTGAAAGATGTTTTAGATTAAAATGTTTCTATTGTGTAACATCGAAATATATATTTTTTGTTAAAGTTTGAGTATTAGCTAGTTATACTTTCTATTAATGCAGTAAGATTTTTGGTATAAACATTAAGAAGAAATTAGTTAATTCATCATTAGTTTCAAATTTAAAGTGAAACTTCGCCTTTGCGTAGACCAGAGTTTAAAATGTTATAAATTAAGTCACATTTTTATTACATATATGTAAAAGATACTTACACTTTAAAAACAAACAAACACGTGATTACATTATAAAGTCAGTGAATGTATAGCGCATATATATATATTCTTATTTGAAAGGTCCCAGTTTTTACTTGCAGTTGACTTCCTTACTAAAACCCTTACTTTAATATGATTATTTGTATAGATTTAATGATTCATTTTTACAGTGTAAAGCAGGAAAAACTGATTTTACAATTTAATTTCTTTTTGCCATTATAGTGTATTGTTGTTATTTTTCGAAAAATTCTTGTTCATGCACATCAGATTTTTTGAATATATATGTAACTTATTAAATTTAAACCAGATACTTTTCACAAGTATTGGATAAAAATTTCGGTTTAACCGATAAAAATATTTCAAAAATTTTCCAAACCTGCACACAATGCTAAACGAGTTCATGATATCGCAAAGACTTTGTAATTTATTTTTCGCTCTCCCGGGCGTAAAGTCTCCTTTTACGCCCTCGAAAAGTACATGGCTGACACATCAGTGAACCACCTATTACGGTTTAAAATTCGATGCATAATTCAAATTTTACACCTCCACGGGTGAAAAATATTATTCGTACTAGGGGCGTAAAATAAAGTTTTACGACCTTAATACGAAAGTACTATTTTAACCCATTAGAGACTATATTGATGATGGTTTCCGAAGTACCATTTGTCGAATTTTACGAAACTTCCATTAAAATGTCGATATAATACGAATCCAAATTTTCAAGTTTTATTATTTTAAGCAATCGCCTTTTTTAATAATTTTTTTTACTCTACGGGATTTCGAATTCGGATAAGAGGGAAATAAAAGTGACTTTACACCTTTAATTTAAAAATGTTCGAGTAATATTTTACTATCACGGTAGCTGTATCCAATATGGCGGCCTGATTTTTTATAATATTTCCGGTTTTTACGAAAATAGCGGATTTTAACTTTTTCCAATTAATTGGCATGAAAATTTATTTATAAGGCCTTATTGAAGAGCAGATTACAAATTTGATTTGTGGTATTTAAAATGGCGAATGAACTTTTATTTGTATGCTAATTTTTGTAAAAATTTGTGAATATAGTTTTTGATTTGTGGTATATATTATTAGTTCGATAGTTTTTCGTTCTACTCAGCAATAACAGACGAACTATCATGATTTTTCGTCGATTTGGGAAGACGTATAAGTAGAGAGAATTTTTCTATTTGTTAAAATTACATTTAGAAATCTTTATTTTTTTAAAAATCGACAAAAGCTCCAAAATTTCGAACTCAAGCTGGTATATTCGACAGAGGTACTGTGAATCTCTTCACCAATTTTCGATGCAAAAATTATGCCGAAAAAATTGTTTAATAAGTAGCCAACATTTTTTTTTATCGAATGTAGCGATTTTGATTTGTTGTCTTTGTTGTTGAAGTTTGAATGACAGTTTTCAAGTTCGATTCATTTTATATAATAAGTGGAACTGCAAACTGATATTAAGAAGGTTCCAAAGTAGTCCGCCGGTAAAGTGGGAAATTACACTAAAATTGTCAAAATTCGGACTCTGTGAGGGCAGTTCTAAGCACTATAGACAGTTTCCTAGAAAATACCAAAGATATTAATTGAGAACTGTCCGAGAATTTTTAGAAGTGATTTTTATTTATTTCCAAAAATTCTCAGTCAATGCTCAATTAATTTCCTTGGCATTTTCTAGGATACCATATACAGTAACTAAAATTACCCTTACATAGCCCGATTTTTGAATAATCGATTCAGTCATTTTTCATTTATGATTTGTAATGAAAATTCTTACCATATCGGCCGAGCTCTTAATCTTCATTTTCCTCTTAATGTTTTTATTTAAAAAAATTCATTAAATACGATTTCCATTAAAAAAAACTCGAGTAATTGCTTTCAAAATATTCGGTTGTAAATGATAAAATAATCCGATATAATTTCTGAGAGGTGCAAGTTGCGTTATTACTCGATAAAATATAATATATCGATGAGAACGGTTGCCTTTTCGAGATACCATAAATAAATAAGTTTTGAATCAGTTTCAGTAATATAAACTAATATACAAAAATTTATTCTCTCATTTAATTTTACGATCATTAATAATTTAGTAATTACTTACATTTATTTTCAAATTATAGTCTGAATTTTGAATTTAGAACAATTATATTGCAATTTCTAATATTCCTCATTATTGCGCATTATTGCTCATTATAGTATCTGCTGAATTGCTAAATGTAGCGAATCTAATAAGGTTATTGAGATATTAAATGGGCTTTGTACATGACACATTAAAATACGAACAGCTTATAATTTTGTAGCTTCAAGAATACGAAATAAAAATTTTCAAATAAATCTTTCATTTCGACATTAATATTATGTTATTTTTCAGCAACTTGTTAATATTATAATAGATATAAAGTTGTTCTCTACAAATTTCAGACCAAAAAGATTTAATCATTAAATCGTAATTAGTCAATGATTATATTATTCAATCAATATTAGCTAATAGTTTTAGCTTTTAAATTAGTAGAATGAGATGAATTAATGATTTTTTAAATTTTTCTATAAAAAATGAGTAACTTATTCAGTTAAATAAGTGACGATTCTAATATTAACTTATATTATTCAAATAAAATTACATAATCTACCAGACAAAATTGTCATTAACGATTACAAAATATAATTATTTACAAGGTTCTTCGATTCATTAAATGTAAATATAAAATAACATTAATAAAATGTTTCTTATTTTCCTAAATTATATGCTTTTTTCAGAGAATCGTATTCTAATCGAAATTTAATAAAAGCAAGAAGTAATAAACGCACATTTTGAAATTAAATGTTTTAGAATCTATGTTTATAGAAATCAAGCAACAAAAAATGCAATAAAACTCAAATAAAATTGTAAACATAGAAGTGAAAAAGTACACAAATCCTGACAAATATGATCGCTCGTATAAACACCAACGTATAATTTATATATTTATGTTAGCAATGGCAAATATTGTACTAAACGAAACACTGATACAAAACTCATTAAAAAATGTTATGTATTACAAATTAAGAGGTCAACCAGCAAAAAAGAAAAAATCGTAACAATAAATTCTAATTTTTTACTATCATGCCAGAGTAACAAACGTCACATAATTTTTTGGGAATTGTGTATTAATAATTTATAATTAAATAAAATAATTCATTATTTTATAGTTCAAACCCAAGTAACATCATAACGTAGTTTATTCCTGGTACGCACTTACACTAGTCAATTTTGTTTACTAAATTATAATACATTTAACAAGAATATCGAAATGCCTCATTGGTCGGAAACATATTTGTATTATGAAAAGTCGTTTATGTTGTTTGAATATGATACTATATAATGCGTCGCATATTTTGTTTTCGTTGCAGTATTTACGTGAAGTCTGTAACGTCCACATTGTTTGATCCGAAAAATCGGAAAATGATTAGATTAGCTTTTTTGTTGTGTTTTTTATTCTATATAACGGTAAGTTTTTAGTTGTGATTTAGTGTATAATAGGTATTTTTTATTTTAATTTTTTATAACCCTGCAATGTCCATATTTTTATGTTTTCCCTTCTTCATTTCGTTGTGCATGCCAGAGAAACAAAGTTATTAAGAATAAAAGGGGCAAAATGTTTCTTTTACCTTTTTTACGTAAATAAATTAATACTTTTATTGATCCGTTCTAGTTAAAAATATGTAATTGTTCATTTCGTCATTTAATGCTATTTATGGATTTTCAAATATTTTAAACGTAGTGATGTTAGTAGACCTTATTATTAAGTGGTTTATTAAAATAAAAATTGTTTGTAGATTATTCATTCACAGCGTATGACTCAAGATGATATATACCATGAATTAATTCTTAAAATGACAGAGGTAAACAACAATTTAGAAGTAGCTGAAAGAAATAACTTAGAAAAAGAAGATGAATATTACAATAGTCTTTATGATGAAGAATACGATTTGCAAAGTTACCAACATTCAAGAATTAAAACACATACACAAAATGACGTTTACACAGACAATAATAACGTAAATACTCGCCACCACTCAGTTGTCGAAGGATCTGCCGAGAATGCAGAAGTCAATAAACCGGCAACTGATAACTTAAAAAATGTTGAAGGAGATATGGATACTACCACAGATGATCATGCACCTATAGCCAATCAACAAACATCCACAAATATAGTTGAACTAACAATACACCAAGTAAATGGAGAACAAACATTGCATAAAGTTGACATTACAAATGCAGGAGACATTAAAAATTTTGTCGAATTACTACGCACAGATACTCTACACGAACTTAATGAAATTGGTGAAGAATTAATTACAGATACAATGGAGTACGTAGCAGGAAAGAAAGATCTTCTGATGATGGAACAAGAATGTATTTATGATAAAATGAATACAGCACACCAGCTTGTAAGATAAGATTTTATTTACTAAATACTCCTTTTAAATAGGTATTTAAAAGTAATTACTAACAATTATTATTTCAGGTCATCAATCGTACTCGCGAATCAGCCAATGCAGGATTTGATATGGTAGAATGCAGCAAAATTATGGATATGGACGCTTGGAGAGCAAACGTGGACGAAAAGATGAGACCTTATCAAGATTGTTACGTCAATATAATAATGGAAGAATACAACCGTATAAGAGAAATGAATGAATTTAAAATGAAAATAACAAATGAAGTCAGCCGAACTTTGAGAAACTTGAAACTTTGCAAAAATCGCGTACATCCTAACGATTTGTGTATCGAAACCAACGGGAAAAACGTGAGTATATTTTAAAACATTTTTGTCGTGCACGGGAATAATTTTTAATTTAATTATGTTGTTTTTTATATATCTTCCAGTACTTTTCAAATTTTGCTTACACTAAGAAAACACAGACAACTAAATAGACTGTACAAAACAAATATAACTACTTAAATTTATTACTAAGTATTTCTCTTTGTTCAATATGAAGACATAGTTTTTCCTAAGAAATAGTAATTATATTATAAGAATTCATACAATTTCCACGAAATATAGCTATGTTGTAAATGTTTTCGATTATGTGATACCTGTGCATTGTTGTTGTATGTCATAAAAACAATGGACTTCAGAAACAAAGTGGTATACAAAATTTTAAATACACATTTTTATTAAAATGTATTTTTCTGAATTAATTTGTCTAAATAATTTTTTGTAATCTTACATTGTTTACGTTTTAACTAATTTTTTTTCTCAAATTTTTATTAAATTGGATAACGAACTGCCTGCAGATGTATCCATTGTTTTAGATATATGCTTATTTTCATTCTCTGCCGACATACAGCAGTACCCCTCTTATTTTAACCCCTCGTATATTAAGTTCCTCCTCTATCTTAAGGATTCGCTCCCTTCTATTTTAACTTTTTTTCATGTCCTCTCTCTCACGCTGGTGGTGATGAGGAAGAGAAGTAGCATTAAAATAAGAGGGGACCTACTGTACTTGAACTTTCATACCTTCTGTAAATCTTTTATTTTCCCGTGCTTTACGACTATAAATATTTTTATCAAAATGTGTGAAAAAAACAAAAAAGGCATTAATTCAAGGGTATTTCGCATATGACAGATTTAAAAATCATGTATACATTTAAAACTATAATTTCAATCAATTAAATATATATTAAAAATAGTTTTTTTTTATTACAACTTCAAATATCAATTTGTTTGTGAAAGTGAAATAGAATTAACCCATTTCGTCCTGAAATGCCGTAAATTTTGACTTCTTTTCATCAGGTGTTTTTCTCATACAGAAAGTCATTCAATCGTTTTGATATAACGATACCTATTGTATTTTTTCTCGAACTATCTAAATCCGGTTTCAGATTGACCATATCTGCTGCCATTTTTTTACTATGGCGGTTAAAACATAAAACAATCGTGAATTTTGAAAAAATTTGTTTAAATAATCGTATTTTTGAATAGGAAACCGTGTTCGGAACAAGCTAAGTCTCTGTATCTGGTGGAGTAATTAGTTACACTAAAAGATAGGATGGTTATTAATTCGCCATTCAAAATGGCGGCTTCAAAATGGCGGTTCTCAGTCAAAATTTTGTTGAAAAATTTCTGGACAATCTTACTCAAAAGCTACGAGCTTTTAAAAAAAAATGTTGAGAATGAAAAGTTATTAGAATTCATTGAGAAATATAGTGGAATTTTTTCAGATTTTAAGTTTTGAGAAATTTTTTTTCAACATTTTTTTCAAAATCGTAATTTATTTACGAAAAATTCTGAACAAAATTTAGTGCATTCCCTGATAAATTCTAAGAGTTTTTTGTTCTTTGCAATTCTTTCCAAAAGTTGATAGTTTTCGAGGAAATAAATTTCAAATATAGTTTAAGATTTTTCTTTTTCGAAAACTATCAACTTTTGGGAAAAAATGCATAGAATAAAAAACTCTTAGAATTCATCAGAGAATGCACTAAATTTTGTTCAGAATTTTTCGAAAAAAAATTACAATTTTGAAAAGAATTTTGAAAAGAATTTTGAAACAAATTTTTCAAAAATTTATTTAAAAAATCTGAAAAAAAATCTTTAAAATATTTCTCGGCGAATTCTAAGAATTTTTTATTCTCAGCATTTTTTAAAACAAGCTCATAATTGTTCAGTTAGAGCGCCCAGAAATTTTTCAACAAAATGTTCACTGAGGTCCGCCATTTTGAATGGTGAATTAATAAACATCCTATCTTTTAGTATAACTATTTACTCAACCAGATACAGAGATTCAGCTTGATTCGAACACGGTTTCCTGTTAAAAAATACGATTATTTGAACAAATTTTTTCAAAATTCACGATTTTTTTATGTTTTAACCGCCATAGTAAACAAAATGGCTGCAGATATGGTAATATGAAACCGGATTTAGAAAGTTCGAGAAAAAATACAATAGGTATGGTTATATCAAAACGATTGAGTGATTTTTTCCCTAAGAAAGCACCTGATGAAAAGAAATCAAAATTTACGGCATTTCAAGACGAAAAGGGTTAATAAAAATCATTTATTTAAACAAAATACTCCATGCACGAACGTTTAGTTCACTTCAAAGTTTTTTTTCAAAAGTTAGTTTCTGTATGCCATGATATTTTTAAAAAAAATATAACTATAAATGCTTACTATATTTAATTCCTTATTGGTCCTAATTTGTTATAAAATATCCATTCGTGAAGGTTTATTCCATAAATATAATCAGAAAACTCTAAATTCTGTTGAAATTAACTAAAGATCGAGAGAAACATGGAAAAAGTAACATACTAGCCAGTAACATTGCACAAATGCTTTCATCATTTCATTAAACTTTAATGATAGTTTTTCAGAGAAAATAAGAGTAATTTAAAATCGACATTAGGAACAGACTAAAAGAAAGTTATATAATACAAGTCAAAGTAGCAGTTTCTCATCATAAATTTAATAACTTACTGCAAATAATAGTAAAAAGTTCAAAGGCATCATTGTTCGTCTTCATTCCAAAAATTAGTCAAATCGATTCATTCTAATCTGTCCATAAACAATTAACTCAGCATATTCTAACTTTAACTGCCTGATTTTCTTTGGAATTGCATTATAACTAAATTATTTATTGTTGGATAGAACGACATCATAAATTTCGTCGAAGGTAAAACAAGAAAAATGGCATCAGCTTTTCGAGAGGCAAATGCAGTGACACACCTAACAATGGACAAAATGATCTACACCTGCAAATTTCTTAACGTCATCACCGAGTTTGATAAACCTTTTGTTGAATTCATCTGGAAAATTAACAGTTGCATGAAACTACAGACCAGCGGCGCATACACTCCAAAAATACATACAAAAGTTGACGTTGATAACAAAGTACGCTGTTCGCCCATATTTGCTCAAGAAGAACGTCGATCTGAGAAAATTGTAAGATCCCTGAGAAATCGAAAAGCCTAATTTTCGAGGAAGCAACATTTTTTAATTGTCTTAATAACCGACCTACGCCCCCGGATTTTCCATTATAAGCTGCAATGTAGCGTGTGGTTTTTTTGTGTGCGTTTGTTACATTTCAGCACGTTTTATTTAGTAACATTATGACTACGTTTTACTAACATTGTCAGTATGTTTTTGTAACATTGTCAGTACGTTTTAGTTAGTTACGTTTAAGTAACATTTTCATTGTGATGAACATCAAGTACATCCAGCGCTAAACCAAAGAATCATATCAGTATTGGTAAAATAAGATATTTATCCATATGTTTTAAATAGACTTAGACAGTTGTGAACAAGAAGAAAAACATCAACCCCGAAATCAAGAATGTAATCCGTCGAATTTTCTAAATACCCAGTTTGTTATTAAAGTTCTACATTTTTTTAAATTAGCCGATGAAATAACGCAAATGAATTTGCTATTCGTAACGAAAACCGTACATTAACATAATCTTTGAGTGTTATTAAACATTTTATTATGCTATGTGAAATAGTTAATAAAATGTACATTAACGAGTGTCATATATCAATGTATTAACCGTGTGCTCCAATAATAAAATTCAACTAACAAAGAATCAATGTGTAATATCCATATTTAATTTTGTTAAATCTTAGTTCAGTGTAGTAGTTAATTCATGTACTTACGATGACGTAAGTTATAAATATGTTATCTTTGATTCCTTCTCCTTGGTTCTGCACTTACCTGAAACAAAAATAAGAAATTACGTTAGTAATCTTTCACATGATTTAGTGGATCGAAAAAATAATTTTTCCTTACTTGATATTTTATTTTATTTCGAAAAATAGATAAATCTTCAAGCAAAATATTCCTGGACAATCGTGTTAAATATTTTAAGACATTTCTTACATTTTTCATTAATAAACGATATAAATCCTTGTTTAGATAGAACTACTACCTCAGGTTTATCATTTAGTATAAAATTTGATTCTTCATAGCTTTTTGTTTAAAGAATTTGTTTCAAGAGTACATGATCACTTCATATATATTAAGATATGTTAAAAGTTAAACGTCCGCTTTCTTGACAAATGAAAAATTAAAAAAAACGGCCAAAAGCCATATTAATGGAATTGTACTAGTATGTCACGAATTTCTCAAGAAAAGAAAATGTATGTATATCCATAAATAATAATTGTGTTTAAATACCGCATCAAAAATACATATATATAAAAACTTATCAGTTACGCATATAAATTAAAACAACTTAACGACAGTTTCCTGGGTAGAAACACTACAGTCAGAATATCATTTTTCGAAGTACTGATTAAATAAATCCGAAGAAATATTTAGACCGAAGATTTAGTCGACTTGCAAACTGCATCGTTACAAAACATCTATAAATAATAGTTTCAATAGACCAATAGATCTCAAATGATACCGGTCTGAATCGTAAAGAAATAATGAAAAATTTGGTCTTAATTATTGGCGTGTTGTGCATAACTGGCGTAAGTAAATGTTAAAAATATACTATTTATTGATCGTTTGTTTTTTACCTAAAAATAAACACTATATTCAACTATTTTCTGTAGCAAAAAAATTGTCATTAATTTAAAAATATATTAAATTACATTCGACCACTTTTGCATCATTTACTTTTTTAGCACACATATGCCCAAGAAAAAACTCATTATGGACCTGCAACTCAAAATGTAATTAACAAAATTAATGCTGCTCAAAGTAAGTTAGATGCTAGAATTTTCGACGCAGTGCAAAATCTGGTAGATACGATGAAAGATGTTAGAAAATCTGTTCGTATCACGTCCCGAAACTCAGGAGATGTCATGGAGGAAATTGTCCACAATGTTATCGAACCTGCTAAAGAATTGTTAGAAAAAGTAAGTTCAATATTTATAAATAAACAATTTTCTGTAAAAACCGTAATATTCTGAAAAAAACTCTACATAAATCGTTATTCTCAAAAGTATTCATATTATTTTACAATTTATTAACTTGCATCCTTACTAAAATAGAAAATTCCCCTTGGAACAGGATATAAGTCATCAAAAATGTTAACACGTTAATTTTTTTTAGGTTGATGAAAAATTGCACAGACTTGCCGATGAATCGGTTGATAGCGAATGCACTAAACAATCAGTTGAATTTAAGGACAAATTAAATGAAACAATTGAAAACGTGACACAATGTTTGGCATCGCAGATCAATTTGGGAAGCATTTACTTCCGTGATTTACAAATCAAGGCTGAAGACCTAATACAGGAATTACTCCAATACAAAGCCAAAGCTGATGGCTGCAAGACTAATCTCAATGGAATCAAAGCAGCCGTGCAAGCTTTGGGATGCGTGAACGTCGTAAGTATAAGAGATTATATTATAATCGATATAGTTCTACAGCAAAACGGACTTGATGAACTTTACTAATATATAAATTTAATACTCTTGCATAAAGGATTTCATGCAAAAATTTCGTTTTTAAAATCCTTGTTTCATATTTAATATTCAATAGACCTAGATTAATAAATTCCATTAAATTCTTTAGGCAATTAGTATTTTTATTCTTAACTTTATAAACGTTATTTGTTTATTTGTTTCTTATTACACACATAATTTTATTATCTCATTCTTTAAATACATTGAAGACAAATAAAACTATGTTAAGTTGGTGCCTTTAAAAAGTTGCGCAACGTTTGATTTGAATCAATTTGTATTTTAAGCGTTGAAGGAATGCTTTAAAATAAGTTAGTCAAGGTCTTAATAAATTTTATAAAATTTATGAAATGGAAATGATACATAGAGTAAAAATTTTCGGTATATTGGATGTCCGAGAAAAGTCCCTAGCAATAAATTGGGTAGAAATTCAACACGTTATATGAAGTGCAAACCAATTACTAAAATATGATGCACTAGTTTAATTAATGAGAAATAATTTTAGTCGACCCTTCGGGGCATTCAGAACCATAAATACGAGGAGCCAACAGTTGGCGCAAAGTAGTACTGAATGTTCGTGGATGGACCCTCACCGCAGTAATTTCAAATAGGTTCTAAAAGGTCTAACTTTTCCTGGTTCACTTTATTACTTGAATCCCCGCATCAGCATGGAAGTTATTGATAGAGCACATATCAATATTCATAATTGTTCGGTACATTATAATATTCCAAATATTGAATTTTTATATTAATTTATTATAATTGCGAATAAGTATTATTTTTATTCAGTTTATAAATAACCTTAGTTCGTATTAGTTTTGAACCAATTTATAGTACACAATTATTTTACATTTATTTACAGTTCTTTAAGTCATTTTGAAATTAATCAATAATGTACAACAAAATCATAAAAATTGTCTTTAATTTTTTGGTCATTTTTTTATTTTTGAGAAATTTGAAGATTGAACTTGGTGCTTAGATTATCGGTTGAATTCACTACCATTGAGAACTATTTCACTTTCAAATGGTAACGTCCGAATTTAGGGTGCAAACTAATGGCACTCAACAGTAAACTTTTAATTGCTATTACGCAGTGAACTCAATGATTACATAGTACCTTACTTATACGTTTATTCAAGGAAAACTAACAAATTAAAATATTATTTACTTCTAAGTTTTAACATTGTTTTAATTTAATATAACCACAACTATTTTTCTCTCAAACCTTGAAAAAGTGAACAAACAAGCGTGAAGACTAATTTAAAATTATGCTAAACATTCATTTTTATTATATGCCAAAACATTTTCTTAAGAATCAGTTGTTTCATAAATTAGTGATTTTACTGACGGTAATAAATTAATCTATAACAATTGAAGTTTCTCGAAATTATTGACATTGATTTAATCTGAATTCATTCAACGTAATGTTAGTTAATTGTTTTGTTTTCGGTCTTCTTAAAATAACGTCATTGTTACCCGTAAACCAACAAACCTGCGGATTATTTACTTATTTCGTTATTAAGTAATTTGTTATCGTCGTTCTTTTAACACATTTTTATACTTTCATGTTAACATTGAAATGTATAGGTTTTGTTTTTAATATATTTTAATATGATATATTTGTTAAGAATTCTTTTGAAAATAAATGCAAATGCGACTTTATATTTAATATTTGTTCTAGTCTAATAAAATTTTATAAAGAATTACATTTTTTTAAGAATCTAGTTTATGAATTACGGTCACCATGGTTTAGATTTTGGGAAGCTGTGGGTCATTTACGATGTAATTTTGTACGTATAAGTAAGAAGTGGCCCATCACATCAAGATTTTGAGATATTTGAGGTTGTGTACACGAAAAACGTGTGTTTTTGCTAATTTTAGAGTTTGTTTACGATAAAACAATGTTTTCTAGCCTTCAGTAATATGTCTATTTTTTAGTAACACCCTTACCCTTCAAAAAGAGCTTTAATTCGATCACCTGTGAATTTTTCTAACACAGGTACGACCATTTTAAATTATGGCATTGTCTGTCAACGGAAGGTCTTTTGTGCATTACACTAGTATAGTACAAGAAACATTCCGATTAGAAAATACAAATCTAATTATAAATTAAAATTAAAAGTTTAAAGTTTAACAAAATTGTTATTAAGTAAATGTACAAATTTTTGTTTCAACTAAATCATCGTCTATTAATTTTTGGTACAAATTAATAGATGGTTATTCGAAAGTTCGTAAAAAATATTGACAAAACTATTTTGCTCTAAAAATGGGTACTTATGGGTATTTCATGTCGTTAATAACGAAATCGAAATCAATTTTCAAATTTTTCTCAGCAGATGATTTGATGAATTCAAAATTATAAACTAAAAAGCCAAAAATTATATTAATATAATTTTTATACATTTTGATACGCCATTTTGAATCCGCCATTTTGCAAATGACAATGTTTATTTTGTAACTTCATGTTCGTACTCAGAGAATCCAGAAACGTCCAAAGACAAATTTTCAAGAGATATTATTAAGTAGAAAGATGTAGACTTAAAAGAGGTAATGAGACTGCATATGACTTTATGGGACTAATGTCATAATCCAAAATGGCCATAGTTTTGTGAGAAAAAATAGTTGGTGATTGAATAAAAGCTCATTTTTAAGAATAAGGGTAGTACTAAAAGATACAAATAGTAAAGAAGGCCAACAGAAAATGTTTGCATCCTGTACGTAACCTCAAACATAGCAAAAACAATGTTTTTTTCAAGTACATAACCTCAAATGTCTCAAAATTCTGACGTGATCGATCAATTTTAATTTTGAATTCTGATATGTTCAAAAGTATGCCTGTATTTAAAAATGTTGCAGAGGTACATTTCTTTTGTGTTTGTATTTTTTTTTATGATTTTTTTATGTTTTCATATCAACCTTTTTAATATAATGACTAAAATGGTCATAAATGTCAGGTTAGGCTAGGTTTATTATTTGCTAAGATTGATTAAATTGAATATTTATGTACAGTTTATCACAGACATAATTTGCATTGTTTTTTATAACTATTAAGTAAAGGTAAAATATATAAACACTTGTTTGTATTTTTTATATAATATTTCCATTGGGATGTTGGGATGGAATATAAACTGGTGTGCAATCAGTTTGTCATCTCTGACATATCTTTCATTTTTCTTTTCCGTACATACACGCAACAAAATTTGAAGTTAATGCGACAGCATTTTGGGAAGTAGTAGTTACCGCACAGATTCTGACGAATTTGAAATGACGATTACAATTCGAATTCGTTAAAAAGAAAATTTTTATAAACAGATCCAGTTTGAGTGCACATGTGAGAATATTTATTCATAGTTTCTAGACGATATAGTTATTAATTATTATTTGTAATGATCTATAAACGTTGTTGAAACGGAAAAACTTGGTACTTTTTTCATTCTAATGCTTCCGTACCGAAAACAGTGCAAGATACACTAAAAATGCACTAAACCTTTTTTATAGGGCACAAAATTTCCTAAAAGAAAGTCATGGAGAGCCCTAGTCTAAAGTTAATAGATTATCCATAAATAACGCAGGAATGTTGTCTTACAAGTTAATTATGTATATTTTGGAATTTTTGTAAAATATGAGGCACATTCCATCGTTGCTCGTGGTTGAGCTATTAACTTTAGTCTGGGGCCCTCGCTGACTTTTTTGTAGAAAATTTTGTGCTCTACAAAAAAGTTTTAGTGCATTTTTAGTGTATCTTGCACTGTTTTCGATACGGAAGCTTTAGAATGAAAAAAGCACCAAGTTTTTCCGTTTCTACGACGTTTATAGATCATTAAAATTAATTATTAATAACTACATAGTCGGAAAATTATGAATAACTATTCAAAAAGGTGTAATAAAATTGTATCTGTTCATAAAAATTTTCTTTTTAACAATTTCGAATTTTAAGCGCCATTTGAAATTTGTCAGAAATCGTGCGGTAGCTGTTACTTCCCTGAGCAGTGGCATTTACTTCAAATTTCTTTCCGTGTATTTTATGTCAAGTAAAGAATAAAGGATACGTGAAAAATCATTGCTCATGGGTGTATAACAAATCAAAAGATTAATAAAAAAGAAGATATAAACATAACAGGAAGGAATCAATAACGCATGAATTATAAATGTTTGTGATACAAACTACTCATTTGACTTTAGAGGAGTAGAAATTGTAGAAAAAGATGCAAATTTAGGGTAAATTTATGCAAAATTTACCTTTAATCAAACTCTACTAAAATTAATGTGCACCTAAAAAAAAGAAAAAGCAATGGATTCAATATATAAAAGATTATTTCTTAAAGATCCTTGTAAATAATATAATATAAACACAACATGCCTCAGAATTATAATATTTTGTATGTGTGTTTTTCTTTTTTCTTTTATCGTCATACATACTGAGCTCTATTAATGATTTATTTAAACATAAGTGTAAATATTTATTATAATATATGTGCCTTTAATAGGATAACATTTAGGATAAAATTTTCTTTGAAACATGCAATCACAGGTTGAATTGATTCGAACATATATACTTCATCTTCATTGTGGAGGCATACAAAATATGAATTATAGAACACTTTTCATTAGTAACTTTTTACATCGGCTGGGATCAAATATTATATACTAACAGCGAGTTTATGTTTGTAATTTATTATTATTTATTATTAGTACATGATATTAAATACAATTTTAATAAAATTACCAGTTATGGTATTCGTCTACATTGTAACTTTTACGCTACATGTTTCATATTACTCTGTTAAAGACTGGATCAAAGACAGCTGGTGCAGTGGCTTCTAAAATACCTAAGTTCAAGAATTACGTAAGTGAGGTAATGATCCACCTTTCGGCTATTGAAACATCTATAGCACAATGCACTGTGTCATCCAACATTTTGGTCCTCAAAAGCAATTTGGAGAATTTCATGGACGACGAACCACCGTGCGATGCTGAAGCAACAAAGGAAGCAAATCCAAGTTCTTGATCTCCCAAGCAATTTCAATACAAGCTTTCAAGTACTTTGAAGCTTCGTTTATAACAAAAAATAAAAATATTTATTCTAATATTTTATTGACAATAAACTTCTAATAATCTTATATAAGTTTCCAGTTTTTAGAAATATCTTATTTATTTTTCAATTTTACTAATAAAACATTTAATAGTGACATTTGTAATTATTGAAATACATTTTAAATAATGGAATTGTTTAAATAAATTAGTTTTCAATTAAAATATAATGAACTGCTTGATTATTCAATATTAATTATATTATTACTGAAGTTAAAAAAATGGCAATAAGTTAACAAACTTTTTTTATTACCACAACTCACGATAACACATTTGACATAATTTATTGCGACTTTGACATTGTCAAGTTCCTACAAACCCTTTCAGATCATTTCTGGCAAATTTGCACACGTGTCGATTCGTTTACTCGTATTTCAAGCGTAGTAAGTGTGTATATAAGATCAGCTCATATATAAGAGCTAATGGATTAAATACCTTTGCGTGATCGAACCCAGTCGATATTTAGAAGCAATCATGTCGGCGCTTACATTTATTGTATGTGCCTTTACTTTTATCACTGTAAGTATAACATCTGTTGAATTGGAACACATTTTAAACAGTCATGATCTTGTTAAACATATTTAATATTATCATCTGGATCAAGCAATTAAAAAATGTCTATATTAAAGATTATCAAAATTGGTACATATTAACTACTCCGATTGTATTTTAGGAGATAATATTATTCAGATTTTAATTATTTAGGTATCGAATATCCCAGTGCCATTAGTGTCTTCATTGTCAGTTGGGTCCATTAAAGATGGAGCAGTGGATATTGTTGAAAAAGTTGTAAACGATGGTGTCCGAGCACTAGAAAATGATCTTAAAAAAGTTGTAAACATCTCACAATATATGACAGGTGATCTAAATAAAACGGCGATTGAAATAATTACAAAATTCAAAGATACCGTCAAATCTGAAATAAAGAAAGTAAGTATTGTCAACTCCACTTAAGTTAGAAACCAGAAGTAAACTATAATTTTCATTGCAACTGATTAAACCTTTGATTAGTAAAGTCAAACTTTTCAAAGTAGCCTCGATACTCATTCTTTCTGACATTTTTTCATGTTTTATATAAAAATGATCAGGATAACTCCTGTCCAAAGTCGTCAGAAAAGTTAGACAAAGAAAAGTAGATTAGTTGACCTGTCACTAACTTTATAAAGGGTAATCAAATTTGCAATAAAATTTATTTCAAACATATTTTAAAAACAATAGAATTGTAGATAATACGAGTGAACTATCATGACTTTTTACGATCACAGTCTAAAAAGTGTTTAATTATTGGTTGATTTTTGTACTATATCTTTCCAATAAATCTATATACTTTTAAAAAGTTTGTTTTTGTAATGGAAAATTTATTATAAATTTGGATTACTTGTATTGTGATATTGTCCCGGCCATTCTATACGGACTAAATGCATTCAAGCAAGGGGTTCTATTGTAACGTAGATGAAAGAGGCAGCCGAGGATGTAATTAATCGTGCACAAGGGCAAAATGTAACCAACTGTCAGAAAATTCTGGCAACTACTATTCAATACAGCTATGCCGTCGTTGACAATGTCTCTCTTTGCGTTAATGGCAAACTCAGCGAAGGTTACCAATATGCAAGTAACGTTACTACTGATGTATACAATGCCCTCCAAGACTTGTTGCAAATTAAATCCAACATTGCAAAGTGCAAGGAAGGCAGCGGTTTAATACACGCAGTTAAGGCTCCATTTTGTGGATCGATTGTAAGTAAATAACTAAAAGGTAATCTAAGCAATTATTTGGGAATAATTATAACTTATTCGATGATAACTGCGAAAAGTCAATTGAGTATTTGACAATTTTCTTTCTTCTTACTGTAATACTTTCATTAAATCTGTAAGTTATCAACTAAGCTACACGCGCAGTGGAACATTGAACCAGCAATCGAAAGATCCCGGGTTCAAGTCTCAGCTCATCAATTTTTTTTTTTAAATAAAAAATCAATAAAAAATCTTTTAAAAATGTTATTCTTACTGTCATAACACTGTGGTAAGTTTTATGTTTAGTAAACTGAGAAACGGAATATTCTTAATGAAATATTCAATTGTTTAAAGGGTTTTTAATCAACATAATTAAATACCACAGTGTAAATTATAACACAAAGTTATTTAAAAAATGTCGAATATATATTTTCATTATAACAAAGATAAATTTGTACAATATTCCCGTAGATAACTGGTGATACAGTGATATCAGTAGCAGCGAAAGTGCCAGCTATCGGAATGAATGTAGCTAAATTAGCAAAACTAGCAGGATCGCTAGACTACACGTTGCCGACATGCGTCGCTAGAAATGCAGTTTCCTCCATCATAGACGAAATTCGTGCCGTTGCTGTGACAATTAAACGATGTGTAGGAGAAAAATTATTGGAGTGATAAATTTTCACAGGAGAATTCATAAACAATTCAGGATTCGAAACGAGAACGAAAAGAGTAACAAAATATACTGCAATATTTAAAATAATATAAATATTGTTGGATGAGAAGTAAAATTAAAATCCTGGAAAAGCAATAAAGGTTTATGTAAATAATAAACATGTAGAAGTAAATAAATATTTACTTTCATTTTTAAAATGATCCTTTTCTTCCTTTCCTTTCATATTTATTTATTTAGAAAGTTTTCCAATAATGTGTAGCATATTAAGGGGAGACACCGGTGAGATTTCATGCATTAAATTGCAATTAAAAAAAATCGAAAAAAATTGTTATAAGCATCATTTTTCTTCACAAATTAAGTGGTGTAGTCGAAAAAAGAAAAAAAAAATTTTTGGCCGAGTTAGAATTTTTTATTTTTGATCTAAGCCACGTATCATCAAATCCATGCGTAATTTTGTTTGAAATCGTAAAAAAAGCATACAAAAAAAATTTGGTTACACTTTACCCAAAATTGACGGAGGAGATGAATTTTTTAGGTGTTTTATGATCGATTTTTAATAAAATCGACCACTTTTTGGTTACAAGAACTGTTCATTATACGATAAATTCCAAATGAATGTTTATTGAAACATAAGAAATAAATTTATATTATATTTCTATATATCTTTTTATTAAAAAAAAATTTTTTTATTAATTTTTTTTCGTTTTTTCGTTTTGAAAATATATTTTTAGAGCATTTCTGCTCCGTACATAGTTCCTCTTTTTTTCATACTTCCAGACTTTTTGTACCATGTTTAGCAAGGCTATGGCTCGTCGTTTTAGAACTTTTCATTAGATTGTTATATATGATTATATTTATATAAAAATTAATCGCAGGACAAATTTTTGCATTATACGCCGAAATGGAGAAGTGGAGCTATTTACGTCATTTTATGTCCGTACACCTCATCTACTCAGATAAAAAACATCAGGACTAGAACATATGGAAATGTCCTCTTCGAATGTAATTGCATTCTTAGATGAAACACTTCAACACTTGTACAATAATGTACTAATATTAGAAAAATGCCAATTCTTGCCCATTTCCCCAGCCGAAATAATGATCTCTTCAAAAAATAGATATTTTCGTTACAAGGGCGTAAAATGAACTTTCACCCCTGTGATACAAACATAATTGTTCGTCATAGTGAGTATAAAATTCGAATGTGGGCTTCGAATTTGCAACTCGACAGGCTGGTGAACTCCTACCTCACCCATGTAATTTTCGAGGGTGTAAAAAGTACCCAAATCGCGATTCTCATAGAATAGAAAAAGGCATTGAACAATCGAATGAAAAGTTCAAAAACGCACGACGAGCCATAGCCTTAGCACAAAACAGGCTAGAAGAAGTCTTTATGGAAAACGAAGGGACTATGTATGTACGGAGCAGGAATGTTCTAGAAAGATATTTTATTAATGAAAAAAAATGTAAAAGCTAAAAAATGTACAAAAAATTGAAAAAAATTACAAAAATTTTGTTAATAACAAAAAATATAGAAATATAAAATAGATTTATTTTTTACGTTACACTGAATATTTCTTTGAAATTTATTATACAATAAACAGTTGTTGGAGCCAACAAGGGGTTGATTTTAATATCATAAAATCATAAAACATCTAAAAAGATATTCTCCAAATGAAAAAAAAATATATAAAAACGAAAAAATTAAAAAAAAAATGAAAAAATTTAAAAAAAAATCTAAAAAAATTCATAAAAAACTTTTTTTTATTAAAAAAATGTAGGAATATAAAATAAATGTATTTCTTATGTTTTGATGAACATTAATTTGGAATTTATCGTATAATGAACAGTTCTTGTAACCAAAAAGTGGTCGATTTTATTAAAAATCAATCATAAAACACCTAAAAAATGCATCTCCTCCGTCAATTTTGGGTAAAGTGTAACCAAATTTTTTTTGTATGCTTTTTTTACGATTTCAACCAAAATTACGCATGGATTTGATGATACGTGGCTTAGATCAAAAATAAAAAATTCTAACTCGGCCAAAATTTTTTTTTTTTTCTTTTTTCGACTACACCACTTAATTTGTGAAGAAAAATGATGCTTATAACAATTTTTTTCGATTTTTTTTAATTGCAATTTAATGTAGCTGAAATCTCACCGGTGTCTCCCCTTAAAACGTCATTTCGATCGTGCATATTCTGCACTTTATTTCAAATAAAAATGATGAAAGTTGTTCCACTAAAAGTTTAATAATTCCCTGGCGGTTTAAAATATTACTTAAATGCAAGAATTACAGATTGAAATATAATCTTTTATGATATAAACTTTATTAGAAGTACACAATTATGAAATTATAAAAATCGGAGAACAATTATAACTTTTTTATATTTTTATTTTTTTTATATTTTGGAATAGAATTTACAGATATCAGAATTCTGAAAAAGAACAGTTTATAATGCATGAAATTTCTTAAATTATGATTGTTTTCATCAACAAACAGGGAATTGTAAACCTTAAAATTGAAATAACAATTATTTCCTTTTGTGGAAAGAGACGTAGAGGCTGGAAATTGATGTTGGCGTCTTTCAGGAGTTGTGAGTGATAAGGGTTAATTCTCTGCATGGCAAAAAATGTTAAATGAAGCAGTCACCACAAATAACTGACAGCTAAATACTGATAGTAAAAAAGTTTTCATACTATAATTTGGCTATTTTCAGTTAAATAAAGTTTTTGTATAATATTCGCATTTATTGCAGCTCAAAGATTTTTTCCACGATATTCTCGATAAAGCAGAAAATTTATAAATTCTTGACAGAAAATCTGTAAATGATAAACAACATCTACTGATTTTCTAGGGTAGAAGAGTGAAATTATATTTTTATCGAAAAACATCGGTATTAACCCTAACTTAAAATATTTTGTTCCATTGTAGAATTTAAATTTAAAACTCATGCTGTAAAGTGCAATTTCCCTGGATCGAGTTAGATTTTTATTACTGCATCGAAGTGCAGGTTACTTTAATAGAGTGCAATTTGTACTACGTTGGAGAATATACTGCACTTGTTCGATCAAATTAATAATTTATAAGTAATAATTTACATTTACTAGTTAATACTTAGATATATTTATAGTTAATTGACTCATGTGATCATTCGAATTAGTGTTAACGTATCGGTTTATTTTTCAAATAATTAATTTAATGCAAGATCCAAGATACATGCACTGGAGAAAGTTCTTTATTTAAGTGAATATTTATTAGATTTACTATTTGATTTAATATAACATGAATCTAAAAATAATAATAGTATATTATATAACATGGGCGTAATTAGCTATATCCAGCGAGCGAAGCGAGGACGATAATCACACTCGTTGGTGTTGAATACATTTGCGCTAGAAGATTTCATGGCAGGGCGCAAAATCGAGTTCTATTCTCGGAGTGTTAAGTATATTTTTACTTAATTTCTAAGTATATTACTTACAATCTAAGTACATAAAGGTATCGATTTCTGCTATGTAGACTAAAAAATAAAGACGACTAAATATAATATACAAATACAAGAATTGTTGGTTCGAGGTAGCAATTCAAATGTCATTCAAGGGGTTCTTCAGCAGAAGTTACATATATTAGTTTTATAAGTAAACCTGTATTTCAATAAAATAATCTAGAAAAAAAATGTTTAGAAAAAATGTAATTATTGAATTTCTACCTGTTAGTGAATAGAGTAAACCGTGTACGACGTTGTAGTAAATGATAGTGACACGAACTATTTATATCTTCTGATAGAGGTTAATCGAAACTTTAATATCAGAAAAAATGTTCAAATAACATATAGCAATACCTACTGGTATCATCAGATAAATAATAACGAGATTGGTAAACTGCTGCTATTGTTGGTAAGTCATCTAAACAAGTTTTTTAATTGTTCCTTTTTAAGGGCGGCTAAATGCTGATTATACTTCAATGAAATCCGGTTTTACCAGTGTAGTATTTTTACTAAAAAGCATATTCACAGATGAATTCATAATGAATTAACATTACGGGGTATTTTTATACTCATGAATTACATTATTATTATTAGAAATATCAAACTATTAAAACAATAACGAACAAGAATTCGCAAGAAATAATTTCGAAGATAACACTACAAAATTCTGAATTGAACTCGTTCAAGTTTGGTATGTATATAAAACAAAATTTTAAAACTCCCTAAAATACATTTACTATTACATACACTAAGAAAAATTCAGATCAAACAAGATATTGTTATAGGATCAATTTGGTTACTGGACTTAATAGCCACGTCAAAATATCTGCATCGAAATATCTACGAGACAAAAAAACCTAACCTAAATGAAGGATTTTTACGTCAGGTGTGCTAGAAAAGTAAGATTCAAAACACCCAAAAATACATTTTTTTTAGTTTTACCCCCACTTTTCTCAAAACCCTGTCGTGATATGCAAATTTGTAACTTGAGATCGTGTTCAGGACAGACGGTTGTATCGGAAACCACTCCGACATCTAAAAAGAAAAATACATATACACCTGTGTTATCAAGGAGGACATACTGTGATTCTGTGATCAGCTGATAAGGCAAAGTTCTACGCTAAAAACTGAAAATAAAACCATTTGAAATCATTTTTGGCAATTCTGGACCTATACCAGCTATTCCAAATTACATCACATGATTTTTTAAAAGATATGCAAAGCTTAATTGGAATTTGACGTAGCAAGAATTTTGGAAAATAGTAATTTATTATTCACATTTTTTATATTAAAATATTAACCGATTAACTTTGGAAACTCTCAAAAAGTTAGACCACATATTATCTACATCAATTAGAAAGTCGGGTAACAAAAGATTTCCCGTTAAAAAATGGTCCGCCGGTAAGATAGGAAGTTTCACTAAAATACGTAAATTAAAGATGACTTAATAAAATTGTCAAAATTCGGGCTCTGTAAAGGAAATTCTAATTATTATAGACGGTTTCCTAGAAAATACCAAAGAAATTAATTCTGAACTGACCGAAGATTTTCGAAAATAACTAAGAATCACTTATTTCAGAAAATTCTCGCTCTTTAGAAACCCCTAGAGGAAACCCCTTAAGAAGAATTCTAAAATAGAAGATAAAATAAGATCTCATTAACAAAGAACTAATTCAGAATTGAGGTTACGTAATTTTAATTTAATAAATCCCCAATTTATAGATTAAATTCCCCTTTTAAATGTCTTTACCAATTTTGAAGGCATTATTAATTTTTCAGACATTTTTACAAGATGGATAGATCCTTTTTCGACGTCAAGAAAGAGATTCTGAATAAACATTGAATTTTCTATTAACTCATGAAATTGGTTTTAATTTTATCAACAAATAGAGTTTACCATAAATTGTTCTTATAAATCTTTAGTGGACATACAAAATCCACTTGTTTCTCTGATGAAATTTTATTAAAAGTTTAATTGGTTACTATTTTACAAATTTTTCTATATCGACTGATGAACTTATTTTTTTAATATTCTGTAAATTTTTGTCATAAAAGAAGATAAACAGAAGAAAGAGAAATATTTTTCTACAAATACATTCCTCATCTATCCAACCTCTTAATTTTGACGAAGGTTCATAGGAACAATTACATATATTTAAAAAAAAAGTGTAAATAATTGCTGTTCTTCTGCAACAATTTAAACGATCTATCGTTGATTAAAATTGACGTTTATACCTGAGAATCACAATTACGCGGTTATTACCGCATTCTTGTCAAAACAAGTCGTACCAAAATGAAATATTTCATGTACTTTGTATAGTAACCTTGACCATCTCACATTTTAATTCACCCTCTAATATCGTTTCGAGTTTCAATACAAATTTACACACCTGTCGAAATTTACTTAATATTTCTTACGTAACTGGTCTGCACATAATACGGAACATATATAACAGCAGATCGAACGAATATTATCACGTGATCAGTCTTAGATGCTTAGAAGTAATCATGGCGATGCTTACTATTTTATTATGTGCTTCGGTTTTTATGCAGGTAAGCAAGAAATATCAGAAATAAATTTTAAAAATATTAGTTTTAATTCCTTAAACACTAAAAATAGCTATATTAATAAGCATAAAGACAATACTTGGTTAGGTTTTAGTTAGATGTATAAAAGGATTCTTTACTAGACTTCTTTATCTCTCATAAATATGTACAAAAAACGATGCGAGGAAAAATTAATTTTCTTTATGTTAAGGGCACTAATAACATTTTCCTTTAAGAAAAAAAGCCGACCATCTACCATAAAACAGTAATGTGTGCATTAATGAGGTATCTATTATCGTTAGTATGAATTAACTCTACGTAGTCTACTGAAAATAATGTTATTACAGTAAAACATTATAAAGATTAGATGTTCAAATCTGCACGGAAAAAATTAAATAGTTGGAACTACTAACTAGATATATAAATGTATAAATTCACCCGCTATATTGCATATACTATTGTAAGTTTTAGAATTTTAGAATCATCAACTTTCAAACAGTTAATAAATTTCTGTAGCTGTTTAATTTTCAGTATTTTACTTAATAATATAGTTCTTTTTAATTTAAAATTTTCCTATTAATACTTATGACGTCAAATTGTATAAAAAATTACTACTATATCTTTGAGAACAATCCAAACAGAAGTTGGCAGCATATGTGATCCTTAAGAGCCTCAATTTTATTGATGTGCTAATAAAAGACACGTTTTGCCAACGTTTTGCTTTTTCTGTATATGGCACACAGTTGTACAATTTTTTTAAAATAAATAATAGTGAATAAAACGTCATAAGCTGAAGGATAATGAAATTACTGAATTTTAGCAGAAACGAGACCATTTCTCAGTAAACCAGATTTTATCAAATATGACGGGATTACTTTGATGGAGAGTTTGAGCATGTCCAATAATCATATGATTCCCACATTTTAAATTTGCTCGACCTACATTTGATTCCTCCCGTTCGATTAAAAATTCTTTTGTATACTTACTATGTATCTACTTATACAACTTTTCCAATTTCGATAAGGAAATGCTCCCATTTAATTTGTACTTGCTGTTTAGGTAGCGGAAATTCAATGTTTTTCACTTGATTCCTTCGTCTCTTCGATCCCCATAATCGGACCGATTAAGGACGATATCGAGTACGTCGTAGATGAAGGCATCAACACTTTAGAAACAGACCTTCAAAAAGTTGTAAACATCTCCGAACATGTCGTAGGAGAGTTAGAAAATGCTGCATCTTCGGTTGTCACGAAATTGACAAATTCCATAAAATCCATCATAAAGGAGGTGAGTACTGGAAAGGAAGGATGAATATTCAAAACCTGGGATAAATGTAAAGATTTTGTTTATTCATCATATTTCAGAATCAATCCTACGAAAATTGTTATTAATTGTAATGTATTTTAGATGTCTGACGGACTGGAAGTGTTATTTACTGGTGATGAGAAAGAAAACGTCTCTACGTGTTTAAGAATTCCAGCAACCGTTGTAAAAAACAGTTGGGCAATTATAACTAATGTCACTTCTTGCGTTACTGACAAAGTTGAACAAGGTTTTTCCTACGTAAATGACATCGCTACAAAAATATATGATTCTCTAAAAGATTTTTACAACCTTAAAGACAATATCGAAAAATGCAAGGACAGAAGTGGAATACTAAGCTCATTAACGTCACCACTTTGTGGGCCGCTGGTAAGTTAAGACGCTTTATTTACTGTTGACTGATAAGTAAACAGACGAATATAAATCCACTAATTGACTACAAACTTATTTAACTACAGTAAAAAGTTTTCAAATCAATAATGTATAAACAATATTATTTACTTCATCTTTGTTTATAAGTAAGTTCATAGCGGTTTAATTCTCTGATTTGCTTCACAATTTTTAAAAGTTGCATTTACATCACAATTGGTTTGAATTTGAACAATTTTTTAATAATGTACACCCAAAATTGAATTATCATATTATACATTCTACATTAGTGATAACATTTTAATTGATAAAACAATTTAATTTCAGTAACTGAATCAATAAAACAATTGTCCTAATAAAATTTTATAAGTTAGTTAACCGCTGTTAATAATCTGAATTAGTAACCGAGATCTTTATGGAGAACAACAATTTTTTAATTCTTTCTTTAATTCTTATGTCATGTATCCTGTGGACATTTTCTGCTATGTTTCTTTGATAAAAATTCTTTCATTAGTCATAGATTCAAGAGAATGGGTGCTTCTTATAGTCAGATGTTATATATAAATTTCTGTTTTAAGATTTCTGGAGAAGCTGTTGTAGGAGCCCTAGCAAGAATTCCTGGTGGAGCAATCGATTTAGCAGAATTAACTGGCATGATATTAACATTAATATTCACAATACCAAGCTGTATGGCAGTAAATTTAATCTCATCAATATCTACTGATGCGCATGTAGCGGTTGCAACAACAAAACAGTGTTTATCAGAAATCTTCTAGAACCTATGAACGTAAACTATTCACGCAGGGAATTTTATAAACATTGTAAACTTGTCACGAAATGTACAAATATGACTAAGAAATACAACATCAACCTGACATACAATCAGAATCTTAGTTAAATCGACTGTGTTTGTTTATTTACACATTAAGGTTAACTAGTTAGTGTCTAAAAACATGTCTAGTTAATAAATTAGTGAAATATCATTTATGTTTACCTTAATATCATTTATTTGTTGAATTATTTTACGAACTAGGACTAGGCAAAGTTCCAAAATAAAATTGCATATCTATTCTACACTTTCTCAATACTCCTGTTATAATTGTAATCTTAGTATATGAAAAGTTATGATTCAAATAATACATGAATCATTTCTGGTCAAAATACGTACTAAGTATAAGTCAAGTTGGTACTTGATGAGTTGCTGACCGAGAGTAGCATTTTAATAAAATGCATAGTTTTTGTTTATTAATCATAATGCAGAAAGAATGTCAGATTTAATTGTCTCGACGACCACTTATTGTTAGATACCAAAAAACTTGATTATTTTATATTTAATCAATTACACGTTATTTGCCTGAAACAGAATTTAATATAAAAAATAATGTGGGGCCAAAAATAATTCGAAAAAAATAAATGCAAATATTTTTAAAATAAATACCCTTTTTTTATATATCATTCTGTCAAAAAAATTAAATTTCTACACAAAAATTAATATATCAATAACGTTTAATCATTTGATGCTATATCTTTCGTCTAATATGGCATGTTATTATTAATAATTGTCTTTATACTGAACATGAACTCAAGAAAGACGATAAAAACATATTTTTTAATTACAATACCTACATCAAGAAAGACACAAGTATATTCATTAAAATTTTACCAACGAGTTTCTTCTATGTCAGAGTTTGTATGCAATTTTCTACATAACCTATAAGAAGTTCAAGCACATCGATTACTACGTTTCTATAGGCGATCAACAAAACTATCCGGAAGGGTTGGGTACTAATAGCGCTAATCGATATGCTTCACTGAATATCTCGGTGAAACATCTCATTAATTTTAACAATTTCACCTAATAGCAGAAATAACCAAAACAATTGATACATAACTTAAGAACTTGTAAATGAAACATTCTATTCGGAATTTTTATTTATTTATTATTCGAAAGTTTTATTCCGATAAACAAGAAAAAAGCTGTACTCGAAGCTAATTTTCAAAAATATTTCAGGAAGGAAAATTTATCTAATTATCTTTTTGCAAATAATTGTGATTGCAAGGCAACAAGACGAATCATTGATCTAAAAGTCCTTTCTTAAATTATTTCTAATAAATTTTGAAACAAAATGTAAATTCAAAACTTGTCTAATGGAATTCTCATGTAGAACGACTTATGTTTCGTGGATTAATATTAAAAAATAAAGGGTAATAAAAAATACCCTTGTTTTAAATCACTCTCTTTATCTCACTCTCTATCTCTTTTTCTGTCTGTGCATTTGCGGATGTCTGGAATCAGATATGGAGTAAGTATAAATAATAGTGACAGTTCTTTAACCGTAATCCGTACTCGGATATACTGCGTCAAGTTTCTTATGAAAAGATGAAAGAGAATTCAGAAAAATTCAGGCCATCGATCCTCGATAATGTGGGATGACAAGTATAACATAAAAATACTATCGTCAAAGTTGCAAAATAAAACATGAACTTATATTTTATGGCAATAACACTGAGCTTTGAAATCTCTTGAAGTTTTCAATTACATTAATCGAGTTCCCATTATTATTTTTTAACTCATTTTACTAAAATTTTGTATTTTAATACGGAAATAAAATGAAACGATTTGAAATTGATTCCATAACCAGAATCTTGCTGTGCCTAATAAATAATGTAAAGAAATTTTACTTACATGTCAAGATTGTCAGAAAATAAGAAAATGAGTATGATGACAATCACCATTCTGCCTGTTAATACAAAGTAGATTAAATTCGAAAGTAAGAGACAACTCTAATTACGTTTTAATAGCAGAAATAAGTGTAGTCAAAAACGTTTAAAAATTATATTTATATAATCTTTTTTCCTATACTTGTGTTGCATATTTTATATTGTCTTAACTTTAATTACTTAATGCGAAACGATAGAAATATATTTTGTCCTTATACCAATTTTATTAGCCACATTTCCTAATGACAACATCATTTAAACGCAATGAGAATAAATATAATGGTGGATGTCAAAATTTATATGCTCTATATTTATTGCTGTTTATTCAATAAAATCGAAATACATTTATGTCAATTTCAACTTCTAATTACAATTAGATAATGTAATTTTTTTAATCCACCAGCATAATTACCTTCCTGCTTTCTGTTTTTATGACTTGAAGAATTGATCACTTTGTTTCCTAATAATTTAAGACTGTCATGTCTAAGTAAGCCAAACATCCTTTGATATTTTTGTTGACAGTGTTCTCGTATTCCTATAGGACAGGTTTTATTGCCATTATAACATTTTATTTTCTTTGACAAATGAGTTTATCGATTACAAAAATTGTCAAAGATAAAATAAATAAATATGTGTTTTTTTACGTTTACTGAATGAGTTAATTAGAAAATATACGTCTGACAATAACTTTAAGAAGCTCAACCGGTTAATCAGTGTATCCAACATTTAAATTAACCAATCAAGACGTTTAAGGGCTCAAAATGTTCGTCTGGTCAAGCGCCTTCAAAAAAGTTCTGGCCTTTTGGAATATTTCATAATGGCGGCTCAAAATGGAGACTGGAAACCAAACAAGAATTGAGAATTCGAATCAAAAAGCTGGTGGGAAAGAAAATTGGTGTTCTATTCGATTGGTTTTGATCTCAAATTGTTAGTTTCTGACGTCTTCAAAAAGTTGGTAAGGTAGATTGATGAAATCCAAGATGGCGGATTCAAGATGGCGGCTGAAACGTCAAAATTGTCGTGATTTAAAAAAGAATCGTTAGATAAATGCTAAAATTAGTTTACGGGTGTTTTGTAGGTCGCTGATCATGAATCTGAAGACGGATTTGAAATATTTAAGATGGCGGATCCAATATGGTGGACAAATTTTAGAATATTTTTTGACGGATTTGCAAAATTCAGGATGGCGGATCCAATATGGTGGACAGATTTTAGAATATTTTTAGACATTTTGAGCCCTTAAACGTCTTGATTGGTTAATTCAAATTTTTAGTACACTGATTATCCTGTAGACATGAAACGTCCCTAAAGTATTATGTAATTACAAAATTGTGAATAAATGTTTTGTAGGTTAGTTTCGTTGCACCTATACAATGATTTTGTTTTTAAAAATATTGCTCCTGATTGAATCTCAAATCATGCAGGCAGTCCGTGGTTAATGTCAAAAATTAACTTCATGATGAAATATGTTACACTACTTGAAACATAAAAACCAGGTATTTTTTTAAATTGTTATAAACAATTAACAATTTAACATATTGGCAACAAAATAAGTATTTTCCAAACGTCTTAGTCCAAGTCTCTTGTCACTCTCTCAAGTTTGTCAGTCGTCTCTATGCTTATTTACTTTCATTTATTTGTACGTTTTAATGGTAGCCTACTATAAATGAGAAAAGTCGATAACTAATAGAAATAATTCATTTTTTATAAACAACAAAATTTAATTCTCAAAAAGGCCACCTTTGTATTCCTCTAAATTTTCGGGGTTTATAGATAATCATAATATGTACTACGTACCATACAAATTTCATTCGATATAATAATAATAATCCTTATCAAATATTTTTGGTGTTTTTTGAACTTTTAGGTTAGGATACCACAAAATCCTGAAGTAATTCTTAGAAGGGAAAGTATAGTCTGGTTTCTGGTCGAACACGTGTTACTGTTGGTCGATTTAATTGTTTTCGGGTTGTTTTATTCAATATAAGATCGGTTAAAATACTAATAGGAGCACTATCGACTCACTGAATATCGAAAAGTGGAGGTTGTGAATGAACTTTTAAATCACCATCCATGTCAACTACCCTTTTGAATGTAGAACACCACTCCTCCAGCTCCGCGTTTCAGATGGGTCCAAAGCGTAGTCTCGTTTATTAAGAATGGCGGTGACGTTGCGCCAGTGATGGGTGAAATTGAGACACCTTTATGCATTGCCTTCCATTCCACTACGAGACGAAATATTGAAGCATTTCTCTAGACTACCGTAAACAGCTCTTTCAAGTGAAATTTTTGAAAATTTCACACAATTTAAAACTGCGTGCGATATATAAAAGAACCGAATGAGACGTTCCTTTGTCAGAAAGGTTTCCTGTTTTATTTGCTAAGAAAGCACGAACATAATACGGATTGATAAATCAACAAACACGTGACGAGATACTTCAAGTTCAGAAAATAAGTACTGCAATTTCCGTTATACAGTGATTCATTGCGTATAGCTTACTGTTTGCCACAAAGGGGAAGAAATGTATTGTCGGAAAGAAAAAAACTGTCAATTTTTTTTAGGTATACTGAAAATGAGTTCCAATTATACGTTAAGTTTTTACGATAAGTGGATCTCCCCATCAAATATGAAAGTGTTTGCAAATTTTTTAATTGTCACTGGGATCTATCAAGTATAATAAAAAAACTATTAAAAAATAATAAATCCAGATTTGTATAAACGTTGTTAATGAAAAAAATGTGTGCAGTACATATTTTTATCAAAATTATTGTGGAATTCTGTGAACGTGCACACGTTATCTAACCGGGTTTTTAGATCTTTATTACTAATATTTTTTAGAAACCATTTGTAACCGATATACCACCAAATTATTGTTACGCAATACCTTTAAACGGAACTTTTCTTTAAAAATTTCGAAGCAGTTCTTGCAATCAGGTATTTAGAGTATAAGTTTTGTCGTCATTACTTTAACGCATATTTGTATCAAAAAATATCTCTCTTCGACTGTCTTTGAAGTTTAAATCACAAATTTATACATTTTGATAAACATTCTGATTTTGACTACTTTTCAACTGCTCTGATTAGTTTAATAAGTCGTCGACTGCATTTCATTAGTTGCAGCATCTATCCTAAACTAGTAAAATAACAACAAATATAGAAGGTAATGGAATGATTTACAATAGCTAATTTGATTAAATTTAGAACAAAAATGTTAGGATTTAGCTACATATTTGTATAATTTAAAAAATTTAACACATTGAATCAAAATAATGAAAGTCACTACATCAACAGTTTTACTTAACCAAATATATGTAGAGTTCTTTTTAGCTTTAACGTCTACTACCCACATATAGTATAATTTGTTAGACAGATTTTTTAAGAACAAATATAACTTTTGAGTTAATTAATACTGCTTTCCAGTGTCGATACTATCGAACTGAATTTCTGATTTGCAATATGGTGAATTCCGGAAACTTGAGTTACGGTTCATTAACACTTCATGCACTATTTAATACTTGACCGTTGGATCGACTTATTAAAAATTAAAATTTTCGTAATATGTACTACGACGAGTAAAAATCCATGGTCTTTATACTTTTTTTAACTTTTAAAATTTAATTATACATTTAATTATACATTTAAAACTAGAAATTTAAATAAAAAAATTGTAAGGTAAGAGAAATTATGAGTGTTTAAGGATTATAAACGTAAAGAATACAAATAATAAATAAAAGAAAATAATATATGCAAAGCTAATTAAAATTGAATCTTGGTAATGTTCATCTACCTATCTTAATTTTATTTAAACGAATTTAAAAAGCTGCATTAGTCTACCGATTTGAAGATTATTATGACTGATATGTCCCGAAACACCGAATGAAACCTTTTCTTGTTTTAATTAAGTATCTATTTCATAATCAACAAATAATCGATATTTCAATTAATAAAATTTTTTCCAAAATTAAGCAAGATTTACATGAAACAATAAATAAATGTAAAAACATTTTTTATAGCTGACGTAAATCTTTGTGATATTGCACAAAAGTAAGTACACGATCTATTCATAAAATATATAATGAAGAAATTAACATTTGATAAATTATATAAAAATTTGTTTATTTTAAAATTAAAATTTATATCACAAAAACTGGCGTTATAGTTGTAGGAAGACGATTCGAATAAAAATGCAAGAATCAGAGCAGGACTATTGAATTTACGCTTTTTGGCCCAAATTTTGAAAAACGTGTACGCCAAATTCAGCTGACTTACTCGTAAAAAGAATTTATTTAATTTTTGAAGGATACCTTTCTTGCTATCTTCAGGATAAAAAAAATGATAAAACAACAATTGTTTATAGACAACTTTTTCAAAATAAAATAAAAATGACATGATCTTTAGGCATTTTTTTAAATTTCGTAGACACAATAATGTTCCATATTCCAAAATCTAATGAATTATTAAAAAATTATCCTTAAACTAGAGACAGATTCGGCAAAACAGGGGTTCTCAACTCCTGTTATGCCAAATGGAATATTACCTATCAAAAACAATTTTATTCGTCCAAATTTTATCTGAAGTTAATGAATACCACCAACTATCGATATCAACGTCATTCAAATCGGCGCAAGAAAGTTCGCTACTGTTTATAAACAATTAACGCTAAAATACACGTTTTTAGTCGAAAAAATCATTTCTATCTGGTGAAACCATCTTTTTTTCATCCAAACTTTATCCGAAGCCAGTCAATACCACCAACTATCTATATCAGGATCATTCAGAGCGGCACAAAAAAGTTAACTGTTGTTTAGAAACAATTAACGACGAAAGAAACGACGTTTTTAGTTGAAAAAACATTTCTATGTTGCGAAACTATTTTTTTTCCCCAAATTTTTTCCCCAAAAACGTCGTTTCTTTCGTCGTTAATTGTTTATAAACAATAGTCAACTTTCTTGTGCCGCTCTGAATGACGTTGATATCAATAGTTGATGGTACTGACTGGCTTCAGAAAAAAATTGGACGAAAAAAAATTGGTTTTGTTACATAATATTCCATTTAACATAAAATGAGTTGAGAACCTCTGCTTTTCCGAATCTGTCGCTAGTTTCAGGATCATTATTAAAAAATACGTCCGAATAAAAATGTTATTAAAATTAGAAAATGACTGTTATTGTTGAGTATTCAGCCAGAACTCAAATGTTTCAAAAAAGTATTTGCAGTTTCATTTATTGCATTCATTATGCAAGTCTTTTAAATTGGCGTGTTACTTTTTTTTTAATAAGAGACTAAAATATGAAATATTGAGTTTGAAAAGGGTAAGAAAGTTACGGGTTCGGAATTTCGAAGCGAGTTCATTAACCCGTGCATCAGCAAAGTTCGTTGTATTTTATGTATGTAGATGGGGATACAATGTATGTGTAACGTGCCCCTGCACAATACTGCGCGGCTCTTTATTCGTGCGTCCGCTTGAACGGTTGCATACCTTTCAGGCGGGTTATTTATCGCGTCAATAAAACAGTCTTTTCGCCTTTTTATTTTGTTTTCTTTTTAATTGATTTTTGGAAAAGTCATTCAATTGTTGAATATGTTCCAGAATAATATTCAATGATACGAAGTATATGAATAATTTTGTAAGTTAATTAATGGTTCCAAACAATGTTTGATTACTTCCACATTCTGCCAACGTACTTTTCATTTTACTTGTTTTGACGGTACCAATAAAAAATTTAATATTTTAATTTTTCTCTTTTGCATTCTTCCTTTTTAATATGTAGAATGAATATTTAGAAACATATTTTACTTCTTAACCAGGTTATTTTTTGAATGTTTGAACACTTAATTTAAGTTAGGTGTAACCAAGGTGATTCTGTAAATAAAGTTATAATAAAGATTTACAGATTAACCAAAATATCCTTTTGTAATAAAGAGTAGTGTAATAGTACAAATACACTGAAAAAATTAATTAGGAGATTCTACCTGGAACTTATGTAAAATGTACCGAAAAAGTTGAGTAACTATTATCAATAAAAATAATTAAAAGAACAACCCTAATTATCTGTAGTTTATCTGGAATTTATCTTTTAAATGTTTTATTAACACAAATGATGTATTAAAATCTAATCCAAGTAAACAAATTCATATAATTTTTATATTTAATATAACTGTTGTCAATTTTCTTGTGAGTGCTGTTGTAGAATATCTACCCCAGTTTTTCGTTAATCTGTGCTTAAACATCATTTAAAAACTTATTATTTAAGGGCTAGAATACTACTTATTTATATTCTTTAATAAATTTTGCTTTTAAAAGAGACTCGGTAAATCTTACTTAACAAAGTTCGGCAAATTCTACTTATGATTTTTTTCCGTGTATCAGACTTATAAAGTACACTACAATAAAAGTACGATACAAGTGCGCGAAGTGCAATTTTTTTACTCCGTAAGAGAAACGTTTCGCAGACTGATTTGAATTGCAGAATGTAACGAAGAAAGTAAATTTCTCACGATTTTTAGTCAAAATAAAACTTTACACAAAAATTATCTTTCTAATTATCTTTCGAATTTATTAATATTTTGTAGTTGAATAATACATTCGTCAAACTTAACTTGTTACTTTATAAATATTTTTATTACTAAATAGACTATCAATAAACTATACATAAAACATATATTTATTACTATTAAATTAAATGTTCTATGGTGACGCGCCCTTATTAATTTATCCTATTTATGAAACAGATTGTTGGCAAGCATTAAATCTGATAAGTTGTTTTGCAACGACTTGCCCTAGAAGACATCCCAATCTGATAGACCCAAAACAGATATGCAATTCATTTTGTCTAGATTCATGTTCTGCATTCCCGATTATCTGCGGAACTGTAGTTAATATGAAATTTGTAACAGCATGAAGAAATTAGAAATGAAACAAAAATTAGAATCGACTCATTCTGAATACAATTTAATTAACTTTTATAGGCCAAAATGGTAAATGAACTAAATGTGCAATACGTGATAATTCCGTACGTACCGCCACGATTTTACTGTTCTAAAATTATTTATTTAGACATTCACAATTACAGTTTTTGCGGGCATTTCTCGTAATCAAAAGAATTACCGGTATTACATGAATGCTTTGAAATAACTCATTATAACTCATTGATTCTCTTTGTAGAAGATCTCTTGTGATCACTTATTCTCTTTCTTGTTCTTTTAGTATGTCCCATTATCTCGTAGAATTCCATACTGCCAATTAACTTTATTTTCAATTTTGTTTTCTTCTTATAAGATATGAAAAAGGGACAGAAAAATATTAACAAAAAATATATATAATAACCGATTATTTTGTTTTGTTTTTAATTAGCTGTTGAATACCTCATTTCAGTTATTCAGTTTGAAAAATCTAGTAAATCAGTTTAGTATTTTGTTTGGAAATATATTTATTTTTCTCGCAGGAATTTATGTTTACGAAATATTAAGTTTTTGACAATATAAAGTACGGGGATTGGAATATTGATCACGGGACAAGATATTAGACAATATTATCTTACGACATAAGTAAATATGTTTACTTTTAGTCGTGATCTATTCGAATACATTAATCTTCAACCTTCATAGAAAATGAAAAATGTCAATAAAAGTTAAAATTTATAAAATATTAAGGGTTAACGTCTATGCAACTAATTCAATTAAAGATTTGAATTTTCTAAATTGATATTTCAATCTCTATAGTATAAATAAGTCAAAAGTATTACAAACTTGTGTCACTTATTTGGAATTAAAATTCGAAGGCATGAACTAATCTGCATGATGTCGCCCCATGCACCCTGTGCCTCCCACTCCCTATTTAAGCGAAAGGGGGCAAAGGCACGAGAATCGGCAGAGTGGTGGGAGGCACATGATGATCGTTGCGCCGCCATGCGGTTTAGTTCATCGCCATCGCACCAGCGACCACGAAAAATATCCACGGCTTATTAGTATAATTTGTAGAAAATCGAATATTTTCTCGATTCTGAGTCACAAGAGACCGAAATATAAAATAAATATTCTCGTAAGCTTTAGCGCCGTGCTTTTCTTAACAGACCGATGAAATGAAATGAACATATACATTGTATATTCCACAGACAATAAAAAAAACACATTCAGTACAAAATTCTTCTTGATTAATTGTATTAAAGAATTACAATTGCCTATAAAAAATCCTGACATTATGCAATACGAGATTGTAATCAATTTTTAGAAAATAAGCTTTCACTGCACATAAATTAGAAATTGAAAAATATCATTGCAGGAATTTAACAATTTATTACAAACAATTACAGAAATCTATCATACAAAAACTTAATCAAATTGTTTTATTCAAATCTAATAGCAATTTTTCATTTATTCACAAGAACGAAATGAACTCACCTTTGGCTCCAAAACGAGCAAGTTAATGTAATACGACCATTTATTATATTCCTTTCATAAACACGGTGCTCGCCACCGATGCAAACTTTGATAACATCACTCTATGAGTAATGAAAGAAATTCATCTAACGATGCGATCGCTTATGGAAAACGTACATCGAGATAAAGATATTACGAGCGAGGAATCCAGAGTAAGTTATAAAAAATGTAACGGGAAGTGTAAACGACTAAAAAAAAATCGAATAAAAATTCGCATGAGAAAACAAAGTTAGATATGAGGAAATGTTAAATAAAACGACTTTAACCGTTATGTTACTCCTCCCATAAAACAGTATCGAAGTTCAAGTAGTAAAACCGCCCTTTATCGCTGCTGTTACGCCTGAAATTTATATACGCAGGTACAATTGGCATATCAAGTTTATATAATATCGAACCTTTGATCGATATGAGGCTTGCGATGACCTCCTTTCTTCGAGCTTTCTGAAGCTATTTTTTTATATTTTATATGAATTTTTTCTATTTACAGAATATATCTTCGACGTGCAAAACCCATTTTTTTTAAGAGTATTTTTATTACTAACCCTTTTTTTCACACAACCTTTTAACATAATTGCATCCCGGAGTTAAAAATAGAAAAATGACAAATATATCTTATTTTTAGTAAACCATACATAAAGAGACGTTTCATTAATTCAAGATAATATTTACTTATAATTGTTTAAATAAGTATTTACATGAGTCTACGAAATTTTCCTTTTCAGTATAAAAATACCATTTACTACAATATATTAATAAATTTAAATTAGTATAAGATTATTAAAGAAATAATCAAAAGTCATTAATAAATGCAATTGGTAATGATTTTTGCTAACAAAAACTATTGATTTACTATTTATTAGTAAGTAACTTTATGAATTAAACACGTCACCAACTTTTCACTCTATCATTAGTAGTTTTTTTCCTAATTCAGATTTAGGTAATACGAGTTGCGTGACGAATAAATTCTTTAAAAGACAGATTAAACTTGATTATTTCTCTTACCCTTAAGGGTTTAAATCAAAATATTAATATATGTTGGAAAATTATCCTTTTTTGCAAGCATACCTAAACCTCACAAAACTAACACCATATTTTTTGGTTAAAAATTATACATACTTAAATGAATATTTCTTTAAACTTTCACAAACTGTCATCTTATAAAAAATATGCCAATTAATGCATGAACATTTAATTGATTATTATCATTATGAAACATACGAACCTGTAAATATTTCGTATCAGTTTTTCAGACTGTAATGAATTTCACAAATTAATGCAGTGAACCATATCTTCGAATGATTGCATATACGTGAAATTCGCCGTGAATGATTTCAACGGAATTTCCAGTGATTGAAATAGAGTGAGTATGCAACAATTAATATTTAAGTTATGATAAATAATGCGATACATAATACAGAATTGGAGACAATAAATTAAGTTTTTATGTTTGTCTAATATTCAGATGTAATTTAGTTCCTAGTATTTTATTCTTTCTTTTATTACTCGTTTATAAAATATTATATATTATATAGACTTTAATGAAAACAAAATAATATCAAAAAATTGTATACATCGACTGAATGAAATAAACTTGTTTTTTTAAAACTTGCAAGAACTTTTACAATGTAAAAATAATTAGAAAATGTATATATCTATTTGTTTTGTAACTTAGTATTTTTTAAAGTTGTTAAATTATAGTAATTAACTTATTGTTTTATGAAATGTTTTTAATCAAACTACTGAAGAAGGTCAGCAGAATGGTGGACACGTGTCAAGTTTCCATGCAAAGTTTAAATTAGATGTTATTTAGGTTTGTTTAAACAGCTGCAAAAATGCTAAATTAATTAAGATGTGAGTGCCCCTGGTAGAAATCTGTCGAGTTTTTTGATCCAGTGTTCAATTTGATATATTTTTTAAACGGTAAATAACTATAGCTAAACACTAAAACTAAGGTGATAATGGAACATCATCATCGTTCTTGTAATCCTACATTATCTTTATTATATATCAGCATCATCATTATACGACAATATCCTTATCAAGAATTGTTGTCTGGAGCAGTAACACCCTAAAACGTTGATTCTACATAAAGAACCCAACAAATATACAACAAAGAACAAAATTTTTCATTCGTGGTGACAAATTAAAAATACACATCGAAAAACACATTTCTTGATAAAAAGATGTAGTTAATTCATACACTGAGAAAAATATTTAATAAATTTTACTAACTAGCAGGAACTTAATCTAATCTTTAGTAGTTTTTAACCTATATTTCGCGGATCTGGCTAAAATTTAACTTTCGTTTAGTTATCTGGCTGATATGTAGCTGCAAAAATTACAAAATAATTACTTCCTACTGGTAACTCATCATTTAGTTACGTCTTATTTTTCTACTGCATGTTAAACGATTTTCCTAATACTTTACTGCATTAATATCAGTTACACATTTTTCTACTACACTTTTGATATGGGCATCATATTTTTTGCATAAATATTCTGGTGTGAACTGTCGTGGAATTTATCCTGATCAATGATGTTTATTAATTTACATCCCTACATTGATTATTTGTTGATCATTAACGATTGATTAATATCATGTGGTACCTCATTTTTATTAAAATGAAGACCTTTAGTACATATTTTGTCGCATGACGCTCATAAACGCATGCTGTTTCGGAATGTTTAATAAATCTTTTCAATTTTGCATTATTTGGAACACAAAAAATTCTATAAATTAATCTTTTAGGAAATACATTAATTTTCAGTATTTTAAAGTTTTAGTATTTTCAGGTCATATCTTATACATTTCGACTCTAATTCGAGTCCTCTTCAGAAAGTATTAGGAAATAATTTTTTAGTCAAAACGTAAAAGATTTTTTGCCCTCCATTTAGACCCTTGCAATTTTTTAATTTCTGAATTGTTTTAAAATCTGGTAACCCTCCAAGAAACCCGTAATTTACATTTTTTGTTTTTTCCCTTGTAAAATTATAATTCAGTTTCCCTCCAAATATATGACCTGAAAATACAAAAACTGTTAAATATTGTAATTAGATATAACGGTCGAAAAAAACTAATATTATTTAATCCATTCATTTGTTGATTAAATGCTATGGTTAGATTAAGTCAGGTGTTTGTATTATCCTGAGATTTTTTGGCTGAAATGTGGATGAAATATTTTATAGCTTCGAAAACAGCCTTTAATTATTCCGTATTACCTAATCCAGGAATATTATGAAACGAGAATAATACCTACGGTATGTATACATAAGTAAAGTAAAGCAGTCTGTGGATTATGCGGAGGCAATGAGCTAAGGCCATGGGGTTGAAGACCCTAATTATTTTCGAAAATAGTCTTGTCTTGAACAAGGTATTTTCGTGTAGTACAACAATATTACACATTAACGACTAATTTATGCAAATGTCAAGTGCGTGTCTGTATCTCCTGTAATTTCTCCTGACTTTGCATTTTCGAACTTATTTAGTATGCGGACGTTTTCGATCCCAGGAGAATAAGACCTACTTTCTGCCGGACACTTGGGTAGTTTCCGTATCAGGTCATGCCGTGCATCCCAGAAGGATTTTGTTTATCGCAGCTTTACGCGTGAAATGAATTTATGTTCAAGTACACACCGTGGAAAGCAAGTAATATGCCATCGTTGAGAGTTGAAATACTATTTTCCAGCACACCGACGTGAAAAATCAAAAAAACAAATTTAAAATGAGATTGAAATTTTTATGAACCATGGGTTTTCTACTTTAATTCAGTATAAATTTATTTATTTTCTTAACGCTTCGAGAGACTTTTCATCGTAGTTTTCCGACACAAAAAATTCAAAAGCAAAATTTTAGAGCATTGATGTATGACATTATATTATATATCGAGAATATTTGTTAACGACTGATTGTGAACGTACTGAAAAAAACCGATTGCCAATTTTTGGTAATTTTTAAATTTAACATTTAAATCGACTACAACGTCATATTATACATCAAAAAATATTCGAATTACAAATAATTTTATCGAAATCGTCACCATTTTGAAAGGCCTTTAGATAATTTACGTAACAAGACACCTTCATTTGGTGAGGTACCCCCATTCGGCTATGCAATGGCGTAGGGAAAACCACCTTTGTGGGAAAAAACCTGCGCCTGGTACCGCAATTGGTAAAACATCGATTCTGTCCGTAACAAATATTAATTTTATATTTACTTGCACATAATACTTATCTAAGATACGTATGGTCATTGATGTCGAATTTTCGTGTTTATACGTATTGCCCGAGGGCTCAAATCCGATAGAAGCGCCCGGAATGTTACAAAATACAGTATAAACTTGGTTATGGAAAAATACAAAGGATTTTATTCTTTAGTGTTTAAGATAAAAACATATTTTCTATCTAATACCTTTATTATCATTTTATTTTTAACAAATATTGAAATAAAAATCACCCCAAAGTGTCGATAAAATTATACTAAATATCCCAGCAATTCTCGATATTATTCACTGATATAATAAATTATTGTTTGCTCTAAAGAGGGCTGTTTTCTAAGTGGCAAAACCATTTTATTCAAAATATTAAAAAGTATGTTTTAATAGTTAAAATATGATATGTTAAATATTAAACGATATGTTAACATTGACAATCCTATTTTCACCTTTAAAAAAGTTGTTTAGTGTTGACAAATAATTTATTCCGACAAGTTTAAAGATTTTAAAGATATTTATACATAACTAAATATTGTTTAATTTATTACTGTATAGATTTTTAATTCTTATGATAAGACGTAATACCCAATGCACCTTAAGTTGGATTAAAATGATGCTTATAATGAGAACAATATGGATCGCAGTCTACCTGAACATAAAGACAATGAAGATTAGTAGTAATACTAATCCTAAACGCTTTAGGAAACGGGATTTAGGTGTATTTTCGTATAAATGAAACTCCGAAAATGATCATACATAACAATGTTTCTGGAAACGTACAATAATTTGCTTTGCGATAAAACCCGTTTGTTATTTTTAATTTGCCCTAATATAGGAATTATTTTTATTAGTTCCATAAAATTTTTAGAATTATTTTTAATATATTAGAATTTTTTAGTTTTTAATAAGATACTTTTATTTGGTGCTTATATGTTTTTGTTGCGAGTGTTTGCTTAGTTTGAAAGTTGTATCATCTACTTAAAATCAACCTCATTATATTACATTATCATGCAATAAACATTACTTCATACGTGGTCAAGTTATAATTGGTCGGTATTTAATTGACGAATTCATTCGTCATTCATGTAGTGCTATTAAATTTCTTATAGTATATTCTAAGCAAAATCTATTGCATTGTATAAAGTTCTTGATTTAATTTCCTGAATAAAAAAAGTTTCTAATGTTATTTGTTATTAAATATGACGAAAAAAAATCCAAATAGAAACATTTTTTTAAGCAAATCAAATTAAAAAAAAAATGCCTGGATCAGTAATTGACCCTACCAGTCCTGTATTAATCAATTCACTTAATACAAGTGGACTACAATAATTATTCGCTGTATACGCAAAAAACTAAGGAATACTTAATAACTTTTAGCTATTTATAATGTCCTCATCAACCAAACTAATGGTTTGTAAGGAGAAATCTATTGGGGACACTTATCTTAATAAAGAAAATTATTATAATGTTTGGCATTTATAATCTTTATGAAATCGACGTAAAATGCTTGAAATTACTATCAAAAATTGTAAATTTTCTGTAAAATATGTTTCTAAGTAAGATACAACTTTTAACTTTCGTTGTACTTTGTTAACAAAACTAATTCAAATATTAAAAATTTAGCCGCTGCTGTTAATTTGACATTTGTGATATTTAAATAATATTTTCGTTATAAAAAGGTTGTAAAAGTACATGGATTAAAACCAGTTATAAAAAATAAAATATTATGTTCCAAATATTCTATGTCACAATATTGACAATCAGACCTACAAAAATAGACATTTGGCATATAAATTCATTGTAGATGCAGCAACGATCCTCTCGACCGAATTATAAATAAATAAAAACAAATGTCTGTCGTTAATAATATCAACTGAAAAATAAAATAATAATGTAAATAAATATTAAACCGTCTTTCCAAATAAACAATAAAATATTACAGAGAAACTGGGAAACAAATATGTATATTTACTGTCCACTACAGTGACGTTGAATTCCGTTGCTTAATTTATACAATGAAAAATCATTTGATATATAAGGTTAATGTCCCGGTTTCTGACCAGTGACCGGTACCTGACCACCCCTAAAGGTTTCTTGTTTATTACGATGTGTAGAGTATGTAAAATACATATTTAGGTAGCAATTTTCTTCCGTTACAATTCATTTTGTAAAAAAATCATTTCAATTTATGGTATTATTTTTAATTAACCCATTAAGTCCCAAACAGACGAAAAATTGTCGTTGGCTTTTACGTTATTTTTTATATGAAATAGTCACTAAAAAAATCGGCATATGACATTTCTGACGCAAAATTTATCATTCATTCAGAATCTGGGGTCAAAATTTGTTAATGATAAATATTGAAAATGTTATAAACAATTAAAAAAAAAACATGATTTTTCAAAAAAAAAACTTTCAAGCCATGACTTGTTACAAAAACGTAACGGCACTCCCTCAAACTCATAAAATCTCGCGTCCATGGATCCTCAGTAACAAGTTCATATAATTACTTTTTTTGAAATTCAAAATGGCGAACCACAATATGGCGTCGAAGCCTCGAACAATGATCACAAGGTGCCTGAATTTTAAAAAAATTACTGAAATCGTTTAAAACTTGTTACTCGGTGTTTTTTGGGGGCGCTGATTACGAATTTGAAGTCAGTTTTCAAAGATTCAAAATGGCGGAGCCAATATGGCGGTTGAATTCGTTTAAACTAGATGAAATCGTTGGAAACTTATTACTTGGGGTTTTTTGGGGTCGCTGACTACGAATTTGTAGTCAGTTTTTAAAGATTCAAAATGGCGGAGCCAATATGACGGTTGAATTCATTGAAACTAGATGAAATCGTTAGAAACTTATTACTTGGGAGTTTTTGGGGTCATTGACTACGAATTTGAAGTCACCCATGATGAAAATCCATTTTGCATTTTCATTTCATTTCTTATGATATTTCGAAGATAAGTTTGATACTGGTTGAGCCGACAATTATTTGAAAAATAAGTAGAATGTTAGGGGTGTAACAAACAAAATGTAATACGGAAAATTTTTATTTAAATTCTGTTTTATTATTAAAAAGTATATGACTATATATCAGTACATACAATTACCCCTCGACCGATATCGGCTCTAGAAGTGATGCTTCTACCATCTATAATTTTATTACCATAGAAATTCATTCAAAGGCTTCTTAGCATGTGATAATGACTCATGGTTATACCTTTATTTTTAAATTGGATGTATTAAAAATTGCTGAAAGAACCTTAAATATTATTGCATTCTAATAAAAAGATAAATAACTGAAAACAGTCAAATATACTGCAATACATTACTGACTAAAAATTACAAAATATCGCAATTTTCGCTGTTACAATTTCTATAACGTTTCGCTGAAAAAAAAACACCGTATGGCATTTTTGTCTACGTAATTGTTTCCCGACTGAAAAAAACTAGTGAAATTTTATAAAATTCCAGGCTAAAGAATTGCATAACTGACCATGGGTAAGGCACGAAGCAATATTTCAGATAATAATCTGAACGCGCTCGCTGCTGGATGTTATCGCTAGCAAAATTTCATTAAAGTGTAAAGAAAAAGGACGATTGACTGGGTTACGTAAAAAAAAATGGTGGCGATCCTATGGATACGTGTACCTTGCGTGCCTTCCAACGGGTATTGGTCTATTAGAGGACGACCAATCCGGTCACGATTACGTATACGTAACATGAAGCGTAACGGCCTGGGTACGTAACGTACGTAATGCCTAAGTAACGGGGAAGTAATCCCATAGGCGACTCCACATACATCGCCTTGCTGGCTTTTTCGCAAGGACGATCTTCCGCATGCAACGGAGCACTGATCCTTACGAACGATAACAGGATGAGAATACACGAGCGCACTTGTTGTTCGGGGATAATATTTTTATTCTTCTTTCCGACTAAATCGGCTTTCAAGCCATTCGCGAGGGGAGAAGATGCTCCCTTTTAAATGCAACGTATATTTTGAAATATTTTGGAAATGCCATTTTACAGTATCAATGTTTAGTAGATACATTGGAACGATAGTTACAGGTTTTTGGATTTTTTAATATTTTTTTTAAACTGAGAAAAGTGTCTTTTTGATACACGTCTCCATGAATTAGACACTTTACGAACTGAAAAGAGTCCGTAAAGTGCCTACTTTGCGACCGTCTCGTTTGCAGGTCCTAGGACGCATAGTCGTCACTCGATCCGTAAAATTGAACTTTACGGCCTAGGACTGAAAACTGAATATTATAGTGCCATCAAACCAAAAGTGAAAGATTTAGGTGAAGGAATATTTTATTCAATTATTAACAAATGAAAAGGCGGAATTTCCATAAGTTTATGTAAATAGAAATATGGAAAAATCTTTATTTATTATAAATGGCAAATACAGATAAATTTTATATTGTAATAGTTTCATTTAAAATTACAGAGAGAATCATTTATTAATGTTCTACCATATCAATCAGAAACTGAAATATTGATTCGCTGATGCTCAAAAAACGTAATTGACTATTTTTTAAATGACTTTTAAATTTCTGAAAAGAAATTACAATAGATAATAATATATATTGACATGAAAATACTAATGAAGTCAAATTACCTATTATACCAGTCAAATTCATTCTCCACTTGGTCCGTAAAATTTAACTTTACGGCCTAGGACCGAAATGTACTATTATCTTACCATAACAACAACAAAAAGAAAAAAAAATTACCAATAAAATACTCAAAATGTCGAGATATCTGAATAGCACTTTGTAATAGAGAGATTTTGATTTTGACCTTTAAGATTCCGGGGTTAAAAAATGCTTCTATTATCAGGAAATTCAATATAGCAGATGAAATCCAAAAAATGAACCAAAAATCCATGTTTTTGTTTGTTTAAACCAATGTTTTCAACCGAATTGCAGCAATTTAAAAAAACAGTTCGCTATACTAGACCCGCCTGTTTGAATTTAAAAAATCTGTTAATTCTATAATCTAAAAATTCAAGTTAAAATACTGGTTTGTAAATTACAAAAATATAAATTTTTCTAGCCCCAGAATCTTAAAGATCGGATCTTCTTATAAATTCTAACATACTTTTTCCGTGTACCGTTACTGAACATTTTTGTAGTTTTTAGAGATGTTTCGGTAATATCAATAATCTTCTCTTATTTGCATATTATGCAAATTTATTATACTAAATGAACACTCAATATTATGATTATATTTTTTATTTACATGATTTACTATGTAACTTTGTTAAACAACAACATGCCATATTTCTTGTTAGAAAGAGGATTCGATGTGGTCATTCTACTTTTAAAGACAACAGCTTAAAGTCTTTGCGCCAGTAGAATACAAGATGGTCCTAAGATAGATAAATCGAAGAGGATCTATCTGTAGCATTATTTTATTTTATTTTTGTTTGAATTCTAATAATATGGAAATAAGCAATTTTGTAAAAAACGAAAATTTTTAGTTACTGAGTAAATTGCACAAAGTCATCGCTGTACTTTGTTTAAAAATTGTAAATTTCTACTATTTTGCAAATCTAGAACACTTTCTCGTCTCCCGCAAATAAAATTGAGTTTCTTTAATATTTCCTCCGCAGTTTCTTTTGTTTTTGGTCTTAAAATAATCGTCTGGCATCTTACAACATCGACTTCTTACGTTCAAATTTGGAGACTAATTATTTTGATTCGGAATTTTTACAAAATACACCCTAGTTCATATTTGTCTATAAAAGTGAACGATTTTGAAGATGTTAATATATTTGTTTACATTCTCTCTTTATTGCATGCTGCTCCGAGTTGGAAAAATTATTTGGATATTATTCCATTCTCACTACTTTACACCGCATTCGAGGTATCTCGATAATAAATGTGTGAGTCTTGGTTCGAAATTTATGACCCCGAAAAGAATCAATTGATTCTCAGTCATTCCCGTGAAAACTTCTCTCTTTAAATTTGACGATTGTGCCATAGATAAATGTGTTCGCTTGGTAAATCGAGTTTTTTGACCCTTTTAAAGTAACGAGGATTTTTCTAAAAGTATGATCAGAATAAACTTTTATATAAGAATATTTTTTATTACGAACAACAGCCAAAGTAAGAAAAAACACTGACTCATTTTACAAGAAATATAAAGGTTTCTATAATGTTTGGAAACAATTTTTTAATTGTTCTACAAAAATCAATGGACATTAATGAAAACTGAATGCTCAAACTTTTCATAAAGATAAAACTTTACTTTCAAGTATCAAAATCACTTTCCTTGCATATTCTTTAGACTATTGATGCCGAAAGTTTGAAACTTAGTAGAAACTTATTTCCCATATACATCAATAGGGGTGAAAGACGAAATTTTTCTAATTATAACTTTGTATAATAATAAACTGACATTACTTGCCCACGAGCCATGTATCCCCATGCCCTGCTATATTAATTCATGGTAGAAGCTTTTTATTCATTACTTTTCGGTAGTGAATGGCAGCAATACTAATCATTATTACTATTTAAGTGTGCACAACCTGTTATCCTGATGTAATACAGTAATTGGTTTTGGAGATGAATTACTAAATTACTTACTAAATTTTTCACTAAACCTTTGAAATAAAGCTTTAAAATAAAATAAAGCAATAATTAATTTGTAAAAATACACTAAATCTAAAAGATGTAGATCAATTAAGTTAGAGCATTTTAACGATCAATCGAAAGGTCCCGGGTTCGAGTCCCGGCATCGAAGGTTCTCATTTTTTCACAAATCAAAAGATAAAATTCAAAAAATCGGAAAATTTGTCCATATTCTATCATTGTTACAATTAAAAAAATGTTTAACTGTATATTGAACAAAGTTGTAGTCGTTGCTTTCGCTTTATTAATAAAAATTATTATAGTAATTAAATTAACAATATCCCTTTTCTCTACATTTCACATATTTACATATTATAAAAGTTAACATTCAGAGATTTTAAAAAGTTGTATAGTAATTTATATATGCCCTTTCATTTTTATAGAACAGTATTTTTGTTAATAAATACTGATATGCGACGACCCTCGTCAGTTCTATTAGTGTATTCTGCCATTTCTCTGTGTAATGCAGGTAAATGTGCATGAGAGCGTTGGCATGCAAATTTATTAAAATTTCTGAACAGTACCTAATATACGGTATTTAAAGCCTAATATTTCCTATTAAATAGGCATGATATTTTTAAACGATATTGAACTCAACAAATTTTCCAAACAAATGAAATATTATATTATACGATGAATAATACCGTATAAATATATGATCAACTGAAAACTGAATATTCAGAAATAATTGCTTCACGTATAAATGGACACAGCGGCAGTTAATGCTTATGGCCACATCGTAAATCTCAAAACCACTTTGTTTATCGTAACGTGCCATCAATTTTTATTGTTTATAGCTTGAAAACTGAATATTATAGTGCCATCAAACAAAAAATGAAACATTTAGGTGAAGGAATATTTTATTTAATTATTAATAAATGGGAAAACATGATGACATCAAACATTATGAAAACAATGTTTATAAATTTTATAAAAGTTTCATTTAAAATTCCAGAAAGAATCATTTATTAATGTTCCACCATCTCCTTAAAAAATATTGCTTTGCTGATGTTGAAAAAACGTAATCGACTATTTTTTAAATGACTTTTCAATTTATGAAAATAAATTACAATAGATAATATATTGGCATATCGAACTTTTGAGAGAATTTTTGAAATTTCTACGTGACAAGTATTGTCCTGAAAATATTAATGATGTCAAATTACCTATTATAACAGTAAAATTCCATTTCTTTAATCATCAACAAATAACGACAAATATCGTGTCATGTTGAGTGGAAATAAAAAAACGCATTAGAAGTTATTGTAATCAATTTGCATTCAAGAATAATTTATCTTCATTCCCGGCTTTCATAAATTTATTGATTTTTATGCAAATATATATAAAAATGGTCAATGTCACTCTACATATTAAAAATTACCGTTGATAATTGGATACACGTGGAAACATGTTGAAATATTTATCAGATGAAATAATATAAAATACTTAGACACTTTTTTATCATTCTTGGTAGTCTGGGTTAAATAAAACTATATTTTTTTTTATTAATATATTTGTAGGTCTACAGAAATAACCTTTTTTCTGTTGAACGAAGACGAATATTAATAATATTAACATTATATTATTTTCCATTCAACTTTATTAAAAACTCGTAAAAATTACTATACTTTCGTTTACACTTTATTCCTGCTTGGTTCATTTGAAGTTAGAAAATTAAATAGAGAACATAAGGCCAATATACATAAAACAAGTCATAGCTACAATAAATTGCCATTTTTTGTGAGAGATCAGTTGAACAAATTTTTCTGTTCAAACAGCAAGTAGGCATCTTTAAGATATTTTCAGAAAGTTTGGAATATTGCTCAGGGGGAGCTCTTAAAGTGGTATTCAATAAACTGCATACGTCGATTGTAAAAGCTATACAAGCCATCTCTAATATGAGACCTCAAACCTCTTTAAGAGCTTTTACTCTCACTACAAAGTAAATAATTAAAGACAAAATTAAATTTCTTAGTGTCATAGGTTCATTTTTTCGCTTCCATTATTACACTCACATATTGTATAGCAATGATTACGAATAGGTGAGATATTACTCAAGAATTGGAAGAAAATGTTATATTATTTGATCTCTAATTACCGTAAAAGTACTCGTTCTTGCATTATGTGGAAGTAAACATCATGGGAGTTCATTTTTATATTCTAGTGTCAAATTTTTCACAAAACTTTTTACAACCTTATCAAATCCAAAGACGATCCGAAATGACAAAAGTTTACGGTTTTACGCAAAATTTTTAAGGAAACATACATGCAAATCTCTTCAAGGTTTATTGAATATATCCTTCGAACGAGATCAGGAAGTCCTCTTTAAGAGCTACCTGCCGTTTGGATGATATACTTGACTTTAGAAAAAATATTTGTCCATTTAAAACAGTCAAATTTTCAATAAAAACAAGTTATTTGCAAAACCTAGAGGTGTGACCTAAATATAAGAGAACTATCTTTAAGAAAAAGGCTCGCTAATCGTTATCTGGAGCATATTTTCAAGGAATCGAATTACCATGAAAATTAGCCTCAAGATAGCCTGGTACCCGATGATAACACCTAATCCGTACCATTATTTCTATTCTCATTATAATTTATGACCAGCGATAAGCGGGGGGTGCAACCACCCCCGACTTCGCAATTACCTATCCGTGACATCCACCCCTCGCTCCCAACCCTCCCGAATAAATGGGAGAAGCTAGTTGCTCATTTCCGCGCAATCGGTCGAGCCTTGGGCGATCCGGTAAACGGATAAAAGAGACCCTTCCAATATTCGTCTCTGGGAATTGAATAAAGACACGATGAAGACCCGAAGGTACGCAAAGGATACAAGGGGCTGACTGTCCTTCCGGAGAAATTAAATTTTCTCTAGCATAACTAGTTCTTTTGACTATAAGACGCGCTGCCATAGCAACCTTGCGATTTCGCCAAGTTCCGAATCTTCCTTTTTATCAAAAGCCTTGTTCCGTCGGCTTATTTCACGCGAAAACGTGACTGGCATGAAATTCCTCGGGCTTTGGCTGGAATTGCTCGAAATCTGCACCTAAAAGCACGTCAAATTCGTTTTTATTGCCATGTAACGACTGGAACTTGACCTTTTTCCGTAGGAGTCAATGGAGGAATTCAGCAGTTTCGATTGGAGATTACGTCCACATTCATAACGCATGATGGTTAGGTAATTTTGATCTTTTACTAATGACGATGAAATTGCAGATATTACGATCAGTCACTTCTAACGTTCAATATGTATTTACTGCCCATTTTGACACACCCAACTGGTGGTGAGTAATACAAAAAAGATTCAAAAACACTTTGTTCCTTTAGAACGCTGTGAACAATAACGCATGGTCACAAGATGTTTGGGAACTTTGATTTTTGGTTCCCAAAGTATGCGATAAAAAATGATATACTTATTATGCATCGTTTCCAAATGCATAGAACAGAGTATGTCAGAAGGAATTAGAACAACCAGGTAACCTACAATGACTTTACCGGATGAAACGGGATAGATAGTTCCCAAGTTCATCATTCATTTACGGCATTACCGTTAATATTACGAAGAAATTGCATTAAACTTTGTTAGTAGTCAATTTGATGCTATCGTATTTGGTGTAAAATTGTTTTTCGTCTGATGTATATTTAAAATAAATTCGAAAAGGCAAAAAATATCGCGTTTTTTCAGTTTTGATTTTGAAGATGACCTTGTTGTTTAAGAATATTGTCGTGATCGGATTTTTAGGGTTATCTCATGAGCCGGGTACTTCCTTTTCTTGTAAATGTTGGGAGATGGTATAATGTTTACAAAATCAGTTTACGAAAATGATCTCATTAAATTACTGTTAAGAGAAATGTATTTACATAAAAATGATATAATTATGCAGAAGTTAGTTATAGAAAACTACTCTATAAGAAAGGCATCGCCATATTAAAAATTTTAACGATTTCTGCTAGTAAAATCTATAAATGCATCGCTGATCGTCCGCGAAGTATTACAAAACGAACACCACTTTTCGCACTAGAGGTATAATATATACTTTTTAGGAATTTGAGGTTAAGGTGAAATTTTAATGTGATTAATGCTAGAATCCAATTAATGGGTCAGTCTGTAAAACAGATTTTTAAGCTGTGACTCGCCCTTCAGTATTGTAAATTGTATATTTATATGTAATATAAGGTTTATTTTCAATAAAGACAATAATAATAATAATAATCCATTATAGATGTAAATATTTCATATTCAAACTTGTGTTATAAGCCATCCGAGAAAAACAACGCATGAGCAAGGAGAGAGTGTGTTAAAATTTAAAAGTAAACTCCATATTAACAATTATACTAATTATTGAATTAATTACAATAATCTATTACGTTTATAACAAGCAATGTGTGCATGTTCGTTATCAGCTATTAAACAAATGTTCCTGGCCTTTATCGAAATTTTGAAAAATAATCAGAATAATATTCCTTACATTTGGATTAAATACGATTTGTAAAAAAAGAAGTGCAATATAGACAATTAATATAAGTTATAAGCGACGATGGACATAAAATAGATTGGGAAATTAACAGTTAGAGTTTTAAGTTTTATACGTTTCTAGTTATAAACATCTATTATTTAAGTTCCTTTTGTGTAGAAAGTAAGGCCTAAAAGAAACTAAGAATTACGAGTATGATGACAAATAAATTTATGAATACTCACATTTTTTCCATCGAATGTAAAGCGGTAAAGTACATTGGACTGGGTCCAAGAAAGATATATGGATATCAATTTCATTATTTAGAGTATGCTCGGTAATATACTGTACGAAGGGATCCCGTATTATAAGATAATCTATAAAATAGTATCATAAATCAATTCAGAAATAATTCAAATGTTATACTTATTGAAAGAACCATCGAATTTCAAGTATTATGTTGCAGGAAATTAAGTCAAATGTTCCACCAATAAATTTAGCCTCGCATGAAAACGCACCCTTCCTTACAAAACATGCTGAACTATTTTCGCTGAATACTGATCCCATGTATGTAAAAATAAAAATGTTTATTTAAACAAGCAAGATTAATGTACTGATGCATTTCTCACTAATTTGTCGCACATGTATCATAATGTACAATTCACGCAGTAAAAACGAAAATATTACCATTCAAAAAAGACCATAACAACTCCATAGGAATTCCGCGACATTCACACTATCAAATTTATAAGAAGAGTTCTTAAAGTATGCACCAATCACTGCTCGAGAAATTTACACCAATCACAACCCAGTAAAATGGGATTAATCACAAGCCAGGCCAAGTGGACCAATCACAGCTGATGACATTCACACCAATCAGAGCTCAGGAAATTTGCACCAATGACAGCTCAGGAAATTTGGACCAGTCACAGCTCAGGAAGTTTGGACCAATCACAACGCAGTAAAATTGGACCAATCACAACCCAGTAAAATTGGACCAATCACAAGCCAGACGAAGTGGACCAATCACAGCTGATGACATTCACACCAATCAGAGCTCAGGAAATTTGCATCAATCACAGCTCAGGAAATTTGGACCAATCACAAGCCAGTAAAATTGGACCAATCACAAGCCAGTAAAATTGGACCAATCACAAGCCAGGCCAAGCGGACCAATCACAGCTGATGACATTTACACCAATCAGAGCTCAGGAAATTTGCATCAATCACAGCTCAGGAAGTTTGGACCAATCACAAGCCAGTAAAATTGGACCAATCACAAGCCAGGCCAAGCGGACCAATCACAGCTGATGACATTCACACCAATCAGAGCTCAGGAAATTTGCACCAATGACAGCTCAGCAAATTTGGACCAGTCACAGCTCAGGAAATTTAGACCAATCACAACGCAGTAAAATTGGACCAATCACAACCCAGTAAAATTGGACCAATCACAAGCCAGGCCAAGTGGACCAATCACAGCTGATGACATTTACACCAATCAGAGTTCAGCAAATTTGCTCCAATGACAGCTCAGAAAATTTGGACCAGTCACAGCTCAGGAAGTTTGGACCAATCACAACGCAGTAAAATTGGACCAATCACAACCCAGTAAAATTGGACCAATCACAAGCCAGACGAAGTGGACCAATCACAGCTGATGACATTCACACCAATCAGAGCTCAGGAAATTTGCACCAATGACAGCTCAGGAAATTTGGACCAGTCACAGCTCAGGAAATTTAGACCAATAACAACCCAGTAAAATTGGACCAACCACAAGCCAGGCCAAGTGGACCAATCACAGCTGATGACATTCACACCAATCAGAGCTCAGGAATTTTGCATTAAATCATAGCTCAGGAAATTTGGACCAATCACAAGCCAGGCCAAGCGGACCAATCACAGCTGATGACATCCACACCAATCAGAGCTCAGGAAATTTGCATCAATCACAGCTCAGGAAGTTTGGACCAATCACAAGCCAGTAAAATTGGACCAATCACAAGCCAGGCCAAGCGGACCAATCACAGCTGATGACATTCACACCAATCAGAGCTCAGGAAATTTGCACCAATGACAGCTTAGGAAATTTGGACCAGTGACAGCTCAGGAAGTTTGGACCAATCACAACGCAGCAAAATTGGACCAATCAGAACCCTGTAAAATTGGACCAATCACAAGCCAGGCCAAGTGGACCAATCACAGCTGATGACATTCACACCAATCAGAGCTCAGGAAATTTGCACCAATGACAGCTCAGGAAATTTGGACCAGTCACAGCTCAGGAAATTTAGACCAATCACAACCCAGTAAAATTGGACCAATCAGAACCCTGTAAAATTGGACCAATCACAAGCCAGGCCAAGTGGACCAATCACAGCTTATGACATTCACACCAATCAGAGCTCAGGAAATTTGCACCAATGACAGCTCAGGAAATTTGGACCAGTCACAGCTCAGGAAGTTTGGACCAATCACAACGCAGTAAAATTGGACCAATCAGAACCCTGTAAAATTGGACCCATCACAAGCCAGGCCAAGTGGACCAATCACAGCTGATGACATTCACACCAATCAGAGCTCAGGAAATTTGCACCAATGACAGCTTAGGAAATTTGGACCAGTCACAGCTCAGGAAGTTTGGACCAATCACAACCCAGTAAAATTGGACCAATCAGAACCCTGTAAAATTGGACCAATCACAAGCCAGGCCAAGTGGACCAAGCACAGCTGATGACATTCACACCAATCAGAGCTCAGGAAATTTGCTCCTATTACAGCGCAGAACATTTGGACCAGTCCCCTCTCACGAAACTTGGACCAATCGAACGCCAGTAAAATTGGACCAATCACAAGCCAGGCCAAGTGGACCAATCACAGCTGATGACATTCACACCAATCAGAGCTCAGGAAATTTGCACCAATGACAGCTCAGGAAATTTGGACCAGTCACAGCTCAGGAAATTTAGACCAATCACAACCCAGTAAAATTGGACCAATCAGAACCCTGTAAAATTGGACCAATCACAAGCCAGGCCAAGTGGACCAATCACAGCTGATGACATTCACACCAATCAGAGCTCAGGAAATTTGCACCAATGACAGCTCAGGAAATTTGGACCAGTCACAGCTCAGGAAGTTTGGACCAATCACAACGCAGTAAAATTGGACCAATCAGAACCCTGTAAAATTGGACCAATCACAAGCCAGGCCAAGTGGACCAATCACAGCTGATGACATTCACACCAATCAGAGCTCAGGAAATTTGCACCAATGACAGCTCAAGAAATTTGGACCAGTCACAGCTCAGGAAGTTTGGACCAATCACAACCCAGTAAAATTGGACCAATCAGAACCCTGTAAAATTGGACCAATCACAAGCCAGGCCAAGTGGACCAATCACAGCTTATGACATTCACACCAATCAGAGCTCAGGAAATTTGCACCAATGACAGCTCAGGAAATTTGGACCAGTCACAGCTCAGGAAGTTTGGACCAATCACAAGCCAGTAAAATTGGACCAATCACAAGCCAGGCCAAGCGGACCAATCACAGCTGATGACATTCACACCAATCAGAGCTCAGGAAATTTGCACCAATGACAGCTTAGGAAATTTGGACCAGTGACAGCTCAGGAAGTTTGGACCAATCACAACGCAGCAAAATTGGACCAATCAGAACCCTGTAAAATTGGACCAATCACAAGCCAGGCCATGTGGACCAATCACAGCTGATGACATTCACACCAATCAGAGCTCAGGAAATTTGCACCAATGACAGCTCAGGAAATTTGGACCAGTCACAGCTCAGGAAATTTAGACCAATCACAACCCAGTAAAATTGGACCAATCAGAACCCTGTAAAATTGGACCAATCACAAGCCAGGCCAAGTGGACCAATCACAGCTTATGACATTCACACCAATCAGAGCTCAGGAAATTTGCACCAATGACAGCTCAGGAAGTTTGGACCAATCACAGCGCAGTAAAATTGGACCAATCAGAACCCTGTAAAATTGGACCCATCACAAGCCAGGCCAAGCGGACCAATCACAGCTGATGACATTCACATCAATCAGAGCTCAGGAAATTTGCATCAATCACAGCTCAGGAAGTTTGGACCAATCACAAGCCAGTAAAATTGGACCAATCACAAGCCAGGCCAAGCGGACCAATCACAGCTGATGACATTCACACCAATCAGAGCTCAGGAAATTTGCACCAATGACAGCTTAGGAAATTTGGACCAGTCACAGCTCAGGAAATTTAGACCAATCACAACCCAGTAAAATTGGACCAATCAGAACCCTGTAAAATTGGACCAATCACAAGCCAGGCCAAGTGGACCAATCACAGCTTATGACATTCACACCAATCAGAGCTCAGGAAATTTGCACCAACGACAGCTCAGGAAATTTGGACCAGTCACAGCTCAGGAAGTTTGGACCAATCACAACGCAGTAAAATTGGACCAATCAGAACCCAGTAAAATTGGACCAATCACAAGCCAGACGAAGTGGACCAATCACAGCTGATGACATTCACACCAATCAGAGCTCAGGAAATTTGCACCAATGACAGCTTAGGAAATTTGGACCAGTCACAGCTCAGGAAGTTTGGACCAATCACAACCCAGTAAAATTGGACCAATCAGAACCCTGTAAAATTGGACCAATCACAAGCCAGGCCAAGTGGACCAATCACAGCTGATGACATTCACACCAATCAGAGCTCAGGAAATTTGCACCAATGACAGCTCAAGAAATTTGGACCAGTCACAGCTCAGGAAGTTTGGACCAATCACAACCCAGTAAAATTGGACCAATCACAAGCCAGGCCAAGTGGACCAATCACAGCTTATGACATTCACACCAATCAGAGCTCAGGAAATTTGCACCAATGACAGCTCAGGAAATTTGGACCAGTCACAGCTCAGGAAGTTTGGACCAATCACAACGCAGTAAAATTGGACCAATCAGAACCCTGTAAAATTGGACCAATCACGGCACAAAAAATTTGTATTAACGACAGCTCAGGTGATTCGCACCAATCACATCTCAACTAATCGGCATTGCAGATGTCACTCGCCCCAATTATGTTATGTGATGTAACATTACGCTCTTCCTGAAGCCGCAGACTTCTCCGCAAGGGAGTGTGTTGAGATGTGTATCTCTGTCCGTAAGGAAAAGCTATTTGTCGTCAAACTCTAATTCGAAGAGGAGGTATGCTTTTGAAATTGACTTTGAGATTTTACGACTTCAAGGACCATGGTTTGGCTGGTTTTCTACCATCCATTGCCTGATCTAAAAAAAACTCACCGCACTAAGGGTCAGGATGCGGTGTCAAGCCCCTGCCAATGGATTCCACAGGGGTGGGGGGATTGCTATGGCGTACCATGTCCACTTGTCTACTTGCCCTCTGACGTATAGTGGTAACGCCTGAAAGATCACTCTGAACCAACAACCCCTCAAGGGGTGTGTTCTTTAAAGAGCCCCGACAGTTTACTTTGCGCGGCATTTGTTAACATTGTGTTAACAAGATCTGTGTTCCGCATCAGCTTATTACCGAAACGCAGATGTGTTTAAAATATCACCGTATGTCTCAGGCGGGCAGCTAACGATTATATTACAAAAAAATATAAAAAAGACACGATGCCTGAAGAGGAATTAAGGGCATTATATATTTTTTTTTAATTCTTCGAGTGAAACAAGTAGTAGAATCGATGTTATGGTACATGAAGATTACGAAACCCACAGATGAGTTAAGAAGTAATCGGCTGATGCATAACGGAGCTCCCGCAAAAACAATGTTACCAACCGCTAAGCATTAAAGTAAACTGCTGCGGCTCTTTATGGAGCACACCCAAAGCAGGCTGCTCGTTTTCAATAATGTGGTAGCTGAGTTATTGTGGAATATTCGGCGTCAGCAGTAAAATTTGGCGCGTCCCGAAGATGGGATGTCACAGGTTTTTCACGCAGGAGAGCACCTTTAACTAAACACGGAGCCCAGAAGGCGGGGAAGAAGAAATCGGCAACAGATATATGTGAAGATACTGTAGCTATGACACACATTTAAAAATTGAAATGAATCTTTGAATCAAAGAACAAAAAGTACACCAGGAATTTAAAATTTGTATAGTTTCGCGTAAAACTATCTTGAACCCCCACCCTTCTCCCCTCCTGAGTCTATCACGAGTCATTCCCCCTCCTCATTCTAGCCCCACTCTTAGCCCCCACTTTGCATTTTATCTTTGTATCTCCTATATAGTGAAATGTAAGTTGAATCCGAATACTAATTTTTCTAATTTCTCTCTCCGTAACCTTCAATCCCTTCCGACTTTTCAAAAAACTACTGCATGTGCAGATGTCAGTTGAGTAAAGAATAGTAATTTCTATTCAACAGCCGTAAAATGGCCATTTAGTTATTTTATATAACTAACATGATAATATTAAAACTATTCTCTGCATTCCTGTTAATTGCACAGAGTAATACATAATAAATTCAAACAAATCTTAGTGGTTAATTAAGTACGAATTGTAATTATATGAAGGTCATGGTGATCATGATCATAAATACATAAACATAAATGCTGGAATTATTGCTTACAATAGTTCTAAATTGATTAGAACTACTGGATGTTAATCGTGTGTATCCTCGACGTTTAGGATCTTTAAGATCCATCTTCAAGAAGAGATGGAGAGTGAAACTATGAATAATGTGGTTGGTATTCACCCATGTTTTATAAACTTATAATTGAGGTGATGGGGGAAATAAAATTTTTGTTTAATAAGAGATCATCGTAGGTTAATTTTAAATGTTGGTAAAATCGATATTATTTAGGAGAGTGAATTGTAATTTGATCTGAAACATTTCGGGAAATCTTTTATTACAAAAGTTTCCGTCGGTGTCTAAAATGGTCACATTATAACAATTAAATTCGTGATCGTGTTGAAATCTGTATTCCTTTATAACTGTGGAAGATTAATCTATGTATATTGTTTTTGCATTCATTAAATCGAATTATAGGACTTTTTGTTTCGGACATGTAAATGGTTATTAGATATCAAGTAAGAGTACTACGTTTATTATAATATAATATATAACATTATTATACTACTATACCTTTAGGAATATTCACGATCCCTAAGTTATGCTTAAAGTAATTTTCTAATATGTAAATAAAATTATTAGAAACACTTCGAAAAATGCCCAAAAATTGAAAATTTTAAAATTATATGAAAATTACATTTTATTTAAATTATTATAAAACACTAGATAAAGAGTATAGTACCGTCTTAAAATATTTGCAGAATTCGTCTCCTACAGTTCGAAAGTTAAATTCGAAAGCGTCGAAACTTGAGTTTGAGGAAGTCTCAAAGCCGCGTAGTTTGGATTGCGGCAAATAAATTTTCCACTTTCCTGACACTTAAGAGAGAACTGGTGAAATGGAATTTCGAAAGCCTTCGATGTTAGGTGGTAAGGGGGTAAGACAAATGCAGAATGACCTCCCTAACACGAAGTACGCAGTCAGGGTCGGAAATATCGCGCAGCAGCATCTGTATCCGCCTCTGTAGCACTTGCGGATCAATACCTCCCTAGTCATATGAGACTTCCTCAGATCTGCACACTTGACAAAGCCTAAGATCAAACCAGAATCTCCTAAAGTATTTCAGAGAAATTTAAATTAAATTTTACCACGCCCCGCAGAGAAAAATTCCACCGCATATTGGTAAAGCGACGCCACTCAAGTCTCCAAAAAGCAATTTTGAATGAATGCAATTCTACTGTAAAACCTTTCAACTTTTAATTGTTGGTTTGTAAGACAATGTTTCACTCCGAGTGACATTATGGAGTATTTACGTGAAAATTGGCTGAGCCGAACATTGTTGCGAGAAGTATTAGATACTCGCGTATACTGCAACAAGGGAATTTGTACTTCTACCTCCTGAAATTTACTTTCTGACTGAAGTTGAAATTGGGAAGCATTGATTATAACCAGGAGATGAAGTAGTTAACTTTCCATTGACGTTTTCGGCGTAAACTCGTTAGGCTTTAGCGTTTCATTCAAGTTGAAATATGCGAAGCTCGCGTCCGTTGCAGTTTAATCACTTACTAACTATGTTATCGAAGGGAAATGTCACATCAATAATTTTCGGCTAAAAAATGCATTGTCTTATGTTTCAAAATTTAGTGAACTTTTAGATTCAATGAAATCTTCAGCGACGTTGTATTGAAACGCTTTAAACTCTTGGAATGTACAATTTGTAGATAAACGACGTACTGGACAATTTTACAGTTTTTATATTTAGTTTGTGTAAATACTACTTAATCAAGTACCTCATTTATATATTCAATCCAATGGAAGTATTTAAGTTTACTCGATTATTTTCTTCCCTCAGTCTACCATTCAAACATAAATGAATGTGATCGTATGTCCACAACATAATATCTTAATTTACCATAACGTAAGATAACCTTCCTAATTAATAATTTTGGGTTTTGTAGTTATGTATGTATGTATGTATGTCTTTATTATACCATGACTAAAAAGTCTGACTTATGTCGTAAGTCCAACAACTGAAGCTTTCGCCCACAACTAAATAATTTTGTTTAATCCTCTTTTCCTTTTAAATAAGTAAAAATTAAAAACAAAATTATTAGTATAAAAACAGTTCAGAGCTTTTTTGCCTACCGACAAATAAAATTTAGTAGCAATATAAAAATCTATAAATTAATAAAGAAACATAATTCAGTAAAAATATTAAAAAATAATTGACATCATTACAGTTATAAATTAATCATTAAGCAATCAATTATTTTATTATAAAGTATACCAATTTGTTAGAAAATAAAGTATCAGAAAGTTTGATATTTGAATTATTTCTGTGAAAATCCTCACATTCACTCCATTCAAAAGATATGCTATCAATTTTTTGAATTCTTTTGCAACCACCGTTATATAAAAGCAAACACCGCAAAACTTGCAGAAAATATTACAAATTACTCTTCTATTTTTCAGCATGTGTTTCATGTCGAAAGTAATAACGGACTCGAAAGGCTAAGCTTTAGTCACCATGTGGGCATTTACAATTCAATCCCTCCAACAATATTTTCAGTTTGCGTCGGGCACAGAGCGTCAAAGCAATATTCCTGTATTGGACGTAAAAATTCATATAAAAATGGAACAACAATAATAGATTCGTATCAAGAAAATAATTGAACTACCCTGGTGAAAATATAGATAACATACGATAGAAACAAAATTCACTCTGAAAAATGTATAGACGAAAACCAACGAGAATGAATGACAATATGCAAATTGTATTTTACATTATTTATTGTAATGAAATGAACATTATCAACTAATTTATTGCTAAGAAAGTAAATCTACCATAACTTAAACCCTCTGAAAATTAAATCAGGAGAATAAACGACGCCGCATTTAAAATGAAATTTCTCAGGAAAATTTACGACTACGCCAGATTAATGCCCATAATTTTTTTCCCGATTTCGTATAATTTTATAGGAACATTTAAACTATCACATAAAAATGATTGCTCTGTTATTTATTTTACAATAGTTTATTATCTCGTATAAAAATTATAACCATTTTCAATAAAAATTAAATTAGTTGTGAAAATTAATGTTTTTTTTAACTAATTACACTAGAGTGCTTTCATTAATACACTTGTCTTGTTAGAAGCATGGAAATATTCAAATAATTAATTATAACCACAGGAAACAAAAATGTGATTTTGTATGTTATAACAATTTAAATCTAAGTAATTAAATTTAATATTTTCCTAGTAGAATGAAAATAAAATTAACACCCGTGACCAATTCCATATGCAATAGAGCATCCCAAATATGGACATGTCACCAATTTCTATACAATTGAAATATGTTTACTAATCAAAAATAGGGGATACGTATTTTTTTGTTTTGCAAATTAAATTTACTTCCGCGAAATAGGCGGACAATTTTGTTTGAATCCATCTATTTTAATTAAAAATTTTTACATCTTGTTTTTTCAGGTTTGTACGGTTTGGTATATTCTTTGATTGCAAGTTTGAAAATTTACAGAATTTGTAAATGAACAAAAGAGCCGCTGCTTTTTATAAAATGTAAAACTTGGTTTTCTCAAAAACATACTTTTTTTCATTAATTTTTTTGTGGTCAGACCATGCAAAATGAACATTGTTCCAATATGTTTTCTTTTAGAATGTTTATCTAAAAATAAAGAATAGTTCTCCTAGTGAGCTCTGACCATACCAGTACTACTCCTCCAATTTTTCAATTAATGATTCAGCAATGCTTAATGATTATTTCCAGATGTGAAAGAAAAACATTGCCTGAGAGGAACTTAAATTAGACTAATTTTTCGAAATTGTTGATACTTTATTGTTTACGGAAAAATCAAGTATTGTAGAATGTTAAAAAGTTTTAACAAATTTTCCTAATATTTCTCCACCTTATTTTCCTAATAAATTCAGTGTGAGCTAAAGAGCGGTCAGGGTAACAAGAATTTTTGTCAGAAAAGTGAAAAAAAAAATTTGCATACGAGTATTGGAAATCGAAACTTTAAAATATTAACAAACATTTTTTTTGTATCGCAAAAACAAAAGCAAGTTTGCATTCTAAACCTGTTATACTGCAAACTTGTTAATTATGCCTTTATGACAATTTGATCGTCAGAAAAGTGCGAGATATTCACTCCAGAATCACTTCTTGTGTTAGGCAATACATTTTCCTTTCGTCTTTTTGTTATTTCGTCATATTGGACCTGTTAATTTGAAATTCAAGAACTAAAAGTCAGTGACCCCAACGCCCGAGTAAGAAGTCTTAGGCCAATTTTATGGAGTTTTGAAAACGTCCTTACTGTATCCACCATTTTTAATATTAAAAAAACGACAAGACATAGTCCTAAGAGGCCGAAAAACACCCTCAAATAATAAATTACATGCCGATTGAATCCTTTTTTAATATAGTCGTATGCTATATACTCAATTTCTTATTTTGAAAGTATGAAAGTGTTACAACTAGATTAGAATAAAAACTGGCAAATCTTTTATTGCTTATATTACAACAGTCTTTATACAATACAAAATTATTTTGTTATATTTAGTGAATTTCTCTTCCAATATTACATTTTGTCATAAAGTAACGAATAAAGATTTCTTATCACAATTTATTGATCAAAGGAGATCGATTGTAATTGTAACTTAAGTATAAGCCAAAATTATTTAAAGATTGGATTCTTTCCAGGATATCACTCGAATCGTCATTTTAACCATTGCAAAAACCAAATAAATCAACCAATTAAAAACTACAATGACAAACACTTTACATTCAGACTGGTATTTATGAGTTAACAACACCAAAGTCAATAGATGTTTTCGTTCTTGTGCAAATATAGGTCCGTCACACACAGGGAAGTCTGTTACAAAAGCAAACTGCAAACGAATTGGAAACCTCACTCGTCTGCAAGTCGGTATGGCTGAATACGAAAAGTATGGAAATACGAGAACGCAAATGGAAGAACGTCTATTGTCTCCTGTCTAGCCGCTGGCTAAAATGTGTCGCATATAAGCAGCCACCGAAAGACCCTTTAGTATCGTCTCATTTCAAAGTGAAATTCACTTGATAAAATACGAATTCACGACTAAAAAAAAACTAAATCATTCAAAGGAATATTATATGACTGCATGAGAAATATTCTGGAGAATATTACATGTCTGAGCATATTCAATATCTCTTACTGTGATTTGGAATATCAAGTACAACCGGAATTGTAATTTATCGATTGAACATATTATGTAGAAGTCGTATAACCTAAGCCTGCTACTAGTAATTAACGAAGGGTAAGACAGATGGTAAACTTCAGGGTGCAAATATTGTGTTATCTTTCATAACCTGAGTAGAAATTTATTACGGCCCTGATCAGTGCCTGACCAAAAGCGTCACATCCTGATCAGGGCCTGAACAAATTTCTACTCGGGAAGTCTTTACAAACATTTTCAAAAAAGTTACTTTTTTTTATTTTTTACTGTAGAATTAAAAATATTAAAAATTATATCTTCCTACTCTCTGAATTTCTTTGACTGAAGATTGAGTAACTAATAGAGAGACTCTTTCTTTCTTTCAAGATTGCAATTTCACTCTTTTAAGAGTGAATCTCAAAAATGTCACGCCTGAAAGAATAAAATATCAATCATAGGAATACCAGAGTGAAATGTTCAATCTAACTGAAAGAGTGGCTGAATGTTCACTCTAACAAAGTTAAAGAGTATGCTCCATCCAAGTGAAAAAATCTTGTTTAAAAACAAGTTTATTACAATTTCCAAAAACTCATAAATCAAAATGTAATTGGTTTTTCTTGTAATGTGTACAAAGATACATACATAATATGATACATTTTCGTTTGCGAGGGGTAGATAAAATGCATGTACATTACTGCCAGCATTTCAAGACCCGGTGTGGATATATTCTTCCATTGCATTCACGAGTCCTCAGAAGTGCTTGAGAACCTGGTCGATCTCTTATCCTTGGACTCGTCGCATTAAGAATGTAGCCATCAATCACATTTGTACCATTACCCTGGTTTACCTGCTAACTTACTTCGATAAAGTCACAATAAAGTGGTTGTAACAGGCTCAGTGCCAAATTTAGTATGCCAAATATAGGTGCTCAGAACGAACATGAAACCGTTTATCATTACCCTTGCTGTTATATTCGCGGATAGCAACTGGTTCTTCATCTATCTCTTTAAGATTTAAATATTATTAAAATAGTAAAAGTTTTATATTATAATATTGATTTTTGTATTATGTAAAAATAAAATTTTTTCTTTTAGCTACGAGAAATAATGTATGTTGTTTGCGTTTCATTGATTATATTATATTAAGCATTTCAGAAAAATTATGAAGACAACCTATGTGCTAATCACATAAACTAATGATTCTGAAGTCGCTGACGAAAATGTTAACGAAAATAATAAGAACATCAGTGGTGATGATAATGACGATGAGGATGATGAGGATGACGATGATGATGACGATTATACCCGTATTAAAGCTGCTGAACGAAGTTCCATCCGTCTCCTAATAATAATCATGCTCTAAAAATGTTTAGTCCAAAACTACAAAAAAAAAAGAAGAAAAACTGAACCTTAAAAAGTGTCCAGACAATTTTTACGTTATCATAAAAAAAATATCTACATAATATTACCTAATGATCCTCTAGAAACTAGACAAAAAAGTATTTAGTATTGTTCGTATTAAATATTCTCATTGTGAGTGCATTTTTACAGAATCAGAGTGGAATTGTCCTCAGTTTATCTAAACATGGTATCAAAAAACAAAAAACAAATGATTTTGTTACATTTTGTATGGAAAATTGGTCACATTTCGTTACTCATAAATTGATCAGCTCACAAGTTCATTTGCCAAACAATTGCCAATATTTAGTCCGAATTTATACCAGGGCTACTCTGGCGTACTGCGGAAGAAAAGGATCGTATCTCCATTTTTAAGATTTTGAGGTATTGATGAAAAACCGTTTTTGAGCAAATATTCAATAATGTACACTTAAAAATTAATTCTGTAAAATGCACATTTTAGCGCATAACATAACGAATATTTCAATATATATCTTTTTATAAATGAATTGCATAATTAGTTAATAATGGAGATACCGAACGTTAAAGATTCAATAATACTGCGGAAAAAGGTCGTATGTCGCATAAACCGGAGATATGGCCTTTTTACTTCGCTTTCGGTCACTTCATTGGTTTCAATCGGAGTTAAAATTTGGGTCTATTAGTCAAAAAAGTCGCATGTCCCAATCTAATTATATATATATTACTCCGCCTCGGTCTATTCTACGCAGAAAAAAATAAAACAGATTAACTATCTCAAAAATATTTTTTCTAGCTAACGAATATATTAAAATTGTTCATTTCCGTTATTCATCACATAAGGTAAATATTTAGGAAGTCAATGTAATGTTATAACCCGGAAAACGAAAAAAGGTATTTCTTCCAAATAATGTAGTAAAATTGACTAGTACTTTTCTTCATTACCTACGATAAATACAATATCAACATAATTTTTTAGCTAAAATGTTTTAATAAAATCGATAATTTAAAATTATATTTATATTGCAAGTTTATTTGCCTAATACAAGGAAGCGATTCCTGACGGACACTTCAGGTACTACTAAACTGGATGCAACGTAATTTTTATATTACAAGATATGGGTCATGGGAAGTGTGAGACATTTTTTATTAGTTTTTGGTTAACTATCGTACTTTGGTGATAGAATTAGGACTTATTAAGAAGGTGAGAAAGTTTTCAAAGCAAGCCATTTGTTGTACAATTATGAAAAAGATTTGAAATGACATTAAAATAATTGGAGTGAGCTTGCAGACATACACAAGTAGATATATGTTTATATACATATATAAGTATATGTACGCAGCAGGCTCAGTTTAATTATTTTAAGCTGATGTGAAATGTTTTTCATAATTCTACAACAAATTAAGGACAATTATGTTGAAAACTTTTTCACCTTTTTCATAAGCCGTTAATTCCATCGCCATCGTGCTATATATAACAAAAAATTTCTCACTTCCCATATTTTGTTATGTAAAAATTCTGTCACAAATTAATAACAGATCTCCAATGGTCCCCCCAAATGCATAACGGAATCTGCAGAATTTTCATTATCGACATTACTTACAACTTTTGATTACAATTTTATCCATGAAAATCAAAAAGTATTTGATAAATAAGAATAAATAAATCAAACTCAATACAGATGTAAATATACAGATATTTTAAGCCAGGGTCGGTAACGAAATAAATGTTACGTGTTTAGGGGGACCTTTGGCGATGTATTGTTAATATGTGGTTCTATTAACGTCTGAGTAGTTCCCGAAATGTCCGTCAGGATTCGTTGATGTTTGCTTGTACTAAGAAAATTGTACGTCATTTTTGTTTCGGAAGAGTTCATTTGTTGAAATTACAAAGAAACAATTTTCAAGAATTGCAGTAATTCATTTAATACTTTATTTTGTTTCAATTTTGTAAAAAATAAATACATTTAGAGTAAAATAAATAGTTAATAACTGCGTTACTCTAGTAAAAAATAAACATGAAAAATACGCATAACGCTAGGTAGCACCACACATTTTTTCTATTAGGGTACAAGTTATTTTTCGCCTGGGATTTTAGGAAACGTAAATCTGATAAAAAGAAATTAAAATTCAATAATGTAACATTTAATTAGAATATATTACATAAATAATAAATAAGGGAGTTTTCATTTCCGATTTCATTTTATAATTGTAGCTCTTATCGGATTAAAAAACATCGTATGTCCATTTGAAATGGAGTTACGACTTTTTTAACTCGTATCATGGAGATACGGCCTTTTTTAACGCGTTTTCGCAAACCGAAGATACAAATTTCGAATAGAAACTCCAATTTATGGACATACGGCTTTTTTCAGCCAAATTGAGCAAATAAAACGGAATTTACAATAAATAAATTATTGTTTTTTATAAATAGTATTAAATATTTACATTATTTTCTTTCAGAAAATGATGTATTTTGCTTCAAGGATGCCGATTATAATTTTATCTCATTTTCACAAAAAATGGAGATACGACTTTTCTTCCGACGTACGGCAGTACTATACATTAAATGAACTTGTTTACTGTGAATTTTCCATTCGATGGCATGGGTTCATTTTTTAGGGTTAAATGAAACTCTATGGAGAATTACATTAAATTTACATGACATTTTTGTGTCCATTAAATTTAAGGTCTGAGATTAAAAGTGGTTTAATGTCGTAATTGAAATGAGCTTCCAGCACATTTTCATTAAATTTAATGTGTTTCATTTTAACAGTGTATTATCTTATATTGAAAACTGATCGTGTGATTCAGCGGTTATCTGTAAACTCCAAATACATCAAAAGCTCGAAAATCTTGGGGAAAAGTGAACATATTGGGCTGCTACTGAAGTGCACTCTAAAATTGTTGTAATGAACTTCCACGATATTGGAGTATAATTTACTATTAAAGACTAAAGATTATACTTATTGGAAGTCCATTTTTTGCTCAAAAAAGAGAGAAATTTATACTGCTTTGGAACACGTCAATCTAAAAATTTCAGATTGTACCTGCATAACTAACTTTCGTAATATTGTTACTATTAAATTGGAAAAAAAGTTGGGTCAGCTGCTGCTGTGGATTGGGTACTACTTGTTTCTACAATCATGGAATAGACCATAGGGAAACTCATGTTACACTAATAATGATGAAGTTTATAATCATACTACAGATAATAACAACATTTAATAATAAAACCATTAAAGAAAATACTCTAAAGAGGAGCAACTTGACCATATAACAACTTCTTATCGCTCATCCATAAGCAAAACATCAGTGATGTTGCGTACAGTGTAGGAAAATCAAATACATCTTGACATTTGTTGCTTCAATAATTCTGAAACTCGATTGTCAGTGGCTACCAGCCGTAACAAGTGTTTCTCCATGACTGGTCTTAAAGAAATCTCCTATCTATATAGTATAAAGATAGAACAGTGAATTTTTTATGTGTACAAAAAATTCGACAAATAACATAATTTTGCATCCAAATACCTTCTTTATATTTACTCCAAACTGTTTACACTAGGAAAATGTTTATTTAAAATCTAAATGTATAACATGGATGTTAGGAAGCATGTTAGATGAGAGAAAATCCAAAAGTCTGTATAAATTATAACAGTAGACACTAATAGAAGGAAGTGAAAAATATTCAAATATGTAGAGACTAAGGGATACGTTTTATAAAATTATCAAAAAAAGAAAAACTAAAATAAATAATGAACGCGCGGATTTATACAGAGTTAAAATCATTAAAAGAGCTTTTGTAAAAAAATTATAGAAAAAAACATAAAAATCGTGAAGCGACGACGAAATAAGAGCAAAAAACTTGAAAACGACGGAATTAATGGAAACGTTGAGCAGAGCAAATGATGTTCAATAGAATGCAGAAATGGATAAAAGATAAAAATGCACGAATGAAATGAGATCAAAAAAGAAGAATTCACATCTGAAAATAAATAAAAGAAACCCCTAAAAATTAAAAAAGGAAACGTGGTAATAATAATGGATTATCAATAATTATGAAAACGAAGAAATAAAACTCAAGATTCAGACAGCAACAAGAAAAAAAGGTCAAGTTATAAAACATAGAAATACAAATATCGAGAAGTCGTTAAATAGCGAAAAAAGATAAAAAAGACGATTTTAAAGAGGAAAAATGAAAATCACAGATGATGAAGGTATGAATAGATATATTTTCAAGTCTAAATTTATTTTACAGCTATTTCACTCGAAAATGAGCGAGAATTCATAAGAATAAATTTTTGTAGTACTAGTTCCCGTTGTTACATACGAAATTTATTCTTGTGAACTCTCTTTAGTTTCTGAAACAATTAAGCTGAAATTTCTCGTCCATTCATAAAAAATGTGTAAAATAGCTTTAAAATATTAATTCATATTGAATTCCTGTGAAACATGTTTTTAAATGATAAGATGACAAGACAGGGATACGACTACAATGAATTTGAGAAATTAAACTAATGTAAAGAGAAACAGGTGAAATATAAGAAAACTAGAATTAAAAAAAAATAGTTATTTGACGAATATTTTGTAATTTTTTGTACTATTTGTAATTTTTAACATTTTCAACTGATTTTTCATTAAGATGTTGAATCATGTACAAGACATGTATAGCATTATTGACATTTATCATTACTTCTAAACACGTACTAACAATAGCGTAAATGACGTCTATTTTTCTACGTCTAATATATTTCTTTCCTGTAATAGTCTTACCTATTTAACACGATATATTGGTCACTTACCTGAAAAAGAAAAAAACATCGTTAATTACACATGATTCCAGAAGAAAATACAAAACATTGTACATATTGTATGAGATAAAAAATAGACAATATAGTATAACATAAAGAGATATTCAACGAGGATGACTATTACTGCACATTTTTCATGACGGTAAACACGTGTCGTGTTACACGCGCTTACTGTGTATTAAATAAAAATTAAATCACTGCAAGACAATTTTTATTAACTAAGTCCATTAGCGTTATCAGTATGTAATGCTGCTGATATTGTAATCATTATATTTGCGTTGCAATTGTAAGCGCTTCAAAACGAAATTTGCAGATTATTCGCTTGAATACGTACACGTCTCTAAATAAGCTTATTTAATATTTAGTATATATCGTGTGTTTATGGAATATACCCAGCGTGCCACAGTTATTAAACGTATTACGTTAATGCTATAAAATTATACCGAATACATTATTTACATTCAATCTACCAACGTTGTGAAATCCGTTAATAAAACAATAATTATCGCAAACCTAGCGAAACTCTGTTTTAATTATTTTACTCCCATCATTGGCTAATGAAAAGAGGAATTTGAGGACATTATCAACTAATTCGGAATTGCAAAATATATGGTATAATTAATATTCTAGTAGGTCTCTTCATATTAGCAATTACATTCACCATTAAAAATTGAATAATACTTAAAATAAGAAAATACTTGCTTAAGTGCATTGGTAGAAATAGTACAAAATTTAGTTATTAACAATTTCTTCCTCTTCCTTATATAATTTCACAACAAGTACTTGTCGTTTGCGAGAAAAAAATACCAACCTGCGCCACCTGGCGGCATTAAAAGGAAGTAGGTATGTGAACTTTCTTTTATTTCCTATAAGTAAATCTATACTTAAATCCTATTATAAAAGGTCAAATAACAAACTATAGGTAAATTTGAATACGTGTTTGCACTATTTTAAAGTGTAATTTCTAAGAAACTGAAGTTTTTGAAAACATATAGAAATATAATCCTGACTTAATTAATATCAACATTCATAATTTTAAAACAAAATTGTGAAATTAACAATTAAAATTTTAAAAAGCATTCAGTATAAATCTTGGGTCGAAAAAAAATACACAATTATTGTGCAAAAATGTTTTCCCCTTACTTTCTTGAGACATTCTATAAAATCGCAATATTTCCTCTTCTGTAACCACTAGTCCTCCAATATTTTCTCAGGAAAAGACAGCAATTACCGCGCGAAGGCGGGTGATCCAGCATTCGAGGGTCACTCCTTTCGAGTGGTTCAACGATTCTAAAAACCAGGATCGATATTTCCGACATTTATTGCTAGCTCAACATACCGCGATACCCCAAGCTAAATCGTTCGAAATCCGAGAAAAACTGTTATTGAGGACTTCGTTCATATATGGCAATATAAATCCTGAAAATAGTCGTATATATTTTTATAAATTGAAGGAAAAGCTCCCTTGTTGCCGCCGTGGATAAATCGTTAGAAGCTTTTGTCCCCTGCATCTACAAGATTTACAACTATTTTCGAGCTATATTATATTTTGATAAAGTTCGATACTTGCGCAATATTTATTCCCGCGGTAGATAACAATATTGTATTATGATAAACCGGGATACTATTTCTGTATTAGCATTTTCACGAAATTAATAACTGACATTTTCATGATTTGTATTTTGCATTAACTATGAGAGAATTATTATTCTAAATATAGTGTTTTTACAAATAATTTATATTACAGAGTAAGTTTAAATTTAGACAATCTAATCCCAGAAATGAATCAATGTAGTTACAATATAATAAGAATGCAATATTTTCGTAACACTCATTACACAGAAAAAAATAAGTCTTAAAATTGTCACATCTTAAATTCATCATCAGGTAAGGCTTAATTTAAGCCCGAAATTGCATTAATTTTCTTAAATTCAGTCAGTGCTTTGGATTAACGTCTTACTTTCAGTGAGAAAAACTGTTTTTTAGATGATATTTTGGCTTAAAATAAGATTTATCGAGCTTATGGCATCTAAGTTAGACAAATCTTATTTCAAACCAAAATATCGGCTGAAAGTCAGTTTTGTTGTCTGAAAGTAAGATTTTAAGCCTAAACATTGACTGAATTTAAGAAAATTAACGCAATTTTGGGCGGAAATTAAGCCTCACTTAATGATGAATTTAAGATGTAAAAATTTTAAGACTTATTTTTTTCTGTGTCCTTTTAATTGATTTCCAATATTTATACAGATTTCATCATTTAGATTAAGAATGGTCAGTCTTTATTTTTAAGAATATTGTCGTAAACCTTTTAATAGAAACTGTATTTTGTACATTTTAAAGATTCGTAATTAGATGCATATTAAAGAAAACTGTTTACCTTGCGAACTTGAAATAATAAGAAACCACTCTCTAAGGTATGCATTAGTAATGAAATTATTGTTCCAGTAGCAATTAAAATATCCATTTATAACCCATTGTTTATCAGAAGCAAAAAGTAATGTTATATAATTTTAATATTTTCTCGTTTGTGTTATTATCCTCAGAATGCTAAGAGAAGTATTTAGTTAATATTTCAGTTCAAAATTTTGAGAAATGGCCGAGTTACTGCCAAATAAATCCAGAGACCAACTATAACCCCGTTTTTTCATTTAAACTTTCATAATGATAATAAAATGTTATCAAAACAGAAGAAATATAAGCCGAAAGGATACATTTTTAAGTGTAATTACCACTTTAAAAAATTGAATTACCTTCGGTAGCAGCTGATGAAAATATGTTTGAACTTTTTGGTAATAAAAAATGACAAGAGTAATATTCTACTTTGACGCAATTAAATTAATCCATATTTCTCTGCCATGATTTTAAAAATTTATTGGTGATAACTAATTACTGTAAAGTACCCGGATTCTGTAATAACGTTATAACGAATAACAACGTTCAATAACGACAATATTCTGGATTCTGATTGGATGAAAGTGGTGTAACGTCGATGTTATTCATAATAAAGAGGGATTGGGCAAAAACCATTTATTTAGGTTTTTTGTTTTCAATAACATCATACATTGTCCTAATTAATTTCAATCCGACAATTTATTTACAGTAATTTACATGCTGCTTGCTTCTAATATTTTGTGTATGAAATATGCTTATACTGTATATTTACAAGACGAATTTAATATAATTGATAAACAAGAAAATGTTGTTTATATGATATTGAATGTAGGAAAATTTAATAATTTGATAGATGATGAATACTTAGTTTTTGCAAAAAATTTAAATACGTCTATGCAAGAAACTATCCTATATAGGAGATGTACCTGTTTATGAAAGAAGTCCACAATTTTTCTATAGTATCAGTTGATATTGTACTTCGAACCTTTCAAGAAGGTGCCTGCCTTCTGAAGTAAAATATAAAAACAAAAATAAAGGAAACTATATTTTCATCAAACAAAAATATGTTACATTTCATTGTTCAGAAAAAGTGCGTTTCGAGTGTACAAGAAAAAAAAGGAATAAATGAGTGTGTTCTTTATATTAAAACCAATCAAACGACACTTTAAAAATTTTTAAGCGACGTTTTACCAAACCATTGCAAGGCTTTGAAAAATGATACTACTTGCGCCGAAGAAAACAAAAGGAATTGCAGTTTATTAGCAAAAAAAATTATGTTAATCATAAAAAATAATTCCCCCATTAAATTACTATTTTTTTACATGTAAAGTGTATAATTTCCGCATATAACAGCTTAACATTCTTGCTATAGCATCACAATGACTTAAAAAATGGATGTCGCTAAACACTCAAATCCTCCAGAAACAAGTTCTAGTGGCATTTAAATGCTAGATGGATATGAAAACCATTTAAAGATTAAACCACACAGCATATTGGCGTGGCAACGCTGCTCAGATGTTTTTTTGAGCAGTATTTAATTTTTAAATATCTGCAGTATATCCCGAAATGACACCCTTTTTATTATCAGAATATTAAATTGATATTCCTAACCTAACATGAAGTACATAGATGGTGAATTCTCAATGAACCAGCCAATTACGAAACAATTAATTGTTGTATTCCTTATTAATTTAGAACGTTGTACAAGAATTTTTTACTGAAATGGATAATTCTTTTGAAATTACATTTGAACTCGAGTACTCATGACTTTTAAATGCTCTAAATCGGATTCATACCGGAGGTTACGAATTTTTAAAAGTAATTCAATAAATTATTTTTAAAATACCCTTTCACCTATTATAGCTGATTTAATGATGGATTTTATTGAGAATATTTTAATTACTAAAATTCCTTTCAAACTACCGTTTTATTTCAGATATGTAGATGATATTTTCACTGCCATTCCTAATGATTTTATAGATAAAATTTTACCGATATTTAATAGTTTAAAAAAAATTAGAGGTTTTCATAATAGAATTTCTTTCACATTAGAAGTTGAAAAAAATAATAGACTTAATTTTTTAGACATATCAGTTATTAAAGAAAATAATTGCTTAATTACAGATTGGTATCATAAGAACTCTTTTTCAGGCAGATATTTGAATTTCTATTCAAACCACCCATTGAATTATAAAATAAGGACAGCTTATGGAATTATAGATAGAGCTATTAGATTTTCAAACATTAAATTTAGACAAAAGAATTTAAACATTGCTAAACAAATTTTAAAAAACAATAGTTATCCTGATTATCTTATTAAAGAATGCTTCAAAAGAAGAGTATACAAATTTTATAATACAATGGAAGGTAAAAAACAAGATAACAAATATAATAAAACTGTTAGTATACCTTATATTAAAAATATTTCAGAAAGAATTAAAAATAATTTTAGAAATCATAAAGTTAGAATCGTATATAAACCCACTAATTTGAATATTGGAGGTATAAAACCGCTTAAGGATAAATTAGATAAATTAGATCAAAAAGATGTCATCTATGAAATTAAATGTAAAAATTGTACAGGAGTTTATATAGGGGAAGCTGGAAGTTATTTTTAAGGAAGGATTATTAAAAAATAGAATTAAAGAACATAAAAAAAATATTTATGAAGATGTTCAAAAATACACGGGACTTACAATACATAGAATAGAAAAAGGACATGATTTTGATTTCAAAAACATTAAAATAATTAAGATAGAAAGAAATAGACATAAACGCAAACATTTAGCAAATTATTTTATTAAAAAAAATATAAATTCAGTTAATATTCGATTTGAAAAGTCAAATTTACCAGATACATATTTACCCCTTTTGAATATATGAACATAAACAATAATATTGAAAGGTTATTGATATAAAATTTCATTTCTATGTAATCCTTGAACTTTCCAGTCTTTTCTTTCGTTTCAAACATCGCACATATAACGGTGCTTTTTTCGACATCTAATGGATTTATTACAAACAATATATACTTAGAAAGGATTACTCACTTTTTTCAAGAATAAATCTGAAGAGGACCTAAATCAATGGTCGAAACGTTAAACTTTTGAAAATTATTTCACCCTAATTATTCTGATTAAGAAGAAATCAACAAAGGATATTTTCACTTACGAAAACATATCAGAAAAGAAACTCTTAACTTAATATATTGAATACTTTAAGTTATCATATTTTGATAATTCAATAAATGATCAATTAAGAGTAAATATGTATATTAATGATAATTTTGGTCAAAACGTATTGCGTTTGAATGAAATAAATATCTTATGGTATCTGAAAATAGGTACTCATCTTACTTAAAAATGCGTACTGTAAATTAACAGTGGCTTCAAAGGCAGTGTTGATGGACATGAATCATAATAAATTACTCGAAATTCAATGGTATTTTTATCAGTGTAAATGTAAATATATTTGTTTAAATATAAAACACAAAAAATTATTAATTAGTGAAAAAAGTTTTTTAAATTTAATAAATTTACTGTTGAAAATATTTTAAAATTGATTACAACTATACAATATGACATATGTATTGAATGTCTCAAAATCAAATTATTTATTTGCTCTGTGTAAATTACTTGTTTACGGAGGTAACGCGTAAAGAATTTCATTTTGGATATTTTTGTATAAATTAATATTGTAACCCCTATGTATTTTTATTTGATATGGCATATCATGAAATAACGACATAAAAGATATAACTTTTTTATTTTGGCATGGAATACATATAATTACCAAGTGCTAATAAATAAATGTAAAAGTTGGAATGTATCACTGATGGTACTTTTGTATTATTGCAAACAAATGGTTTTAAGAAAATAGAATATTTTTTTAAAGCCATTTCAGAGAAGTCCATCAAAATATTTTTGTAATTTTGCGTGCGGTTAGTCCATAGTTAATGCACAGTTCATCCACAATATTATTTAGTAGGTGAATAAGGCACTTAATTAATAATTTAATCATTGCCTTTTGTCATATTGAAATATAAAGTAACTAGCAAAAATGATCTGAACAATGCTACATGTAATAGACCGGGAGCTGGTAATCAATAAATGTGACAGATTTTTTCGTGTATGCAACTTTAATGGGGAAATTGTATGGGTATTTCATGAAATTAAGTGTCTAATTAAGCTTCAGTCGCGTGCAGCAGTACAAACGTAATGTGTATTTGCGGTTTTAGTCACTTTAGTCGCAGATTCCGAGCGTAGTGTAAATCATGTTATATGGAAATAAAAATACTACCATATTATAATTTCATCTATAACTAGTACAAATGGCGTACGGGAATTATTAATTCAAAAATGTACTTTTTTGCCATGTTTGAATGATTTAGATACATGGTTCTGCAATTTAAAAACGTCAATAATTATATTACGCTTAATATTATAAACTTTACATTTTTACATACATTTTCTTTTGAGTACGAATTAACTGTTCTAAACTATTAGAACAAATTTTGCAGTTTCAAAAATCACACGTGCAAGCCGCAATCGTATATGCAATGTTCTTTTTTGTGGTTTTAATAGAAACAAACAGAAGATTGTGAAATAGAATAAACCAAATCATCGTTCGAAAAGCTCATTTTGGTGCAGGTTGATATAATTATTAAAAATTTCTTGCAAGTCGAAATCATATACACATTATCCCTTGCTGGGTTGTTTCTGATTTGATGAAAATTTGGTATAGGCTAATTAATCGGCCTATAAGTTTATGTGAAATTTTTCACAAACATGGAAAAAAATCGTTGCTGCAGTAGCTTTCATGGTGAAGTTTACTGGGTTTACGATATATTTTGAATCGCAATTCGATCTTAATATTTGTAAATGTTATTATTTAACTCAATGTTTACTTATTGAACAAAACTACACAAGAAAGCACTCAGCGTGGTATATGCAATTGCAAGGATGTTTTATTTGTTGTGCTTTTTAACTTTTTAAATACTACAATATTGTTCATGTCCGGTCAATTCCATCTACTTTGACTTTTCCAAAGCTTTCGACTCGGTTAATCATTCGCTACTAATACTCAAGCCTCAAAACTTTGGAATATCGGGTGCTCTAATAAGATGGTTAAATTCTTTTTTAACGGATCATAATCAGTTGGTTAGATTTAACGGTTATTTATCTGATTCTTTTGGGGCTCTATCTGGAGTTCCACAGGGATTACGTCTTGGACCATTACTCCTCATACTATTTGTTAATTAAATTGGAAAATTTTCAAATTGTTTGCTTCACTCAAATGACCAGAAGATTTACAGTTAAACCTTTAAATGACGCAGCAAAGATTCAACTTGATCTTGATGTCCTTCAAACGTGGTGAAACACAAATAATTTCATTTTGAATATTGCCAAATGCAAAATCCATATATTTCATAACTCTCGCATACCAATTTCTTTCAAGTACGAATTAAATAATAATTTATCACTCGAAGTATTAGACTCAATGAAGGACCTGGGTGTTATTGTTGATGAGGACCTATCTTATCATGAATATTTAACATAGTGTCAAAAGTCTACAAGCAGTATGGTTTCCTTACACGGACCACTCATAATTTCAAGGACCCAAAAGCCATTTTAGCTATTTATAAAACATTATTTCAGCCGATTTTACGGGTGCACCTCAAAAACCCGACAATTCACAAGACACGACATTCAAAAACCAGATATTTCTAAATACAGACATTCAAACCCCAGTCATTTCAAAATGTACATATATTCTAAATATGTAATTAATGATTGACTAAATTATTCTAAATATGCTTAATTAATTATCCGGGTGTGAAACTGATTTAACCTTCAAATGACCTACAAGATTAACCCCTTGATCAAACATTTCTGACCTTGACCTTCCAGTGAGACCTCAAGGAAGATGACCCGAGATAATTTTTTGTTATGTAGTGATAGCACCAATCGGAGGTGTTTGTATTTGGAATGTCTGGTTTTTGAATGTCGGATTTTTAAGGTGCACCCGATTTTACTATATGCATCACCGATATGGACTCCCTATACAGCGTATGATAAGAGAACTAGAATCCCTCCAAAGGAGATTTATGCGCTTTCTCTTCTATAAGATTGGACAACCTATGGAGTATGATTACCACAACTACTAGTCAATTTCTAAGAAATTTGACCTGCATACTCTGAAACCGATTTATGATCTAAATGATGTGGTGTTAGTTCGTAAAGTATTAGCCGGGTTGGTACATGGTTCCCAAATCTCTGGTTTATTCCAACATAGACACGTTTTATATTCTGGTAATAATTTCAGGACATTATATGAAAGATCGTGCAGAACAAATAGAAGTTTTCAATTCACTGTATACCGCGTAAGTGGAATCTTTTGCGTCGGAATATCACATCTCTGGATAGGAACCAGGGCTTTGCCAGTCATTTCAAAAGACTATTGTTATCATATTATTAATTTTTGATTATTTTATGTATAATTCAACGTTATTATTTCTCCAGTAGTAGTAATTTCTATTTTATTATTGCCAATGTATAATATCGCAATATCACATATTTTGTATTTTCGACGTTTATGTCCTTGTTAAATAAATAAATTACGCATTTTTACCATGAAAGCCATAAAAACGTTCAAATTACCCTATCGGATTCACGAATTTCTCGACACACTGATTTTGTGAAAATAATTTTTAAAAATGGAATGTGTTGATTTAACCTGTGATTTATGTTTAATTTCGGAAAACACCGGGACAGCGCGAACGCTTATCCCGACTACCAAAAATTATGCGCTCGATATACCCGCTTATGGGGTATTCGAAAGGTGCAGCCCAGCCGAAGTGCAATGGTAGGGCCTTACCCAGGAGGAACCGCCCTGATGATCACGGTATCCGCCACGCCAAGTAAGTTATAATCACAGCGACCTAACGATTTCGCTTATCGTTTCCCCAGATCAAAATTGATTTCGAGAAAGCGAATTATTTTCGCACTCTAACGGCCAAAATTTTCATAAATCGCCAAGTGAATGTCGAAAAATAAAAGAAAGAAAAATCGATGACAAATGTAGTGTGTCAGAGTCGTTTCTTAACCAAGTTTTTATAGATTAAGCGTTAGTCAGCTGGAATTAATGGTGCATTTAAAAGCACGATGGGAATTTAAATGCCTTCCCAGATACTACCATCGAAAATGCTCGCGATCACGTGAAAGAAATAAGTACCCAATTACCGGCGGTTAACCAAAAACACGAAACGTCAGGTTAGAAATTGAATCGTTTACTTTCTCACTTTCATCTTTATTTAATCAAATGTTATTTATTTAGTGGAAATGACAATTACTAATTTGATGTATATATAGAATTTCAATTAAAATGTATCATTTAAGACGCAATCAAGAGTTAATAGTCGGGGATATCGGATTGGTCTTTTGTGCGAATAGTGGTAATTCGTGTTTCAGTAGAGTGCGGATTATTAGATGAAGGAGGAAAATATCCCTAGAGACCCCATGGAACTTCGGATTGGTCTTCTTCGCACCTTTCTTGCAACGTCTTTTCACAGCCGTAATACTTTTATCTCTCCACAATTTTTCTAGAAGAAACGACTAAAAGCCACGAGAGACCTCAACAGTACTCAACTTCTTTTTATGATTCTTTTAAAATTAGTTATATTAATATAAATTCATCTTTTAACGCAATTATATTTTCAACTGCATGAGCGAAAAGTTTTATTTTTAAAATTGTAATATTTTAATGCCTTGAGACATTTTTATTGAATTTTCTTTTGCATTAGTGAACATTTCTTAAAAATTTCTTGTCAGCAGCTCTTGGATATTGTAGAACCATAAATCGACTAATTTTTCATCGGATCACATCTAAAGTTACTAAAACCTAACTATACTTTAAACAATTTAAAACACATATTAAGAAATTGTTGGTGAGAAGAAATTATTAAAATGTTTTGTGGTATATAAAAAATAACATTCACTAAAAACCAAAATCATTTAAGAAATTAAATAATATTTTTTGTAAGGTTTTACAATTTTTCTTTAATGACAATACCAAAGTTTAATTGACGACTTTTTTTCCTTGTCAAGGTTATAATCTTGGTCTGGTAAAATAAAGTTAAGTTTGTAATCAACAAAAGATTTCACACATTTCCATTTTCTATAAGCGAGAATGACAACAACTCATCTTCAGTTCGAGAGTTACGGAAAAATACGAAACTTCGTCGACTTTTTACTTTCGAAGAACTTATAAAAGAAGCTGCATTGCAAGCAGTGTCTGCAATATTTTTACGTTCAGATGAAACTGTGTTACAGTTAAATGTTGGTATTAAACTTTCATTGAGGAAGCTGCATAAGTAGCAAGATAGTAAGCAGGTTCAAGAAGTTATACAGGATCAAGAAGTCTTGAAAAAAAAGTTTCATTTTTTTGGAGGTGGTTATATCATTTATGCATTAAATTGTTTAAATTTTGATATAGAATCGGTTATATTCGGTCTATAGTTCACGAAATTCACGTTAATTGCTTAAATATTTGATACCAGTATCAACTCTGTGGAGATGAAATTTTAATGTGGAGGAACTCTGTTCCAAACAGAAATGAGAAATTATTAATCACCCTCAGCATTATAGTATTTTTACAAAGTAATCAATGAATTTGTTGAATAAATATTTGAACTAAATATTTCATAAAATTAATCAAGACAGAATTCAATTTCGACAAATCATATCTGAAAAGTTTTTGTAAATCGTTAACTAAGGTATGAAGTAATTATATATAAGTAATTAATTAATGACTTTGCGTAATTTTACGGAGAAAATCAATCATTGCAATTATAAATCTATAATTTGACATTTTTATTTTTCTAAAACTTACGTCAGATGGATTTAAACAAAAAATAATGTGTAAGCCACTTTGGATTGCCAACAGATTCGTCTGCTTTTCTGATTTCTTTACTCTTGGGGCTATTTTGGTGTCAACTACTTTCAGCTTCATAATAAGTAACAATGAATTTTTATAGTGTTAATAATAACCAAAATTTTCTTCTGAAAAAAAGCTTCAAACTCTGAAAAAGTGATAATTTATAGGTCAGGTATAGTTAGGGCAACATTTTGAATAATTTTCTTTTGTGTCAAATTAGTGCTGCGATAATTTGTGATTCATTTTGTGGTCTTCCGTTCGTTAGTTGATTTAATAAGTAAACCTTTAATTGAATCTTTTAAATGTTTTGTTTTTAGTACTAATCAGTTATATTTCTTTACAATAATGCACATACACTCCAGTGAGTATTATGGAGACTATAATATATAGTTTCTACTAAAATATTATACGTTACACTTAGAATGAATGGCGTCTGTGTCTGGCGTACAATTTCCTAGTAGTTCTAAAATAAATAAATAAAATATTATTATGAAATATTTGTAACAATTTTAATTTACAGGATATATTAACAGGAGCTACTACTTGAGGATTTCGGTATGGGCCAATTATTCATATTTCATATGTGCCGTTACTACTGAAGTGTTTGAACTTACTAGTAACATGTACGTTTCGAATGTTAAGTTAGCAATTGAGACGTTTTATTGCGGATGTACTTCCGATGAAGTCGCACTCCCGGTTTTTGTGGCGCAAGCATGTATTTATATCTTTTGATGTGATGATTACAAATATAACCTTGAAAATTGAAAAGCTGAAAAAACGCGTTTATTCAATTTTTTGCATTTATTAAAAAGAATATAATTCGTATGAAAAAACATTTAAATCAAAAAGTTTAGGGGGTAATATTCTCCACAAAAACTGGTGTATGCAATTTCTAAGATATATTTGATCCTCTATTTTTTGTTGAAACTCCTTCGACATATTTATTGGCCTTCTACATCCATTATTCGATAGAAACTTTTCTTTCAACTGATCTCAAAGGATAACACATAAAATGTAAGAAGCGTGAATTTTTGTATTGGTAGTCTATAATAATAATTAATTACTATCTTTAGTTAAAACAGACCTACATATAATAAATAATTTAATTTACTGTAAAATTACTAGATTTAATGTCATGCATTGTTTATTAAAATAATTTACAATAAAATTAATAAATTTTGTGTCGATCTTGGTACACGGGTAATGTAATGAAAAATAAATGAATCGATGATTCGGTTTTCGATAGAAAATGTAAACGTCGAAATGTTAATAATGCCGGAATTTGTTTAATTATACTGGCTGCAATTCCTGAAATGTATTAATTTAATTAAAAGCGGTCGAGAAAAATTATATATTGCTTTCGTAAAGCTGTGAATCATTTACAATAAAAGTTCTTATTTTAGAGTTTTAAATTGTATATCGTAGTAGAAGAATTCTAATGCTCTCTAAAATATGTTCTTTTACATGGGGACAGCAAAAGTTTATAGATATCTAATTGATGAAGTAGATTCTATAATATGGGATTTAACTTTGGAGTGACCTGTTTTGGGCGGAATTCGTTTATAAATTTTGTTGTCAATATTTATAACGAGGATATTTATTGAATTTTTACTCCTTTTTTTTTGTCTGAAGAAGAGGTCAATAGTGTATTATCAGCAAAAAGTTCTCGGCCGATAAGGTAGGAATTTTCACTGAAAATGGTGAATAGAAAAGGACTGAATCGATTAATCGAATAAGTGATTTTTATTTATTTGCTAAAATTCTTGGTCAATTCGCAATAATTTTCTTATCTAGTATACTGTATATAGTAATTAGTTAGAATTACCCTTACAGAACCCGAATTTTGCCAATTTTATTCAGTCATCTTTAATTTACGTTTTTTAGGGAAACTTACTACCATGCTGGAGGACCCCTTTAGAACCCCTTTAATTGTCCTCGAAAGATCGTTAACGAGAGACAGTTTAGACCATGTGTTAGGTTTTATCAGCCATAATTTCTGTAATTTTTTAACAGCAATAATTTTTAATATTTAGGCTAAATAATACCATTTTTTATTTTTTTCTAGTCATGGAATCACCAGTTATAAGATTATTAAATATTTCCTTCAAAAATACTCCGAGAAAAATGATTGTTTAAACATGGAACTTTGGGCAATTTTTTTCGAACTTTTTGAAAAGCTTAGAAAATTACCACGCTGCTAGTCAAAAGAAGAAACACATGAGAATTTTGATTTGATTGGTTCCAAGTAAGTCTCGCAACATTCTTGCATCTAATTCAAGTAATTTTATCCACTTTGATAGCTTGCACTCTTTAGTATAACCTAACCTCAAAGTGCAACGTTGCTCGCAGCGAATAAACGCTGATCGCAATAAAATAACGAAATATTTTGACTATTTTTTGAAAATAATCAATTATGTCCCTCGAAGTTACTGCAGGTTTTATTTATGCTGCACGTGTTGAATACATGTTCAACGTTTATTTAACTAATAAAAGCAAATTCTGAAAAACGTTATTAAACATAGCATCGAAATCAAATGCTAAAACATAATTATTCCTACAAAACTCGAATTTTTTAAAAACGGTTTCAATATATAAGCATTATAAATTCACGGTCTAGAAGATTTTACGTTCGAATCCTCTCAATAACTCTTTCCATTTTTCTTTTCCATCCAAGGTCACGTGTTCCAGACGACAATGTTTTAAATGAAAAAAATGACCACTGTAGGATTGAATATATCACGTCGCGTAAATGCACGTGTGTCGAAGCTATGAATAATTCCTTGTCACGCACAAAATGGAACGATGGACAGATAGGCACGTACGTCAGGTCGAGGTTCATTTTTCGCAGGATTTCTCGCAGTATATAAATCGCGGAGGTCAAAGGACGTATCGATGCCGGAAGCCCTTAACATATATCGCAGCGACAGAACCATTCCCGGACATATCGGGTTACAAAAGGAAAAGGAAGCCAATCAAAAGTCAACCGCCGTAGAAATGGATCACGAGTCGCTAAACACGTACAAAGAGTTCAAATAGCTTTCCACGTCATTCAGAAATGATTTTGAAATTGATTTGATAAGAAATTGCATATCATTAGAGTACAATCATCTGAGTACAACCGTAGATATGCAAAGTACTCCTTGGATAATTCATTGCTGGAATGGTTTATCTTATTTCCAGTGTCTATAATTTTGTTAATGTTAGATTTACATACTTGTAATTGACTAGTAGATTATTCCCATGTTAACGCTTTTTATGTTTATAGTTTATTTTACTGTAAGATTTTATCGAGGGTTCTACCACTTTTGTTTTATCATTATAATATGAAATAGTTACAGATTTGTGTAGAAAACTAGTCGAACTCGTTCTTCCTAATATTTCTTTTTTATAGACTATAATGCAGTTGGTTATCTGAGACAGTCATCCATTAAAATAATTACTACAAGTCATCCCATTCGAAATCCAATTTTATATTTTTGACACATTTTCTATTACACTATTGACACGTGATACAAAATGACTAATGAATTTGATTATTTGTTATTCAGGAATATAAGAAAATACTTTTATGGCAGTGAGGAAGAAGCAGGTAGAGATAAATAGAAGTCATTAGGGAAAATCTGAAGAATCGAATCAGGTATACATTGGCCTTTATTTCATTAAAATCGGAATTCATTTGCCTTCAGTAACATACAGTACTTTATCTGGAATAAAGTAGACCTGATACTTTACCTTCAGTAAAGTAGACCTGATTTTGGCTACACTCCCCTCAATTTTGATCACCAAATTAGTAAAAAAAGAATCCATATTTGACTATAAACAAATCAGAATAAAAAATGAACTATAGGACAGACATTCCCAATCTGAAAGAGAAAAAGAAAAGAAACTATCGATTTTCTTTCCGGCATTGAAAATGCATTCAGTGCCGCCTAAATAGGCTCAATTCGCATCAGCTGATGCGCTGATGCGTAATTAGGGAGCTAGCTAATTCGCAACTGCCCAAACCACTACGTCGTTTTCTTGCACTCGGCTCCTGGTTTATAGAGATGCATTTCAACGGATTTTTCTGTCAAAATCATGACGCACCCAAAACACTGTGACCCAAGGAGTGATGAGCATCACGAATTTATGACGCTAGTTGCTTTACAATACAAACATCTTAGCACAATACATCGTCTATAACAGCGGCTGCTTGTGCATTGGTACGAGCAATTGCCAGGGAAGCAGATGCAGAAGAAGAATAAAGATCTTCAACGATTGGATACTACTGAAGAGATGTATCTAGACACCCTGGCCACATTAACTACTATCATAAATCGATTAACACCAGCCCAATTCAGTGCATCTTCGCCGCCTCCATCAAACGTTGTTTCTATACCTGCAGATCGTCAATGCACGCAAACCTCATGCACCATAGCAACGATTATAACGATGCAAGAGGGAACGCACTTGTAAGGAGAATGGTGCCAAGCATAACTCTCTGCTGCACTTGAATGTGCAGCAAAATCCTACGTAGATGATTTTGGTTTCCGTTCATACCAATTTACTTAAGTCGACAAGTACTTCGCTAGTGCGAACCTGCACATATAGTATATTGTCAATGGTAGTCGTAGTTATTATCGCGCCGTCGTGCAACGTACAGTGCTAGTGCGATCGCTAGTAGATTCATGATCGCATACCTTGATTACGCGGGAAGCTGCAAATGCATTGCGAACGCAAGCATTTCCTGCATCGAGCGTTATATGTACTCGGTTGACTGCTGCCGAACAGATCCAAAGCCATCGTTCTCATAACAGTAATGTCCGCTGTGGATCTCACAAAAGCAGTCAGCCCCGACCCGGTGATTTTGGACTTGCTTACCGAGTATAGACCCAAGTTTAAATATCCACTTTCGTTATGGCCACATCTCGCAGGCACTGAACTGGACCTGATCAGTGTCTGATAAATGATGCGCCGATTCACATGTTACTTGAAAGTGACCTTATTCCATACGTGGTCTGTGAGTTTGCACCCATGTGTAAGAGAATCTCGAGACTACGTTCGATTCAGGGAGATCGAAGAAGTTGCACCTGTCCGCTCCCGATGATGATGTACGCTGCCAACTCCAGATTCAGAAAACGCACATACGCGCTTCTGACTCTTTGTACATTGTAAGCATTCGATATCACAATCCATCTCCAACCGATATCGGACTCATCCATAGCCGTTCCATGTTGATACTAAAATTTATTGGGCGTCGTTTAGCTACACGGTTCCTGAAAAAGGATGCCTATGACAGTCAGTCCACCATTCAGTTGGACATCAACATCATTCAGTTCTGAAATCCGACAGCACTACTACTAAAATACGAATAGTGTTTAACGCATCTGCGACATCGTCAAACGGATGTCGTTAAATGTCTTGTAATTAACCGGTCCAAAGTTTCAACTGGATTTGCCTGTGTTGTATTTGCAGTGGCGCATATGTGTATACTGCCGGGATCGAGAAAAAATATCACCAAATCTTGATTGAAGACGTGACATCGATAAGCAGGTCATTTTATGGCGAATATCTTCTTTAGATTCAGACCAAGAATTTTAATCCCTGACTGTTAAATACGGAACCGCGAGCACTTCGTTTTTAGAGCTAAGACTCTTGCGGCAACTCGCGTAAGATGATGGCCGTGCTCATTCATTCGCGAAAAACATTATCCTCAACAACATGCTTCTGGATGATGTGCTATTCTGTGCCCACCCAGGCGAAGGAAGCTAGGGCTCAAGTCTCTGAGCCTCTAGCAAAATGGAAGTTTGTTCTTCGCAAATGGGCAAGCAACTACGAGTCTACTCGGCGATATTAAGAGCACTGCGCATGGGCTATCATGCGACTAAGCTTTTCAAACGGATATGAGTGTGAAGTTACTTGGCCTTTCATGGCATTCTTCCACGGATATATATAAAATTTACAATTCATTGTAGATGCAGACCAAGTCAACCATATCAAAAAGAACTATACTTGCTCATATTGCACGACTTTTCGATCCTTTATGTTGGCTTGCACCCGCCATCGTCGTTGCAAAAAAAATATGCAGAGACTCTGAACCTTTTCCAACGCATTGGGACGATCCACTACAGTCAGATTTAGATATTTCATCGCGTGACTTCTATGATTCTCTTCTAAATTATCTAAAATTGTGATGACATAGTGGTTTGGAACATCGTCTTCCAGTACATGCGAATTGCAGGGATTTTCTGATGCATCAGATAAAGCTTATGCAGCTGTTGCATATACTCGGACGAGATTTGAAGGTAACGAAGGGCATACGTGCTTTTTAATCGCCGAAACTCGTGTCACACCGCTAAAGAAAATCACAGTTCAGCGCCTCGAGCTCTGCGGTATTATTGTCGCGATTATTATTCGTACCCTTCTGTTATTTTGTAACCGACATCTTGGAAAGATACGAATATTGCATTGGCATGGCTGAATGCTCAGTTCTTACGTTGGAAAACTTTCGTTGGGAATCGCGTGGCTGAAATACGCACTCTCATGACCGACGCAACTTGGCATCATGTCCCAGGAGTAGGAAAACTCTGCGGACCTTGCATCACGATGTATTTCTAATCAAGACATGATTAACACCACAAATTGGTGGAATGGACCAACTTGGCTTAGACAGCCTCCGAGTTGTTGATCAAATGTCAATCGACCAATTGACGAAGGCGCAGATCTCAAGGAAAACTCTGCTACTTAACCCATTAGGGCTCATGATATTGTTGTAGAATCCATCGCTTATAATTAAATTTTATCCCAATTTTCTTCATGGTTTCGCATGAGTTGGCGACACCGAAGCGCAGCTTGCGTTCCAAAATCATATGGGGAATCAAATTAATTTCGCTCGTTTGAATAATTATCACGGACAACAGAACTCGTATTATAAAATTAAATCTTAGTAAGGCTACTAAATATATTTCCACAACATACGATATCCAAGGTATGTACTACCTTCATAAGTTTAAACTCGATAACACTGAATTTTTTATGCTGAATATTAGTCCCTTGTATTCTTGATTATCTATCGTAATCATGATTAAGAAACAAAAATACTTCACTAGATATTTTTTTATTGGTCGTACAACTTTCTAAAAGTTATTAATTAATATTTTTTGTTGTACCTACAAAATAATTGGCCTTACAATTTTTTTCCTTTTTTGGACCATTGAAATTGTATAAAGCTGAAACAAAATTGTCTGAAAGTCCAATTTTAAAAGTTCCATGGAATTCCTCATATTATTAGCGATTAAATTCAGCTATGTTCACAACGATCTTATAATAAATTAACTTAACAAAAATTAGAATTGTTACTAGTTTTACCAATTTTGTTTTGATATATGAAAAAAATGATTTAATTTCTAATATTCTGAATAATTTTAGTTTCTATTACAGGATCAAGTATTCACTTAAAATGAAGTGAAAATTTAATACCACCAATTTTCCATGTTTATTCTTTGTATTTAGTAGAAATTACTACTAAAAAGACTATAACTAGCAGGATAATTAGCATTTCCTTGTTGAAATGAAATTTTACAGATAATATTAATGAAATGTGCGATAAAACATACAAAGAAATCATATTAGTTAAATAAACAGTGTAAATGAAAACTTCTTATTTTTAGAGATGACATTACCTTTTAAGTAAATATGAAATGTAATGAATTATATTTTGTATTGACGCAAACTGTATAAAAGTTCCATTAGAGACCAAAGTTTCATAAAACTTTTTTCTTAATTTATACTTTGTAGTTTAGGAAGTAGCGTTATCGGCGAGGCCGCTTTCGAAGTTATGGCTGTTATCGAGTTTATTTTCAGGTTATTTTGTTGCCGAGGTAATGTTATTTTATTCTTTTGTATTATACGTTATAAAACACGACATTCTTACGTGCATCTTATAAATAAAATATCCAATACGGTTCATATTTTTATACCGTTTAATTCCAATAAAAGTGCTCACGGTGACTTGGCATCGTTTTTTATTATAGAATAAATAAATATAAATAATACAATTAAAGTGCAGCATAAATTATAAAACTCGTTTTCGATATTCGAGTCCAAATACGAGTTCTTTTGAGAAGTTAAGCGATGATTTTTACCAGTCTAAAATAATAGCCAGTGTCTTCAATGATGATATGAAGACGTAAATCAATAAGCGTTTTCCATATATAGTAAACAAGGTTATGTTAGTTGGACGTACTTTATAGAGAGTAGTCCATACTAAAGGAGTAACGAAATGTAAATGTAACGGTATATATGCAACATGTGTGCCCAAATTAGGAATTTAAGAACACGTTTCAAATGTTATTGCTTTAGTGGTGTCTAATATATCTTTGAATGTTTTGATTTTTACCTGTTTTCATAGATTCTTTATTTATGACATTTACGGAGACAGAAAACGAATTTAACAATTTCATAACAATGAGAAATGCATTAAACAAAATTTGGTTAATTTAACTACATTAATACATACACGGTAGGAGCTAAGTATTTACAGATACGTATTGCTAAATGAATAATAATTATAACTGAAATTCAGTTTGTAAATCAAAGTAATTAGTAAATACTATCAAACATTTAGTTTTTACTGGGTAACTAACCATTTAATTACCTTGATAACTATTAAATTAATTTCTTTAAGTTTGCGTCAATGGAGAAATTACTCGACATACTCGGAGGCTAACAAAATTAAATAGTAGTTTAACGTCCGACTTTTCTTATTTTTCGTTTAATTCTAGGCAAAAGGTAAAAGGTAATAAACTACCGTTTGTGGAATTTTTAGCGCTATTTTTGTACATTTTATTGTTTCAACAGAAAAACGTTTAAAACTTGCGTAATTCAAAATGTTAAAAGCTGTACACAAAAAAAATATATCTTTCTAACAAAAGTTTTGTTCTCAATTACGTTGCCAATTCGAAATACAACTTTTTATTACAATATTATTGAGGAATAAAAAATACTATCTACTCTAAATAATATTGACGAAAAATGCCTTTAACACTCAAGTAATGGTGGATTTTAATGTAACTAAGATGTTTACCTATTAAAAATATTTGCATATATGTTAGTCAATTTTTTCTGCTTTTATCGTGAGATTGATGTTAATTAAAATAGAATATAGGAAACAAATGTCAAAAATATTGTTACATCTGTAAAAGAAATAAAATTTCGAAACATCTTCGCTCCAGTCTTTTAAAGTTTGAAACTTCGACGCCTTCAGTAACTTCTTAAAACTCTTAATCAAATTACAGTTAACACCCACGTCATCTACTCGTTTGGACTTCTATAAAGGTGATGATCATATATGACAACCTCAGAACGAGTCAAGTAAAAGTTAGTAACTGGGTTCGTTGATAAATAAATAAATGTATAACTCCCAATTGCCTTTTTTATATTAAAAGAACTAATAAAACATTATGGGGCATTCACATAATCGATAATTTCAAATCGTTTTTGATCGTTAAGTGCGCATGGATAAAGTGCAAAATATCAGATCTTTGTCAGACATTTTGTTGAAAACAATATCATGGAAGTTTTCTATACAATTTACCAAACTACTTATTTACAGAAAAGTTAAAGTTCAGGTAAAATATCCTCAATTGCAGAAAAATTTGATAATTTTTATTCTATATGCTTTTTTCGTGACAATTATCATTATTGTTGTCGCATTCGAATGAAGATAATAAATAATACATTGTTTAAAATTTGATATTTCAATTTGCGAATATTTCTTGTAACTCCTAATTCACAATGCCTTGCACAAAAACATTTATTTATATTTGTTTTAATAGAATTCCAGACACGTGTATTGTCTTAAGGTTCAAATATAGTCTCTTGGGTTGTAGTTAATTAGGTGGACAATAGTAATTAAAAAGATAAATGAACAAGAGGGTGAATCGACGAAAACCCACGTCAAGTGTCAGGAAAGATCAAGTCATCGCCTGGAATGTACTTTAGTACATTTGTACAGTTATTACGACAGTGTTGCTTCCCAGTTTCCAAATTTGGTTTGCATTCAAAGTGTCGTATCATATAAATAATGTAATTTAAATTTTACTAATATTGAAAACATTTTATTTTTCAAAACTCATTACTCACGTGAATACATTATAAGGAAAGATAAATGATATCCGACTTGATCAAAATAATTTTCTTTTGCTCTACATATATGGGCATAGAAACAAATGCCGGATATCTCCTTGATTCAAACTATATTTGGAAATTTTAACAAACATTTAAAGATTCATTGTATATTTAGTATATCTTTAGCTAAGAAACATTGTAAGTTGACTGCTTGTTGACAAAATTTACATTTACTAAATCGTCATCATTATGTTTATTGTATTTATTAATTACACAATCAGTTTTTTTATTACTTTTTTCATATATTAGAAATAGTGGCAATACTATCCTGTATAGAAATAAATTTATATCAAGAATGGTTATATATGACATTAACAAAAAATATCTAACCATTTTATTCTTGAAGGAATAGGAAACTTAGTTAAATATCAGTTGAATCTTAAAAAAAGTGACTTTCCAACTTTGTTTGAGACTTATCTTTAATGCGTTCTGCTCGAGTAACTTTTCATACTTACTTTCCAAACTCTTTTTGGCAGTCTTTTTTACTACCATTCCAGTCTCTAAAAACCTGAATCTCCCGTTTTTTAATCGTTATTATAACAAATATAACGGTTAATTATGGATTGTTATATGACGCAAAACAACTATTATTTTTGCAAGTATAGTTGTACAAGAAATTAAATTGTTATCAAAATAGTCTTATTAAAGAAACAATTTCATATACTGAGAAATACGTTTTGTATTTTTATTTTATTATTCAACTAAACGTTTATTTAAACAGAACACTTGAATTAAAAAATTATTTGCCCTATATCCTATATTTATAAGTATTTAAACGTTGTAATAAACTTGGTTTAAAAAGTTACGTCATTTTATGTACAAATCATAGTTTGTGTATTTTCAACTGGTGGTACCTGCGCAATTGACTGTCGTCCGTTCCGATGACCCCCAAAATTGACTACAAATTGCGAAAACGAGCGAAGAGGAGGTGGTTCCTTATATATAAAGCATGAACTTATAAATGCAGCATTTGATTTGACTTTGGTCTATGAATTAGCTTAGTAACCATGGAACTCCCTTCATTATTATTTTTTTTTTAATTTATTTATTTTAAATCGTATCCACGTCATGCTTGGTTATTAGCGACTACTCCCTTCATTATTATTGTACAAAACATCAGTGCTATTGGTTTAATTTTTATAATAGTCATATCCTTCTGTTAATCTATCTGTATTCCAGGGAATCTCACAGTGGTAGATAAGATAGTGGAAATTCACTTTTAATATTTCTAAGCGCAATCCCTCACGTACATTCGCAATCAATGGAGCTTTTCATTTAAAGAATCAAGATAAAACTCTTCTTTTATGTGACCAGATTTGATCTCTTCGACTACTGCTACGAATCTCCAAAAAAAGAATCTGAAAAGAAAAGGTTATCTATACTCTTTAAATGAAAAACACTATTACAGAAACAAATATGAGAATACAGTGAAAAAATTGTCACAGTGTAGAGATATTTACTATGGAATTCTAAGATTATTTTATTGTAAAAAATGTTAAATGATTACAAAAATTTTAAAATTATCGTTACCACAATAATACAACTAGTAACAAAATAATACCGATATTTCATTTAGGTAAAAAGATAAATAGAAATTAACACCGAATTTTTGCTGAAAACCCTCCAATATTTATTAGACCAAAGTCCAAAATTAGCAGACTTTAATTTTAACTCTGCAATATTGTGTGTTGTTTAATGAAAAAAAAAGAATATTTGGAAAATGTAATATGAGTAAATATTTAAAAAAGACACTTTTTAAACCAAAAATTTATTATTTGTAAATATATTCTTATAATGTACGTAAAATGTTGCACATCAGACTTTGTCAATGTCGGTGATCGTCAATCGATTGTCAGATTCAAATCTGCGGAAAAAACTAGTACTAACAATCAGTTTTTATATTTCGGTCCACCATGATCGATCTATTAATTTAGTATTGAAGTACTGATTCATAAGTGGCAATATAAAAACTGCTAAGTATAAAGTGTTGGTTATTTAAGATGTAAAAGTTCTTGTATTAACAAATAATTTTAAGATTGGCACGAAAATTATCTAAAAAATTATATATGTTAGACAAATGAACAAAACATATGTAAAAAAAATTTGAGAGTATGAGCTGTCAAAATTTCTGAAAAACCGTTATTTGCTAAATAGGAAATGTAGATATTGTTAAATAAAGTTTAAAAATATATCAAAAATATAAATAAAATGAAGACAAAAAGATGTTATATATATTATGGTATATATATAACATGTTTCTTATTATGCTCAGGTCATTTCAAGAAAATGTAAAAAAATAAAATAAAATCTGTTTACAATTTCGCGGATGACAATAAACCTATATCTATAGTAATTGTTTATTACATATAATTTTGATAAAATGTAATGTTACCTCCATAAAATGTAAAGATCGACATACAATCTTTATTTTACAGCGTAAAATACATGTTTTTAAGCCTAATAACGATTTTTACTGTAATTTATACATATATAATAAATGTTCAGTTGTCGTTTAAAAATTTAAATACCTATTAATATAACAAAACGAAAATAAATCGAAATTGCTGAAAAGCAATTTATGAAGGATTGAAATTAATTAACGGGTTAATTGATTCGTAATTTACGACCTACAATATACTATATAGTGGATTGAAGTAAGAACAACCTCCTGCAGCCATGAATGGGAATTATATATAACATGTACATTCATTCTTGCTCAGTCAGAAAAGGGAAAGGTACACCAAACCATGCATGCGTGACGTTGCGAAATGGAAGCTTTCGGAACCATACCGAAGATGGTTAGTATATGTAAGTATGTAAGGGGAACGTTTAACATGCTTCGCCTCGTATTTATGAAGCAATATCGATCTCAGAAATAACTAATGACTTTCTAATAGATACACCTATAACAAAATCTCATAAAGGAAGACAATATAAATTTGATTAGGTAATTAATTATTACAAATAAACTTAACTAAATTATGTTTCAAAAGATAAGGGTTACAAACTTCTGCTAAATAGAACTTTGTCAATATTTATGATACGTTCATGTTTTGGTAATCTAATCAGACATTTGTTTTCTATAAAACCTATTGCATTTAGATAGAAAAAACAAATAGAAAAAATAAAAAAAGTAAAATTCGAGTAAACATGAGAGCCAATGCAATTTAGCAATTGTTTTTAAAAAATGTATGCCTTTCGACCGTTATCTTGGGGGTACTTTCAGGGAATTATAAAATAATAAATAATAACGAAAATAATGTACACTTTTTAATCGTATCCAACCCTGACCCATTCTGTAATATATATTTTTGTCGCAGTAGGCTGCAAAATGCGATTTTGCGCCCCCGGTTTAACAATAGGAATGAATGCTCCGGGTGACGGAGCGCTAATCGCGCTTTGCATACTGTTGCAACAAAAAATGTTGTTCATACCTCCGAACACCTGAGTGCGCAAAAAGGCCATTTTGCACCTGAAAGATACTATTCTAATAAATCCCCAATCAGACAATTGTTAAACGTGCCACTGCTCATCAAATTTCACAGAGAAAGATTTTCGGCAATAATGTTGTTGAAAAATGAATTTTGTAAAATAAAACTTTAATTTTTTAATGATTTATTTCCATAAAATATGTTTATTTTTTCATATTTGCAACACTAGAACCAAATCTTAATTTCATGTCGTTCATTTAGTAGATGGAAAGTTTACATAACGCAAAATAGATACTATGCTATAAACATGTGGGAAGATGAGATATTTCTGGTATGTCTGGTTCTCTTTCATTTAAGAATTATTTTAGTTTCAATAATAGCAACACGCATGGCTGGTACTAGCGAATTTTTCGTATAATCTTATTGAGGTCAAAGAATTAATCCGTTCGGTAACGTTAGTGACGTCTATAAACCCCTACTCCTCATACTACTTGCCCCTCTTGCTCACTCTTCCCCTTCACAAATGAATATTGAATAACTCTGTATTTTAAACATCGGGGGGGGGGGCGTCCAACAGATACTAGCGCAATCATGCGGGTCAGTTCAGCCCTACTTTTTTCGTCCGAATAAAAATTTACACGAAATTTCAGATCTGCCAGTCCCATTTTCATTACAATTATTTGCATTGTCATCCATGGGAAGAAATAGAAAGAAAAAATAAAGAACAAGAAATCGCAATAATAATCGATCATTGTACAAAATTTTGAATTTGTCCTTCTTTCAAATGCGTGTCAGCGTTTAGGTTCAAAATGTTAATGATCCGTCATATTAAGTTGGTTATATTTGAAAATATCGCAAGCACTTGAAATTGGGAAAATCTATTTACGTAAATGCTAGTCTGTTTTAAAATGGTGAGTGATTGTCTGTTTTCTCGCCAAAATTTAAGAAACAATTATTGGATATCTGGATTCATCTAGATCGTAACCAGTTAAACTGGTCGTCTTTTCTACCTAAGCATTTCAAACGTGTAATAGTCATTTATTATCCGACACCATTGAGTAATGTTTAAAAGAAATAATTTTAATGCAATTTTTTTTATTAAAGTACCTGTAAGTAACCATATGATTTTTGGAGTGTACTAAATGCAGATGGAAATAAGTAACTAAATGTTTTGTTTATATTTTACTTCTAAAATTATCAGGAAATTATTTTCAAATTGAATGAACTAATTTTTATTCTATTGTTATGATGGTGAATCAGGGAACATGTTTTACGAATTTTATTTTTAATTTCGTCTGAAAAAAAGTATTTCATGTTTATTTTATGGCATTTTTACCTAAAATTGTTTGTTTTTAAAAATGTACTTTCTCGATGTCGGTTGCAAGTAACTAAAATAGTCTCCGAAAGAAGGTCAAATTAGATTTCCATCAATTCATTGGAAACTAAATTGGACTCAGTCAGTAGAACAAATTATGCCAATATCTCCTCTTTGTAAATAGTTACCTAAACAGGTATTTTGGTGACTATTTTAGAAGTATTTTAATCAACTTTGATCAAACTCTGATGTAAAGAATGTGATACCCGATTTATATCTGATCTACACTTAATTTATTGTGATCAATGTTGATTAACTTCAAATATACTTTTGCTTCCTGTTTTACATTTTAGAGAGATTCAGATTGATCACAGTTAATCAACTTTCATCAAAGTAAGCCCGTAATAGTCTCGGAAACAATGTAATGCGTAATCGCATCTGAACAATATAATTTGAACTACTTTTCTCAAAATTTGATAAAAATTCACTCCAGAACTAAAATTGTTATTATCATTTTCTTATAAAATGGAAAGAAATAAAAATGTAAATCTTCAAAATAACAGGTATATTTTCTCTACTTGTAGGCAATTTAAATAATTTCGGCCTAAAAAATAATATCGAAATAGTACTTTTCGATGCAATAGGTGTAAAATGGGCATTTTACGACTCATGTTGCGGCCGCAAAATGGCCTTTTAACGACTCATATTGATAGAGTTATTGCTAAGACATCATTTGTAAAAATAGGAATTTTTTCCCCTCTTCTTTTACGCCCTTGGTACGAAATAGTTTAGGTTAGGTTATTTTTTTAAATGATGGCGTAGCAAAATCCCAATCTAATACATGGGTCATTAAATGGCTATTTCACGCCCGCAAAAGTAGGTGTAAAATGCCCATTACAATATTATAGACCATTTGTATTGGTAGGAAAACTTGCAGCAAGAACACGAAAATACGACGTGAAAAGAAGTCAATAGTAGAACGAATAAACTGCAATTAGACGCTTATTCCGTGCTGTATAGTTGTAAAGATCAAGGGTGCAGATTTATTTCATGCTTATGTGCCTGGCGAATATTCTGTAGTGATGGTTGACCCGCTTGTTTGACCCCGTCAGGTACAATGTTAATTTTATGCGACCCCGCTCGCCAGCGTAAATCAATGAAATTCTGGGGAGGTTCGCCCCGAGTGCTTCAAAATTAATCAAATGGTCTAAACTGCCAATAACCATAGTGTCGTTCGTCAACCCTTTAATTATTTGGACGCTTATGCATGGAGTTTGACAACTCGTCTCTCTGTGATCCAGGATAAACGGGATATATATATTTGTTGCTGAACAGAGATTACCTTGCAAACGTAGTGAGTAACGTGAGTAATTAAGGTAACAAAAGATTCCACGATAAATATAAATTTTTTTTAAATCTCTGGAACAAGAAAAATGTCATTTGCCAATTACAACAAATGTTCTGTTCCTTACATACATATATACATTGGTGAAGTTTAATTTATCTATGGCTAATCCAAGGCATCACACACAGGACGATACAAACAAATAAACAATCATAATTTTACTACACATAATCAACACCAAGTTGCCAGAATAAACATCGAAATTCCGCTATGCTTTGTCTCTTATATAAAAAAAATGTAGTCCCGAAACGAATTTTGGTATATTTTGTAAGTACAAATGAAACCCTTTTATTTTATCATTTTTGTCAAACTTTCCAACTTTAGTTTACACCTATTTTGATAATTTACCGAACACATCTGCATTGTTAAGCAAATTCGGTATCGCATATTGTAATAATAAACCTGATCGGATATCGGTCTTGTATGGTAATTATTCCGATGCGGTTCGGCGGGGTCAATGTGTAAGCAGCGAATATGTTCCATTATCTCTATATGTATCATTATTATTACTCTTTTTGGCATTTTTTAAAATCGATTCTTCAAGTTCATGTACACTGAGAAAAGAAATTGTTTCCACCGAAAATATGTATTTTGTTGGCAATGTGATGAATATATCCATTTAGTTCAAATAAATATCTTAATAGTTAATAAATACCCTATTCATGTAAAAATTTCAAATTTTTGGTATAAATATGTCATCTATTTGAACTAAATGACATTTGGTAACAATAAACAAATATTTTGTTGGAAGTGAAATAAATGCGCGCTCATCGATCATCGCCATTTCGCGATCTCAGAGCTCAAAGTTTCCTCCCATTTTGGATAACTTTATTTGATGTTATGTACTTTATACTATTCAAATTGTTCATGCTGTTCAAATATATGTGAAATATGACAAGTTTAGAGGATTTTTGTGCTTCTACTTGTTTGTACTTAATTCTTCCTTAAAATACATGACTAAGCTAACCTAAAAAATGTTAACTAAATCTTATAGTAAGTATAACCCTGACCATTATTTTTTTTTTCTTTCCTTTTCCTATATAGCTAAAGATATTACCGACATCCAGACTTTCTTCGACACACTCCAAAATAATGATCATGATTTAAAAATACTTATCCCAAGGATCGGTCTAAGGGCGAAAAAAAATCTCTCTCAATTCTCAATTAATTTCTTTGATTATTTTTGGAGATCGCGTATAGTGTGTATAATTACCATTCTTAAGCCCGAATTACGCCAGATCGATTTAATAGTTTACTTTGACTTAGACCGTGGGTTATTAAAAAATTATTGATTTATATTTTATAATGTAGGTTTCTACCATATCGACTGAACATTTTAGACCTGTCTTAAGGGTTTGTTCTTTCGACATGTGAAAAAATCATATCGCAAACAAGAATCAGAGGGCCGGCAGAATCCGGTTATTATACAGATCCAGTTTACAATTCTTGTAACACATTTTATATTGTTTTCTAGACATTGTTTATTTGTCTTTCCTGAATAACTTTTTCAAATTGCATATGATTAGTAAAGATATATATTTTTTTAAAATAGAAGGGAATGTCTGAATATGCGTGATGATATACAGGGTGTCCGAAAAGTATGGAAACACTCAAATATCTCGGAAAATCGACATCGAATCGTAAAAGTAAAAATACACGTATTCAATGGTTTCAAGAGAGCTATCCAGTGACACCTAACACAACCCCCCACCCCCACCCGCTGGGGGTGATAGAGGGGGTAACTTAAAAATTTTAAATGGGAACCCCCAATTTTTATTGCAGATTTTGCTTCCTCAGAAAAAGTTACGTAAATTTTGCCTACCATTATAATTGTTTTTGTTGACAGATGGCGCTGTAATCAACGAAATTAAAAAATTATTCTAAAAAGTTTTAAAAATCTCGCGAAAAACACAACGGATCAAAAAAGTAAAAACACACGTATTTAATGGTTTCAAGAGAGCTATCCAGTGACACCTAACACGACCCCCCACCCCCACAGGCTGGGGGTGATGGAGGGGGAAACTTAAAAATTTTAAATGGGAACTCCCAAATTTTATTGCAGATTTCTCTTCTTCAGAAAAAGTTACGTAAATTTTACCTATTATAATTATTTTTGTTAACAGATGGAGCTGCAATCAGCGAACCACGTACCTGGAATAGCGGACCACGTTTCCAAAATTTTAAATGACGTCTTTTGCCTTTAAATATTTCAAAGTTCACCGATTCTTACCGCGAGGAGGTAGACGATTTTGAGAATCTTTTTTTTTTATTTTTGTATATTTTTTTTTTGTTTTTACCTTTTATTTGTTTTTTTTTTATTTTTTTAATTTTTTTTCTATTTTAAAGTTTAAATTTTCCTTCGCTTCTATTTTCTTTACTGGATTTTTAACATGTCTATGCCCACTAATTTATAAGATGTTCGAATTGAAGTCCTTCAGCAACTTGACAATATCCCAATCGTGCATAGAAGTTATCATAAACTTTTTGCAGCATTTCTTGAGATACTGTATTAGAACCTTGAATTATTTTTTCTTTCAACTCATCAATGTCTTTTGGTTTCGTTTCGTAGACCTTGTTCTTCAAGAAACCCCAGTAAAAATAGTCCAGAGGAGTTAGATCAGGTGACCTCGGTGGCCACTCGATCGAACCCCTCCTACCAATCCAACGTCGGGGGAAAATATTATTTAATAGATTGCGTACAATCAAACCAAAATGACAAGGAGCTCCATCCTGTTGAAACCAGACATTATCAAACGCTATACCAGCAATATTTCGTATTGCCGGTATAATCTGGTTATTTAACAAATTACAGTACCTTTCAGCCGTGAAATTCTCTTCAACGAAGAAAGGCCCAACAATTTGATTGCACAAAATGCCAGCCCAAACATTGATTTTCTGTGGATGTTGTGTGTGAGTATCTCTCATCCAATGAGGATTTTCGTCCGACCAATATCGTAGGTTGTGCCTATTAACTTCTCCACTCAACTGAAACGTAGCTTCATCAGAGAAGCATATCCAGAAAGGAAATAATTCATTTTCGTCACAACGTCTCATCATTTCCTCACAAAATTCTAATCTCCGATCGAAGTCATCTTCCGAAAGTTCTTGTACATATTTTATTTTATATGGATGGAACTTATTTGCTTTTAATATTTCATGGACAGACGATTTGCCGATACCAGTGGCTTGCGCAATCTTTCTTACCGAAGTATGGACGTCCTCAACGACACTTGCACAGACCGCTAAACTGTTGTCTTCGTTCGTGGACGTTTTTGGTCTTCCTGATTTTGGTCGATCATTGACAGAGCCAGTATCTTGAAACCGAGAAACAGTCTTACAAACAGTTGATTTGCAAATAGGTAGACGATCAGGATGGGTATCATTAAATTGGCGGACGACTTGTTCGTATGTTCTTTTTTTATCGCCGCATCCTCGCAGAATAAGGATTTCGATCCTTTCTTTTTGTGTCAAAGACATAGTATGCCAAATTACAACAGGAGGCAGAATACAGAATGTATCGAAATGGAAGAAATATGAAGCAAAGAATGAAGAAATAAAAGAAATATAAAAAATTAGAAGAAATTCAAATGTTAGAGAAACATTACATTAAGTATCAAATAGCGAGAACGAAGAGAATTGCGATTTTTTGCGGTACGAATTTGACCAAGTTTTCGACAAGAGTGACGCTCGCATGTGTAATTTTCACAAAGCTGAAAAATAACCGAGACCTTGACTCATTCAAACAATAGAGCTTAACTAATACTAAGACGTGCTGTTTTGATTTGGACGCTGACGATGTTCGATTATTGACTACTTTCTCTGTAACACTGGCAGTTGAAAAAATCGACCGAGTGTATGCAATGGGTTTCCGCAAGCGATACCTACAGTACTTTCACACAAGTATACAAAATCACAGTCATGCAAGAAAGCCATAACACCATATGCGGATTTGGTCACCATTTACGCTATTCGGATACACGACATTCACTTCCTCGTAGAATAAGGATGTCGATTCTTCATTTTTCTGTCAAAAACTTTGTATGCACAATTACAAGGGGGGAGCGAATAAAGAATTTTAATATCTGGAAGAAAAGGTAAGCAAATACATTAAAAAAAAACATAAAAAAATTTAATAGTGAAGAATAAAAAAAAGGTAAAAAACAGAAATCAAATAAAAAAAAAAGTAAAACAGAAGATTCTCAAAATCGTCTACCTCCTCGCGGTGAGAATCGGTAAACTAGAAATATTTAAAGGCAAAAGACGTTATTTAAAATTCTGAAAACGTGGTATGCTATTCCATGTACGTCAAGTTAAATATTTTTTAGTAATTTTTTAATTTCGCAGATTGCAGCTCCATCTGTTAACAAAAATAATTATAATAGGTAAAATTTACGTAACTTTTTCTGAAGAAGAGAAATCTGCAATAAAATTTGGGAGTTCCCATTTAAAATTTTTAAGTTTCCCCCTCCATCACCCCCAGCCTGTGGGGGTGGGGGGTCGTGTTAGGTGTCACTGGATAGCTCTCTTGAAACCATTAAATACGTGTGTTTTTACTTTTTTGATCCGTTGTGTTTTTCGCGAGATTTTTAAAACTTTTTAGAATAATTTTTTAATTTCGTTGATTACAGCGCCATCTGTCAACAAAAACAATTATAATGGTAGGCAAAATTTACGTAACTTTTTCTGAGGAAGCAAAATCTGCAATAAAAATTGGGGGTTCCCATTTAAAATTTTGAAGTTACCCCCTCTATCACCCCCAGCGGGTGGGGGTGGGGGGTTGTGTTAGGTGTCACTGGATAGCTCTCTTGAAACCATTGAATACGTGTGTTTTTACTTTTTTGATCCGTTGTGTTTTTCGCGAGATTTTTAAAACTTTTTAGAATAATTTTTTAATTTCGTTGATTACAGCGCCATCTGTCAACAAAAACAATTATAATGGTAGGCAAAATTTACGTAACTTTTTCTGAGGAAGCAAAATCTGCAATAAAAATTGGGGGTTCCCATTTAAAATTTTTAAGTTACCCCCTCTATCACCCCCAGCGGGTGGGGGTGGGGGGTTGTGTTAGGTGTCACTGGATAGCTCTCTTGAAACCATTGAATACGTGTATTTTTACTTTTTCGATTCGATGTCGATTTTCCGAGATATTTGAGTGTTTCCATACTTTTCGGACACCCTGTATATTGTGGCCGCAATTCTGCTTTGTTTTCTAAAAATGGATATTCACTAACAATAAGTATTACCTTGTATAAACGATTTAATTATATATTTGTTAATAATTAACAAATATTATATTTAGCACAAAGCAATCTGTGTTGAGTCAACTATATTACCGAATGATTATATGCGATTTATTAACTATAAACAAATCTTATTTGGCGCAAACAATTTGTTTTCTCAGTGTAGCCGCGCATACATTTTCGTTAGTAGAAAAGCTGCAGGGTTTCTGGAACATATGAGCTCATGTTAAAATCTATACCGCCAAAGTGACGAATTATGGGGCCTTAAACTGTTGCAAATAGAAACCTTTGTTGTCGCGAACATAATAGTTTCAATACGGAAACGTCTCAGATTAGCTAAAATACTTACAAGTATAAACACTGTCGAATTCCCAATTTTATTTATGATCAGTAAGTGGAAGTAATGTTCCAAATTTTCAGATACTTTGCATCCAATACAGATATTTTAAGATGTCTATTTCGCTAAGATATTTTTAATTATCATTAGAATTTACACTTCTACGTATATGATCGATTTTTTTAATAGAAAAATATTGCAGTGACTTTCATTATAATTATTGCAATAATGAATAGGAGATATGAATACATAAAACAAGATAAAAAGATCACTTTTGAAAAGATATATTTTCTGAAGGTTCCTAAGAAATATGTCTGTGTTTACTAAGAACTTAGGATTTTCACCGCTAGGCGTGTTTTTCACTCGCAGACTCTGATTTTCTTTCCCGTTCGCGTATAATACACGTTTTAATAATGACAATATAATATTCCTTGACAATTAAATGCATTGCATATATTTATTCTTTTTTGCAAATATTTTAGTATATACGTATTATGCAGTAAGTTTTCTTCATTTTTTTATGACTCATTTTTTGATAATAATAAAACTGTGATTTAACAAATTTTCCAACTCAGTTTTGATTTTTCTAACCACCAAACAAGCATGACTTATCATTATGAAATGTTCGGTTCAGTTAAATATTCATAGGTAAAACAATATGAAGATGATGAGAACATTGAAAATTACGGATTTATAGTATCTATTAAACAGTATTTTAGCCGGCCCGTAACACCCTCTGGTTCTTAAATATGAAAATAATAAAGTTACTAATCGCTATTTAATTTGCATGTTGTAAGTCAGAAGGGCGTTACCGGACCACTCAAGACTCCCCTTAATGGACGCTATAGCACTCGGCGATATCGGCAATTGCAACGAAACTGCCTTAACTTTGTTACGTAAAGGGTATAACTATAGTAAACTTTAGAAGAACATTAATAAACATGTTTAATATTTACTTTACACTTAAGGACGTAATATTATAAAAATAAATTTTAGCTTTTCTTGTTCTTTAATTATTACGAGTTTTTTTTTTAATAGTGTAGTATTTTAATCATTCTGTACTTTCAGTACATTATATAATTGAAACATTCTGTTGCCGTCGACTGAAAGTACAGATTTATTAAAATGCAACTTTATTTAAAGAAATAATCGTAATAAAAGAGAGGTTGTACTGTATGTGATGGTAAGTGTAAGAGCAAGAAAAGCATCAATTTTGCGAGAAACGCGAAAAAATGTTTACTGAATGAAAGTTTTCATACTTTTTGACATTTTTAGACACCTCTAATCAATTTTTTTTAAATAAAGACAAAAATTGTTTAGATGCGTTGCAGTTGAATATACGAGTAAGAAGGCCCCTGTTTTATGTGCATTTACATTTCATCTAGGGATCTTCTTTTGTAACAGCCCGTTTTCAACCTGCTTATCGTGTGTATTAGCTGCGTATATCAGAATTCTGCACTTACTAATAGTTTCTTACTTGAATAAACTATTTTTCTGTATTTTTGTCGATATATATATGGAGGGTACGTGAAAGTTGTTAAATATCCAAGTCTCCTGAAGTGCATATAGGTGTTATATTGAAATAAAAAATGTGATGAAAAAGTGTCTTGTTTGACATGGAAATACAATAATACCATCACATACAGTACAACCTCTCTTGTTCGACATGATCGGTGCCAGACGCTCTCTCTCTCTCTGACCTCGCTAGTTTGACATTTTTTTAACCACGCCCACTATGACGTCACGCAATCGTGATTGGCTCATTTGTTTTTACGACAGCTAACCTTCTAACCTTCTGTTTTCCTAGCATTCATTTCCAGCCTTCTTGCCATACATATAGAAGTCAAGTAGAAGACTAAAACTTAACAACAACAAATGCGGAGGTTATGTCGTTCGATTTGACTGGTGAGGTGCAATCGTCCGAGTCCGACATGGGTGCGTTCGTGTTCGTCGGTAATATAATGGACGGGGCGGGAGAGGGAAGAAGTCTCCGCCCACTGTCGAACTAAAGAGGTCCGGCACTGTCGAACTAGAGAGGTTGTCGAACAAGCGAAGTGTCGAACAAGAGAGGTTGTACTGTACATGTAAAATGTTAACCTTAAGAGGACATTACATACTTGTTATTGGGAGATTATATAACATTAATTTAACATTATCATGTAACCTTCATCTAACAAGTTTGGTCGATTACGTAATGTTAGAGGAAGCTTGTGTGAAGGTTTCTCAAACTCGATATGTTACACTTGAAAGGTCATTATAACCTTACAGCAACATTCATGTTCTGTGCGAACTGTAACAGTGTAAAAAAGCTCAAAAAATACTTATATTTATGTAAATATTTTTTCGAATATTTGATTAATTTCAATCAGTTTACTTCAAGGAATATTTTATTTGAGGATTAAACTATTTATATACATATTTATAACCTAAAAACTATTTTGCTACAACCTGTAACATCAATCCAATAAGAGAATTTTCATGCTGTAGATCAAGGACGATACGGAATCGGTTTACTGGTAGTTGATGGGCAATATTTCATTCTAAAATGCATTTGTTAGTACAAGCATGCTCGGCCATTCTCTTTTCACGAATGAGCACTTTTTAGAGCTATAAGCAAGTTACGGAAGGCTTTACTGTGGTTATTTTTATTCTAGTTATAGTCATAACAAAGAGCTGAAACTCATATCTTCTCCGAAAGCTATTTTTGTGCAAAGAAATGTTCTTTGAATCAATTTGAATAAAAAAATTAAGTACTCTACATTTTTAGTGACTAAAAACGAATTTTTATTACTATGTTAGTATGCCAGCGAACATAAATGCATAACAGTAGAAAGCGTTGAATACATTTTTTATTATTAAAATAGCAATGTAACGTCATCGAATGCATTTTAATCCCCGACTATTTTAAAAAAGTGGATTAAAAATTCGATTCTGTAATCCTGATGAATGCATAAATAATACGGTTGCATGCAGTGCAAATCAGAATAAAATAAATCCATGATGGAAATTGAAGATGGTATTATTATAATTTATTTAACTGCATTTATATAATGAGATTCGGATAGCTAATTAAAATGAACTGTAATGTATTATAAATTTTAATCCATTCGTTTCATTTTTACTGGTGAATGTCCAGTCTTTTGACATTATTAAAATGCATTATAATTTTTTAAATTAAAAATTTAATTTTCGGTTTTTCGAATGTTAATCGAAATGAATTGGAGAAATTCCGTTTTAATTAGAGAAATTATAATTACCTACTTGCACAACAGCTACCATTTTAATAAAATATTACATGTTGTGAATTATGCAGTGCGAATTCCACGTGACACGTAGTGAAGGTTTTATATGAGCTTATTTACGATCAATAAACAGTATAGAAAACGAAATCGCACTGGCACGCTGACGTCACCAGAAAATAGTCCTCTTTGCAGGATGAAGGTCAATGTTGCCGCAGAGCGATTCGTTGGGTGCGAACCGAAATATAAAGAGGGGAAAAGCTCTGTCACGTGGTCCCAGTGCCAAGTGTCTTCCAATGCCCCTCAAGGGACAACTAGGTAACTAAAATTCATCAATCCTAAATTGGAATACTGTTAAATACCAAGTAGACAAGAGAAAATTAATTCAGCTGTACACGAGGTATATTCTGAGTAAAATTTATTATTGTTCTATTCAAATGTTGTTTTCGGCAATTATGTAAACATTGCAGATTGTTATGAAAATTATATATACACTGAAAAAATACCGTTTCAATCAAATATTTGAAAGAATATATACGGTTTTTCCGTGTGGTTAACATTCAAATATTTGTTTAAATTTACTAAATATTTGATTGGCATATTCCTTAGTTCTATGAAGTTAAAATAGTCAACTTGGAATATTTATAAAATGTCTAACTGTAAATCTTACCTTTCCTTAATCGAATTTATCATTTGAGCAATCAAAGAAAATAAAAATGATACAGTATGCAGATTTTGAATATTTTGGAATATGACTCTAGAACTAAATTACTTGTGTACTATTTATTAATTTTTACAGTACACTTGAATTCATTTCAAATTTTTGTGCCACTTTGTCATTTTCAAGATTTGTAGAACTACGTTTTACCACCAGGTGGCTAAGTATTGAGGTGCTTCGCTTCGCAAGCAGTTAGGTCTGGTTTTAGAGGTGTACATGCAAGTTGCAAATTTTATAGGATTTTCATACATAGCAAGCGAATTGTTTTAATAGATTTGAATCTCTTTCTCTCACTCAAAATTATTGGCAACCCTGATAGGTTTTTGGTGGTTATTATACATATTATAAATATATATAGAAAACGATATAATTAATTGTCACTTTCTCAAATTTTATCATGAGTGTACAAACAATGCATAAAATATAAAATGTGTATTTCGATAAGATCTATAACTTTCTCTTGCAACTTTGTCGAATTTTTTAATATTTTTGAAAATAAACGAGAAAAATTGGAACAATCTTAATTTTATGGGGTTTTCTCAAATTATCAAATTATCACCTTCTAAATGGTATTACGTCAATTTTTACCGTGACTTTAATGCATCGAATTACGTAAGAAAATAAAAAGTGTGAAAAGAGACGTATATCCTTGTTTCAATGTATTGATTTGGCCAAATAAGAAACCAATATAGAACGAAAACGGCTCTAACGATTTTTAAAATGCTTGCATTGAGATGGTCAATAAGAAAATTGGATGTGCTTTTCACCTATGATTTAAATATAATTTAAGCACACCGTAGGCTGCTTCAAAAATACATCAAAGATTTATTTATTTATTTCGATTCATGTAGTTCATTCGAAGGTTTACAAAGTATGTTAGAAAATGATGGACTTTAATCATGATCCAAATCGAAAGTAAAACCCAAAAATAAAAAAATTATCTTGCATGAAAAATACCTAGAAAGAGAAAGAGAACAAGACAACAACAATCCAACAATAAGTTCAAATAAATATAAAAATCTTGTACTCTATTAGGGAAACGCAATTTCGGATATTAATAAAATGTCTAATCGAAAATATGTCGTATTCGATGGTGTCCTGGTATCTTTTGATTCTACTTTTTATGCGCCTTTTTCAAATTTAGTCTTTCGTATTTTAAGACAGTAGAGAAGTGATGGATGAAGCTCTAATATCCACGAATAAATAACTCCTTTGATCTTGACAATGATGACGAATAATTAGGCAATAAAAGGGTCCAATACTACAAGTAAATGGTTTACGTGTATTTGACCTTCTCGTGACCTTCAAATATTTTCTATGAGACTTTTATTTTTATATAAAACAACAACTTTCTTTGACTTTGAAAATGATCATGATGTATGTAGGTAAATTTAGTTACGGTAAATTTAGGTTCAGTACTGTGTCACCTATATTTGACCTTCACGTGATAATTACATATTCACTACGTGACCTTCTTGTCAGAATGGGTTGTTCAATTCACTTTGACGTTGAAAATGATCAGGAATTACTTAGGTAGTAATAGGTTATCATATATATATATATATATAAATCACTGTTTCACCTCTATTTTTTATATTAGCTACTTTTTTATGTAGTATATTTTTTGTTGGTTTGAACTTCAGAATGACCTAGAAAACGAAAAGCATTTAGAGATAAAAAGACATTTAAAAAATAAACAATGTTACCAAAAAGGGAAGAAAAGAGCATGAAAATAAAAAAAAATACTTTATATATAATGATTTTTACCATTAGAATTAAAAGCATTCTTATTGATTCTATAAAAGTTTTTGCAGATCCTGTTGCAATATCTGGAATAGAGCTAAAAGGGGTAGGTAAATGACGAAAGTCACTCTGGAGAAAGAACAATACAACTCGGAAACACTATGCTTGGAACTAGCTACGGTTTTGGATACAAAGTCAGTCTCGTCACGGTTGTAGAATTCTTTGCTCCGAGTTGTTCCGAGTGTAACACGACCTGTTTCCTGTATACACGAAGCGAAGGTATAGATGGTACCGAACTAAGGAGGTTGACACGCTTTCCGAACACCGTGTACTCAGTTTTCAGTTTTGCCTTTTCCGGCATCATCGAAGTCCTTTTATAACAATGATTTTTAACATTTTGAAACCCTTTCTGAACCTCTTGGTCCCCTTTTTAAAAATGGCCTATCTTAAAAAATGGCCCCAGCAATTATGGGCATTTAAAAAAAATGTTGATTTAAGAATTTTAGAAGTAAGACATGTAAATATGAAACAAAATTATCTGAAATAACTCAATCTGATTTTTGTTTAAAAACGACTAACTAGAGCTTCCGAAATTCATTTCCAACCTGACATATGCGCGATTTCTGTTTAATTTGCTTATTTCAGGTTAGAAATTGACGTTATCGACCGAGACTATTGGTACCCACTAGTAATCTGCGAGGAAAATCAAAATATAAAATGAACTGATTTTATTACATTCGAGCTATAACCGGTATTCTTATCACTACATAAAATATCTTCAGTAAAACAGCAAAAAAATGCAGAAATTTAATAATTTTTATTGAATGAAAATTGTCCACTAATTCTTTAATCAAATGTTTCATATTTCTTAGGATATCGAATATAGTAATTAGTACGGTTATATTAGTTAGGTAGAAGCTCCAAGTTTCGTAAATCTACCATTCATTTTTTTTTATCATACATTGATATCGTCTAACTCTTGCAGAACTCTCCTAAGGGAGGTATTAAAGTGGTCTGTCGATAAAATAGGAATCTACACTCAAACTCATAAATTAAAAATTAGTAAATAAATTTGTCGAAATTCAGCAAATTAAAAGTCTCTTAAAAAGCACCAAAGTAACGTATTGCGTATTGACCGTACATTATCGGAAATTGTTTCTATTAAAACTATCAAGTCTAATCTAACAATAATTAATAAAAGATTTAGAAAAAAAATATTGTTGCATTTACTTGGCGATTATTCACTATTAAGACTAATTGGTGCAAATATTACTAATCTTTCCTTTTTTTCCATGCCGTTAATAACTATTACCACTAATTTTATATTTTTTCGTAGTTTATTAATCACTTTGTTGTATGCTGTGGTGATTTATCAAATAATTTTTTTAAATAAAACAAAGCACATGAAACATATTGATTGTTTTAAATAATTTGTTGATAATTTAAAATGTATAGATTTTTTTTAATCGATTGCGATGAAGCTTTCTTTTTATGTATAAGAAATTTGGTGCCCTGAATACCGGCGCGTCATTTATTTGTTTTTCAATTGTCAATATTCAAAACGGATTAAGATTACAAAACTAATTGTTAATAAAATTAAAAAATGACTAATTAACTTACACCAGAATCCGTGAACCCAAAGGGTGCTTTTTCTTGCAATACCATTGCAATAAAATCGCAAAAGTATAACTTTTTAAACACCCATAAACCATTCAACTTCCCCCATTTGACGTTTGCCAAGGAGTTTATGAAATCTTATATAGTTCAATAATTCAGAAGATCTGCAAAATATTTCCCTGCGAAAACTCTATTCAAGTATACCCATGACCTTGTTATTAAGAATTAAATTATATTTTAATCCTTTAATAGAAGTCTTATAGAGTTACTTAAAAACTATCAGAAGCGGTTAAAAATAAAAATTAGATAATACTCAAGGTTAACCTGATTATTTATCAAAAAATAGAACATAATAATAGCCTGGATAGCAATCTCCTGATTTTGCGTGTAAAATTAACAAAAATATCGACCATGTCGTTATTAGGAACTTGCGCTGAATTGAAATGAACCAAATAAGCTGTTAAATCTATATAGAGGTGATCGATAAAATCGTATAGTTTTATACTAATTTAAATTTAATTCTTCAAATATTGACGAAAATGTATTAAAAATTAATATTGTTTTATTGATCATGCTATAATCTTTTAATTTATAATACTATTAAATAAATTATTCAACACTTTCGTTTCGTTTTGTCTAATTCGAACAGGACAGCATAAATATATAACATTCAGGATAAGTAAACTTAACTATCCTTACACAATTAAAGTATTAAAAATAATACAGAAAAATGGTTACGGTTCGTAAAGAATCAATACTTTCTTCGTCAGAAAGGAAAACAACATACAGTAGAGCCCGGTATAATTGCGTCTCGCTATATTTACGTTCCAGCATATTTTCCCGGCTCCGTCTCATTACATTTACCTGCCACCGCTCTCTTTTTACCCCCACCTTACGGGCTGGGGCCTCAGGAAGGGCCTGCTGTGACGTCACGAACATAACGGGACCGAGGGGAGTGGGAGAAGCGACGTTCCCTTTCTTTTGGTAAATATACCGGGACGCTACTGTAAGTCATTTCCACAAGAAAATCTTTAAAATTAAGCAAATTTTAATTCAGAAACAATCCAAATTATTCTAGAATATTTTCTTACATTCACTTAAGATTATGTGTACCAAAAATAATGAATGCAATCTTTTATACATTAACGTTTTTCAAATGACTAATAAATATAGAGGTTACTATTATACCTGTATATCAACTAAATCTGTAAAGAAATTAATTAATGATTTAGTAGCAAGAGCAGAGTTAGTAGTACGAATTACGATTTAGTTGTATAATTTACTGGCGAATGGTAACCAGCAATATTTTTAAACAAAATTAAATATTTTCGAAATAACATTATGATTATAACTAAAACACTGCTAACTAAAATAATAATTAAATTATTATGTATAATTTAAGGCAAGTACAAACTGTAATTGCACTTTCAAAAGTACATGCAATTAAATTAAATACCGTTATAAATTGTTTAGACTTTTTTTATATTATACAACACAATAATTTTCTGTGCTTTGAAAATGTATATATTGTATAATCAAAAGGCTAATTGCAGTCATTACTTATTCTCAGTGAAGAAATCCAGTATTACGTTTCCAAGAATCAGTATAAAAGTATTCTCATCGCGTAACTCAATTTTAAATAAAGAATATAATAATATCGAGAAACGATGTGCGGTTATTATCATTCATAAAAATAAGGTATTTCAGCCGATAATATCTAGATAGCAATTTCACAAAATGTATACATTGGAGTAAGATTCTTAAAAAATAACAGTAAGAAATGGTTGTGCTTCATTCATACTGAGCAATGTTACATCTGATGTTTTTGTATACGGAATTGTTCTTCACGAGTGTCTTTATCACTAATTGGACCTATAAAACTTCATGAATAACTCGCTTTAGATAAGATAAGTTCCACAATAATCAGACTAGTTGAAATAAAACCTTGAAATTCTTGTAAAATAAGAAGTTTTTTCGAGTATATTTATTTTTGATGTATTTATTGTTTTTTAATATTTGATAATTATCTACTATTTGTGTACAATTTCTTCTGACCTTAAATTATATCTGACGAATTACAATTTTTTTTAAAAAACTTTTATATTTAGTACAAAAGTTTCACATGACCTCAGCAACGTGCTTATTTGGTGTGTAATGTACATAAAAGTAAACATACTTGAAAATAGGCCTCAACAGCGCCATCTGTTGCGACTCAAGAAAAATATGTCAGGCAAATAGTTAAGTATTTTGTTAGGTATAATAAACATGATTATTATTGTAGATTTTATTTTAATACTTAACTATTTACCTGCCCTACTTTTCTGGAGTCGCGACAGATGGCGCTCTTAAGTCCTATATTGAAGTATCCTTACTTTTGTGTTCATTTCACTGTGAAAATAAAAATATAAATTCGAAAATTCCTCTTTAGCAAAAGACAGATATTAAGCACAATTGAAAAACATGATTATGCACATTCAATACACCTACATTCCCTTTAAAATCAAGAAAAGTGATTTGAACAAAACGTATTTTTTTAAGAGACTCAACATCTGCAATAATAAATATAGTATTATTTCTTGAGATATTTAAATCCGTATGTCTTCAATTCGCAACATCTGCCTTGAGTTAGTCAGAAATTATCAATGAAACAGATAAAAGTGAGTCATTAATTACGAGTAATGCATTTTACTATATTACATAAACATTCGCTAATTCACAATGACATTGAACGAACTTACTACGGTCATAAGTTTACTAAAAGACATTTTACCCGGTAAATGCAATTTAACTAATGAAATAGTAGTGTTTACGATTTACTAGTATTAATTAGCTGCCTAAATTTGATACTTCTTTATTAAAAGCATTTACGCAAATCACGTAACTATTATTCAAAATCGATTTAATGTGTGTGTATAATTGAATGCACACAATTTGATATGAATGATAGATATCAACAGAAATCTCAAGGTGCTGCATGGAGCGCGCAATAATGACAAATAATATGTTACCGTCTTAATAATGGCATGTTTTTGTAACAATAACGTGCGTGTTCACAATGGATTCATTAAGTCTGCCTGAACAATGAGTTTGTCATACCAATAAGCAATAAAAATAAATATTAATAGATGTGAGGATAACATACGATGAGCACCGTTACAAAAAATAAGTTCGAAACAATGAACAAAAATTAATCGAACTTTTAGTTTTCATGGTCACATGGCTATTAATTGTTACGTTAGTAATTGACATTTAGTGTTACAATGAGATATTTTGTCGTCGCAATCTTTGAATAAACCGGAACTTTCGATTGCTTAGTTAAGTAAGTAAACTTAATGACTGCTATTTTTATTATTATCAATGATCAGTCGTTAAATTTATCCAAATATGTGGATAAATAAACAAGAGTGCTTTAGCCTTTGTGTTCACAATTCAGGTCGATCTTGAAGGAGATTGTAAAGTCGAGTTTATTTCTTTTGCAGGAACTTCTAGTTCCAATATTGGATTTGAAAAAGCCGAAAAATGTTACGTCAATAGATGATAATTAAATAATTTGCTAGAGTTATCGTCAGAAAGTCAAATCGTTAAAAATCGTCTAGAATCTGCCTGGGTGAAATCTTTTAGAACGTTTTGAGGTCAACGGCCTTAGCTAAGGTGACATAGAGGTTAACTTTCAAGACCATTTGAAAATCAAAATTTTTTTATAAATAACCTTTCTTTAATTGCAACTCTTGCGATATAAGTAAACTATGGGCACTGAGCAAAAGAAGCACATTGAGCAACGATTTTTAGAGATTTAACCTTCTGAAGGTCATTCCAGCATATTATCTAACTGACAAATTTCTGGCGTAAAATTGGTCACTCTTTTCGAATTCGGTACTGAAAATAAAGATTTTCACGAAAAAATAACATTGACCGTCAAATAACCTTGAAAAACGACCTGTGATTTATTTCTGTTGGGTATTTACATAAAGTAGCGCCAACACCATTAATTTACAAACTGGTTAGGTTTTAAATTTAAATGTACCTCTATGAGCCCCTATTTTTGTTTACATTGCTATTTTTTACAATTTTTGACTAAACTGATTACAAATTAACATAAATAATCCAAATACATGAGGAAATAAACATTCCTGGATAAAATTGAGGTTATGTATTATCATACGTCCCACAGTAATTTACTACATCCCAACGAATCATAAAGTAAATCATTCATACCTATGCTTGTAATATTTTGCGTCTGATATAGGGCGAGTTTATTTTAACGAACAAAAATCAATGGCAGATCGTTTTTTAAGATTATTTGACGGTCAAAGTTATTTTTTTCGTGAAAATCTCTATTTTCAATACCGAATTCGAAAAGAGTTACATATTCTACGTTAGAAATGTGTGAGTTAGATAATGGGCTGGAATGACCTTCAGAAGGTCAAATCTCTAAATATCGTTTAGAAGCGAAATACTTTGTGTTTTTAATTAACTTATATTGTATTGGACGCGGTATTGGTATAATAATTAAAAAAAAAAAGAAATGTACGCCGCAGAAGGCTAAAACGAGCTTTCGTTTTCCAAGTTTTAATTGTTTTTATTAAGTTTAAAAATTTATTTTCTTGCAATTAACTTTTTTTTAATGGTCCAAACAATGTTGTGGATGTTATTGAATTGTATTAATTTGTTTCTAAGGTTAAGGTTTTTTAATAATTCATATTTAGAATTCAAATTCAGGTTTATCACTAAATATATGTCTCCCAGCAAAATATTAATGTTTTTCATTTGAAATACATTCCTAATGCAACATTGCATTAGATAATATAATTAAATCTATTGTTATAATTACGCAACTTCAGTAATAATTATTTTTTCTGTAGTACGTGACTGTAGACAAAAGATTGTTCTGTTTCTTTAAAAAAGAAATCCAAATTATAGTTTTAGCGTTCCAGACAGGTAACCGATCAACTCCAAAGAAGAAACTTTTGAAAATTTGCCAAAACGTATCAAAGCCTCCCACGTGCCTATTTCATCGCGTACTTAAGCGGCATTGCCGGAATTCATTAATTTCAGTCACTATCCTCAGACAAAATGGTTCTATTTTCCTAGAATGTTTTTTTGGACTCCATGATATTAGCACGCAACGGTTTCATTTAGATTTGCAATTTTGAAAAATATTGCAATATGCGATGACAACCAGAATATTTTAAAACGAACGAGAAATTTCGTTCGGTTAAATGAGTTTCTATTCATGAAAACAAGGTCGGTAAGTGGAAGGACAATGTTAAAGTACAGGCATTGATTATAGGTTATATATGAAGTAATTTTTCAATCGTTTACTCTTATACAACACGCAGAAGCTTCGAACCTTTCAGTGTTCATTGCAGTGCACAGAGCCATTTATAATTTTTGCTTGCTTCGCTACCTGGAAAATTTCTCGTAATACCCTATATAACATAAAGAATAACGACTTATGAAATATTATAAATGTACATCAACTTAAATTAAGGTCACATGTTCATTTCCTTCGATTATTCCTTGTCTGAGTAGTATTACCAAATTTAAAAAAATATATATTCATATACAATATCATAAACAAGAGTTTCTAAATTATCGAATAGTTCTAGAAATTTTTGGTTTTAAAGAAATGAAAATTTTGCCGAAAATTTTGCCAGCAACTTTGATAGTATAAAAAAGTTGGGTTAAATATAAATAAAAGTAAATGTACGTTAATTGTACAGTTATTATTTCGATTTTTTATATCTGCAAACTGTGGAAAAAGGTGATTCATGAATTTTGAACTAAACCAATATTATTGTATAAGATTTATTTTACTTAAAAATTGGTTTTACTTCGTTTATTCAGTTTCTCTTTGCAGTACTAATCAATTTCGTCGTAATTTTACTTTCGCTTCTTCTGTAAATTTCGCGTGCACCAAAAAGTGAAGTTCGTATTAATCATATTTGAAAATAATCTACTGTGCAAGGTTTAAGTCAATCACTTAACTACCTCTCGTATAAAGCGGAGCGAATTGTGCAAATTCTGACTTTTTCTACTTAAGCTCCTTTTAATTGAGTTTCACATTATGTTCGATATTGGGATTTGGCTTCGTGCCGGCTAAAATTCATGAGTACACGATAATAGGCTATAATTTTCAGAACATCCAAAAATTCACTCCAGAATGAATTTTTTTTTTTATAATAAACTATTTATTTTTCTTAAACAGTGGACAATCGTTTTAATGACCGTTATTTATAAATTTTGCCATTTAGCATATGGTGGAAATAATTTCACGAATTGTAGAAAATAAGGAATTGTGTGTAATTTGTCATGGAAATATTTTCCATGGTTGTTTAATGGTTGATTTAGGTGATCGCAGTCGCAGAATGTTCGCGAAGACATAGGAGCGCCGGGAATCAGCAGTGCTTTCGACGAATTCCTCGAATATATCTTGTTTACTTCCCGAATTACGCCAGAGATGTAAACAAACAACCGCCGTTCTGCCGACAGTCTGTCTTTGAACTTGTATCCGCGCCCATGTAACATGTATACCACATTTCTCCCAGGGTGTGAATATACGTGGGGCGATACCTTGTGGAACGGATATGTGCATATCGTCTAAATGTGCACAATGAGCTTGCGAGAAAAAGATGGAAATCAGAGACCTCTAACGTACTTCAACCGCAGCGTATAAAAGACCAAATAATACAACCGAAATTCTGAGTAGCACTTGTAATTTTCTTAAATTTGTACGATTAAAAAAGTGACTAAAAACTATACAAAAGATATATATACTAAAACAAATTTAATGGTGCAATTAAAAAAAAAATTAAAATGGGATCTGTTATTTCGAAACATTTTTATTTAAATTGTTCAGTGATTTCTCTTCTGTAGTACGAAACTCAAAAAAAAAAATACAAGACTGTCGCAATTCTACTGGGAAATTAATTATTGTCATTATGAAAAGAAGGATATTTTTAGAACTTTTTAAAATTATTTTTTCACTTTGAAAAAAAAACATAGGCGAGAGCTCTAGACTTCAAAACCGGGACATTCCCGTCGACGGTCGAATGCTCGAAAATTGTAACAATTTAATTTATTCACTAAAAGCATTTGCAATATCATATTTATACTTATTAAATCTTTTACGTGTTTAATTTATTAATACTGAAATAATAGACTCGCGACGATAATATAAAATAAACAAAATTTAACATTTAACACTACAATGACATTAGCATTCCTTTTGTCTATATTATAGTGTATAATTTTGAATTTTCACATGCTCAGTGTCACAGGTTATCGAAATCAACCAATTTATAAATACTACTTTAACGAGTTTAAACTTTATTAAACCTATCTTCAATATAACACGCCATTCCATGTATGAATTTAAATTTTGCATTTTAATTGCGAATGGGGCATCAGCAACGGCGAAAACTTTCGTGTAACGAGTTTTGATCGAATTTTAAGTATATTCCACATCTATTCCCTTCTGTAAACAATGTTTATGTTACAGTGTGCGTAAGATGCAATTTTACACATTTGTCATTTTTTTCCAGACCCATTGTACACACACTTCCAACATAAAATATTTGTAAAATAGTATATTATGTAACAAGGGAGTAATTAGCGATAATTTGTGCTCGAAGATTTCATGGTAGGGCGCAAAATCGAGTTCTGCTCCCGGAGCATGAAAAAAAAACTTTTACGCGCTTGTATGGAAAACTACTATCGATTTATGTATATAAAATGAACTGCTGCTGGATAATATTCATGTTATTAAGTTTGTCTAAAAAGTTTCGTCAAAGTATTTGCATTAGAAATAAATTTTAGGTTGAAACTTGCAATTACGTAATGTAACTTTCAATTTGTTGTGTTTTATAGTACATTACAGTTCCTGTGTTGATTAGGTTTGGTATTTTATAATCTCGTTTTCTGTAATTTTACATTAAATAGGCCTGATTACTTTCTGATCAGGCCTTGATTACGATTCAATAAGCCAAGATCTACCAGAGATTCGTTGTTAATATCTGATCATTACAATAGAATTCACAATTACTGTGAAAGACATCATATTGATCGATTAATTAAGCAGTTATATGTTCATAGTTACATAAATACAATACTACGTTGACTAATATAGAACCAACAATTCAGATTTGTAGCCGTTACAATTAGTTTATTGAATTACAATTCAGTTTGATACCAATGTAAATTCCGCGTGTAAATTACGTGTTGTTATTGAACTTATTGTATATTTAAACAAAAAGAAACAGATGTACTGACAGTGTGACAGTCGAAGGATTTGGTTAAATCATAATTATTTCAATGATTTAGTCTATTCGCAAAGATTTAGCCAGAAAAATGTTTGTCCCTCAGTTTAAAATTCGATTCTGTTGAACAATACCGGTGAATAGTCTAATAATTATGTTTATTATCCTAATACATGCAGTTATTATTTTTACTATCTTACCAAGAATTTTTTCGTTTCAACAATTATCCAAGTTGTTGGTTATATTAATAATTTTTAATAACTGTAACAATCTCTCTTTCTCCGTAGGTGATATATACGAGTTTATTATATTTATCCAAAGCGTTGAACCAGGTGACCGCTACAAGAACTAATTACATTAAAATAAATACAATAAAAATCACTTCTAACTTTGTTAAAAATTAAGTTAAATGGAGCAATTTACCAGTTAAGCCAAACATGTCCAATAATAGTGATCTCTTTGCATCTTTGTTGAGGCAATAACATTTAATTATGAAGTTCAAAGGTTTGAAAATTGTTTCAATTAAAATATCAATACTACAGACAGCGCATCCCCTTAATTGACGTTTCCAACCTAAGAGCTTTTCAAATATGCTCCTCATTCGATTAAAACGCGCTACTCTAACAGAACAAAATCTATTCTATTTGTCCGTTGGACCTTCTAATATTAAAAATGTGATTAAGGTTAAAAAATAGAAGTTGAGGTGCAGAGTTCAATCGATCGACATCCGTAACCTTAATTAGAGTTACTGGACCTTTGAAATAAAGAAACGTCTCACTAGAAAAAATTGTTCATATTTTAAATCGACATTGAGTGTCACAAAACGTTTTAAAGTTTTCATTTTAATGACTTATGTCAGTAAACCAGAAGTTCAAAAGTTACAGAAAGCTATCTTAATTTGTGGAGAAAGTGATATGTTAAATATTAGTTATTGTAATAGAAATGAATTATTCGTTCCTGTTCTTCGAGGTCCTTCGTTTTTAATAGCTCTTTTAAATCAATGTTTAATGCAATTAGTTTAAACAATTAATCATAATTATTTTATAGAATGTCGTGTCACAAGCCATAAGATGATAATTGTGAGTACAATATAGTAACCAAAGTACTACTAATTTCTCTCACTAGAGATTTTTTCCTACTATTTCTCAGAAGTTGATATAAAAACATTTTGTATATAAATGTAAATAAAATAAAGATGAACAAGTTGTACGCGGCAAGAAATTATCATGTAATATATCTAGAATTAAAGGTAGGTATTCTTATATTCTTTACCGAATATAGCAATAACTATACTCTTTTAGTCTGAAATAAAACTTCTTGCTGTTCAATACTTTTCATTTAAAAAACAGAAACGTGAGCAGCTAACATTTAGCGGATAATTACTAATCGTATGAGTAAACATAAACCAGCAAATCAGTTGCTCACACGCCAATATAAGTATTATAAATATTCAAGAATTAGGAAAAAAAACTTTAGCAAATATATAGTTTTTGCTTTTTTTATTCGTTAATTAACAACCCTTCCAATAGATCCAATTAGTAGAATTAAGAACGTGAAAAACAGCGCTTCCCAGCCTGATTTTTGGGGATAACATGATACAGTGTTATAAAACGATTTTTTCATACTGAACAGGATGGCGCTGCTAGAATTTAGCTATTGTATAGCATTTTCTAGAAAAATGAAGTTAGAATGCATTCTAATTTTAGAAATTAGAATCCCTGGTTGAAAGTCAGTTCAGTTTTATCGTACACAGAAAAAAAATAAGTATTAAAATTGTTACAAATTAAAGTGGCATAAAATTAGTCCATGTGTAGTGCATAAGTTTGTCCTTTTCTAATCCGACTAGTTTTTGTTACATCTTAAATGTAGCCCCTCAAAGGTCTTAAATTAAGACTTATTTTTTCAGTGTATAGTAAATGTTCTGGCTAAATTACGTGGTTTAAAAATATAGGGCAGCAATGTCCACAAACTAGATAATAACTAGCCACAAATCAGTAAATCAGTTTTTTGTCACTAAACTGTCTAAATATTGAATAGAAATAAATGAATTTAAGCTATCCAAATATTTGTCTTAAGCTTCTACCTTATTACAAAATTATTCAAAATATGTATAAAATAAATGTGTTTTGGATAAGGGCACACATCAAAGGCAGCGAACTGTTTACAATCCTTAATGTATGTTGTTTACGTTTCAAGGTTGTATTCTTTTCATTGCCCGCGGTTCTTGGAAAAATTGTACCTTGCTATTAAATCAGAAGACAATAAACGGTATCTCGAATGTTCGACAGATGTGGATCGTGTAAGTTTGGTAATAACTGTTCAGAAAAGCTATTGAAAATATTTATGTTGTAATATTAATGTGGTACATTTCCAATGAGCAACTGGCCAGGTTTATTGACGACAAAATCTTCAGTGCGCAAGTTTATTAACCAAAAAATGGTTAGAATACAAACGGAATTTCTACCCGGGATGTAAAATATGACATACAATAGCTATTTTTACTATGACAATAGGTTATTTTCGTTTAATCAATTTTATTACATCTATTAGCAAGAACGAATATTTTAAGCGACTATTTAACTGTAATCAGTGCTAAATTGAGGTTATATACTCTACTGCATATTTAACTATCAGAAAATAGTAAACGGAACAATATTATTGTCTTGTTCACTACCAAAAATAGTTGATTTAACCATTTGTAATTAATTCACTCAATGTTTGATAGATTTGACCAATTACTTTTTATTTGTAACCAATTTAATACTAAAGTATTAAGTAAAATATTATATTATTATTTATAGAAATTGGACTATTTATGATTTAAAGAGGGTGGAATGGTCATTTGTACTTTATATATCTTTATTTATCCGCTTGGTTGAATTTGCTACATCTTACGATAATTAAGTGATTTAATTTAAATATATCTATAGCAATCTTATTTATATTGAACTTCCTATTTTGCCCATTTCCATATTTTATACGATATAAACGGCCATCTTAAGTTATAAAAAATTTTCGCCCATTATATTTATAAACAAATAAGTATATTTATTTTAAAGGTTGTTTTTATTTACTAACGTTCCCAACAAGAATGACGGCCGAGCTCACAATTTTGTAATTAATTTTTGTATTCGAATGCGTAAATAATATCATCGATGAAGTATAAACAATGTCCACTTCGTCGATGTCATATTTAATGAATTACATAGATAAGATTGTAATAATAAACTTACTTAAAATATACGTTCAAAAATAAGTTATATCACAAAGAATGAAATACTTTTTATTATTAAACGTCTAAAGTACGAAACAACAACAAAGGAAAACGACAACATAAAACAGATCATAGTCTATTTACATTAAATAATAACACATTAACTACGAGATTAGCTTTAAAAAAATGTAACTTAAATATGCAAACTTTTAAAATACAAATTAATTAAATTGTATGTAGGTGTAGATATATCAATATTTTGGTATCGACGTAGTGGAAAAATTAATTAAATATGTTTCAAAATGTTATTATAAGAGGGTTTCAAGTATGTTATGCACTTATTACAACTTATTTATCGAAGCACTCTATTGATTTTACGGAAGTTCTTTTTATTTCGTTACAAATATATCATCGACGGAGAGGTCGTATAAAAATATAACGTTTGATATCCCTGGTAGAAATCTATCCATTCTTTTCTTACACTATCAATTTCCCCTATACATTTAACATAGTAAATATGTAAATTGTCTGATATTTACCCAATAAATTTGCTCCAGGGATTTTTCTAATTTTATCTTCTATGTGTATGTAAAGGCAAATTAATAAACCCTTGAAGAAATTGTTATGTAAGTCATTAAATTAGTTTGGTACCCCTCTGTGAACTAATGCAGCTACATAACAATAAGATTTTCTTTGTCTACGTATAGTAAACAGGTTCAACAGATTTTTTGTTAACAATTTGCATACTTGTACACAGATCAATACCGAGAATATGAATTTGCTTTACTTAAATCTAAAAAAAATGAACATTTCCACGGTCAGTTGAGGTAAAATGCAGCTTAAAAGTCATGACCCTTTCCAGTTTATTCGGGGTTTTTAACACATTTTCTTTCATTTTTAGCGTATTTCAACATTAAATATATTCTGTTTAATAACTGAATCATTTTGATAAATATAATTCACACATTTTATTCATCAAATACACTTAACCCTTAATCCCGACGCATTGGTCGTTTTCGACCCAGAGAAAATTCAAATTGTACTTTATAAATTGACAACTGTAAGCATTTTTAAACAGCAGGACATATTTGACCCAGGTAGTGGGAGAAAAAGGCTTTAAAATAGCCATCGGAATTAAGGGTTAACCCTTAACCCCGACTCCAGGGTCGTTTTCGACCCAGAAAAAATTCAAATTGTACTTTATAAATTGCACAGCTGTAAGCATTTTCAAACAGTAGGACATATTTGACCCAGGTAGTGGGAGGAAAAGGCTTTAAAATAGCCGTCGGAACTAATGGTTAATAACAAAGAACCTGAAAAAAATCCATATAATTTCAGTTTCACTCCACGGATTATTTTCATGTTCATCTTAAAATGACCTGGATGGTGTCATAACTTTTGGATTGAACTTCATCCAAGCTCAGCATGTTGCACCATGTTTAGCCTGCAATTGGACCAACGGAGGGAACAAATGGCGGGAAAATCAGTGTCATTCTGACGAATTCCCAAAGGCCCAACGGTCGTCACTGGAGCGAAGTCACTGGTAAATTGCTGTCGAAAGATTTGACATTCGAACAGCTCGTCGACACCTCGTTATCGCAAAAAAGGTGAAACCACTAAAGTGCACCAACACGTTCAATCGGCTGCATGACTCATTCGATCAATCGTGGAATCTGGGGTCAGCCCTTCGACCGCGAACGATCTTGACAACCGCGAATCACGTTTTCGACGAGCCCGGATCGAACTCATGACCCAGTAATCCTCCGACACGTGAAGATGAGCCAGATATCGATCGCTAATCCCTCACTGGCGAAAACTTGCTTCGGATCGTGGAGGAATAATTCCCAAAGAACCTCCATGCAGGGAAGTGCATATATACGCGTCAGCAGTAGGGCAATTTCGTTAGGATATATAGTCGTTCCGGTTTTCGCGGGAATCGATAGCCCGGTGTACAAGAGAGGCACACATCGCGCGCTCCTCCACATAGTCGCTGGAGACGTGACCAGCTTCAAATCGCGTCACGAAAAAGGGAATCGATAAGGCCAACACCAACGTCTCTCCTTATCATTCCACGAATTCGCTACTCACCAGAAAATTACTCCGAGCGTGACTTGGTGCGATGTTATGTATTTTAATTTTTTATATTTTCAATAGGTTTGGAATGAGTTGAATGACACCTTCGAGGATCGTATGGCCTCGCGACGACGTTGTCGGCCCTAGGGCGATCCTCGCACTTTCGCGGTACTGTTGACGATGACCGTATACGAAAACACGGCCGCCGCGACGGCTCGAACTACTGGTTGACTCACAGCGGCATTTTTCACTGGTGAACCTGGCCGGAGTCCCGTTTTCGTAAACGCGCAATCCCCGCATACGCCACAGAAAGGCCCCCAGGCGCATGCGCGCGAATCCAAGTCGCGCACGCGTCCCCGCTTTACTTGCCTGTTGTTCCTTATCAGTGGAAACACCGAGGGAACTTGGTCGGTTTGCTCGCGGCTTTGCCGACCGACCGGTCGTCGTCGTAGTAGTCGTCATCGTCGTCGTAGAGCTGCGATTTTCCGCAAGGGCGCCGAAGCTATCCGTGCCCCACCGGTGGTTTTCCCCACTCCGGCACGAGGTTGATAGCGGTGCGTGAGTGCAAGTGGAATGGAAGTTCTTTGACACCGGCCCCTACCAACTAGCTGCTAGCTACTCAAGGTGCAAAGAACCAAAGCTTAGATAGTTCGAACCATGCTACCGGACGCAAGCGGATAATGCTAGTTGGCCAAAGTTCGAGATTGCTTTTTAATCACTTTATACTGTTTGGTTGACAATTTAGGGGAAGTAGAGGATCTTCCTTAACTCCGATATTCCTACTTCGTCCATATTGGGAAACGTCTTAGGACTATTTCAGCGAGGAATACTTATTGATGACGATTAGGGAAATGACGGCAATCATGAAACCGTCCACAACAACGACCATTATGGCATGAACGAAGATGATAATGACATGAATTGAGACAATAATAACGATGACCTCAATAATGAAGGATTCAAAATTAGAGCAAAAGATTAATTTCATCGATTTCTTGATGAAAGTTCTTGACTCTTTCAATCCAAATGAACTACACAGAGAGAAAAAAATTGTTAATGGAACCACGAAAAAATAGTAAAATCGATTTTAACCTCTTACGTAGTAATTAACTATATGTAAGGGTAGAGTCGATATTTGAGGTTATGTACGAACCATTTAACCGTCGGAAAATAGTAAATGGAACAATTTTATTGTACCGTTTACCATGGAAATAGTTAATGCAACAACTTTTCTTATTCACGCGTTTTACTATTACAAAAAAGGTTCCGTTAACTATTTCTTTTCTCTCTGTGTACTTCTTTTAGTTTTTCAATTACTGCGAATTCAATATTACAATAGTGACGATCAAAACAAAGCAAAGTTAGCGGAAAATGCAAAACGAAGACCAAGACTACAAGACCAAGAGTTATTTTGCCCATCACTATTTGCAATAGGGTTTTGCACAAACATCCATTATTTTTATAGTTTGGAAGATGACGAAACTCAACTCAAACTTCGTAATTAGAAATGCTTAACCAAAAAGCCAAATTTTCAACTTTAAGATCAAGATGAAAATTTTGGTGGCATTCCTATGGCCTGTTTTTTTGTAACATTTCTTCTTTATTTGCTCTATTATGTACTGCGTTAGAAGCTATGAATGTGACATTTATGTCGATGTGATTTAATTTGATTAAGCAAAATATCTGTAAGACCAAAATCAAAATTGGGACCTTATGCGCAAGAACCATCCCTAGAACAATACGTGTTGCTAAATCCAAGACCAAAATCATTGGTGTCAAACCGAGACCTAAATAAAGACCAAGACCTTGGTGTTACGAGCGTAATCGATGTTTTACCGACTGCGGTACTCGGCGTAGGATTTTTCTCACAAAGGTGGCTTTCCCTACGCCATTGCACACCCGAATGGGGGTACCTCTAAAAATGAAGGTGTCCTGATAGGAAAATTATGTAAAGGCCTTTGGAAATGGTGACGATCTCGATAAAATTATTTGTAATTCGAATATTATAATACCGATATAATATGATGATTTCGTCCATTTAAATGCTCGATAAATTGAAATGTCGAAGGTGTGAAAAAGTGACAATAGGATTTTCCAGTACGTCTCGGGATGTCATCTGGTCAGTCCGCGTCGTGATCTGGTCATCACCGAGTGATCGAAATAAATTTGAGTATTACTTTGCGGTCGATCAAATCCTGTGTTTTATTTCGAGACCTTCCACCAGTCATTTTCAACACTTGCTCTTAGTCTTGTCCTTAACACCACCAATTCGAGTGGCGTTTCTTCATGCTCTGAAAATCAAGGGGTTGAGTTAGGGTGGTTAGGCTAAGTTTAGGTTATCCAATTCCTGCAAATCCTAGATAAGACTGCAGTGCCTATCTGCAAAGCACGCACAATTCAAACAGATATATGATTCTGGGTTTTGATCAAATGTTTCAAATTCTTGCGAATACAAAGATATGTAATAAATAATAAATATTATTATCAGTCTCTGCTGCGACATTAGAAGTTAAGTTTGACCTCTCTCAGAAATTGTCAAAAGTATACATGTAGAAAATAAATCCAAATTAATCCAAGCAAATATGTACTCTGTAATTAGACTCAGGATTCTGCAATCCCTTTGAATTCAAAAATATACACTAGAAATAGTTTATGTTCAATTGAATCGAATTTTTATCCCGAAACATTAAATTAATAACCCCCACTCTTTATGATACTTGAAAACATTACCATTGAAAATGAACGTCCCTGATCTGGAATTCAAGTCGTGTTTCTCTAGTTCCTAAGAATCTAAGGTTATATTGCTGAATATAATTTATCGAGCACATTCAGTCCAATCGAATCCATCATCTAATTTCTTCTATTCTTGCAATGTGGAAAATATATCATTTAAAATAAATCGTGTTCCACTCAATCTCAGTTGGGTTTTGTGCGATACCTCGCTTCGTTCGTGCGACAAACTTCACATCCGCCGAAGATCGGTGATTGCGCCCTTGTTACATAATATACTATTAAGTAATTTGTCATGCAGTGCAAATCCTCGAGTTGGTCTCCCTCCCACTGTCTCTCTTTCTCCCACTACCCCCTCTCAAACTGACCCGTGATATTCTACTCGCCACGAACGATTTTCAGTGTCGGCGCTGCTTAAGCAATACTTATTTCCAGGTACAATATGCGTATATACATGTAGGTCCTCTTATCAAACCTCTCTTATAATTGCCTTTCTTAGTCTAATTGTCCAGCCTCCCTTATTCTAAGTGTTCCCCCACAAGTCTTCTCCCACTATCACACGAAAAGTTAACGAAAAATATTGTCCACGAATCACAAGCTCGCAAGCAAAGTAATTGGGGGTAAGGAAGGAAAAATTAGAATAAGAGAAGTCGGCGCCATCTTGAAAAACTTTACTAATTATAATAAGAGAGTTCCTACTGTATATCGATGTCCAATATGAGAGGACGCAAATACCAGTTTAGGCCAATTGAGGGATCACACTCTATATCCTATTGTGCAATATCTAGATAATAATAATATAAAAATACTAATTTAAGGATATGGATAAAGGATAAATGAATGAAATTATCTCCCACTTTGTTGACTTATTTACCCTCTTTTCGCGTAGGCTCTCGAGTGGACAAGGTTCATACAGTCGAACCCACGACTTAGTTCGACCGGGTTTTGACTCATGAGTTCGACAGCATAACGGTGCCCTCTCTCCCATTTTTCAACTATTTCAGTGCGGACTCGACCAGCTTGATTTTATAGTCTGTGGACCTGGTCCCCTCTCCGGCCACCGTACTCACTCGGAGAAATCAATGGTCGAAGTTCCAGGGTTTTACTATACTGCCAAATTACAAGATAAGACAAGACATCACCAAGCGCCAGTCCTTCAATACTCCGCCCCGCAATTAGGCTGGACCTCTTCTGTATCGCATTGGCTGGAGAATATGGGAAATGCCAGATAACCCAGATCAACACCATCGACGAACCACTATATCTTCAGAAGATAACCTCCAATAGTACAGCGGTGATCTCCAACTCAGCAAAGCTACCTTTGTCGTAGCGGGCGCAAAGCCCTTTTTTTTATCAGTCACTTTTCCATAGATCTCGCATAACAACCTAATTGGGAATTAATTTACAAGAACTGAGAATACAACACTACCACTCAAGTAATTACTATAATTTGATTTTATTTACAAAATCGTTATTTTATATTTTTATCATATTCAATCGTTTAATATTTATGTAAAAGAGGAAAATGTCAAATAACAGAAACGATGGATACATAAGCTAGTGTCCTGATGTTAGTGCGTGTAATGAAGAGAACTATAGGAACCAGGTGACACTTACTTGACAAAGGTGAGATAGACAATACAAACAATCGATAGAGATATGACATTGAAGTTCATATTGACAACAATGATCACAAGCTTTAAGAACGATGGGTACGATGGAACGATGGGTCCGATGGAACGATGAGTACGATGGAACAATGAATAAAGTTTGAAAATACGATGGAAACTATTGATTTTGTGCGTGGCTCCCAAAAATGAGCTTTGTGATAAGAAGAACAATCACAAAACAGTGTGCGAAAAAAATTCTTGGAACCGAATATTACAGACCAAAATATCAACAAATAAAAATGTAATTTTTGAAAAATATTGAAAAACAATAGCAAAACTTTGGACACACACTTCGGACGGACATAAAATAAAAAATTTGTTTTGTATCACTCCGATGCTTTCCTATTTGGGTGCTACTCAATAAGAAGAAAATTATTTATTTTCAATGCATAAAGAACAGTATAATATAGGCTCCGCCCCTTGACCCTACCTTTATATACTGGCAAACATTACAGAGGTGTGCAAACGGCCATACCTAACATCATTTTTCAATTACAATACTTTATGCTATGATGATTTGCCCAAATAATAATTTATACAGTGTCATTTTAGGTTCACGTTTACATTAAATTGAAGAATAACTAATCTAATCAGACCAGTCAATCCATTTTAATGTATTCATATTATGATTTATTACATATTCCCAATTCAACACATGTAATCCCCTGTACTTTTCCTAGTTAATATATCCTTCAGTCGTAAAGTTTGACCAATACATCTATCCTCAAATTTTGTGATTTTCGTAAATGTGTAATTGCAAAGTTGGAGAAAGCAGTGGAAATAGAGGTAAATGAGTGCAGAAAGTATATTTAGGAAAACTATATAAGGTAGCGCGGTGGGTAAGTGGTTAGCATGCTAGCCTCGTAAATTGAACGTTCATTAAGTCGCCATAAACACTGCAGTTCGAAGGGGTGAACTTGGGGCTGCTCCCGACCTCTGTCGGTAGTTTTCGGGAACAGCGCGCTTTCATGTGCGGTTAGCGCGCTTTGTATTATCTTCTTGACAGATGCTCATGGTGCTTCCGCTATACGACATAGACCACCGAGTAAAAGAGTTCATGGGATCGATTATATGAGAAGATATATGTGTAGTGACATGTGTTCGTTATATCCTGCGTGGGACCTTGCTCGACGAACCGTAATATCGTATGAAGCAGCAAGAGAGAAATGTATTTTACCAGTTATGATATACGGAGTTCTTATATTCTAGAATGATAGTACAATTATTACTATTTTAAATAGTAACATTGAATTTCACTAATACATTAATCAATTACTTAAACTTCGGAGCATTAATCAGTATAGACTGATTTTATCACAGTAGTGATCCCCTCAAGCTATACACTTGAGTCTGGCAATATGGCGTCTGCTCCCCTTAAGTTATATCCCCCCCTCACCCCCCACCACTCACATTTCCGTTAGACACACACATTCATGTATGTGTACGACACATGTACACATGCATACATTTAATTACGAATTGTTAAATCAGTTGAACATTAACAATCGCAAATTGTACCTTGAGGGAAGTGAAAAAGTGATTTCAGAGTGCAAAAATGGAATGTAATGGAAAGCAGGGCGGGTGTGGTGGGGGAACGCGGGAGGAGAAAAATATAACTCACAAGTAACACTAGGGAAGTGATAATCACCGATTTTTTTGAAACTGCGTATACTAGTACTTCTTTAAAAAGTATTTAACACGTGTTTTTTGTTTTTCCCCAAAAACCATTTTTGGGGTAGAAATCACCCTTGAATGTTTGTAGAAATGGCCCTTGAATGTCTTTATGGTTGAATAATAATATGTTAAAAATTATTTGTAGCATGTCTGTCAATATTGGGATATTTACGTTTTGAGGTCGCTGATGAAGAATTTGAAGTCAGATTTTGAAAATTCAAAATGGCGGATCCAATATGGCGGTCGAATTTTTATTAATTTTTATGAATGTAATGAAAATTGGGATCTTTATGTTTTTGCGGTCGCTGATGACGATTCTAAAGTCAGGTTTTGAAAATTCAAAATGGCGGAACCAATATGGCGGACGAATTTTTATTAATTTTTATGAATGTAATGAAAATTGATATCTTTATGTTTTTGCGGTCGCTGATGACGATTCTAAAGTCAAGTTTTGAAAATTGAAAATGGCGGAACCAATATGGCGGACGAATTTTTACTATTTTTCCGGAATTTTGTGAAACATGTTTGGTTAGGGATTTTTGGCATTACTGATTATCAACATGATGTTAGACTTTGTGAAATTGTAGATTATGAATAGCCGTTGCAACACGGTCAACAAGTTTCCGGATACGTATCAATTATAAACTGCATTAGTATTATATCATGAAGTAAATAGTTGAAATTTACAGTCTCTACTTTATATATTGCGATTCATGCTGCGCCATCAAACTCGTTACAAAAGGATCCCGTTTTACCCCTTGCTGTATAATATACTATTTTATGTTATTATAATATGAAGCACCACACACGAATTAGACTCTTTTTTATGTGCAATGTATATGTTGTAAAGAAAATAGGAACAACTCGTAATCAAGTTGCACATTATTTTGAATTCACCCATTGAACTGCAACACACACATGTAAATATATTTGTCACCAACCTTTTTTGTTTATTTTCAGAGTTATTTCTATGTGTACATAATATAGAGTATGACATGTAGGAAAAACTATAATTTCTAAAACGGTTCCATAAGAAGTCTAAAAATAATATTATGTATCGTGGGGACAATTATCTATCTTCGAGAAGTGCGATATTTGTCGCCTAAACTAACCGTAAGTGATATCCATACTTGTTAGAAATTGATATTTCGCATGCAATGCATACATACTATATGTTCTACTTCAGTGTAAAAACCATAGCATATATTTTATCGATCGAATACATTTAATAAATAATAAATATATAAATTCCCGGTATTGATTTTCAGCGTTTAATTCGAAAACAAAGTACATAATGCGTTACTCTCCCATTTGTTTACAACTTGGGTGTTGACCATTATTTCCGACAAATCCTTTTAACTCCACATAGATGCGAGAGAATAGTACATAGAACAAAGTTTTATTAATACCTATTGCGATCGTTCAAATTTCAGCTCAAACAAATTTTTGAAGAAGTAAAATAACTTGTTTGTCGCAAATAATTTGCATTTAATTTGCAAAGACTGCTTTTCCAATTTTGTTGAAAATTCCAGAATAAGATTGTAATGATTTTTCGTTTTATTCAGTTAAAATTACTAATATTTTTAGTTTAAACGTTGGTTTCTTCAAGTACCATTGGTGCGAGTCGAGCAATTATGTAATTTTTCTTATACTCAGAGCGCAAAATGCTATTTTGCTCCCTATATTGCGAGATTAAAAGAGCACATTCTCTTCTTAGGGAGCAAAATAAGTATATCCGTCGTTTTAACATTTAATCTATTTTTGTTTTCTGTATTTTATTCGTATTCTTTTAATTATGTAATTTTCTAAAAAAGCAAAAAATTGTATAATACTTGACCACACTGACATAATTTTATTTGCTAAAAATGTAGACTTTATTATTATATAATCGTGTATGGAAAAAAAATAATCACATAGCATTCAGCACTATTGTATAAGAAAATATTTTGACAAAGTCGCAAACACATTTTCTCCCATTTTTGAAATTGTTCTCCCTGGTTGCACAATATACTATTTCGTCATTGTGAGTTTAAAATTCGGTTTCACACTCGACTTTGCAAGAGTTAAATATGGTAAAAGTTTTTCTAACTTTTCGAGGTGAAAATTTTAGATATAAACTCACTAGGACGAATAATTTACAATATTCATAAAAACTAGTAGTAGCCTAAAATAGAACTCAATTAAGAGAATAATGCAATTACGGCAGCATAGGACCATAAATTATACACAAAAGTAAAGAATGTTTGACATCGGTATTAGACGTATTACATAACTTAATGAGGTTTTTGTCTAATGTTAATAATATTACACAATTTTAACGGAATGAAACATCTCAACGAATAATTATGCGAAAACTCTGAAAGAATATTATTGATTTTCGAATTAATAAGTTTTCGAGTATATGTTGATCATTACTGCCGCCTGACGTCACTTCTCAGTCTCCCTAAGGAAAATAGAGTGTTTTATTTTCCCTTTTACGTCACTCCGTCTTAATGATCAATTTCTTTCGCTATGCACAGGCGTGAATATGATTCATTATTGCACGTGTTTACTACACAGAAGACATTTCAATCGGTGTCAAATTACTAATGTCAAAAAGTAGTATTTATTATATAATACCCCAAAACTAAACAAACCTTATACAACGATAAGCAAACTCACTAAAAAATTATATAAGACCCCCAAAACTAAGCTTTCTATCCTGTTTTTGTATATATTTCTCGAGCCAATTACAGTGTTTCTGCTATAGTCTTACCATGGAATTAATGCTTCTTTCCCGCAGATTATAGTGGTTATATCTAATTGAAGGTTTGTCTTCAGAAGCAAACGATCATACGTACCCGCAGATTCCACGAGAGCCGCTAAGTATGCAAAATCCGCTTTAACTAACTTCTCCCTTACAGGCTGATGGCTTAAATTATCCACATCCAAACCATAGCTGGGTTTACGTAGGCGTAGTAATGCAACCTTAGATGTGACCTAAGGAAAGTTTCCTTTCATCTTTCTATTTTTAAATTCCTATAATTCGCTCAAAGTACAACATGTCTGAGAAATAAAAAACGGTGTGGCATTTACATCGATGAGTTCCAAGCATCCAATTCATATTTCTTTTAATTAGATTAGTGTTCGTTAAGCTTCTATTGTTGGCCAGTATTCACTTGGGCCCCTCCTTATTTGTGAGACTTCTTTGATCCTGATGGCATGGTTATCGGGTGCTTTGAGGCTAACATTTTATCTAAACAAACTCATATAATACAAAATAATTATAATAGGTGAATAATATTCATTGCATTCTAGATATGAGAGGAGGTCTTTGTGTTATAAGGTAATCGACGTTTTAAATTCTCTTACATACTTGGTCTTGTTTCATTTATTTCAAGAATTTACAACATCACAATTTACAGAATCCTACTAATATAAAAGGTCGATTACGATACTTCATACATAATAACTCAGATCGCAAATAATTAACGGCTTATAGACGAAGCGACTAAATCGATGACCGTATGATTTGCCTTTGAATGAATAGCAGCCTGTTGGTTACGAGCACGAGGGATCGAATCCAAGGATTTAACGGGAAATATATGGAACCCGATTTATGAATCTATGCTGGACTCATATGAGCAAGTTCGAAAGTCGTAACATAAAATACGTAAATCCGATGCACGAATCACAAAAGTCACGTTAACTCGAATTCACTGATTCGAATTCGGTTACATACATGGATATTTGAAGTTAATACTGACTAATCACGAAACGAGATGATTGTTTGTGACCAAGCTAGTATGGTTAACATTTGCGACGATGGTTTTTTTAACAACAATTTTGCTTTCGCTGGAGGTTCCTGGCAAACAAATAATGATTGAAAATTTCTTACCGTAATCAATACGTATTAGTAGGATTAATGTGGTAACTCCAGCTCTACGTATTTTATAATGTAGAATAGGACTGAATATGTTTTATATCTAATGACATTTTAACTATTCACAATTTGTTCTATCAAATGGTGAATTTCGATGTTAATGTGTTCGCAGAAGTAATTCACAATACAAATTTATATGTATCATCGTTACTAAAATCAATAAATATTTGTGTGGATTAATACAATAAAATCAAATAATTAGTAATGTAGGTAATTCAGATAACCACACGAAAAGAACGAGTTCCTTGGGGCAACTAATTAGTTAGTTTTACCAACCAACTGACTTAGTTTGTTAAGATCTAGTAAATAAATTAGTTGGAAGGATCGATTTAACCAATTTCTAGGTTCTCCCAACCAATTCAAGAGTTTCTCCACCAATTATTTGATTCCGTCAACCAACAAATTCCAATTAATTCACAGTTGGTTTTCCTAACCAACGCGTTTTTTCGAATTGGTTGGATAATAGTTCGTTATTACAACTATTGATTTGGTTCATAGCACTTATTAAATAAATTGGACTCAATTCCTTTACCATTTACAGTTAGTTAGACCACGTAGTTCGTTCAACAAATAAATTTATTATAAAACCAATTTATTTAGTATCCTAACCAACTGTAAGACTGCAGACATCTCCCTTCCAAGCGCATTCGCGATTAGCGAGCTCTAAAGTCGGCATGCCTTGTCATCGTTTGTTTGCCTTGGTTCGCTTTCATAAAATTATAATTTATCTCGGAAAGTATAAAATATTCGCCTTAATTCGTATAGGTTGTGTGGTCATCAATTTGGATAAAATTCGAATTACGATCTTTAGTTGAGACCGTGTCAAACTTCGTCTTTCTATCGGTGGGGTATTTTTTTTAGAGAATTCCTTTTAACTAATTCCAATAAGGTCTCTTAAAAAATTAATAAAGAAATGAAACATAAAAAACTCTTAATTTTATCACGAAAAGGACACCTTACGCCTAAAGGGATGTCACATCCGAATTTGTTTTTAATAAAAAACTGAATCGTAATGGCCATAATCCTTGAAGTTTTATTTTATTAATTTAAATAATTCTCTCGGATAATCATTTGCAGTTAATATTTTTTTAAAAGGTTTAAGTTTTCCCGAAATTTGATTTCAGAACTTAAAATTTGGCAAAATATTTTACTTCAATTTAAAAAAATGTATGTTTCAAATAGTTTTCATAATACAGTAGGACCTGAGAAATTGACTGCAAGTTGTAAAAATAAGCAAAGGGGAAGTGATCCCCACTTTGATTTGTCTGAACTTTGCATGCTTAACCTCGATTAGTCAAAATTTTTATTAGTTCAATCAAGCGCTCTTTTTTCATTAAAGTTAGCAAAAAATTACTGCAATAATGATTTCTGTTCTATTTTTTTCTGCATTTTATAGATAGTGCATTGAACTATATGAGAGAAGAGCGGAGGAAAGCGTTTTCCCTATGGCAGCCAATTTCGAAGGCTTCTGTCGAGACAATTTGACAAGTTAGTAATATTGAGGGGGGCAATTTCGTAGGTAATTCCTTTCTTATTTTTGAAAGTTCCTAACTTTTATTTATTTTTTAAATTAAATTAAATGTATCCCGATTAATTTATAATTCCGTTAAAAAAAACGGCAGAACAGTTTGCAAGTTCCCCTCCTCCTCCATCTCAGGATCCTCTAATGTTTTCTTTATCCCGTGTTTAGCAGTTAATCAAAAAGTGGTCTCAGAACAATTTATAATCATTGTCATAGTGAAATGTCTCTGGTATTACCTTTCTTTAAAAGTTCATAACTTTTATTATACAAAAATGATAAGTTCAATTAAAAGTAGAATCAAAATATTTTATGTCAAATTCTTAGGTAAGTTTGTTGACAGTAAATATTTGTATATTTTTCGCGTCTGCAATTTTAATGCGGAGAAAGACAAAACCATTTACGCAAATTTTCACAATTTCTTATCAACATTTTATTTAACATATTTATTATTTGTTATATATTTATGTATGCGATCTTCAACACCAAGATATAATTAATTTATATTTACGTATTTTAGTACAACAAGAGGTGCACAAAAATAGTTTATTGATAGACCCTACTATCCTAATAGTCCTCTCAAATAAGATATTCGCTTAAATCAGCGAAATTTAAAAAATAAGCGTCAATTTCAAATAAAAAGTAAAATAAGAAAGATAGAATAAAAAACTTATTTCGAGAATTAGAAATTATCACGAATCTTATATTTGTTTACAATAAACGAGTAGGTAAACATTTATGGTTTTCTCGAAAAAGTGATCAAGGATTTACGGTTCAAGTGTCCATGTTATAGAATCTATAGGTGCGACCAGATCAGCAGGAAAGTTGATAAAAAACTTTTGCTGCTGACCATGAGCTCCTGGATGCTACGAATCTATACCCACTTTTCTTTTAGTCCTCGGTTACTGTGGTTGACTTGCTATTAACCCCTTAATCGATACAACTATCTTGTCGCGCTGCGTATAACAACACATACTTACAGGAGCTGTAACTATTCAATTACTTAATTCATAATATAGTTCCTCGCTAAATTCAAAAAATTATACACGTATAAGTATTTTGATGAATTAAAATAATTAATTCCAGTAAACCAATTATATGCAATATTACAACGTACTAATTATGTTACCAATTTCTGTCGTTTATTTAATAAAAAAGCATATGCGGGTATAGCTTTATTAGCTGAATTTACTAATTTTTCATATAGAGAATGTACTTCATATTTTCCGTAACTATACTGACTAATCAGTAACTTTTCAGGAACTGATTTGTCATTAGTCACTTTTCTGTACTGCACCTCAAAATTAAATAATAAAACTTTTATATAATACGAATGACAATTTATATAATGCATCATTTGAATGATATTCCTTAACTAAATTTCATATCTAAAAATTACGTCAGGACGCAAGGTAATATTAATTAGATAATAGAACATAATGCACATTATCTTTGAAATTTTAAATGAAGTACGTTAATTATATCCTCGTTATGGCGTACTACATACATCGATGCGAAACACTAATTCTTTCGTTGAACTTATATTATATAAAATTATATACACGAGGAATAGGCAATGAAGGTCTTGTTCAGCAACAATCTCTCTATAGTTTGAAAGCGAAACTAATAAGTTGCCTACCACATTTCTGCGCTAATTCGTTCGTAACGAATTGATATTATGCAAGATACTTACCGTTTTCTCAGTCTAATACAATGCATTTAAAAAAGTTATTTTAACGAAACATCAAAGAATATTGAATTGGGTTACCACATGCATAAATATTCATAGGTGCTTAAAGGTTTCGGTATAAATCTTAGCCCACTCACAAATTTAATTCAGTGGATAAATGAGGTTGCTTAAAACTATTAGGAAAGTTCTGACACACAGTAAATATTGGCTCTCTTAAAATGAATTAGTAAAATTCTATTAATTGAATTAGAGAAAACTCGGTTACTAACAATCAGTAGAAAACTACTAATTGAAAGAGCGGTTTTTAGTTAATAAATGAATTAATGAAATTCGTGCTTAGAAAGAAGTTTATTCTGCAAGTTACCAAAATGAATGTAACTTATATCTATTATATCTATTTCGCAGCGCATAAACGTATCGTGGGACACCTCTATATTTGTTTATAAGTGTCTAATAACGGCGCAGCTCACGTGGTTCGGATTCCACATTCATAAACTGTTGGTCCCGTTGCGATTTAGTCCCATTTGGGTTCAGAAAAGTCGACGTAAAATAATATTAAAAAAAAAAAAAAAAAAAAAAAAAACTTATCGCGCCCGCGACGAAATGTAGGTTAGGTTCAAAGCTTAATTACAGATATTACATTTATATTAATTATAGCAAATAGGACACTACACCGCCCAAACAGTCCTTTAACTTCCGGTTTAAAACATAGATACCTTATAGGTATCGAGTCACAATCAAATTAAAATTTTACCACACCTTAGTTCTGCCAACCATTTCTTAGAACATTTTATAATCTTTAACTAATTCAAATAGTAAACCAGAATTACTATTTAAATAGTAGAATGGTTCTACTAACTTAACAAAATATCGTCAAAGACGATATTTATTCGATTATTACTAGCATGATTCAATTGATTGCAATTAGCCAAACGAGAACCCAGCAATATTATTAATTCAAATAGACAAATGCCATAATTTACTAATTCATTAGTTACATATCGTTTATATTAATATTAGTTACAATTTGACTAATTCAAATTTACAGAGTTGCTAAGTTACTTTAAGAAATAATTTGATTTGATGATTTTATATCTGTAACGCTAAAATGAAACGAACTTTTTCATGGATAAATCGCGAGTAGTGACATAAATAAACGAATTGATATATAAGAACCAAATTTTCAGTATATATCAAGCTTACGATAGCGAATTTCCACGAAACCTACAGTGAGCATATTAATAAATCATACTTACGGTTAGATGTATGTGGTAATGATTCTAATGTGCACAGGGGTGAATGAAATTAGTTTCATAGGTAACATTGGATTGGTTTTAGGGCAGTGTAATTCTTCTAAACGCTCCCTTCAATCTGGATTAATTCGATCTAGTATACTTAGTTAAATATTTTTCGTTGCCGGAAATTAAAAAAAAAAGTTTGAAAGTTGTCCCTAACAGTCATCGAAATAAAAAATGGAATGTTCAGGTTTACGTCGTGTGTATTTTTACGTTTTTCCAGATAAAACATACGTTAAAATTTAACACCTATTTGAGATTATTCTAAAAAATATTATTCAATTTTATGCGTCGACAAAATAGATGCGTAGAGCTGCTATCTATATATTTCAATTAAGGACAAAGTTCTTCACATAGTTCTCCTTACTAATTCAGATGCTATACGTTACTCTCAAAATGTTTGACATAGTTTTATGTAATAAACGTACAGATAGTAATGATAAACATAAATATATTAATTTATTAACAAAATATTTACTGTCTATTAATTTATATCTAATTTCTTAGGATATGTTGAAGTAAAATACTGGTATGTTACATATCAACGGCAAAATTGTTTCCCACCGAGTGGACGTTTGTCAATCGCTCGAAGGGTGTAGTCATGCCTGAATTCTGCAAACCCCGCATAATAGTAGAATGACTATCATTATAGATGCTTACACTAATGTACACTGTACAGTGTCGGTAATGTGTTTGCCACTAGAGATCGATTTCGGTACCATAGACCCTGCAGTTGCACCTCCCGATGCTATTTTGTGCATAACTGCCTATGCAAAGAGTAGTCATTCGTCACTCTTAATTCTTGATAAATTGGCGAACTCGCTTGGAATAAATTTTGCGATAGAGGTGGTTTATTCGTATGGTGACAGGGCCACTTATTATTTCGAAAGGTAAAGGCAGTACGAAAGCTATAAATCACAGCGTACCGTGCGAGTGATTCAGCGCACCCAGCGCGTGCTTCGGGGGTGTTGGGACAAAATCGATAATTGAACCTTTTTTAACACTTTTTTGCATTACATGAACAACTACATAGAATGTCTCTGGCTCTGAAGTGTCGTATTCAATTTACGAATTGTAGTTCGCTGAATTAATTTAAATATTGATGAAGTGCCTATATGATTATGTTTACCATTAAAAGACATTATTCGCTTCTTTTAACAGACTCATCTTTGGACTTTACGAATCCTTTTGTAATTATCTCGCTCCCCTTCTTAAGTTATGCCTGAATCATAAGTTACACGTTCTTATCCAAAGTTATCCTAGTCTATTCCCTCCTAACGTTACCACATTTAATCAACATTCCCTTCGCAAATTTTCGGCCAGGATCGGCAAACCTCAAAACACTTCGGTTTTGAATCCGCTCACAACGACTGTAGTATTTGGATGTAATTACTTATAACTTAGGAGAATGTATACACCATATTGCTCATGCAAATTATAAATAAAAATCATATTTCAAATCAGTGCATTTAAGTACTTTTGAGTAACCAATGTTAGGTAAATAAACTGAATATTTGACAAATTACAAAGGATTGGCCACCATTTTCAATCCGCCATTTTAAATGTTGATAATCTTATGCCAGATCTATGGCAAGTATCAAACAAATATGTCGATTGTCAACATTTTCGATCACTACATCAGTTCTGCCGCTTTGAATTTTCTTTTAAATTGTAAAAAATTATTTTTTGTTGTTCAAACGTCAAATTACGATACATATTAAGACGATTAACTTAATACATTTTAAATTTGTATATAAACGCATTCATCGCTTCAAATTTGTTTAGTACTTAAAAGAAATTTATAAAATAAGGATTCAAACGCGACTAAATGTATGCAATATTATCTACTTCAATGAGTTTTGGATTACTGGGCCATTATAGAAATCTTCAAATAAAACTTTGTTCCAAAAGATCATTTGAATGCTATCATTCAACGGTCTGCGGGATCTTAAAATGGCGAGAACGACGAATTGAAAGTATAAACTTCGTTACGGAGTTTTATATTTATTCCTCGCAGTTTCCAGAAGTTTTCACTTTTATAAAACTTTCCCAATGTATTCATATCTACACGTGCATGAAATTGAATCTACATTTTTTCCGCAACCTGATCTCTTCTTCATATTTGTGGTCACATAAAGGATCGGAAATCACGAGAAATGTTATTTTTCGTAAACTGAATATATACTACCGAGATGTTTACGAAACTGAAGAATCGGTACCATATATGAACTAAAAATATAATGAACTACACTCTTATTTATTGTCTTGTTTCTCGGAATAATTATTAAGTTTGTGACCTAATATTGGCAATATAAATAATACAAAAATATGTTAGCTTTTTTCCAAATCACTTTTTAACGTGGATTTCTGATAAAACAATGACCAATTTAAATTATCAATATTCTATTATTAATATTAAAAAACTGGCCGGTTATGTTATGCAATATCAACTGATGGTGAATGCATTATTTAACTATTTCAACATGCCTGAAATATTTGTAAACGACCTCTGCCGAACGCCGAGTTCTTTTGACAAATCATTTTTTAATTAAAATTTTAAATATAATTTAAGATGTTAAATATATGAAAAATATGTACAAACTAAAAATGTGTGAAAATTGGACGTTTAAATCATATGCAATTACTATCAGCTGATATTGCAATATAAGCCACCAATTTTAAATTTATATTTATTATTGTATAATTAATATTATTATATGCTTTTTCGATTTTTAAAATATAAATTCGAGAATTAAATTGATCTAAATTAGTAAAAAATAAAATTGTAATTTAAATATTTATTTAAACTAAGTAACCTTATTTAATCTCTTCGAATTGTGCTTTGAGTAGTTCATACTAATAATTTATAAGTATGAAAAAAGAGTTTCAAACATAAGTTACAAGATCTCGAGAGAGGTACCTGATGGTGACTTTGAACGTGACCTGGGAAGTAAGCTTAGCTGGAAATTGAAGATCAGTTCCTGTAATCCACTATGGATTTAAGTATTTAAAATCTCAATGCGTATGGTTTCAAACGTTACCTTCACAATAAATTAAGTTAAACTAAAAAGAAATAAAAAATACATTAAATATCTAAAATAAATAGGGCATATTTGAAAATATGATATATAAAATAAAAAGTCGTAAAATTATTTATTATATATTTTACAAAAATATTAAAAAAAAAAGTAATATATCTCAATTACTTGTATTTAAAGATTTAAAGTATACATTTTTCTTCAAACGTAACTTGGGATACTTTAGTAAAAAGAGATTTTGGCGGCCGTTGATTACACATCTTATTTCTGATTTGTAATCAATGATACCAACAATCTCCGAATACAAAATTTGAGAACTTCTTGTCAGTTAAAGTACCAAATGGATAATTTTTCGTGGTCGACTTCTAGGGCGGTATTTTATATGAAACCAGATTTTTAAAAAATCGGAACCAATTACATCTTAATTAAAATTGATCGACCTTTCCGAATCAGCCGTTAAAAAATCAATCGAGTCCATTCCTAAAATTTATTTTAGTTTTTCTCAAAACATCAGATTTTTTCACTGACAAATATTATTTAACCGGCATTCTCATATCGAAAACGGTTAAGGAGATCATTAATCAGTGAAAATATCATCCACGACCCTTTAATTTTGAAATGTGCATGATAGCATTTTCAAAATAAAGTTGGAAACTTCAAAAATGGCGGCTAAAATACGAAAATATCAGCGAAAAGCTCCGGAAATTTGTATTCGAAAATGATAGACTTTCAGAAAAAATTTTATCGAAAAAGAATTCTTAGAATTAATCAAAGAATACGATCAAATTTTTTCAAAATTTTTTGAAAATCGAAAAATTTTGAAAAAATAAGAACAGTCACACAAAAATTCTAAAAAAATTTCGAGGTATTCTTTGATCAATTGTAGGAACTTTTTGTTTATTATAATAAACTCTCATTTTTCTCATTACATTAATATACACTTTTATATACAACAATTTTAAGACATTTCTTTCTGTGTAATTCAAGAAATTATATATTGATTTATTTAATTAATACAAAGAATATAATATGTGGATGTTATGATTTTCATCAAAATAAACAAATAAAAAAGTTTATTTTTCTTAACTCTATACCTTTTATGCCTTTTACTAAAATCTGATTCCGATTGATGATAATTGCTTGTAAACATACTTGGAATTAATTAATTAATGGTAAATTAATGATCTATTCATTTGTAAATAAAAAATTCGTAAAGGTAACCTACGGTGGATAAGCCCGCATTATATGAACAGCAAATTTTATTTACTATTCAAACCAGATACAAATTTTTATATAAAAAAAATGTAAATTACCGAGGTAGTTTTAATTTTTAAATAATTATTCTTTTAGATTCTGAATTTAATTAACTTTCGTTTTCCTCTCCGGATTATACTTTTGGTCGATTTGTTCCTGAGAAATTAGATTTGCGAAAAAGTTTAAGCCTTGAATAAGGCCATGATATTGGAGCGTAACAATAGAATCATCGCAATTAAATTTGTTTCCCCCAATAATAGGGTACGTTCCTTTCACCACTGATGTGGTTGATCGATTTGCACACCAAGATTTAATTATCAAGTTGATTCAGCAGCATGGTTCCATGTGGTAACGGCGATATTATGTGATGGATCGCGCAGCCATTCCGTGTTCGGCCAGTATTTCTGTCCCCAGAATCGAACACGACACAGATTGGAATTTTCAATTAAATTGCGTGACGCCTCTGGAACAGCGTTTTGATTGCAGAATGCGATTCGAAAAATTCAAGTCGAAATTCCTGCGTTAGGGGCTATTGTCACTTTGATTGTACGATTCTAAGTATTTTTCGGACATAATGAAAGCCGAAAATCGACTGATAGACTACCAAAAAATTGTTAATCAAGTAAATTATGGTATTCAAAGTAAACAACGTGGGAAGGAACTCCTTCTAATTTCAAAAAAGGTGGTATTCCAATAATTTGAGATATAGACAATAAATGTTGGAAAAAATGTTTAAAAAATTCATTCCAAGAATTTTTTTCTTGGTTAAGTCGGTCCCAGGATTCAAAATAAAACACCTGTCATCTTCAGTTTATTCTAAAAATTATATTTACAAAAATAATATTTCATAAAAAAAAATTCATAAAAATATAAACGGATAATCGAATAGAGATATTAGGTTTCAGACAACAGAGTGTAAAAGAATTACTTACAAAGTTATTGATGCAGAAAAAGTCTTCGCGCCATTTTATGATGTGAAGTGTAATATTGGTGACGTTTAGTGGGAGGAATAATGCATTTTTGACAGTCCCTATTAATGCAAATATCATGACTTTAGATCAACAGGGATAAAAATATGATATCACATTAAACCGAAACTTACCAAAAAGAGTAGAAATGACTGATGTTTTGTCATTTTTGTAATCACCACTGACACCCACTACACACTGTATAATTTTGAATAAGTTGAGTTAATATGTTTCAAGTAACGAATACACGTATTTGACGTTCTGTTATTGTAAAGGTGCGTGTTCTCACCTACTACGACATGCAAACCCCCTACAAGGAAATAAACAAGAGTGCCAATTGAGCAGATTTAAATGTGTTTACACTTTAAAACCTCCTATTGCTTTCTGTTATCCTGATTTTATGAAATTAATGCGTTGTATACTTCTGGTAAAGAGTTTTCGAAACGCAAATTAACTGCATTCTTCTCATTTTTAATAAAAAAATGTTCGATTTCTCTACGTTTAAAAAGATTGTTTTCTGATGCTAGGATTTTAACTTTAGAATAATCAAAGTCGTGTCCTGTTTCCAATCTATGCTTTGTGAGTGCCGTGTGATTATTTTCGCTACTAAAATAATGAAAGGAATTTTTTAAACTTTTTTTCCAACATTTATTAATACGAGCGGTCAAGAAGTAATCAATTTGTATCAAGATGAACCAAAATCCTGATATATCTGATATAGACAATATTGAGAGGTAACACAGTATTATTCAAAAACATTTTTTTTCACATTTTCGCCCATAGCAATTGACGCTATTTGATATTGATCGTAATATTTTGTTAATCGTTTATTTTAAATTATTAAGTTTTAAAATGTTTCATTGTAATTTCAGATAGTATTAACAGCACATCATAATTTAATCAATGTTAATTTTCATTCTAATTATCCTTCGGCATATGAGACATTCCGCGCCATGCCAGCCACATATTTTTTAAATAATGTTTGTTTTTTATTTTACCCTCTTATCATTGTTTATATAAATAAGGTATTTTAAGCCTAATATGGAATTTTAATACGGTTATAAAAACATATTGTGGTATATAATTCCATTTTCGAGTTTTTACAGTTGTCGCTGCATTTACTTAATTTTTATACAAATCCAAAACGATAAAAAAAAAAGGAACGTTACATATACTTTGTTAATTTTTGAACGAGTTTTCTCCTGATGACATTTGTTTTAAAAAATGAATTACACGTTGGTGAAAAAATGTTACAAAATTTTCGAAACTGATTTTCATGTCTTAGGCTACGGGAAACAGATTCCTAAAAGTTACACAGAAATTGCATTTTTTTAGTAGAAAAGTAAATGTGAATGAATTTAAATAGGATCTGAAGTTCTGCATAGGGAAATTTCGTTTTAAAAAAGTTGGTAAATGAAGAAGGCCCCCGCGAATCGTGTTAACCCATAGAACGCAGGGGCCAACTATATGTTACATTTAACTGTGTATATCTCCGTACAAAAATATCGTATCGGGACGAATTTTTTGTTGTTTTGAAGATAATTTTATGCATTTTTATGCTAATTTACCAGAATATAGGTAATTTGAATTCCATAGCAGAAAAAACAAAAACTTTGGGAATAAATATTTTAGGCTTAGCGTGGAATATAAAATAGGAACTATTTATAATTTAATTGGTAAAGCTGTTAAATTATAAGCTATCAAATTTAAAACAAAAAATTAATATATGCTCAATAATTACTAAAAAATAATGAATATTTAGATACCCTAATAGATAAATGTAAAAAATTGGTTATTTCTAATAATTGTTTTAAAAAGTTTCTCATTATTTCCTAATTGTACAAATTGTAAAAATGTACTATTGAGCACTAAAAGCTGATTAAATGTACATAATAATGTCTATTTGTTATTCCGTTATCAATAATCGCTATCGAAAAATATTTAATTATTACAGAGACATGACGAAACTGCGCATGTTTGAAATAAAATTCCTTCGAGAGATCTCTCCAGAGATATTTCAAAAAAGACGTCTTGAAGAGATCTTCCTAATTACTATTTAAAATATTAATCTCGGAGCGGTCTTGTACTTGCGATTCGACATTTTCTTATTTCAGATCATCCTTCTTATGATAACGTGATCCACAGTTTATAAATCTGAGCCATTCGCTGGGTACATTTAGATGTTCAACTTAAAAAATCGAATTGAAAAAAAGCACACGTGAAATTCATTTCGTTTTCCGATGGACGATATCTATAATGAACAAATTAGTATTTTATGGTATTCAAAGGAGAAAGTGTGTGCACAATTTGTTATTGCTCTTATTTCGTATATGAAAAAGCCCTTTCAGAGCTCTTTGTGGTAGTAACAAAATTAAAGGTGTACGACTCTATTTTATTAAAAAATAGTAAAATATTTAAATTTGGAAAATTACCTATAGTAATAGTGACATTATGTCTAACAATCGATACTCTCCAGACGGATGATCTTCAATATTCTATTTGTATGATAAAAAGCTTATGCAACTGCAACAATTGTTTAAGAAAGATGGAATAATGCAAGGAAGCGTCTTTAACAAACTTGTATTTAAGATATGGAATTTCTAATACTAATTTATGTAACAAGGTAAGGTAACACGACAAATTCTTTGTCAAGTTAGGCATGACTAATTCATCTATCCGGTCGTCCTTTATAGGTCCATTTCAATTACAACGATCAGTCAACACCTTGCAGTCGCTATCTAGTATGGATCTGCAATGGGGATTTTGGCCGACCGACCCTCCAGCATGTCACGCAGGAGAATACTAATTTCCTGAAAATAAACACATTCACCCTTTCAGGTCTCTCGCCAGTCTCTAAAGTGCTAACTACCGCATACCCACTGATCATGTTTACGTCAGTAAATCTTCAAGGAAAATGAAAATTATATTTTTCATGTTTTGCGCTCATTATTTCATGTTCCTTATTGTCAGTCGATCTTGATTACTAATATTAATTAGCACATTCGCTAATGTACTAAAAAGTATAATACAAGAGCATCGTAATAGAAATTTATCAATAACAATAATAATAATACTTCTCCAGCGAAATAGATATATTGTTGAAATGTTTATTATTTCATACTTGAGTGGAGAACCGTCTAAAGTTTAGACGTTTCGATTTACCCAACTCTGAAGTGCACGTCATGCAATGCGCGAAGAACTTAATTGAAACGGTAATTAGTCTGCTGTACAATTAGATACCATCACTAGTTCTTTTTTAGTTGTCAAGATATCTTTAGAAATACCTACTTGATGTCTCTGTGTTCGTAGCCTGTCGAAGATTGGTTCGCTGAAGTTGAGGTCGTTAGCAGGCTTCTCCAGATTCATTTCTTGTTTCTTCACTCCTTGGGGATTTCTCTACGTTTAATTGTATCCAAGATCATACTTCATTTATCGCCCACGGTTTTAAATCTATGGCCCAATAAAGGTTATTTTCACAAAATACTGTAGGATTTCACCGCAATGAGTGCAGTTTCCTTTCCTACGGCTACAAGGAAAGGATAATCAAATATACATCAGAGTATAAAGCATTTTATATATTATCTTCATATCCGAAGTTATTTGAGCTTTTTGAAATCTATCTACTCAGTATGTACATCATGTGCACTTTTTAATAATTGTTTGTTATAAAAATAAGAATAATAATGAAAAATAAGAAGTATAATAAAAAAACAATGGATAATAAAAGAAAATTTAAATAATAAAATTCATTGTCCTGTGAATTGTATAAATGTGATTTTCTCTTTCTTAAGAGGACCCGAATTAGGGTAGAAACGTCAACTTATTCAACATTAATTAATGTCATCAAGTTATTGAATTTTCGTACAAATCACTATTTAAGAGGTTTTGAAGTCGGCGATAACAATTTTTGTAAACTTTCAAGTTAAAATTTCAAAATTCAAAATATTTGATCTAATATGTCAGACTAATACTTAAAAATTTTAAATCTTTCTGATGGACTGAAAGTATTATATGACTTTTGCTTTGAAATTTTTTTATTTATGGGTGCAATAATTTTTTCAAAATTGTTGATAACCAGTAACGATATTTTTCTATACCTTATGTATAATAGTCCATATTTGGATAACGGAAGTTTATTGGAAGCGAGAACTACTTTTCAGATCAAATAAATGTATTTTTATGTGCGTAAAATAATAACCAAATACTTGATGTACGTCTTAGACGAGCCAATCACGATGTTTTTTTTTTGGTCCTCAATTTTGTCGAAAAATCTTAAAATAATCCAACCTTTCCATCTTTACCATAATAAAAAGATTGATTTTTTCTAGTAAAATTTGTATTATTTCTTATAGAGCAGACGAGTTTCGGTCAAAGACGAACATCGTATATTTAATTATAATGAGAAATACTTTTATATCATATCATATCTACATTTTTGTAAAAAAACTGCCTGGTTTCATGAAGCTGGATCCGCCATTATGCTTTTTAAATTTCTAACACTTTGAATAAATATTAATTAAATTCGTAAACAACGATCATAATAACATGGTTCGGCTTTGATTTTGAAGAAACTTATCTTGCATTAAAATATATCAATGAACTTTCTATTTTTGCATTACTTGAAAATCAATATTTAAAAACACAAGAACATGAAAAAAAGAACAAGACAAAATTTGCTCCAAAAAAGGTTAAATATATTATTTAAATATATTATGAAATAAATTATAATCGAATTTTGAAAATTTTATTCAGTCATATTTAATTTACATTTTTTAGTGAAATTTCCTCCCTTACCGGCGGACCATTTTCGAACTCCCTTAATGAGTTAATTAAATGAAATGCTATAACCGAAAATATTTCGAAGAATACAATTGGATTTACGCACATAACAGTTAATTACATAGGCCTATTAAAAGAAAAAGTAGTTTTTACATTTGCTTGAGGTTATGTCTGTCATTTTCCTAACCTCAGAAATATGGCGAATTTTACGTGGTTGACAACATATAATAAATATTGACAAATTTGCGTCAATCTTAGCATCTAAGAGTGTCTGGGATAGCCGAGTACGATTTTAGAGTCAGAATTTAAAAATACATTTTTTTTATAACACTTAAGATAATAATACTAATAATAACAACACATCCTTATTAGCAAAGTTAGGGCGCATACAGCTAAAGCTGCTTTATAGACTGAGTAAAACTCAGGATTTTTGAGGATGCTAATTAAGAATTTGAAATCAGATTTTATCAATCAATATCCAATATAAAGTTCAGAAAACTCTGCAATGACATACATTCAGCCATAGCCAGAAACAATCATGTGAACGTGGCAAGTTTCTATTCCCTTTGAGATGCTGAATTATGATGAATCCTATTCATAAATTTGGTTAATAATGTATAGAATGGTAAATTTTGTTATGATTTGTCTTTTCGAGTTATATTGAAGTCTTTTCGATATGAATGATAACTTCTGTAATACATTCCGTCTAATTTGCTTTAACGTTGCTCTTTTTAGTATCTGGTACTTGTCTGTCAACATGCGAACCCCAAATCCCCTGGATTTTAAGTTTTATAAAGATACAATATTTTTAAAACGTTGTCTATCACGTAAAATCTGCCATATTTTTAACGTTAGGAAAAATTCCTGAGATAGTGGAGGAAAACGATCACTGACAAATGTAATAGACCAGATCCGGACTAATGAACCTTTAATTGATATTTTCACCGTTCTTGTGTTATTATTTCAAATGCATAATATTTCACATAAAAAAGTAAGTCTTTTCGACGACGATTAAAAAGATCAGCATATTACAAGCCCTTACAGCAATGTAATTGACGTCGTTGAAAGGAAAGGATAGAGCATAAACCTCCTTTGATCTCCTGTGAAAAGTTGCTATCGTTTAATTCAATCGGAGTAATTCATAAAATGTTCGATGTTTTATTCGCAATCGACCAGTTTCCTATTGAATGACTTAATTAACGAGCTCTTAAACTGACTTACGTTGTCTGTGCTTTGAACCTATAATGAGAAAGGAGATCCTTCGTTCTCCTGACAAGTTGAGAGTCCTTTGTTGAATGGTATTGTAAAGATGCGCCTAGCACATGAGCAGCAGCCCGAAGGCACTGTCCGATTAATTCTCTTTTGTCTGATGGAAATTCCGAAAATGAAACACGATAGTTAACCTGCATAATGTACCTTTATATCCTTCGATGGTTCCTATGGTAGACTTTTATTTTTTTCATTTCAGGAGATTCGTCACTGCAAGAAAAAATTTTAAGTAATTTAAAATAAAAGTTTTATTATCAAAGGGATTAATATGAAGTACGATCACAATATTAAAATGAATTTAAAAAACCTACTATAATAAATTTGTAATTATGAGTCCGACCTCAGAAATTTGACATTCAATATGACGAACAAAAATACCATTAAATTTTATAAAAGTGGATTTCTAGGAGTTTCAATGTCCCTGATTGAATATAAAATCTAACAAGTAAACCTACCCAAGTGTCACTCGCCGATCTTAACGAGACTTGGCATTTTTGAAAAATATTGGATACGTGTTTTTTTAGACGTCCACATAAAGCTTTTTAATGGTAGAAACCACCCCTTGAAGTTCAAAAAATTCATCCTTTTTTATGACCTGTGAAAAATGTAGAGTTAAGTTGATTGAATCTTTCACTTAATCTTACTATATTTACTGATAGGGATTTTCGAGAGCGGAGATTATGAATCTGATGTCAGTTTCTTAAAATTCAAAACAGCGGATTCAATATGGTGGATCCAATACGAGTGATTTATCTCCATTAATCGAATTTGCTTGAAACTCGGTACTCGGAGGTTTTCGAGGTTGCGGATTACGAATTTGATGTTATTTTCTCATAGTTAAAAATAGCGGATCCAATATGGCGGATGAGAATACGTAAAAATGCTATGCTCACAAGAATCATTACTTTCGGATTGTAGTAGTTGATGACGATTCCGATACTAGTTTTTTCAAAATGGAAATAACAGAATGTCGGACGAAAAATGTAGAATATTATACACATTAAAAATCATGATTCTAATATTTACGGGAATGCTAATTATGTATCCGATGTCTTTTTTGAAACAACAGTTCTGTTTTATAACGGGCTAATAATGTACGATAAAAATGTACTACCTGCAATTAGCATACATATTTGTAGTAACTGTAGCAAAGATTTTTTTTTTTTTTTAGCACTCATTTTCAAGGGTGAAACAACCGCAAACCCCCATAATGTGTAATTTTGGTCACGTGGCAGTAAAGTGGGCGGGACGTGCTACTGATCAATTTGAGAGGGAGCTAGTCCCAATGTATACCAACTCGAGAGGTTGCGTTGGATAAATCAAATAGTATAATTTTTTATCCATGATATTGGACCCGACATTTTTATTTTTAAAAAGTTAAACGTCGAAAACGGTACAAATCGGTATTTTCCCCCGTTTTTGAGGATACAAGAAGAGTACTTAATATTCATCGAAGGTGAACACGATCCAAAGATCAATTGTAAACACTCAAACAATATTTAAAATAAGCCTTCTTTCGTTAAAATAACTTTAAAACTAGACTGGATATTGAAAAAAACTTAGTATTTATTTTATTTTCAAATTCAAAGGTTCGCTATTCAAATTCTTTTGGTCGGATTGAATTTTGGTATTATATTTTTTTGCTTAACATGTAAAGATTCACTACCCGCAATATGTCCGTGATTTTTGGGAAGGAATTATTCACCACCGGTTTTTTCGATTCCACTGAATTGTAACCGAATATTTCTTTTCTAAGAATTCATTCTTTTCCTACATACAGGGTGTTTCACTTCTTGCATCATCTGAGGTCATTTAGTCAACTACACATGTCTCACGAAATCTTAATTCGAATGTTAATAATACACTCTAAATTACTTAAAGTGAAAATTGAGTCACTCTCTGTTAAAGGTGACTTCACTTTATTAGAGTGACACGTTTCTATATACTTTTAATAAAGTGAGATTTCCACTTTAAAGCTGGTGAAAAAGTCACTTTTAGCAGAAAGTGGCTCGATTTTCACTTTAAGAAATTTAAAGTGAGGTACTTTTTTACTTAGTTATATAATTGTTATATTATTTTAATAATTTTTATATAATAGTTATATAATTTTCTTGGAAACCAAAAGTGCAATATGTTTGTAAATGTGAAATGTTTACCTCATTTGGAGATTGAACTTAAAAGCAGGTCTAACTTTAAAAGTTAGATTCGGCAGCAAAATATGTTAATGATTTGAAAATGAAACATTGTTTTCTGGATTCTGTATCCGCTTCCGTATTGTCTTCTGGCTTAGGCCATAAATTACATGATTTACATTTCAAGATACCATTACAGCTATTTGAAGTAATAATCTTGTTCTTAATCATCGTATGTACTTTATTTATTTCTCATCTATATATGGAATTGATTGTAGACTAATTTTCCCAAACGTTTTTAAGAAAGCATTAGGTAAATATTACAATCACTTACCGCAATTACAATCTCCTAATTGTTTTATTACTTCTTTATTCTTTATATTAAAGGCAATATTCCAATGTACACAATTTAAAGTAGATATTACGAAAACGTAAACAAATTTTATTGCAGTTTTATGTAACAATTAAAAAATCCAACTGATTACTTATTTCAAATTGACACAAAAGTTATGGTTAATTTACTTAAATTTATAAACGTAAACAACATAAATGATTTTGATTATTCTAACATTTCCAATTTCTTACAGGCTGTGAATATATTAATTAGATTTTTTTAAAGTTTACATTGAAAATGTATATACTGTTAAAAATATCGTTGCTAAATTTATTTATAGTGTATGTGATCAATAACGAGATGACTAACATCGTCTGACGTTATAATTATAACATCTTACCATTCTATCGACCTTTTTAAATATGCTGATCATCAATAAATCGCAGAAATAAGATAAAGAATTTTTGTTAATTTTTAAATAAATATAACATTTTAAAAACTAATATGTAATCAACTACATCTTCATAATTTGATTATTTTGAATTTGATATCTGAATGTATCAAGGATTAAAATTAAAATTTTTATTTCATTTCGGAATTTGAATTTTGATCACACTCGTAAAAATACATGACTTTGGAATTCTAAATATATGTCTCTAGAATTCTTACGTAGATATTAATAAAAATATTAGTACATAGATTTACGAAAGATTTTTTAATTGATTTTTATTATTTCCCTGAACAAACAAGTACATTTAAAAGAAATTTATTTAGAATTATTTATTAGTTTTGGAGTTAAGCACAACTTCATTAAAAGTAACTTTATTTTTTAAATGAATTTTTTATGGGAATGAAACCTATGAATTAAAATCATTTTTCAACCATTTTTGCAATCAATTCGACGCATGCACCCGTTTGTAGTTCCAATTTAGGAGTTGTTCTGAGCAATATTTTAGAAGTCATAATAATTCTAAGACATCAGTCCGAAAAGAGTTTCAAAATTAGTATAGTCATTGTTTAATCAATTATACCCTCAGTCAATGTAATATAAACTTAAAAAAAGTTATAAATATTCTACAAGCATGATAGAAAATTAGGATTGGAGATTTTGATGAGAATAATATTCTACCGTGTCCGATATGATTTAAGTTAATTATTTTCTAGGATACAAATACATCTATTTGACACAACTACCAGAAAAATACTTAAAGGCCTAAAGGATAAATTGAATCAATATGGATTTGAAATTGTTAACCTCTATTTCATTGCTGATCGCTGTAACATCGGCTCATCAACTGAAGTTATACAACAACTGTCCATTCACTGTATGGCCTGGTATCCTAGGAAATCCTGGACATCAAGCCCTCGAAAATGGAGGGTTTCAGCTAAACTCGCGTGCAACTCGCGTGATAAATACTCCTAACAACTGGGCTGGACGAATTTGGCCCAGAACCAATTGTGATCGTAATGGTCGTTGCCAAACTGGAGACTGTGGTCATAAAATCCAATGTAGAGGAGCTGGTGGGGTCCCACCTGTAACTCTTGCAGAAATGACCTTCAGAGGAGCAGGAGGTCTCGATTTTTACGATATTTCACTGGTCGACGGATATAATCTACCTATGAAGATGGTGCCAACTGGAAGATTTAAACACGGCGGTGGTAACCCACGTTATGATTGTAAAGCTGCCGGTTGTCGCGCTGACCTCAATGCCAGATGTCCAGCAGAATTAGCCATTAGATCTGGGCGTTGGACCGTGGCATGCAAAAGTGCATGCTTGGCATTCAACACTGATCAATATTGTTGTCGTGGTCGTCATAACACTCCTCAGACTTGTAAAAGTTCTCATTGGCCAAAGAATTACCCAGCTATATTTAAACAGGCATGTCCAGATGCTTACAGTTATGCCTATGATGACACTACCAGTACATTTACCTGTCGCCCTAATCCTGCTACAATTTATGATATTGTATTCTGTCCATAACACGTGAATTTGGATTGATTTATTAAACTGAAATTTTGAATATCACTTTGTGTGTGGAAGTATTTTCTTTTATTTCATCACCTCCTCTTAGTTCCTAAACTCATATTGTATCATCGATAATAATTTTAAATTTAGTAAAATAAAGGAATGTATTGATCATTTCATTTACTATATCAGGAATCGCGATGTTTGGACATCAATCAGGAGCATTGAATATATCTAATGATGAAGTTATTAATTGCTAATCTCCTATTTACTGCCAAGTTGAAACTAAAAAAATTATGTCTATATTAAGCACATCTTGTAATCAGAGTGTTTGAGGATGTTCTGGCATATACACCGAAATGCAAAACGGAATTGTCAAATTTTAAAAGGTGCCAAAAAATGACATCTTTTTGGGGAGGGTGTTAAAAAAGGTGATCTTAAGAAGACGTTAACAGTGACAGAGTGTTTAATCAAGTGGACAGATTTCTAGGAAGAATGGCAAACAGACGACTGGGAAGAACAAACATCAGAGGACTAATGTTTCAAAAAAAAAATGCTGAGTGTGGATCCGATAATTTACGTTTCGATGTCGTTTGGTGGGAACTGGCTCCAGTTCCAGTTTTAAATATTTTAACTAACTGGCAAAAGAGTCTTTTGAGTTACAATTAACTTAGTATCCCTTCACCAGTTACTGAATATTTGAAGGTTATATAAAATATGACGATTGTGTCAATATCACGAATTGGTACAATGCTTTTCTTATAAAATTAGTAAAGAAGGTAGGTAAGAAAGAAGAACACTTAAAAACACGTGTTTGTGTTATGAATTTTTTAAAAATGAATTTCTTAGGAATAATTCTTGTATGAATACAATATAAATTCTTTAACAACGTAAGCAAGAATAATACATCGTTCCGCTCGTCCTTTATATCACAACGTCAACTGCAACTAATCAACATCTTGCAGCAACTGCTTAGTATGGATCTGGAATGGGAATTTTGGCTGTCCGACCCTCCAGCATGTCACGAAGGAGAATACTAATTTCCTGAAAATAAACACATTCAGCCTTTTAGGTATCGTTGTGCTCTGTAACTTACTAACTACTGCCTACCCACTGATCATGTTTACGTTAGCAAATCTTGAAGGAAAATGAAATTGACTTACGTCCTGTTTATTTAATGTTTCTCACTACTAATTAATCATGATCGCCAATATTAATTTATGGTGTATACTCGATTATCTTAATTGAAATATACCGAAAATAATAAATTTCTAGTGTAAGCAGCAATATTGATGAAGTACAATTTTACACCCCAGTGGAGAAGCGACTATAATTTAGACGTTTCGATTTACTCAACTCTGCATTGCATGGTATGGAATGCGCGATGAACTTAATTGAAACGCTAATTAGTCCCCCGTGCAATTAGATACAATCGCTAATTCTTTTTTTGTTGTCAAGATATCATTAGTAAATACTTACTTCGTCTCTTTGTGTTCTCAGCCTGTCGATGATTGGTTCGTTGAAGTTGGGGTCGTTAGCAGGATCCTCCAGATTCGTTTCTTCTTCCTTCGCTCCTTGGGGAATTCGTGCTACATAATATTGTTTAATTGTATCCATAGTTGATTTCTCGTCCAAAATTTTTAAATCAATCGACGAAAAAGAATCGTATCCAGCAAATACGACTAGTGCTTTACCATAATCCGTGCAGCTTCCTTTCCTGAATTAATAGAGAAAGGAACTGTAAGCTATAGATTATCGAAATTCGCACATCGAATTAGTCGAATTGCAAATCGAAATTAATAAAACTAAGTGTTTCTCCCCTGTGGCCATGGGGCGCCAACCCCATCTAGGCCTCCCACATGGAAACCCGACTCGCACTGTTCGTATTAAAATAGGCTTCGTTACGCACAATCTTTAGTACCAGAAGTGATTCATTTTAATTGATGCAATATAACTGTATTGTAGTCTTTATGTTTTTGCAAACACATATTAATTAAATATAATTACTCTAATTAAATGTGTTAATTAGTATATTAATTCCTGCGAATCACTCATTGATATGCGATAATGACCTTCTAAAGAAGTCTGATTTGTCAAGACAAAAGATCTCTTCACGAAGATAAATGTACGTTAATATTTTCAATATGCATTACAAGATTTTTTATAATTATTATAATATTGATGTATTACTGTGCGTTTCTTACTATGATAAAGAAGTAATATTTTGTACTTCTCAAATTATTAATCTCAAAGGATTCTAATGACACAGAAGTTAAAATCATCGTACTTTGGATCACTTTTTTGGAGGTCTGAGTTTCTTTCGACCATAAACTGGAGCGTTTTTAAGATCGCCGTTTTATTGAAATTTTTAAACTTTTCTAAAAAAATACCAGATTAAAAATGAATGAAAAATTCTGGGACAAAAACTAATAAACTGTGAAAAATGACTATAAACTTATCAATTAAAAAAGAAGCCACCTGGAAACTATGAATCTATGTAATGAATCTATATGAATCTATGTAATTCAGGGTCGTATATTAAAATCTTTTATTGAATTCTAGTTTAATTTCCAGCTTAGATCATTTTCAGGCAAAGATCCAAAATCTTTGCAAATATCTTGGTATCCAACAAACATTTGCACCGCTGAGGTCCACGTGTTCCTCGAGAAAGTATGAAGCCGTACAAGTGGAAGACGAAAGTCGAAAAGTTACTCTGCCGAACACTTGGATATAGAAAATTATTTAGTGGTACACTTCAGCAACAAATAACGAAATCGAGGAATACATGGACCTCATCCAAGCTCTTGTAATGTTGTCTTAAGCCGCAACTCTTTAAATTAATCAAAGAAACAAGTTACTCTAAAAACTCACAACCAATTCGCTCATGAATAATCAAAGCACCAAACAATAAAAGTTAAAAACAAACAAAAAAACATAATCAGTTTTCTGAAAATGTATCCGAATCTTCGATAAAGTTAATCATATTAAAAGCGCTAAAAATAATGTCCTTGATAAAAGGAAATAATAGTATTTAAACCTCCTTTGATCTCGTAAAGAGATGGTGCCTTTTAATTTAATTGGAGTAGTTAATAATACTTTGCGATGTTTTTCTCTTTGCAATCGACTAGTTTCATATTGAATCGGTTAATTAACAAGCTCTTAAACTGACTTACGATGCTTGTGCTTTGAATCCGTAATGGGAAAGAAGATCTTTCGTTCTCCTGACAAGTTGTGAGTCCTTTGTTGAATGGTATTGTAAAGTTGCGCCCAGCACATGAGCAGCAGCCCGGAGGCACTGTCCGATTAATTCTCTTTTGTCTGATGGAAATTCCTAAATTTAAAAACGATATTTCAGTTTTTATACATATGTATTATTGTTCCTATATATTTTTTTATTTACGTTATGGACTCAATTTAAAAAGGGCGCCAATTTTAAAAGCCCACATTGAGCTAGGTGAGATAAAAAAAGTGGCAACATTTCAACATAACAACAATTAGGGTTGAAATGAACTTCTTATAAATTTTGTTTGGTCGCTAAATCCAAAATTGGTAAAAAGTTCAACATTCAAAACGACAAATAGACTTTTAAAACCCCAAAGTAAACCCAACACTGTAGGCTAAATTATCAGATCGAACTGGAGAAGTCAATAAAACATATACAATTTTTAAACAATTGTTGATCCTCGCCTAGTCGTCTCGTTAATTTTTCATAAAATATTATACATTTTTTTACGATTTAAATTTCAGGAATTAAAATACAAGTTAATAGATTAATTTAAAATGTTCATTGTATTGATATAAAATTACGCTTTAAGATAATTCCTCTTTTTACTATACCATAGATTGAAATCGAGTTATTAATTTAATAGTAAAATACTGGAATTTTAACGGGAAAATACTTCATAATGCAATAATTATCATGATTTGAGTTAATTAAGTAATCTCTTATTTTAAACGTGTACTGAAATTAACAAAGAAGATACCCTAAATTCGTCATATTTTCCTCCAATAATGCACATCCGCATCGGAAAAGGATCAGTGAGCTTATCGACATTTTTCTTTCGTTCGGAAAATCTTCGTTCCCTCATTTCATCGATTAATTGATCACTGTAGCTCATTTTCATTGCACTCCTCACGACTGTGAGACTTTCTTCTAACGAGGCCCAAAGGATTTCAGGTTTTGTTAAGTCTAACATTATTAGGATCGTCGCATGATGTGGCGAGTGAGTTAATGCACTTCCGGTCATTGCTGCTGATATTAGCGATGAAGAAAGGTGACCAATTTCCCACACATGAACGATATCTTTTAACTGGAAACAGTATTAAAATAAAAAAAATACGTTATTATGTTTACAGAATAAATTTCGGTATAAGTGCTATGTTTCAAAAATATTATTATTAAAATTCTCTTCGTTATTATATAAAATAAAATTCTTTTTATTTTCAATGCTTCGCTTCTGAAGTTGTGAACTCGTCGCAGCAATTCAAAACGACCCCGACATTTAAAAAAACAATGCAATGAAAAAAATGTACATTCTTGTTATATACAACCATTGATAATTTCATTTTTTTCATCATTTTTACAAATAATTCTCATGCGGACAATGTTTCGGCGTTAAAAGTAAAACTTTGGAAAAAATAAAATATTCGATGTTCAATGTAACAACAAATGCAAATTACGGCAGTCAATAGCGTGTCATTACCTAACATGATTGTTTTTTGTTATATATTATGCTAGTCTACCAAATATTGATATTTGTTACTTTTATTATGCATAAAATTCAATATTGTGCGATATGTCAAACGAAATTAAATGCTCGAACGAATCTGGCAATAGGTATTAATCAATCAAATTCGCTGATGGGTAAATGAAGAAATATCTCAAAATAATTTTATTACATGCATTTCAAAGTTTCAATATATCATCTGAATTTTGAGAATGGCAGTTATACGGCGAAAATGTACAACATGCAAGTATTTTGGAAGAATATTCATGACCTGAAAAAATTCGGCATTCAGATTGATAACTAACGACGCAGAAAATACTGTATTGGTGTATAACATTGACAATTTAAACAAAATGTAGGTTTTATAGACGTTGGAGACATTTTTTGGTTATTTGGATTAATCTGTTAATTTTTTCAAAGAAAATTTGTTCAGTGCCACATGTTTAGATAACAAATGTTTATTAAGCACAAAAATCTTTTTCCCCTTTGTTTCTTACTCTCGTATGCATACAAATTATATTAAATCCTTATTTAAATATTGGCGTTCATGAGAAAAATAAGTAGTGTAAGGTATTACGATGCACATATAATTTTTGTAGTTTCCGTTACTACTGAAGTAGCTGGATTTAGTATTTAAATAGTAAGGACAAATGAGTATGATTGTTGGTATTGCGAAAAAAAAAGTATAGACATATCTGACAAAATATGTGGCTGAATCAATTAGAAAGATGGCTAATCTAGTACTATTTCTGTCTAATACAGTCATACATTTTACCCGTGTATTAGCATGTTCTATTTTTATTAATTTTCACTCCGTAGTTTTTTTATAAAACATAATCTAGAAATTTCGTTTTCCTCGGTTTTTGTTTAAATTATTTGATGCAAACCATGCGTTTTATTTATATTTTACTGATTTTTATAGTATCCATCTCTTTAAAATATCAAGTCTTAATAAATTTGTTCAAACAATTAATTAAATTTAAGTTTTTTTCGAGATTTCAGAATAAACGGTCTTATAGTTTTTATTAGCCGACAAATTTCTCAATTGTAAGTTTTTTTGGGAAGATTTAATAGAAACATCTCCGAATAGTGGCCACACTTAAGAGAATTTCAGTTTCAACGAAGTAAAGACTAAATTTCCATTCCCCGACATTTAGAGGACGCATAAATAACAATTAAAGAAAAGAGAAATGTTCCATGTAAATGTCAGCGGGGAGACTTTCCCCTCTGTGGATCGTATATTTCCCCAAGCCAGTGATATAATACAGTTCTGATATACAATTCGGAATTACTTTTAAATTGCCTGATGTTTACATAATTTTCATTATTTTTCACATAAATTTGTATTGTGGCTCTAAAAAATAGTTCTTATTATCATTTGTTGTCTTCTTCTAACGAGAAAACTCGGTTTTATTCACCATTCGTGTACTCTTGAGTTGGGGTCTTTGTCTTCGTAATTGACTTTTTTTTCTAAAACGGGGAAGTGATTTGACGCAGTTCACAGAAAAATATGAAAATAACACTAACTAAGCGTGTTGTTACCACTCCTAATTATGTTAAGACTAAACTAGTTTCTTATATAGCATTGCAGATGTACTTACATTTTCCAGGTTTCCGATAAATTATCTATTTGATCGTCATTCAGTTTCTTCATTTATAATATTTTTGCATTACAGTAGTATTAGAATGAGATGAAAAAAACAATTTTTTGGTATTCGACATGCCTTAGTTTGGAAAATGTAAGTTTTGGTAACTATAGAAAGTAGGAGAAGACCCTGGGGTGTGAAATAATAATTTAGTTCGGGCAGACAAATTTAAATTCCGCGTGGTAAATGAAATATTTAGTGTATCCTACTCGTGATTAATTCGATACATTGTTTTCCTGATTTAATTACGAATATTGTATTGACTTCCGTGAGGTGAAGAAGCTAAATAAATTATGTGATTTACATTTCAAGTTACGATGTTTAGAAACTAAAATGTCACAAAAACTAACATAGAGGAGTCAGTGTGGTAGACCGAAATAACAACAATATTATTATGTTTTAAATTCCCAGAACAGTGGCAGCTCGCGTAGCTAATTACAAATTTCATGTCAAATTTGCAAATTTCAAAAAAATGACTAAGTGTTTAATTCTAGTTTGTTTATGGTCCCTTGTAAAAAATAATTTAATAACAGTTCTCGTGTATTTTTATGTCAAAATCCTAGATAAATACTGACCTGATGCCTGAACTTGAAATAAACTTATTATCTATTTTCAATAGATAAAATCTCTTTCAATCGTCTGATGATAAATTAATTTTTCTAAATATATAGACTTCTGTCTATTAATTAATGTTAAAATCCACAACAGGCACCAAATCCCGTAACAACCGACAACCAAACAATTAATTAATGGAACCGAAAATGTCCAAATGAACATTTCTTGATTTATTTTCTATAAAGTATGTATATGTATTTTTTAAGAAAAAAAAGTATTAGTAAACTTTGATATTTTTGTGCAAAATTAAGAAAAACATCTTTAATCGTTTATATTACACAAATATTGTACACAGGGAGAAAAGAAGTAGTTACTGGAACCATTTTACAAAAGTAAAACACATAATTACAAAAAATAATTAAATTAACTATTTCGCTAATAAACTAAAAGGCTAAAACATGACATTATTCCGTTTTTCTATTAATATTTAAATACCCATCACTTTACATAACCTCAAATGTAACACAGTAGTACAGTCGAACAGTCACTTTAAATATTCCTAAGTGGTAAAATTGATTGCACAATAATAACCTTTTATCATAGTAATAATAGTTACTGTATGATAAATTTTACAATATTGTGAATTGTGTGTGTGCAAATGTAACATACAGTCGACGACATTTTTTCCCGTTGTTAATTTGACTTTTTTTAATACGCTACAACCACTTCTACCTTTTGCCCATTGTTCCATTAATAATTTTCTTTAGTTATTTTCACTTTCAGTTCAAAAATAAATCCTTTGTTTCTTGTATTTTATTATTATTTTGAAAATTTCAAAATTTGAGTCCGAAGTACTTTTGCTTTTGTTTCATAGAATTTAGAACTTCACATTCCAAATTAGAAACTTTGAAACCACAAAATTAGTCAGTTTAAAAGAATTGTATACATTAATCTTATATGCGATTCATTATATTTAATAAAACATTTTAAATTGTTTAAAACTAATGCTATACTTTTCAAAATATTTGTGAGAAAGTAGTAGGTAAATATTGTGATGTCTACGTTTCGGATCAGCTGTTTGTTTCATCAAATCAGCGCTATTTATCAAGTTCGATATTCCTTTACACAAGTTTTTATTACGAAAACATAAACTTTATTCAAGTACTTATATAATACTGGGAAATCCAAAAGATCATTTCGTACAAAATGGAATTTACATAATACTTAACCTTAATTTGCTTTGCGTTGATAAGTACACGAAACATATGTAATCTCGATTACGTTTAAGATTCATTTCTAAGTTTTCGCGTATTGTGAAGACTCATTATTGATTTTTTATTTTAAGTAAAAGAACATTTAATAGCACAGTTTTGATTACGAATATAAGCAATCCACAAAGAGATGACTAACTTCTTATGACATTTGTAACACATATTTATTACATCTCGCCATTTAAATGACCTTTCGCAATATGTTGATTATCGACAAGAAACACAAAATAAGATAAGGAATTTTTATGATTTTTTAAAATGTAATTATATAATTTAATAGAATTAAACGTCATATCGGCAGGCCTCTTAGAAATTCATGTTATTATCTCTATCATTTAATCTCTAATTTTCTTTTTTTAATTCGCATACATAACTTTATGAATTTTGTTCATTATCCAAATAAATTTTGAGTGTCATTTAATAAAACAAAAACATTACAAAAGTATCAACTGACCATTTCTTATCTACGACTAAATTACGTTATTGATGGAGTTTACTATACTAAGTAAACAAACAATTAAATTAAAGCAGTGTTTGACGATATTTGTTCGAAATAAAATTACCGCTTTTGGTTATATTGAAATAGGGGTTGTAAATAAATATTTTTCATAAAAAGATTAAAAATAATTTAATCAATATAGTAATAAAGAATTGTTCAAATTTTATTAAATTCACACTCGGTAAATAAATTTTAATAAATTATTTATGTCATCTATAATTTAATTAACCTTTTAGCGGATTGTGACTTCAGAACTCATTTTTCAACATTTTTTTCCTAATAGAATGCGGAAAAATCGTATTTGTCGCCCTAATATTGAAATGTACTATACTTAACCTTTTTGTATATGATAAGAAAGAAAAGTAAAATAAGAACTGTAGAAACCAGAAAGGTGACATTAATAATTGAAATTAAATAACATTTTGTTGACTTTCTAAGAATATTAATAATATTAAAATGATGTTTTTTTCAATATTTGGCGTCTGAATTATTTGTTTTAATTGAGATAATTCTCAGCAGAATTTATTGACTGACAATCGTCAGTTTTTTAGTACAGTGAGTATGATATAAAATGCGTCAATAATCTGGATAATAAGCCAATCAATAAAATGCTTCATTGTGACAGTAACTAATTCTGCAAATTTACATTTATATTTGCAAATTATTAAAAATCTGCCATTAAAACAGCAATTTAACAACATCTCATCTGCAATGATTTTTTAATTATTCCTTTATGATATATTGATAAATGTATATAACACTTTTTTTAAATATTTTTTTGTAAATATTTAATAGTATTTCATACGTTTTAATAACTAACTTTTGATTTCGCGATATTCTTTAATGTAATAAATTCATACAAAATATTATAAATAAATAAATTCTAGTCATTCACATCTTTCGACAATATATATAATTCCAAATAAACTACACAATAACATTAAAAAATTGCTATAAAAATTCAGTTTTTAGCATTCTTTTTTACATTTAATTTTGTAATTCGATCACCCGGAAATTCTAAAAAATCAATAAACGCATTTCTGTTGCAACTGATTCTTTATAAAAATATTCAAAAAATTAAATTTCGGATCGAGGGTATTATTATTTTATTCGCGCCAAAAAATTGTTACTGTAAGCTATAGTTCGTAAATAATAATATTTCGTACCTCTAGATTTTAGTCAAATATTTCCAGCATACACGGGTAAAAGCTAAAAGTATTATGAATTCATATTTACCAAGCTTTTTCCTGCTTTTCGACCGAAAGAGTAATCCATCGCCAATGTTGCCTTTGGTTGTTCATCCTTTTCCAAAAATCTATAAATCATAGATGTTTTCCCCTGTAAATCACAAACATTGAAATAAAAAAGGATTATAATCTATTAATTACTGGAATATATCAAGTAATTTTGGCATGCAAATTTTCAAAATGCTAAAATAATATCCACAAAATAAAATCCTGTTGTTTACATTGTGTAATTCACTCATTGTAAAAAGTAATTTTTAGTATACGTCATAATTCTTTCACTGATTTTAAATAACATGAATGTATAACTTAATAAAGTGAGTAATTATAATTCCTGATCAATTTCCTGCAATTATGAAAATAAGTATGCCTGATCATTTTTATTACGTACGACGTATGGATACCAACAGTTACATATAATTTTATAAACAAATTATTAAAATCATTGTGTTCTACAATATTCAAGTTTTCTTTGACTCTTGAAATACATATAATGTGCAGAGAATGTTACGATTTCAAGACAGTTCACAATAGGATTTGTTCAAATTTTTTTCTCAATATCATCATTTTGTTATGAAGAAGCAGTATATTAGGACCGGAAGGCTGTTACTACTTACGACTCTTGGTCATCAGTATAACCATGTAAGTAGTAACAGTCTGTCGGTCCCAATACTTACTTCCCTTATTCTAATTTGTCCATTCAGGCAAGATGGCAGACTTCTTCCCTTATTCTAATTTTCCCCTCTCCCCCACTACTTAGATTTGTAGTCTCACTTTTGCCTCTTTTTCTTTTGTTGCGCATGCGCCGTTATTTGTATTTAGAAAATCCACACGTCAACACACGTAAGTGGGAAGAACGCGTGAGGGGTAATATTAGAATAGGAGAAGAGAAAAAATTAGAATAAGGGAAATTAGACTAAGGGAAGGAGTAACTTCTCCGCCATTCAGTTTGTTCATAAATTATGATCATTTTCTGGCATTTGTTTAACTTGCAGTCGACTGGCCTAAGTCGGTTAGAACAAAATTTGTTAAAAAAAAGAAATTTTACAAAGCTCGTGAAAAAATCTATAAAATCTGTTTTTTTTTGTTAATTACTGGGAATATAACAAAAAAGGCAATATTGAAAATTCGCATAAATGAAAAAACTTCCTAAAAATTTGTAATGCAGGAAAAAACGTCTTTTATAAAGGGTAAAATTCAACATTTGATTACCCGAATAATAATATGGGATGCTAAAAATATGTCCAAAAAAACGGCTCTTTTTCGTAGAATGTCCCACATTCAATACTTCAATTACGTAACAATCTTTATTTGTTTAAGAAACGTATAAAAGTAAAAATTGATGATTCTGCTTTTTCGAATTTCTACTGTGAAAAAAGTGGATCAAAGACTGTATATACAAATTTGCAAGAAATTATATTAGGTGCTCCAAAAAACTTTGTAAGTTGATAGTGTTTACACGCACAGTCTATTCTGAGCAAAAAAATGGTTAATAAGTGATACGAAAGAAGGTGCGCCATATAACGAACCAAACACTAGAGGATTAACGTCTAAGTGAAAAAAGTGTCGCTGCATAGATACTCACTACTCCTTTGCTTCCAACTACAATAATAGTCCTCTGATGGCTATCGTCAGGATCTGTTTTTCTTTTGAGTTCTTCCTCTGCAGCCTGTCGAATTGCTGCATCCCTCATATTTTCGGTCCTAATCAATAATATATAATAAATAATATATGAACTTTTAATTCTAGAAATTACTACACGTATTCTTATTTCATCAAGAAATAAATAACAGTGGATAACTATTTACAACTTCAAAAGGACAAAAATCGTACGTTATTTAATAAAACATAAATAGTTTAGGGCATAATAGTTAAACATAAAGTTAATGCGTAATTATAGTTATGACATAAATTTGGCATCGTTAATTTTTGAGAAAAACTGAACATTTTATGTGCATGAAAAACCATATTTATATGTCAAAATTATCGAAATATTCTATTAAAAATATCAGAAAATTTTTACCAAAATGGCATATCTTGAAAAGATTGGGGAACTATTCTTAGAAGGTCATCCAGCTTTTTCAAAAACTGTAGTTTATTTTTAGTTATAATTGGGTAATTTTTGCAGCTAACGTTCTATAATTCTTTGTGGTCGTTCAGTAATTTCAAATTTTTCGATATCCTTGACTTCTGAATATTTCTGTAATCTTTGCAGAAAACCTTTTTCCATATTTACATACAAATATTACACGGTATTGTAATGAATAAATATCTAATATCGAAGTAAATCAATAGATAATATTTAAATCAAATGTCTAAATTATCTAAATTTAATAAGTTCTGATACTTTCTTTTTCTGTTTTCATTAAGACCGTTATATTAATACTTATTATGAATCCGATTCTATATAAGGTTTTTAGATTTTGGCTGGAAATTTAGTTGCGACAGCGCTAATGGTACCAATTTTTTTTCATTAAAAGGGCAAAACCTTTCTGAAAATAATAGCAATTTTAAGATATTAATCAACCAAGAAAATAAATTGTATTTATAAAAAACCTGCAAAACACTCCTGATATCTATTACGAAACATTATATAAAAAGTCTATGGGTTAGATTTTCATTTTATGCAAATATTTCACGACTTTCATTTATTAACTTTTTAACTGTATAATTGTTCATATTAATATAATTGTTTCAATCAATTAAAATGATGCTGATATTATCTAGCAGTACATTTAACAGTCTTTCAGTACGAAACTTGCACCACACTGTTGGCTAATATTCATATCAGGAAATTATTTTAAAAATTATAAAAAAGATGTGTACAAATTTACGTAAAAAAAATGAACCACTTTTATTAACATTCCAACAACGACAAAACAAAATTCTATGAAGCTTCGTCCCGATTTGTTTTTTTTTCCTTGAACTAATTAGAATGATCGCTGTAATAACTTAAAACAATACGTTAGATTATGTATATTATATACGTGTCAATGTTTGAAATATATAGAGACAGTGTCAATGTTTGAAATAAAGTAAAGAGTTTTTATCACAATTTATACGTTGTATACAAATGTAAAATTATCGATAGCTATGTAACCAAAATATATAGTTTGTGATATTTTTTCCGAGGCAAAATAAAAATAGACTGAGTTTAAGGAAACATACGGAGAAAGCAGAATTATCTAAGAAGCACACAATTTATTTGTTTACAATAAGCTACTATGTTTTTATGCTTCTAGGAGTTCTTTGCTCATTATACTTGCAGAAAATTGATCATGACTAGACAATGTATGTACAAGAACTGTCAACCAAACTTTTGATGTTCCCTCCGTCACAATATGTTTGATTAATCAAAGAACTAGTTTACATTGAAAAACATTATTTCCTAATCCTTTCATTAACTCAGTTACCTTAATTATTGATTAACTTAATTAACCATATACTGAAAATGAAATCTGTACATCATGTTTTGTTTCTGGGATCGCTGAATACTAATCTAGTATCAGATTTTTCAAACTGAAAATGACGGATCCAATATGACCGATCAAAATTTCAAAAATTTGCAAATACTCATAAAAAAGGAGATTAAGTAAGCAATGCGCGTCCAGTAACATTTTTTAACTTTAGTTTTGCCCATATGAACTCGTTTGGAGTTGTACATACCACTTTTTGACCAGATTACAAATATCAATTTAGACGTAGTAAAATTTTAGAGCATATTTTTTTTATTTGTTGAAATATTTTATTTATTTAAACATAATAAATAATCAACAACATTTTTCACACAAATAATTCTGCAGGTTTTCATCTGCTCTTTCGCATAAAAATATCAATTTTTAATTAAAGTTACAAAATAAGACCAAAAAAGTGTTTTTAATTTTCAATCTAAATATCTCCAATAATTCTGAAAAAAGTTGTGAAAAAGCATACAGTGTTAAACTATTCATATATAATTTATGATGTGATTTTAAGTTTTTATAAGTGAAATTGACATTATAATTTGACCATCAAAAAGTAAGTCCCCTCAATTGCATTGAGGACTGAACCAGGTTCAATCCTTGATCATTTCTCCTGAAAGGTATCCTGAATAACCTTTAAAATGCAAAAAAATCCGATTTTATAATATACAACGGAGATATATAAAGATAATATAAAGGGGATTAACAAAAAATTGGATTATTTCACAATTTCTAAATTCTAAATTTTTGAATTTTTCGACTGCATCGTACTATCACATATAAATAGTTTGGTACTCTGTATTTTCTACTTCTTGTTAACAAACGACTCTGTCGAAATAAAAAATAAGTATATTTTTAAAACATTCCTAAATCTTTAATAACTATACAATTATAGGTATTTCACAAAAGTTAAAATTTCTGTGGATTTGAAATATACCTCTGATGACAAAATAAGCTCTTCTGAGATTAAAAATGCGTAAAAAACTCGTATGCATTTCAGTTTCATAACAAACAAAAATTTATAATGATTCATTGTCTTAGATGGTGATAAAACAGTGCAGTAGTGCACAGGTTTTCAAAAAGAAATGAAAACCAAAATAATATAACGATTCTACTTTCATAAAAAAAAATGTATTAAATTAACAGTTACCGAATTTATTAATTAAGCTATACCCAGTAAATCAATATTTTAATTTCACGGGAATAGAAATGTTTCTATTTACTATGGTTACAATATTATGATCAAAATAGATAATGTATCAGCTATGACCTCTTTTAAATATTGCATTGCAAAATGATTAAACGTCGTTATAATCCAGAAACGGACGTCTTCGTCACCGTATTTGCGAAGATTGATCGGTAAGATATCAGCATGGTAATATATACATACGTAATACTAGATGCTTGTAATTGAAACTTCCTCTTAATAAGGTATAAATATCCACTCCATTACAAATGCATTCATTTCTCAGAGTGATCTAGTCTCGCGTACTCGCTATCGAATTTGTACAGTTTGTTTTAATAAGTCTCAATATGTACTTCAAATTCTTAATATCAGTAGTGCTATTGATAAGTGCATCATCTGCACATCAGCTAAAATTATACAACAACTGCCCCTTCACAGTGTGGCCTGGAATTTTAGGAAATCCTGGACATGCTAATCTCGAAAACGGTGGATTCTCGTTGGATAAATATAATGCTCGAGAAATTCATGCACCAAATAACTGGGCTGGAAGAATTTGGGGAAGGACCAATTGCGATGGAAATGGTCATTGTCAAACTGGTGATTGTGGGAACAAAATCCAATGTAGTGGAGCTGGAGGAGTACCACCAGTTTCTTTAGCCGAGATGACATTCAGTGGTGCAGGAGGACTCGATTTTTACGACATTTCTCTGGTCGATGGATACAATTTACCCTTGAAGATGGTACCAACTGGAGGATTTACAAATGGTGGTGGTGACAGCCGTTACGACTGTAAAGCAGCTGGATGTCACGCTGATCTAAATGCTATATGTCCTGGCGAATTGTCTATCAAAGCTGGGGAATGGACTGTAGCTTGTAAAAGTGCTTGTTTGGCATTCAACAATGACCAGTATTGTTGTCGTGGTGCTCATAATACTCCTCAAACCTGTAAGAGTTCTTATTGGCCAGTGAATTACCCAGCCATTTACAAACAAGCCTGTCCAGACGCTTACAGTTACGCTTATGATGATACTACGAGTACCTTCACTTGCAGACCCAATCCAGCTACTAACTACGATATCATATTCTGCCCATAATTGATGTCTACAGTGGTGTATTTATTTACATTCGGTTATTATGTTAATAACGCTCGATGTTAGCATTTTATTTACCATGTTACGTCGGTTTGATATGTAGATCTGTTTTATTGAATAAGAAACATTTTTGAATTATGATGTTTATTTCATTACACGATGTTATTCCTTGTATTTTACACCTCAATCTCTAACTAATAACTTCAACAATCTGAAATTTCGATCCTTTCAAAAGTAAAGATGTCCTATTCAGTTTTATTTCATCCGTTAACCATTTCAATTCGTTTTTTGCGAAATGTACTATTTTCTTCTACTCTACTGATATCTCATAACACAATTATTACTATATGTAACTGGCATTCAGATTTCATCACAATTTTTTAAACGTGGATAATAGCTTTGCCACACACAAAATTTGACTACGTTATTTTCATTTAAACTAAAAAAAAACGTTTTCATTTTCTCGATAATTTGGAGAAATTAATTTTTGTTTCTGATAAATTAAAACGTGTTTTTCATATCTGACATTTTATTACAGCAAAAAAATTATTAATAGAGGAAATTAACATTCAAATCTGTCTAAGTCCGTGTTTTTGCAACAAAAAAATCCATCAATTTTTTATGTTTTTGCTCGTGAACTTTTAATGGATGGCATGTTTTTTCGATGTTCTCAGTGTAATTACATCTCGGATTGAAAACTACTCTTGCTAGTAAAAATAATCATTACAAATCTATGAAGCTTCGATAATGATACTTAGGTCATTTGATAACATTACTTTATAAAATTGATATTTATCGACTATTTCCATCTAGTAACTTAATAATAATTGGTTTCATGCGCTAAACTATATTTTTAACTATATATTTTTAGAAAATATTAAGTTTGTAGATAATTAACAAGAAAGATATTTCAATAAATCTCATGTGTCTTTTTAATGTTTATTTTTTTATTATATATTTTAATTTCGAAAATAAAATATAGCCGACAATTTTAAATTTCAAATTGTTAACAATATTTGTTAATAGCAATAAAAAAGCCCTCCATGGATGATTTTAATTTTTTCAATCTCGAAATAAACTACTTTCGCTATCTGCATGAAAAATTGAAGTATTTTGATTTTTAGTTGAATTTTTTTCAAGCTCAGCGGGTAACATTTTTGCGGGAAGTGTAATCGAAAGGAATTAAACTCTTATGGAGTAAAAGTTTACTTTAAAATGTAGGCTTATTAAACATAAATGGATTATTAATTTGAAGAAATCTTAAACTAGGGGAGGCCGGGGCTAGTTTGCGCGGTTTTCGGTCTTTGATTTTCCATTCTTATATTAGTATATTTATACAAATTCTGCCACGTGAGAAACTTTCCACAATGTTTCAGCTTTCTTGTTGAACAAAATTGTCCCGCTATCTTATGTAGTTTTCGAGTTATGACGACAGTTTTGGAGTTTCTCAAAATCTGCTGATATTCCCCTTGCCCGAGCAACTTGGTTTATGTTCAGGGGTAAGTTAGTGAACATTAATCCGATTCCGTGAAACAATAACCATGAAACTTGGCATAAACTTAGTGTTTACCACAAAAATCAAAATATCTGAAGGACAAAATTTTCCAACTTATAGTTTTTGAGAAAATTGAAATGCGCCAACTTGTCCCTGGTCTCCGCTACTAGATTTGGTGATCTTCAGTTTCAACCTATTTGTTTCAGACTAGATGGATATACTAACTAAGTCTATCTGTATTCGGGATGCATCTAATGGGGAATTTATATTATAAAATAACTTTAGATCATCAGCATTAATGAGAATATTGCAAAACAGAGCTTGTCAGTAATATCATTTATAAATCGAATAAAGTGTTGGACCTAAATGAGGTCCTTGCGGAGCACCTGTCGTAGTTACAGATGTAGATGACACCTCTTCCTCAGCGAGAAAAGATACAATCCAATTAAGAAGATTGACATTCAACCCTAAATTATAAGCATTTCAATCAATATACCATGATCCATAGTATCAAAGGCTTTGGTGAAGTCCAAATAAATGACATCTGCCTGTCTAAATCTTTCCAGAGCCTGAAATTCATAATTACTGAACAACAATAAATTTATCATGGTAGATTTAGCTCTGCTAAATCCATGCTGTTCCGCTATGATTTTCGAGAATATAACTTTAACTAGTTTATCAGATATAATTGCATCAAGAATTTTTGAAACAGCGTCAATGTTAGATATAGACCTATTATTTTTATGCTTCGTTTAACTCCGTTTTTATAAATAGGGACAATATAAGATACCTTCCAGCACTAATAATTTACTTTTTTAATTTTTATTAAAATTTATTAATAAGTTCGATCGCCAACATAGTAACATTCTAAAGTACATATAGTATTTGTTCGAATTAACGAATACATTTTTATTTTCCTTAAATAACTGTCATTTCACAAAGTATATGTTTAATTTTTTTCCAAACACAGTGCGGAAAGTTTTTGTTTTTGAACGGAAAAATGTAGGAAAAATGATCGATTATCGATCGATACCAGTGACGAATATTCAACGTACAGTTTTTGCGCAAAATTCGAACTTTCCATAAGTATTTGTATAAACAGTATACTGCACTAGTGTGTAATGTTAAACTGATATCGTAATGTATTATTGTATAAAAATAGTAAACTTCGAACTAATATAGACACACTGAAATCTCAAAACTTTTTTTAAGAATCGATTTTAATAAATGCGCGGGAGGTAATTACTTTCCGTGCTAATAGGAAAGTCTTTAGAAGATCAATATATTCATCAGGGCTAAATATCTGATATCATGTTTATCATAATTAACAGTAGCAACGTTATCCATTATAATCAGTCGTGGCTTTTGAGGATGATGCCGATTGAAAAGTGATAAAGATGTTGAATATGTAATCGTTTCGTGTAAGTATCCTCATCATCATTATCATCTGGCACCGGATCATTTAACATACTAAAACATAATCATAATTTGACATTACCGTCTGAAATTACCTTGCGAACATTAAAATGTGAATTATCAATTAAACTTATTACGTGGAGATTGGAGAATAATGTTACTTTATTATCAAATAATATACCTATATTATGTTTGAAATGTGCTATTCAGATTAATAATGAACACAATAGAAAATAGTATTTAATAATAATTTTTATTTTCTATAATATACATTTGTTATTATATATTTTAAAAATCATAGTTGTTTTACTGCATTTTAATTAGAATACAATATTGTGAAACAAAAATAGAAAGCAAAAACTGTTGTTTGGTTGTACACCAATATTGCAATATTTTTGTTCTCTATTAAACCGCAAAAATACTTTACATTTTCTCTGCATGACATAATCTATACTAATTAGAAACCGAATAATAATGTATACTAATTTGGGCCCCGGGAGCCAAATATAAATCAGTGCTGCCACGTTCTGTCACTCCAATGAGTCATGAAGATTTGCTGAGTGAGTCAAAGTAAGGTTTTGATTTTTTCTGCGTCACAACATGATCACTTTTTATCCATACATCAACAGTAAGTACTTTTTTATTTTGGTTCAGTTTTCATTCAATTTATCATAATCTAAGCTGTTCCCCAAACGTGTAAAAAATTTGCTCTTTTCTTCTACATATTCCAAATGGTCTAAAAAATACAGGTTGCCGCCTTTTTGGACTTGCAGGTTCCCCCCACTATTTTTCGTTCGTTTGCATTCGTATGCCTTCTTCAAATATACATTGGCTATTAAAACAAAATGAGAGTATTTTTGTTGACATTTTGACATATGAATCAGTCAGTCTGTACAACAAATAAGTCTACGCAAAACTAATAATTATCGTATTGAACTATGGCCGTTGGACTATAGTCATCATTAAAGTCATCGTAATCGTTATCCTGACCATCAAAGTTTATTATCATCAGGTCCCATGCCCTACCATTTATTTACTAAATTTATATTGGGGGATTTCTGAAAATCTGATGTAAATCAAATTAGTAATGAACGACCTCAAAAATTCTCCAGTAATTAAGTTTCAAGCTACATACTTTGTTTGCTTTTCAAAATTCAATTTTCCATTTTGAATTTATAAAATATGACCTGATATTCAAGATCAGCGACCTTAAAACACTCGCGATAATAAATTTTTTCTCGAGTTTCGTTGTTTTCGGATATATTTTAAAAGAGACAGAAGGCCGAAATTTTAAAAGCTTTATTTTCGTTACTATTGAAAATTTCTTGCAATATTTATGACTCTCCAGCTTGGATTTGCCAATTTGAAAATGTCAGGTTTCACGATCAGCGACCTCAAAACTCCCCGAGTTACAAATTTTAGGTGATGTTATCCGTGTAAAGAATGTTTCAAAAGATTAAGATAAATGCGAAAAATCGCGGCAGGCAAAAATACGTTGAAAACATGTATACTGAATATTTCGCTTAGGTACTGTTAGACCGTAATGCATTTTTTTCCAAATAGTGGAATCATCGCCCTCGTTTAACCCTTATTGACCCAATTTGTCCGTTTTTGTCCTTCAACTTTAAGCTCGGACTACTTTGTTATTTATGCTTTAAAAAAATCCGAACCTTGGTAGGCGGGTATTTTCGAGGGTGCTCTTTCAGAATCCGGATCGAAAATTTTGAAAAACCACCCCTTTCTACCCTAATTTTCAATTTAAAAAAAAACACGATTTTTTTAAGGTATTTTTTTTTTGTTTAAATCGTATTTTCGATACGAAAGAGGTCTTGGCGATAGCTGAAACCACAAAAACTCCGGCTCAAAATGTCGAAATAATAAAGTTATACACATAAAAAATTCAATTTTCATCATGAAGCGGTTGTGTGACCACCTCTGAAATAAAATATTTACAAAAAATCGCTATTTTACGGATTTTTCTGAAAAAAAAATTGTTTCAGCTTTTGAAAACAAGTAAAAATGGGGGAAAACAATCACAATATGGTTATATAAACCATAGTTTAGATAAACGATATATAGTTATATAGAACGACATATGATGAATGCCACGCGACTTCCGGTCTTTTTCCCTAAAACTATCAATAATGGGTAGACATTATTTTATAACTTTATCATAGGCATTGTCTTTAGTATGTAAGAGTATAAAAGCTGCTCTTATTTCTAGAACTAAATTTATTTACATTTTTTTCGTATCGAAAATAGTATTTTTTAAAAACTGCCGATTTTCACCCCTTTGGGCTATTTTATGGGATGGCAACGAAATGTAACCTTACACAACAAAAGAAAAGATGTTTTATATTATCTATGATATGTTTTCCTCCATTTTTACCTGTTTTCAAAAGCCGAAACAATTTTTTTCAGAAAAATCCGTAAAGTAGCGATTTTTTGTAAATATTTCATTTCAGGGGAGGTCACACAACGCCTTCATGATGAAAAGTGAATTTTTTATGTGCATAACTTTATTATTTCGACATTTTGAGCCGGAGTTTTTGTGGTTTCCTCTTTCGCATCGAAAATACGATTTAAACAAAAAAAAATACCTTAAAAAAATCGTGTTTTTTGTTTTAATTGAAAATTAGGGTAGAAAGAGGTGGTCAAAATTTTCGATCCGGATTCTGAAAAAGCACCCTCGAAAACACCCGCCTACAAAGGTTCCGATTTTTTTTAAGCATAAATAACAAAGTTGGCGGATAAAAACGAACAATTTGGGTCAATAAGGGTTAAGACCTTCCACAAAGTTTGGCTACACGTGAGGGGGCCGCCCCTCTGAATTTATATTCTTAGAGATTATATAATTCTTTTCAGAAATTATTTTTAAAAAAACGGCAATGTAAATATTAAGCTACACTTGCGAAGGTCGTCAATCACGTGATTACCATTTTTAATATCAGAAATGCATTGCACTTCGCGCAAGTTGATAGGCTTCAGCGAAAAAATTTTCCGATACTGAATAACCTCTAACGCAAAAATGCTGCAATTGCGAAGGCCGCCATTTCGAAAGAAAAATTCCAAACCTAAATAGACCGAAAATAAATTTGCTACTACGGCGGATAGTTTACCCATAATTTTTAGCTTACTTTAACCGTTGCTAGTACGTCTACAAATTGCCGACCTATTTAGATTAGAAAGACCAAATGCTTCTCGGTCTAAAAAGCGTTAGCTTTTGGAATTTAAATAGTTAGAATGTTTATGAAAACGGTTTTAGTCCACATTTTACTATAGTTAAGTACTGTCCCTAACCGTTTATTTTGCCCTTCTTAGTGCAAAACATTAAATTAGTAAAATTAAAGAGATTAAATAAGCGATTAGATATCAGTTGAAAAATATAAATCATTATCGAATATATTACATATAATTTGTATTATACATATATAAAGTAAATCAATTTTTGATTATATGAAGATAAGAATACATCTAAATACTGATTATCATTATCAAAATGAGCACTGCATCTGATAATATCATATTATGACCTATTTTAATTCTTGTATTACCAACTGATTAAACGCCAGTATTGCAAGAAACGGCCACCTCGGTCATCAAATTTGCAAAGATTGATCAGCGAGTTATCACCCAGTAGGCACTTCAAATTAAAACTTCCTCCTAACGAGGTATAAATAACCAATTCGAAGCACTTTCTCATCAAAGCGATTTATAGTCTCGGGTACGAAGTATCGAATTTGAACAGTTTGTTTGCGAGTAAATCTCAGTATGCAGATCAAATTCTTAATATCAACAGTGCTCTTGATAGCTGCGACATCTGCTCATCGGCTAAAATTGTACAACAATTGTCCCTTTACTGTTTGGCCAGGGATTTTAGGAAATCCTGGACATCCGAATCTCGAAAACGGTGGATTCTCATTGGATAAATACAATGCACGGGAGATATATGCACCAAACAACTGGGCTGGTCGAATTTGGGGTAGGACCAATTGCGACGGTAATGGTCACTGCCAAACTGGTGATTGTGGAAACCGAATCCAATGTAATGGAGCAGGAGGAGTACCACCAGTTTCTTTAGCCGAGATGACATTCAGTGGTGCAGGAGGACTCGATTTTTACGACATTTCTCTGGTCGATGGATACAATTTACCCTTGAAAATGGTACCAACTGGAGGATTCACAAATGGTGGTGGGGATAGCCGTTACGACTGTAAAGCAGCTGGATGTCACGCTGATCTAAATGCGATATGTCCAGGCGAATTATCCATCAAATCTGGACAATGGACAGTGGCGTGCAAAAGTGCTTGTTTAGCATTCAACACTGACCAGTATTGTTGTCGTGGTGCATTTAATACCCCTCAAACCTGTAAGAGTTCTTATTGGCCAGTGAATTATCCAGCCATTTTCAAACGCGCCTGTCCCAATGCTTATAGCTACGCTTATGATGATACTACGAGTACATTCACCTGTCGACCTAATCCAGCTACTAACTACGATGTCGTCTTCTGTCCATAATTAATTTGTGCCGAGGTTTATTTACATTCGATTATTAATAATGTTCAATAGTAACCCGTCTTTAGTGTAATTTAATATATTATTCCGGCTTGATTGTCATGTAGATCTGTTTTGTTGAATAAGAAACATTTTTGCATTATGATGTTTATATTATTACTTGATGTTATTTCTCCCATTTCACGTCTCCATTTAGCACTAATAACTTTATGTGCGCATTTTCATCTTTTAACATTTAAAGATGAGCGGAGTTGAATGAATTTAGTTTCATTATGTGATTTAACCATGTTATTTTTATTTGCTTTGTTTTTTAGTAATTTACTTTTCTACTCTACTTTACATATACATTATAATCTGATTGTTTTTCAATCAAATATAATTTGAAATAATACACGGTAGTGTTGACAATACAAAATTATTTTGGATATTATGTTAACCCATCGCCCAACGACTATTTCTTCTTGCGTCAATTTCAGTCCAGTATTTCGTATCAAAATCGAAGTTAACAAAAATTTAGAGGTACATATCCTACTATTTTCGAGGTCGCTCATCAAGATTCCGAGGTCAAAATTGAGTTTCGGCCATTAGGAATTCCAATATGGCGCCGATTTTGAAAAAAATGTCAAAAAAATTGAGAAATATTTATTCTTACCAATTTTTTTCGAGCCATTAGAATATTGGGATTCTATTGAAACTCTGAATAAAGGTGAATAAAATACTTCAATTTTAAGGAAAAATTTTACTTTTATACACTTCATCATTCTAACGACCTCAAAATGGCCGCAACAATGAAAATTTCTTTAAAATTTTCTAGATGCCATAACTCAAAACTACGAGCTTTATTTAAAAAACGATAACAATGAAAAGTTCTTAGAATTTACCCAGAAATATCACGGAATTGTTTTAGATTTTTTTTATGACATTTAGGAATTTTTTTTTTTATTTTTTTTCCAAATTGTAATTTGTTAACGAAAAATTATGAAAAAAATTTACTGTATTCTCTAATGAATTCTTAGAATTTGTTGTTCTTTGCAATTTTTTCCAAATGTTGACAGTTTTCGAGAAAAAAAATCCTAAGCCATAATATTTAAAATTCATTTTCTCAAAAACTATCAACTTTCGAAAAAAATATACAGGAGAACAAACTCTTAGAATTCATCAAAGAATACACTAAAATTTTTCAGAATTTTTCGAAAATAAATTACAATTTTGAAAAAATGAAAAAAAAATTCCGTGATATTTCCAGATGAATTCTGAGAACTTTTCATTCTTACCATTGTATTAAAAAAGATCGTTGTTTTTTAGTTAGAACGTCCAGAAAATTTCAAAGAAATGTTCATTGTTGCGGCCATTTTGAGGTCGTTAGAATGATGAAGTGTCTAAAAGTAAAATTTTTCCTTAAAATTGAAGTATTTTATTCACCTTTATTCAGAGTTTCAATAGAATCCCAATATTCTAAGGGCTCGAATAAATATTTCCCCATTTTTTTGACATTTTCTTCAAATTCGGCGCCTTATTGGAATTCCTAATGGCCGAAACTCAATTTTGACCTCGGAATCTTGAAGAGCGACTTCGAAAATAGTAGGATATGTATCTCTTAATTTTTGTTAACTTCCATTTTGATACAAAATACTCGATTGAAATAGAAGGAAGAAAAAATGTCCTTTGGGCGTTAATGGGTTAACTTTCCTTCATACGTTATTTTCACTTGTTCTTATAGAAAATTCGTCTCATTTGTTTTTTAGTTTTATTCAGAGTAATTAATCTACACAAATTAAATAAATATTGCTGTTCATATTTGACAGTTCGTTAGGTAAAATTCAAATGTATCGATAAAGGAATTTAAAATTCATAGCGTCTCAAACCGCTTTTTTTGTATAACAAAACAAACCATTGATTTGTTACCTGTTTCCTTGTGAAATTGTATTGGCCGCTATTTTTGTTCAATATTATAAAAAATGTGTTTACAGATCACAATGAAAATTACTTATGCTAATAAAAATAATTATTGTAAATAAAAACAAATAAATTACCGGATAGAAAAATTAAGTAATCAATAATCTTATCAAACAAACGTGTTAAACTATTTAAGGAAAGTTTCATTTTCCTCTATTGATTTATGTGTAGGTATTTTTGTATTGATATTTACATACTCATTTATAATTGTTTCAGAAACCTAATATAGAGATTGTAAGTTCAGAACAAGGAAATATTGCAATTAAATATAAAAAATGCCTATTTTTTGTAATTTTTGAAAATTAACCATTTTTGTCAAAAAACGTAATACTTCATATCAAATTGACACTATTTAACCTATTAACGCCTGAAATGACAATTTTTATACTTCATTTTCAATCAAGTATTTCGTATCAAAATCAAAGTTGAAAACAATTGAGAGGTGCGTATCCTACTGTTTTCGAGGTCGCTCTTCAAGATTCCGAGGTCAAAATTGAGTTTCAGCCATCAAAAATTCCAATATGGCGACGAATTTTAAAAAATTTCCAAAAAATTAGGAATTTTTTATACTTATCAATTTTTTTTGAGCTATTAGAGTATTGGAATTTTATTGAAACGTTGCATAATGGTGCATAAAATAGTTGAATTTTAAGAAAAAAATTTACTTTTATACCCTACATCATTCTAACGACCTCAAAATGACATTCAACAATGAAAATGTCTTTGAGAAATTTCTGGACGCTCTAACTCAAAAACTACGAACTTTTTAAAAAAAATGCCCAGAATGAAAAGTTCTTAAAATTCCTCAAGCGATATAGTGCAATTTTTTCAAAATTGTTTGATTACATTTTGAGAAATTTTTTTTCAACTTTTTTGTCAAAATTGTAATTTATTTACAAAAAATTCTTTAAAAAATTAGTGTATTCTAAAAATTAGTAATTCTAAGAGTTATTTGTTCTTTGCAATTTTTTCGAAAAGTTGATAGTTTTCGAGGAAATGAATTTCAAATATTAGGATTTTTTCCCCAAAAAAACTATCAACTTTTGGAAAAAATTGCAAAGAATAAAAAACTCATAGAATTCATAAGTGAATACACCAATTTTTTTCAGAAGTTTTCATAAATAAATTATAATTTTGAAAAAAATTTTGAAAAAAAATTTCTCAAAATGTAATTACAAAAATCTGAAAAAATGCCACTATATTTCTCGATTAATTCTAAGAACTTTTTATTCTTATCATTTTTTTATAACAGCACGTAGTTTTTGAGTTAGAACGTTCAGAAATTTTTCAAAGAAATATTCATTGTCGTCGCCATTTTGAGGTCGTTACAATGATGTAGGGTATAAAAGTAAAATTTCTTCTTAAAATTCAACTGTTTTATGCACCATTATGCACGGTTCCAATAGAATTCCAATATTCTAATAGCTCGAAAAAAATTGATAGGAATAAATAATTCCCAATTTTTTTGAATTTTTTTTTTTAAATTCGGCGCCATATTGGAATTTTTGATGGTTGAAACTCAATTTCGACCTCGGAATCTTGATGAGCGACCTCGAAAACAATAGGATAGGTACCTTTCAATCGTTTTCAACTTCGATTTTGATACGAAATACTTGATTGAAAATGAAGTATAAAAAATGCCATTTCAGGCGTTAATGGGTTAATATTCGATAAATCGTACATACTTAATTGTACTTTTTATTATTGTATCTATTGATTAAAATAGGACTTTCAACGTATTTTGTCAAAATGTGTTATTAAGAGGTTTCATTTTGGTCGTCTTATTTCAAATTAAAAACTGCTACATTTAAGAATATCGCTATATTTAAAGTATATATGGGCACCAAAATTACTTATAAATGAAATAACACTCTTTTAAATTGTAGTCCACTTCGAATTCGATACCTAATAAGTTATTTAAATGAAGTGGAGGTTATGTTAAAGACTTGATTATCGATCTTAGATCAACCTACTTTTTGACGGTCAGACACATGCGATTTTATCAGGTTCAAATTAATTGGCAATATTTCTTCAAGTGAGTTAAGGAGATAAAAATGTTCATGAAGAACTATATAATATAACTTAGCTAATTTGACAATACGTTTCCTGCAAGAACATAACTGTCATAAACGGACATTTAAACCTCCCTGACTAATCAGTATTACTGTATAGTCTTTTAACGAATAAAATTAGAGTTATTTTTAGAAGCAATTATTTCAAGACTACAATTTTACCGATTGAATTCAACGCTTGCATTCCATATAAAATATGATCTTCAAGTTTGAACTGCACAGTAGCTTATTATGTATAATAATACGTGATCCACCGATATACATTAGCCCATTACGAACGACAATGACACACTTTACGTTTTAAGTATTCAATGTATCACGTTCTGCATCCGGTTATCTTTTGAAATATTTACCTAACTCCAATTCCAAAAAATTTGCATTATTATTTATGTATTTTTGCGTACATCAAGACCGGAACATGTTCCATCATAATAACGAACATTCACGTAACAAAACCAAACGATAAATGTTTAGTTATTAGATACTGTGATCGAAGCCGCAAAGATTATTCAATCGTAATTGTTGCATAATCCACGGAACAGATAAATATCATATATCTGCTAAATATGCATATGTTCGTACGATAGGTGTAGAACACTTTTTATTCGATATTATGCTTTAACAATTGTTTTTCCTTCCTGTGATAAGTCTTTTTCCTCAATAAATTTACTTGGAAAATAACCTATAAATATTCACATGATCAAGAATCGCCACATTCGAACTAGACCAGTACAATACGGCAGGTCAAGTATTACTTCAATAGAAAAAAAAATGGATTTCAAGTACCTCGCGACACTTTTTATGGTTATTGGAGTTTCGTCCGGGCATCAAATAAACTTAGTCAACAGTTGTCCGTTCAGTGTTTGGCCAGGGATCTTGGGAAATCCTGGACATGACAGTCTCGAAGGAGGTGGTTTCGAACTGCCCCAGGGAGCAACACATACGCTAAACACTCCAGACGATTGGGCTGGAAGGATTTGGGGTAGGACCCAGTGCGGCGGCGATGGTCATTGCCAAACAGGTGATTGTGGAAATAAAATCCAATGTGCTGGAGCTGGTGGAGTACCACCCGTCACTCTTGCAGAGATGACCTTCAAAGGTGCAGGTGGACTCGATTTCTATGACATTTCTCTGGTCGATGGATACAATTTACCCGTGAAGATGACACCAACTGGAGGATTCACAAATGGCGGTGGGGATCCCCGTTACGATTGCAAAGCTGCAGGATGCAATGCAGATCTGAACGCCAATTGTCCAGATGAATTAGCAGTTAAAGCCGGAGATGCGACCGTGGCTTGCAAAAGTGCTTGTTTGGCATTTAACACTGACGAGTACTGTTGTCGTGGTTCTCACGGCACCTCCGAAACTTGCAAGAGCTCGTCCTGGCCCAGAAACTATCCAGAAATTTTCAAACAATCCTGCCCAGATGCCTACAGCTACGCCTACGATGACACTACTAGTACCTTCACCTGCCGCCCTAACCCAGCCACCGTTTACGAAATCAAATTCTGCCCATAGACTGTGATGAAAATGAAATTTATTTAATCCTGAATAATTTGATTTAATTGTAAAATCAATGACGATAGTTGACATAGATTGAATTTAATCTTTAAATTTAATTCGATCGAAGTTGACTTACTTATTAGTTTTGTTAGTTTAAATTAATTTAGATTTAATAAAACTATGTGTGTATATTTTATATTGACGTGATTTGTTATGTGCATATTTTAAAAATGATAATAGATTTATAAAGCAGCATTGGACAACGAACACTGATGTACAAAAATAATTAAAGCACTTCAATGATTTATAAGTGATCCTCTTTTTATTCAATTAACCTCAATAATCAAGCGTGGAAATTCGGTGTGGTATTGCAAATTAATTAGTATTAAATGAAATAAACCTGGGCTCTATTATGAATGCTCTGAAATTTCGAAATCATCAAATAATGTCATAAACAAATGTGTTTTAAGGGACACAAACTTTCTAAATTTCTTGGAGTGAGAATTCACTCTTTGGTTAGTGAAAACCGAGCAACTTTCGGAAAGAGTGAATATTCAACTCTTTAAGAATGAAATTTCAATCTAACAAGAGAGAAAATTCACTCTTTCCCTCCGAGTCGTGGAGTTGACAACTCTGGAGGAAAGAGTGAACTTCCACTCTTAAAGAGTTGAATATTTACTCTTTCACAAGAGCTGCTCGGTTTTCACTAATTAAAGAGTGAATTCTCACTCCAAGAAATTTAGAGAGAACCTTCTAATTACTACATTCACTTTTATATTATTGATTCCTAGTTGTTACATATTTTCCAATTAATTTTTTTTTTCTGTTATCTTTTCAACGGGCGAGATCACTATTTTTACAGAATTTCAACCCTAAATTTTATTCCTAAATTTGTAAGAGCTGTTCGTCTTAAGAGATAGCGCTTTACTTCACATTTGTTTAGGAAATGCAGAAGCTGCAGAAACCTGCGCCAAGTACAGCAACTGTCACGAGTCGATTTCCGCAAGATAAACAACATTGTGAAATGTAAACAAACAACGTGAAATATTGTTTCCTGGAAGAGGATCGAACTCACGACCTACGACTTCGTAGTCCAGTGTACCATATGTGAAATATTCGTTGGAAACCGACGAATTTCTGACATAAAAATGTCCCATTTTTCAGATTTTGTTCTTTCGATGTGAACATAATGTTTTATTCAAAAGTATACACGAATTTTTTCATGTTTTGTAATTTAAATATCTATATATAATTTTCTAATTATGATAGCTTAATTTTGATAAGAAAAGAGCAACCTTGAAAATAGTAAGATACCTTTCAATTTTATTGAACTTCGATTTTCATACGAAATACTTGATTGAAATTGGAGTGCAAAAAAAGTCCTTCCCGACTTAAATGGTTAACAATATCGATTCAGTGATTCGAAATTTCGATTTTTAAAATTCGAGTTCTTTAGCATTTATTCTAACCACGATTTACAGAGTAATACTAAAGATCTCAGCAAGCAAAACTGAATTATGTAAAACGATTGATGTTTCTTATTCATTATCATTTCGGTTATAAAATTTGCTAAGAACGACATCTGTTGGGCACATCATCGCTATTTCGAAAGCACTCAAATATGTATGTATATGGGAAAGTATTACATAATTGTAATTGCTACGCCATCTATCGAAGTAGGTCATCGGCATCTACGTATATCGATCGAGATGAATTAAGAATATATGTATTTGAATTCGTTCTGGAAAACGTATTAAAAATCTCGACTTTTTTAAATTCGTTCTGAAGGATTTTCAGAAATAAATAAAAATAATTTATTTCCGATTATCCTCAGGTAGATCTATATATTAACACATTAACGACCAAGAGAACACAAATTTCACCAAGATTTTCGGAATACTTCATGACATTAAAAGCCAATACAAAAAATTTATGATAAAACATTCTCGACGTAACATTGATCGCTCTTTCAGATTCTGTTATTAAATTTTGCCTACAATAAACGTGTAAAAATCTATAAACAATTATATACAAAAAACGCGATTTTTTCCTTCATAACAATTTTTTAATCAATATTTTCATGTCATACAAGAAAAGTCACTGAGTAAAAACCTCAAAATATCGTATCTTTAATGTCTCAGCTATAAATATTCGTAATAATATATAGGAAAATTGAAGATGGCGGCTGCAAAATGGCGACTAAAGCATTCTTTTTTTTTGTAAAATATTAGATTAGTGTACCAAATCTTCAAAAATTATGTGATCTTGATAAAACTTAGTATATAAGTTTTTGGGATCTCTAAGTACGAATTTTAGGTTATTTTTAAACAATTCAAAATGGCGTATCCAATATGGCGGCAAAAAATAAAAAATGTCATTTTACATGTATGAAACTTGGTATATATAGGGTTTTGAGGTCGCCGATTATGAAATTCACATTATTTTTCCAAAATCCAAAACGTACGGGACCAATATGGAGGTCGAAAATTTCATTTTATATTTATGAAACTTAGTATATAGGGAAATTTGTGTCCTCTTCGGCGGTAATGGGTTAATATAGAAACAATAATTGTATAGTTGTGTATAAGTTCTTCTTTGTTACATTCGTGATAGGTAATATTTGCATTCACTTATGTCATCATTTATGACGTTTTGTTCAAATATTCAAAGGTTAATTAAGCGTGTAAGTTAATGTTTTTGAAGGTTACGTTTTTGTCAATTGAATAAAAGATTGGATTAGTTCCAATTAGTCTAGGAGCAGGGACCGTTTCGTAGCCTTTTATAGGTCCCCTTATGCAATAAGGTGTTTCCGACATATTTTGGGCCGCTGAATCCGAATTTCGAGGGTGGATTGCTCTCCGAGTGGGCCGAAGTTGTTTATAACAATTTTTTTAAGCAATTAAGCAATATTAAATTTTTTGGTCCAAAAAAAAATTTTTTTTTTTTATTGGGCCATTCTAAACAAAAAAGGTCTCTAGCTTTTGCGTACGATGGCGCATTCTCGAGATAACAATTCCCGAAATTTAAAAAAATGTGATTTTTGCAGTATTCAGCACACAACACATCGACACATGTAATTTTTTTTTATCCACCTAGGCTTAAATTATTCTTGTAACCTTATATTTTAAGCAGATAATCGTTTTAATCATTCATTTTAAACCTTAAAATTCGGATTCAATGACCACAAATACGTAAAAAATAAATAACAATTAACAAAAATAACATTAAAAAATCGCATTTTTTTTTATTTCGGGAATTTTTATCTCGGAATTGCGCCATCGTGCGCAAAAGTTACATAGAACCTTTTTTGGACAGAATTGCCTGAAGAATATAAAAAAAATTTTTAGGCATCGAAAAGTAAAAAAATTATATTTAATTGTTTAAACAAATTGTTATAAACAATGAAGGACCATCCGGAGAGCTTCCCACCCCAAAAATTCGGATTCAGTGAACCAAAAATACGTAAAAAAAATGAGGTGGATACGGCGATTTGAAACATGTCGTGCGTGCCAATACTACATGTGCGCATATTTACAGACAAAAAACGTAGTTAGTAAAACTTCAATAAATGGCGAAGGTTTAAAATGAATGATTAAAACTATCTTTCTGCTTGAAATATAAGGTCAGAAGAAGAGTTTAAGTCTAGGTAGATAAAAAAAAAATTACACGTGTCGATGTGGCAGTGTGCTGAATACTGCAAAAATCACATTTTCTTTTTATTTCCGGAATTTTTATCTCGAGAATGCGCCATCGTACGCAAAAGTTGCTACAGACCTTTATTGTTTAGAATGGCCCAAAAAATAAGAAACAAATTTTTTTGGACCAGAAAATTTAAAATTGCTTAATTGTTTAAAAAAATTGTTATAAACAATTTCGGCCCACTCGGAGAGCAATCCACCCTCGAAATTCGGATTCAGCGGCCCAAAATATGTCGGAAACACCTTATTGCATAAGGGGACCTATAAAAGGCTACGAAACGGTCCCTGCTCCTTGACTAAATTAAAACGTAGAGAAATATGTCAAAACCCCGAACTCAACCGGAATAAATTCAATTCTTTTTCCTTTGTTCTCCGTGTAATTATGTCAAACTGTTTTTAGAATATTTCCTATTAATACTGAAAACAGCGTCCATAACTGTCGTATTTTTAAACAGTGAAAACAAAACACTATTTGTAAAACTAGCACACTTGTAAATAATGGTGTCAGCGTTATCGGTAACATTCAGTGAATTATACGAATAGTGAGGCCATATATGTGTTGATATCAATTCTGGTGTTTACAAAAAACATATTTAAACGCATTAAGGGGGTTCTAAAGTGCTTGGAAGATAAGGTAGGAATTTTCACTAAAAACCGTACATAAAACATGACTGAATCAGTTTTTCAAAATTCGGACTCTGTAAGGGCAATTCTAAATACTATAGACAGTATCCTATAAAATGCCAAGAAAATTAATTGAGAATTGACTGAGAATTTTCGGAAATAAATAAAAATCACATATTTCCGAAAAAACTTTGTTTTATGTTTCATTATCTTCCATTGTTTTTTCATTGTTTTTCCATTTAATCGTTCAATTTTTTTACTTTCAGTCTTTTCACATAAAGCAAATATATTTTAATATACTTTCCCATTAAAGGGTTCTAAAGTGCTCGACCGATAAGGTAGGAATTTTTACTAAAAAACGTAAATAAAAAATGAATTAATCGAGTTTTCAAAATTTGGGCTGTGTAAAGGCAATTCTAATTATTATACATGGTATCCTTGAAAATGACAAATAAATTAATTAAGAACTGACCGAGAATTTTCGAAAATAAGTGATTTTTATTTATTTCTGAAAATTCTCGGGTAGTTCCCAATTGATTTCCATGGAATTTTCTAGGATGCCGTCTATACCAATTAAAATTGCCCTTCCAGATCCCGAATTTTGAAACATCGATTAATTAATTTTTTATTTACGTTTTTTAGTGAAAATTCCTACCTTATCGGACGAGGACTTTAGAACCCCATTAAAGTTTCAAAAATGTTGAAATCCGCTAATTATGAAATACTAAGATTAGTGCATTGAGTCAAGGGTTATGCAAATTGTGTGATGTGCCTCCCACGATTGTGATTGGCTGGCAAACAGTTCGGCTTTAGAATTATTAGAAAACAAAATTCCTTAAATTTGGTTCAATTGTTTAAGGGTGTTATATGTGGTCCGCCGGTAAAGTAGGAAGTTTCACTAAATAGCGTAAATTAAAGATGACTGAATCGATTTTTCAAAATTAGGACTCTGATGTAAGGGTAGTTTTAATTACTGTAGATAGTATCCTAGAAAATGTAAAGGAAATTAATTGAGAATTGAGCGAACATTTTCGTAAATAAATAAAAATCACTTATTACCTACCTACTTTACCGGCAGACCAGTTTAGAACCCCCATAAACAATTACATAATTGAACCAAACTTAAGAAAATTTGTTTTCTAATAATTCTAAAGCCGAATTGTTTGCCAGCCAATCACAATCGTGGGAAGTACATCTTAGAATTTGCATAACCCTTGATTTAATGTACTAATCTTAATATTTCATAATTAGCGGATTTCGATATTTTTAAAAAATTTTAATGGAAAAGTATATTAAAATATCTTTGTTTTATATGAAAAAACTTAAAGTAAAAAAATTGAACGTCTAAATGAAAAAACAATGAAAAAACAATGGAAAGTAAAGAAACAAAAAAGGTAAGACGATACATTTTTGCTAATTTTGAAACAAAATGAAAATCACTCACGGTTTTTCGTTGCTCATTTTGGCTGGTTGCTCTTTGTCCACATAATATTTCAATACGTTTTAAGGTAAAAATCTTTCACTTCTACGAATGATTTTTGTTTTGAAATTTGTTGCCATGACAATGAAACTCTTAGTTGCGCGTGCCCAATCACATTTCCTGTGAGCCACGAGAGAAAATTTAAGTTTTCATAAAATTGGTTTTTTGAGTATTGTAATTTTTTACTTCATTTAGGTTTCGTTTACTTTTTTTCAAAAATATTTAAGATTAAATTATGCAATAAATAACTCATTTGTTTGCTATAAATTTAAAACGAAAATGAGAATATTAGATTTATTCTTTTATACCAAACACTAAAAAAATAAGTATATAATTGTTGCGCACTGTAATCTTAATTTCTAAGGTTATGGGAAAATGAAGAAAAACTGCTGTTTTATCATTAAAATTGTATATTTATATCGCTATACTATATGCAGACATGTATAAATTATCTTGATAAAAGAATCGAATGGTAGCCAGTAATAAAAATTACAGAGTCCAAATGTATTCGCATACCGACTTACCCAAAATTGCACAATGGAAAGAAATTTGAAGTAAATGCCACTGCTCAGGAAGTAACAGCTACCGCACGATTTCTGACGAATTTCAAATGGAGGTTAACATTTGAAATTGTTAAAAAGAACATTTTTATAAGTAGATACACTTTTATTACACCTTTTTGAATAGTTATTCATAATTTTCCAACTATTTAGTTATTTATAATTAATTTTAATGATCTATAAACGTTGAAATGGAAAAACTTGGTATTTTTTTCATTCTAAAACTTCCGTATCGCAAACAGTACAAGATACACTAAAAATGCACTCAAACTTTTTTGTAGAGCACAAAATTTCCTACAAAAATGTCACCGAGGGTCCTAGACTAAAGTTAATAGCTTAGCCACAAGCAACGATGGAATATGCCTCATATTTTACAAAAATTCTAAAATATTCATAATTAACTTGTAAGAAAAAATTCCAACGTTATTTATGGATAATCTATTAACTTTAGACTAGGGCTCTTGCTGACTTTTTTTTAGGAAATTTTGTGCTCTATAAAAAAGGTTCAGTGCATTTTTAGTGTTTCTTGCACTGTTTTCGATACGGAAGCTTTAGAATGAAAAAAAGTACCAAGTTTTTCCGTTTCAACGTTTATAGATCATTACAAATTATTAATAACTATATCGTCTAGAAATTATGAATAAATATTCTCAAAGGTGCACTCAAATTGGATCTGTTTATAAAAATTTTCTTTTTAACGAATTCAAATTTTAACCGTCATTTCAAATTCGTCAGAATCTGTGCGGTAACTACTACAGTAGGACCTCTCTTATTCTAATTAGTAAAGTTTTTCAAGATGGCGCCGACCTCTCTTATTCTAATTTTCCCCTTACCCCCACTTACTTTGCCTGCAAGCTTGTGATTCGTGGACAACATTTTTCGTTGACTTTTCGTGTGATAGTGGGAGAAGACTTGTGGGGGAACAATTAGAATAAGAGAGGTCCTACTGTACTTCCCAAAATGCTGTCACATTGCCTTAAAATTCCTTTGCGTGTATATTTAAACAAATAACTGTTCACTTAAACAATATTTTGATTGAGATGTAATCACACAGAAATTACAAAATATTTCGTCGTCTTTTTGTCACCAGCTCAAATATCTGTAAAACCATTTTTACAATCGTTAAATAAAATGAACGTAAAATTGTTCGATAAATATTTGTCTAATGCGCCAATGGTCAGTCTTAGGAAATAACCAAGACATAAAAATATTCAATGCCGGTAAAGATCGCATATAAAAAAAATTGATCAACGCTCTACTCTCTTTCGTAACCTTGTCCAATGCATACTTATGTGTAAAATTGGTTATAATTGTATGTACAACGCAGACTAGACAAAGACAACATTAACGGAATGATCGATACAGTCCAATTATATCTTTTCAACATATCAGCGAACTTAACCCATTAACGCCTGAAATGACAATTTTTATACTTCATTTTTAATCAAGTATTTCGTATCAAAATCAAAGTTGAAAACAATTGAGAGGTGCGTATCCTACTGTTTTCGAGGTCGCTCTTCAAGATTCCGAGGTCAAAATTGAGTTTAAGCCATTAGGAATTCCAATATGGCGCCGAACTTTTAAAAAAAATTCCAAAAAATTGGAAATTTTTTATACTTATCATTTTTTTTCGAGCTATTAGAGTATTGGAATTTTATTAAAACCTTGCATAATGGTGCATAAAATAGTTGAATTTTAAGAAAAAATTTTACTTTTATACCCTACATTATTGTAACGACCTCAAAATGGCGTCAACAATGAAAATTTCTTTTAGAAATTTCTGGACGCACTAACTCAAAAACTACAAACTTTTAAAAAAAAATGCCCAGAATGAAAAGTTCTTAAAATTCATCAAGCGATATAGTGGAATTTTTTCAAAATTTTTTGATGACATTTTGAGACATTTTTTTTCAACATTTTTTCAAAATTGTAATTTATTTACAAAAAATTCTGAAAAAAATTTAGTGTATTCTCTGATGAATTCTAAGAGTTATTTGTTCTTTGCAATTTTTTCGAAAAGTTTTCAAGGAAATGAATTTCAAATATAGTTTAGGATTTTTTCCCCCCAAAAACTATTAACTTTTGGAAAAAATTGCAAAGAAAAAAAAACTCGTAGTATTCATAAGTGAATACACCACATTTTTTTCAGAATTTTTCATAAATAAATTATGATTTTGAAAAAAATGTTGAAAAAAAATTTCTCAAAATGTCATCACAAAAATCTGAAAAAATTCCACTATATTTCTCGATTAATTCTAAGAACTTTTTATTCTTAGCATTTTTTTATAACAGCACGTAGTTTTTGAGTTAGAACGTTCAGAAATTTTTCAAAGAAATATTCATTGTCGTCGCCATTTTGAGGTCGTTACAATGATGTAGGGTATAAAAGTAAAATTTCTTCTTAAAATTCAACTGTTTTATGCACCATTATGCACGGTTCCAATAGAATTCCAATATTCTAATAGCTCGAAAAAAATTGATAGGAATAAATTTCCAATTTTTTGGAATTTTTTTAAAAGTTCGATGCCATATTGGAATTCCTGATGGCTGAAACTCAATTTTGACCTCGGAATCTTGAAGAGCGACCTCGAAAACAATAGGATATGTACCTTTCAATTGTTTTCAACTTCGATTTTGATATGAAATACTTGATTGATAATGAAGTATAAAAAATGCCATTTCAGGCGTTAATGGGTTAAACTTGTTCAATGAAATTCTCATTGGCAAGAATCATTAAATAACATCGACATTAAAAATTAAACAACCAATAAAAATTGCCAGTTCAGTTAAGTTTTATTTTACAAAAATGCTGGCAAATGGTGAAATATCCTAAACATTTATAACATTTAACTTGCAAACTTAAACTTATTGTGGCAAGGCAGTTTCCGATGTACATTGTGAGTCGCAGAATCTTGCCGTTATAAACCTTACCGTCAAGCATAACATTCAACAATTATAAAAGTGATATATCAAAAAAATGCAGATCATTTTTCAATAATCAACTCTAGAGCTTTCAGCATTTAAATTTGCTCGATGGCAGTGAACTCCCAATTTCTTGTATTCGAAAAAAGTTATTAATTTAATTGCTTTTTAGAATCGTTTTATTTTAGACGTATAAAGTAAACTGGTTTATGGATTAAACATTGCTTGAACTCAATTCCTTCTTTCCGTTTATTGGTCCGCAAAACTTGCGAGATCTACAAAATTGTTTTTGAAACTTTCAGTCTGGTTGCTCTAGATTTATGGCGAGTAACCTAATGGCAAGCAACAGGCATGACATATACGGCAACTTGACGATTCCCATGTAAAATTACATGCATAATTCAAATTCAGACATGGGCTTCAATTTGTCACATTTTTGTCAAAATGTAATGCCTTACACGAATAGTCTGATTAACAAACCATTTTAGGCACGAGTAATCCTCTACGATTCAAGTATTCTCTAGTATCATTTTATTTTGAAAACTTTTAGATAAATATTTTGACTTATTTGATAATATCAAACTTTTCCATTACGATAATTCTAATTTTAATCCTTGTAAATAAATTTTTTTGACGGAATGAGAATAAGAAAACAAAATTATCTTATTTTAATATTTATTGCCCATACCTGAAAAAGAGCTTTATAAACTGTATTTTTTTGTCTTACTTTATAGCTGAACAAATGCATAAAACACTGGTAACTAGCAGTGAATTTAAAGAAATTCACTTTCATAAACATTTTTATGATTTAGTGGAGTTTTGGAATTCTGAGGAATCAATTAACAATCTATACGAAACTACGGTTTTATCAATATTTTAATTGAAACTTACAATTAAAAATCTATCAGTTATTTACAATTCTTTCAATAGATTTACAAGTGCCTTTACAGGCTCAGTTTGAAACGCTGGTTACCAATGTTTTAGCCGAATATTGCCCTGCAATGCAAGTTGCGAATAAAGGCTTTAAATGCGAAGATTCACTTCGCATCGATAGTCATCTGTCCTTGTAATACTTCATTGCCTCAAAAATGCAGTAGATGACCAGCTCTGCATGTTATCTACTCCATACATCATTGAGCCAGTTGACGCCCAATTCTTCCGCTGGGAGAACTTTCAAATTCCGCAATGTTTCGAGGTAGAATGTTAATTCGGAAGTTACGACACCGTGCTGAGGTCCGCCGTTGTTAACGATATTCATTTTCACGAGTTGTTCTCGTAACTTCTCCTTAAATGAGCTGTTTACTGTGCGATACAATGTTTGAACTTCCGTTGATGGTAGAATTCCTGACACTGCTTCGTGAAGTTTTACTAAATGTCTAAAAGAAAATATACAATTTATAAGAAACTGCTAAATATTGCTTATGTAAAGTAGGGGAAGATGGGCGAAGCCGCTAACACAAAATATCTCTGAAAAAGAAATTTTATGTCAATGCGACAGCATTTTGGGAAGTAGTAGTTACCGCACAGATTCTGACGAATTTGAAATGACGATTACAATTCAAATTCGTTAAAAAGAAAATTTTTATAAACAGATCCAATTTGAGTGCACCTTTGAGAATATTTATTCATAATTTCTAGACGATATAGTTATTAATAATTATTTGTAATGATCTATAAACGTTGAAATGGAAAAACTTGGTACTTTTTTCATTCTAAAGCTTCCGTATTGAAAAGAGTGCAAGATACACTAAAAATGCACTCAACCTTTTTTATAGAGCACAAAATTTCCTAAAAAAAAGTCATCATAAGCCCTAGTCTAAAGTTAATAGATTATCCATGAATAACGCTGGAATTTTGTCTTACAAGTTAATTATGAATATTTTAGAATTTTTGTAAAATATGAGGCATATTCCATCGTTGCTTGTGGTTAAGCTATTAACTTTAGTCTAGGGCTCTTGCTGACTTTTTTGTAGGAAATTTTGTGCTCTATAAAAAAGTTTGAGTGCATTTTTAGTGTATCTTGCACTGTTTTCGATACGGAAGCTTTAGAATGAAAAAAGTACCAAGTTTTTCCATTTCAACGTTTATAGATCATTACAAATAATTATTAAATCGACCCGACCATAAAATTCCTAAAAAACTCTGACAATAAGTAAAGCCTATTCCTAATCGCCCTATTAAATTCTAAATAAGATTATCGTAGTATGTGTGTACGCGGCAATAAAATATTTTCTGTGCACATTCTGAAAAGTTTATAGCGTAGTTCATACGTGAAGTGTGCAAAGATATTAGGAGATTCCTTATGTCAAAACTAGGAGAATAAAGTTGAAATTTATTAATAAGATAGTCACAATCTATATTATTATGGGTTAATTTTAATTTATGGATAAAAATTAGATTGTTTTCTCTAATAATTGACTTTATCAAGGGCAAATGTAATTTTCTTGAAACTTCCATATAGTTTCAGTAGAACCTGAGAAATTTATGCTGAATGTGTTCTAATTTATTCATGTGACTTTCGTAGTGAGGAGCCCAAATTTGAGAAGCGTAGAGTAAGATTGTTCTAACTAAGATTAAGTAGACAGACTCATGGTATGTTAACACTTTTATTTATTTATTTAAGTAAATTTGACGGGCTACATATGATCCAAAAAAATCAACCCTTAACAATAATGAAAATTAAAGAGGTAACAAAATTGTTAAATGCGCTTTGTGTAACAGAAATAAAGGTGATATAACCAAATAATATAAAAGGAAAAGATAGTAATATAAATTTGGTTGTTACTAAGTCTCTGTCTATGTTAGGATTCTTAAAGAGAACTACTAAGAACTTTAACAATGTCGATACTATTATTCACTTATATCGCACTACTATTTTACCAAATCTTTTTTATTGCTTGTCAATCTGGTCACCTTATACAGCACAAGAAATTTCTCGTCTGAAATCGGTTCAGCACAACTTAATTAGATATCTTTCCTTCAAATCTGGTTTCCCAATGCATATTTTTCACCACGATTATCAACATCATGCAACCGCTTTCAATCTCCCTACTGTAAAATCCTTACATGATTTACTTTTGGCCTATAATATTGTCAATTTAACTCGTAGTCCCGTTCTATCCAATTTATTCGAACATCGAGTAGTCTCACATAGCCTACGCTCTTTTAGACATGTCTGCGAGGGTCTCCATAAAACTAATTACGGCAATGTTCGCAGCTTACGTTTACTTCAGCTTTCGTTTAAAATTTTTCTGTTTAATTAGCTTTAATCTTAAAATTAGTCGTTTGGCTTTTGTAATTCATATTTTCGTTATTTTTGTTATTTTTATAAATTGTACAGATTTGATCTCAATAAATAAATAAATAAATAAACTATAAAAACAATTGTTTCTATTTTATTTTCTTATAATAATTTTAAAAATCTCTGAAAATGGAGGATTGCTACTTTGCCCCATGATTTTTATGTTTTTTAAAATGTCCTTAGCGCACTATTAGTAAAACAAACACCAAAAGTGTTACGTAAAAAATGTTAGCTATTAAATTACCTATCACATGATACTTGGCATCAACGTAAATATAAAATACAAGGAGAGATATGGCAAACAGAAAAAATCCTCTTCGCTTCGCCCTGCCTTCCTCTACTCTTTGTACGTTACATGGGAAAAGTTATCATTAAAAAGTTTTGAAGTTAAATCACTTAAATTTCCATTTTGAAATTGAATTTACAAAAGTGATGATAAATTTTTAGTTAATGCAATCCCAACAAACAAAAAATAATTCAGAAATTACGTTTTTGATCTGGTTTATTGACATTTTGAATTGAGAAACGTCCCAACATAATTCGAAGTTCATCAATAATATTTCAATTGAGAAAAATTCGTTTCAATCCGTTCCGTTTTATTATATATATTTTTTATTAAAAAAAAAATAAGAAAAATAAATGTTATGTCCATGACAGGCATTGTTTACCTTCACATATATTATTATTACTTAGTGCCTATGAAATTCGTTACATTTTAGTTCGTGTTGTCACGTAAAAACAAATAGTTAATGTTAAATAAATGGCATTGTTGTGTAGGAGTATATAATAAGAAAAAATAAATAAACTGTCGGCTTTGATCTACAATTTAAAGCGTTTGAAAATTTTCCTCAACGTTTCAAACAACTCGTATTCATTTTCAAGAGGCTGCTGCGACAAATTGTTAATGTTTTTTAGGTTATGTTCATTTTCTATTCACGTATTATATCAAATTATAACGTAAAGAATTTCAAAGAAAACAGTCAAGAAACCAAAATAAAATATATTCAATTCGTTTCTTGTCTTTTTAGTTAATGTCTTTTAGGTTATGTTCATTTTCTATTTACATCGAATTAGAACATAAAGAATTTGAATAAAAATGGTCCCGAAACCGAAACAAAAGTATTCAATTCGTTTCAATTCTTTTTTATATGTTGGGATACAATTGATACAATTTTACAAAGTGAAAATAAACATACCTTGATATATTTCTAAACGATGTCGAAGGTACAGGAGGCCTCGCAGTCCAACTAGAAATTTGGCCTCCTAAAAGATTGTCAACGATTGTTAATATTTTTCCATCAATCTCCCGAATGTGTGAGCGAATGTCCCTTTCCACAGTATCAAGCAATGCGACACCGCCACCAGCGCCAGAAGTTACTAGTATACTGCGGCTTGCACTTTGTTCTGCGAGAGCTGTAAACAGTATCAAACATTACGCAACTACGTACTAAGATATTCGTGCACTTTTTAAACATTACCATTTATTTACACTACCGGCCAAAAGTTCGTGAACACTCTGAATTTTTTAAATCATTAAATAATGCGTTCTATCTCTGAATCGTTAACGATAATGATAAAACTCATATGATGTCTTTTAAAGTACACAAATGAAGCTTTCAATTGGTGCATTTAGTTTTACTTCAGACATTATAGTTTCGTAGTTGTCAAATTTTAAAAACGTTAAAATTTGCAATTTTTTTCTGTCGACTTTAAACACTGACAAAAAGTCTAAAAAATGTTTCTGCATATAGTCAATTTTTGTCTAAATCCTACAATTCAAGGGCTTTTAAATGTCATTTGTGAAAAGTCGATACGATTTTTTGTTCCTGAGTTATGATTTTTTGAAAATTGTCAGTTTACCTCATTTTGTCAGAATTCTTTGGAAAAAGGCAAAAAGTTGATAACTCAAAAAATAGTAACTCTGATAAAAAAAATCGTATGTACTTTTTACAAGAGCTATGTCAAAGCTCTTGAATTATAGTATTTAGCCAAAAATTGAAAATATATAGAAAAATTTATTAGACTTTTTGTTAGTGTTAAAAGTCGAAAGAAAAAAATGGCAAATTTTAACATTTTTAAAATTTGACAACTGCGAAACTATAACGTCTGAAGTAAAACTAAATGCACTAGTTGAAAGCTTTATTTGTGTACTTTAAAAGACATCTAATGAGTTTTATCATTATCGTTATGGATTCGAAGGTAGAACGCATTATTTGATAAGTTAAAAAATTCAGAGCGTTCATGAACTTTTGGCCGGTAGTGTATTTATTTATTTATTTATTGACGGACTGTAAGTTTTTGAATAAAATGTTACAATACATAAATACGCAAAATATTACAAAAAAAATAATACAATAATTAGACGCCGAACAGTTACACGGGTAATAATATAAAAATAATAAAAATTCAAAATAAAAAGTACAATAAAATAATGCCAGCATTAACGAGACTAATAGAAGTATACAAAATAAAATGAAATTTAAACAGACATAAATGAAAATAAGACGCGATACAGTGAATATAAAATAATATAAAACGCACCGAATAAACAAAAAACAAAAGATTTAGTCATAATATTGGTACACGATACGCACATTACGTTTAAAAGTAGCTAAAGAATTTATCGCATGGGTATTAACATTAAGACTATTCCAGACACGCTTAAGGCGAGCAACAGGATAATTAAATGTATAATTCGATCTGCATAAAGATTCCTGAAGTGTTCTGTGATTACGGAAAGAATAAGGGAGGACACGAGAAGGGAATAATGACGATAAATTAAAAAGTTCTGGTGAGTGTAGAATTCTTGTAGAAAAATTATATTTACATTAAAATTTTACCTTGAAAATGAGCTTTAACAAATGGCATAAACCACAGAACCAATTTCAAACTTCTTGCAGCCAGAACTAGAATGGTGCTGGTAATCGTCTTTAGTCCAGCAGCTTGCATTGCGCCAGCACCCAAAACGAGTTGACAACATCTTGAATTATAATGTCGCAGAAGTTCTGCTAATTGCCGTCCAATTGACCCTGATAAAGCCGTCAATTCACTTCCAGTTCTAGAAAATGTATTAAATTTGAATTGCACCTTTTTATAAAATATCCATATTACTAATTACCTGCAGTATTCGTGAATAATTTGAATCAGTGTAAGAACAGTGCTGACTACAGCATATTTTTCATCATCGATTAATATGTAAGTTGCAAATTTATCAATATTCTGCTTATCGTTCTCTGAAATAAATGGATCAGAATGGAAAGCTTTCTTTTCATTAACATACGAGACGAAGGTCTGAAACTCTGGAGGAACCTCTGCTTGTTTCCATCTTTCCGAGTCCAGAAGATGGCTTAGTTTTGTTTTACGTTCCGTGTGGAAACGTTGTACGAATTTACTTGCTTGTGCCTATGAAAAAATTTATTATACAGTTGACATAAAAAACTGAGTCGTTTGTAACACTTACTTTAAAAGCTGAACGTAGCGCAGTGCACTGTTTCCCACATAATTTCTCGCATGTTTCGGTGAAACCTTCAACCATATGCGCCAGTCGACAGACTTGTGCAGACGTTGCTCTTTCGCTCAACCAAGACGGTTTATCCCCGGTTACTTCTTTATCACTGACCTTATTTGCTGCGACATCGTTTGCCGTTTTATCTTTCTCTACCACAACTTTCTCCTTTTCTGCAGGACTCGCAGAAAGCAAATTTCCTAATCTTTCGTGGCAGTAGTCACAAATGGATGTTAACATGTCATTTAATTTAGCTGTGACCCTTACATGCTCTTCGTCAGTGAGAAGTCTATCCATTAACGAATTGTCATCAGTGGTTCTGTCAGGTGCATGACCAGCTGCCATATCTGCCGTATCTTTCATAACGTTTTGAACCGACTAAAAAAAATAATTGTTATAAATATGTTGTGTCAAATACAAGAAATTTAAAAACTTACTTTAATTCGATGAAGCAGCGAAGTTAACGACTGAATAGAATTATACAAAAGTGTCAACCGCTCTGTAAGAGAAAGTCCTCCCACTTCAAGGCTTGCAGCTTGTTGATCGCTGCAACAATCACTTGCTGCGAGAGCTTCTATTACACGTTGTTTCGTTATTGCTCTGACTGTTGTCATCGCTTCTTCTTTATACATGTCTATAAACTGGAAATGTTTTTGACGCAGCAAACCAGATATAATCGAAACAAGCTTATCCTGTTAAAAAATTGACAAATTAAAAAAGGAAATTTTACAAAAGAATTTGATTAGATCTTACCCCATCTAATACAGACATGTCTCCACTTAGTGGCCTATTCAAATCTGAAGTTGCGTATCTTTCGAATTCAGTATATAACATTTTATCAACAAGTTTCTCCATTTCAGATAATTGCGATCCTAAATGTCTACAAAAAATGTTTTATGATTAACTTCTACATTTAATATTTATTAGTTCAAAGATCTTACCTGAAGCTATGAATACCATTCAATTCTTGAAGTAAAATTTCTTGAGTAGTAGAAATTAGGTCTAACGCTGCAACGTAATCAGGAGTCGAAAGCAAAGATTGTATCATTGGTTGACTCTGGTGTACCGATGCCATAAGCTTTAACTTTTCTTGCACTAAATAATGATTACAACGAGCTCGTTCCAATCTAAAGATTTTTTATACATATTTAATTTATTTAGAGTGTAATTTCTAGATTAATCAACTTACTTCAATACTTCTAAGGAATTTTCCACAAGATTTTTATCAATCTCATGAATATTCTTCCGGAGAGCTTTTAAAACTGTTATGGTTTGCGATAACTGTTCCATGAGAACGTCATGCGACGTCATTGCATGAAAAAATGCATGAGACTTAGATGCCACTTGTTCTGCGATCCTGACTTCGACAATATCCAAATATTGACTTAGCTGCGAATTTAATTGATAATTTATTTATTTATAAATAACCCCTTAACATAATAACAAAAGTAACAATGCTTATAAATTCTATAACAATAGGAAGACGCTAGAGTTTAGAGTTAGCGTAAAAGAAAAATTTAATCGTAATATGAAATTGCAAAGGATCACTGAGATTCTAGGTCTCTGATACTAATTTCCATGTTACTCCATTGCCTAGTAAGTCGAAAAACCACAGAGTAATAACATTGATTAGATTCACATGGTTTCTCGATAAGCACTGTAGGATAACGACATGGGTAATAATATTGATTACACAGCCCAACAAAATTTGGTTGCCTTACAAGTAAGAGTCGATTCTGATAGGATTTTTGTTCCAGAATCCAAATATGACTGCCAAAATATCCAATTGGCTCCAGTTTTTGAGATATTGAAGGTCAAAGGGGTTAAAAATGTGATTTTCGGCATTTTTCAATATCTGCTCACAGATACCAAAAAATGATGTTGCTCACTAGTAAAAGTCAATTTTCATATAATTTTTCTCACAGAATTGAAATATATATTCGGAAATATTGAATTGGATTTATTTTTTGTCCAAATTCCAGGTCAAAATTATAAAAAAGCTTGCTTTAGGATATTCTTTACGTCTATACTATAGAACGCGACGCAAATAATAAAAAAAAAACACAAAATGGTGGATCCAACATGTCCGAAAAACCTATTAAAATTCGAACCACTTCAAACTCGTTATCGTCTTAACTAGTTTTCTAGAAAAACAGAAAAGAATGTCTGAAAACACGATTTTTTACCCCTTTGACCTTCAATTTGGTAAAAAACAAAGTAAAGTTTCCAAAATGATAATGAGTTTGAAGTGATTCAAATTTCTAAAAGTTCGTTGGACGTATTGGATCCGCCAATTTGCATTTCTTGATATTTTGCGTCGAGTTCTGTAGTATAGATGTGAAAATGTCCTAAAACACGATTTTTTACTTTTTCGACCTTCAATTTTGGGCAAAAAGTAGGTCCAAATCAATATTTTGGCGTACATATTTGGATTCTGTGGAAAAACTACTATCAGAATTTACTCTTACTATTGGAATAACAGAATTTTTTAGAGCTGTGAATAAATGCTCAAAATGCCTGAAATCGGATTTTTTGACACGTTTGACCTTCAATATCCCAAAAACTAGAGCCAATTGGATATTTTGACGGTCATATTTGGATTCTGGAGCAAAAATCCTATCAGAATCGACTCTTACTTATAGGGCAACGTGAAATTCTAAAATTTTTGTTGGGCTGTGTTATATAAGAATAAGTTTGAAATAGCAGACGACCTAATATAACCTTTTAAGATTTTTCTTATAAATATTACATCATTAACTTTATGAATTGAATGAACAGTGGGAATATTAGTATTTAGATTGTAATTTCAAACATTGGAAATTCCATATAGGAGTAGATAAAACCACAGAGCTATGCTCATGTGGACAAGCTGACACCTCGAAACATATATTAACAGAATGCCATAAGTATACAGAGATCAGAAGAGAATATCTACAAGAAATAAATGAAACAGAAATCAGTCTCTCCAATATCCTCAAGGATAGGGAAAAATGCGAAGCTTTCTCCCGTTTTGCAAAGGAACTATTCGATGAAAAGATATGCCACGAAATACAGTAGTCCTTCCCTTATTCTAATTTTTCCTCTTCTCCTATTCTAATATTTCCCCTCAAGCGTTCTTCCCACCGCACCTATTGCAGTAGTCCTTCCCTTATTCTAATTTTTTCTCTTCTCCTATTCTAATATTTCCCCTCAGGCGTTCTCCCCACTGACATGTGGATTTTCTAAATACAAATAACGGCGCATGCGCAACAAAAGACAAAGGGACAAAAGTGATACAGCAAATCTAGGTAGTGGGGGAGAGAGAAAAATTAGAATAAGAGAAGAAGGTTGCCATCTTGCCTGACTCGACAAATTAGAATAAGTGAAGGACTACTGTAATAGAGGAGATGGAGAATGGTTAAACCATTCACATTTCCTCACTACGAAATGAAATTATTTATTATTATTTATTATTATATATATTCTACGGCCTTGAGGCCTTTTACAAAGTTAACAAAAATAACATAGGTAACGCTTTGGAATAATCATATAATAATACAATTTTAAATAAAAATATATAAATATAGTAATGAAAGTAATAAAAAGTAATAGTATCATCACTGCAATAAAACAAAACAATTTAAATAAGTCAATGACTCATAACATAAAAGGAAAACCTATACTACGATCACATAAATTTTTTGCGCGAGAGCCTGATAAGATAAAAATAAAATTCACTATGGATCTAGTCACTTAAAAATTTTGAAATGCAAAATTTTAATTTAAAAACTGGAAATTTTAAATATATATAAAAATCTTTTTGCACATATAATAGAAATAAGAAACTAGAATCTAGAAATAATAAATTAATTAACTCTCTAAGAGAAATAAAAAATTTTTTTTAATATTATGTTTTAGAAGTTAAAATGGTTCGGAATCCACTATAAACTGTAGGTCCAAATGAAATAAGAATTATTAGTAAAGGAGATCGACTTATGAAAACTTAAAGCTTTGCACTTTTCTACATTTAAAAACAATTGATTTGTGTTGCACCATTCCATAATAGATTCAAGATCTTTTTGCAGATTTAAAGAATCTACATGAGAACGTATTAGTGAATATAATTTTGGGTCGTCTGCATATAACAGATAATTAGAATGTTTAATTACTGAGCATAAATCATTTATATATAAAATAAATAATATATATTAATTTATTTTTATCTAATTTATTATTGAAAAGTTGTACTTACCTTTTCTTGCGTTTGCAATGTATTTATAGCTCTGCTTCCTTTGTCACTTAACGATCCATCTTTTGTAAAAGGAAATACCTTGTCAAAGTTCTCCTTTTTCGAGAGATCGAAATTTGGAGCAATAAATATCTTTGGTATGCTAGCAAGATCAAATTGTGCGCGATCTACATAAAGTTAGGAATAAATGTTTTCTTAAATAATAGTTTTATATTTAAATTGTATAGTAAAGTAAATTAAATTTACCAATAGGACCATTGCTTCCAAGCGATTTAACCTTTCGAAGATTGGGGAAGTTTTGTAACAGTTCGTTGGGTGATGTAGGCCGATTCGTACTTGCATTCATACGCGAATGCTTCCTGTATCGCTGTGAATCGTTTACATATTTTTAATAGTGTAATTATTGCATTTAACATAACCAATATTTAAAAAATATTTGTTAAATTGTACTTACACGTGCGATTTTCTTTAAATAAGATTCAAAGTGCTGACGAGTAATTTCAGGAAGATGGGGATTCCGTGGAATATCAACCTTTTCGACAAACGAATCACCCCATGTTTTGGTTAGAAAATTAGTCTGTTTCCCTTTGTTTGGGTCATTGAGAACAGCGGGCAGATTCTGAACAGCCGAATAAACCGTCCATGACGACGGATTTTCCATAAGTTGTCCATTTATCTTTTTCTGCTGCTGCATTGTTGCGTGTTTCATGGCATGCGCCACATAGTCTTTATCCGAGACACCTTCCACTGGAAGACTACTGCATACACTGTTATAACCATAACGGCAGACAAAGGACCCACCTTCCCTTGAACAGTGTTTTTCACGTAAATGCCTATAAATTTTAAGATTTTTATTAAATGTAGATTACATAATAAATATATTTCATTATATAAACTAACAAAATTTTAAATAATTTGTTCGTTTTAATCACATTGATAGATCCTTTGCTGTGTTGGTTTTTCTTAAACGCACAACTTCTGATTTTTCTAACTGCTCTGCTACGATTAATTTATACAGAATGCTGGTTTTACCTATATTAAACAATGGGTCTGTAATTTGGAGACCTTTTTATTCTAAATACATTAACCTGCTCGAAAGGCTTCAACATCGACTTATTTAAATCTGGGTCACCTATTAGTTGTTTCTCGCATGATTATACTGCGGTTGCTATTTCTTTTAAATTCCCTACTATATCATCCCTCCATCACGAATGTGATTTACTTATCATTCGAAAAATTACATTAAACCTTATTAATTGTAATCAATTATCCAGAGTTTTTTCACCGCGTACTCAGCATTATGAATTGAGACAGCATCGTGAAATATACGAAAGAAATGCTAGATCTAGATTTGGTTTCCAGGCTAGTGTTGTTAGGCTTAGGCTCGAACGGAATTGTTTACCATTAGATATTAGGTTATTACAACAAATGGGAATGTTTAAAACTGCGATTCGTAATTAGATTTACAAATTTTAAATTTCTCGTTTTTCTCTTTATTTACTGTTTAACTTGGATATCAAAATATTAAGGTTTATTAATTGTTTATTAAGGTTTTTTTCTTGTTTTTATTATTATTAAGCGCATATTGTTATTTCTTTTTGTATAAAGGCTTTTCATAAAGGTTTTTTTATGACTAGAGTAATGTCGCTAAAGAATCTTTAATTAAATACAATGCAGTTCCGTTTGCAGTTCTAGCGGGGGCCCCAAAGAGCTCGCAATTGGACCCTTTACTATTTATACTTTTCATCAACGACTTCTGATCTTTGAATCAGTAAAATCACTACTTTATGCTAATGATTTAAAAATTTATTACTTTGTCAAGTCTTTAGAAGACGCTTTGGCAGTGCAGGTGGATCTTCATGCGTTGTATAGTTGTTGAATATTAAATTGTTTATTATTAAACTTAGAGAAATGTAAGGTCCTTAGGTATTGTCGATCGAAGATGACTTTAAATTTTCAATCCGTGATAAACAATTGCTCAACAGTCTGTGGATTCAATAAAGGATCTTGGAGTTATAATGTCCTCTTCGCTACCTTTCCAAAACTGTGTGTCTCAAGTCACCTCTACCGTGTACAAATAACTCAGTTTCCTTTTAAAAATTTCAAAGACCCGCATTTTATCTTAACGATCTACAAATCCTTAGTCCTTAGCCCTATACTAATTCTGCTATATGCGTCACCAATCTGGTCTCCTTACACAGCACGAATATCATGATATATCATTATCATTTAAAATTTATTCCATCCAATCGATTCACTCATTAACTGATATTATTCTAACCCTTTTGTTTTCTTTTTTCTAAACAGAATAAAATTCTAAAGAGGGCTAAATACGTATAGCTGAAATGTCAACATTGTCTTGTCAACATTCCGGAATTAAAAGAAAATACTTTTAAAAAAATATTTTTCACTTAAGAAAGATACGCAGAAGAAGATTTTGATTAAATATTCATTTAATTATAAGGTATTAATAAAATATTCAAGGTACTATTACTGGTGCTGATATCTCGAGTCTATTTAGTTATCGACAAATTTTATATACGGGTAGTCACTCGAAAATATTGTTTGTTCTGAATATTGTTATTTTGAGAATACTGCAAAACAAATTTTAGTTTCCACTCCATTATTTTCCGTTTAACTAGACTGTGGAATTCGTTACAGCGTGATGTAATTCTACTTGATTCGTATAACATTTTTGTACATGAGTGCAGGTGTTTAGTGCTGCGATATTACGATTAATTATATATTTTTGGTTTTATTTTGTTCAAATACCGTTAGAATAAAAAAAAATTGTATATTTTTACCACTATGGTATGTTTTTATTTTTATGTATTTTATAAAACTGTTCTTTATTTTTATTGTTATTTTGCCATCTATCACAATTTTGTTTAATATTGTATCATGGGCGTTTCCACCCATTTATAACTAAATAAAAAACAATGATGCAATTTACTAAAAAATTGTACTAGAAATCCGAAAACAAATTATGCGTCAAATGCACCAATCTTTCGAAGGTGTAAGTACAAATATCTTTGATCCATGAAATTGATGTACTACAACATTTTTTTGGATATTTATAAACAATTTAAAAGAAGTAACCTACGAATATTTGTAATCAATATATTCATGAGGAATAGCTAGGGCGTAACCATATATAAGGATTATTTTAATCTTATATATGTACAAAACAAGCTTTTACCTCTTTGAAAAATAAATAATTAAATTGGAGACTTTGTTTTAAAGATATGTACAATCATAACCGAACTGAATAATTAAACGTTTATATAATTTTTAATATATAGTATTTGTGTTAAAGATTATTTTCATTTTATTTGACAAAAAGATATTTGCATAAATCTTTGCGTAGTAATAATTATTATAAATTCTTCTCTATGATATATCTGCGAAACTATACTGTACATTTGAATATATAAAATGATGAAATAGTATGAAGCTAAATTCAAAAAGTAATAAACTGTTTCTTTCACTTGTATTGGGATCGACGGATATAACAATATGGTAGGTCATAAGCTCATTTTTTAACTTATTTAATTATTGTTCAACAATAGAAAACCTACCAAAATAACCTAATAAATTCAAAAAGTTTAAATAATTATGAACGTACATCGTTTATAATCTCTATCACGTAAGGTACCTTTAAATATTTGAAATGTTTACTCGATTCAAATAAAATTTGTTTTTCCAAGGTTTTTAATACCCTTTTAAAAATATTTATATTGTTTATGATTTATTTTAACATTTTAACATTCATTCGTAATATTCTGTCTGACAATATTAGATCGTACAAAGTCGTATTTCTGTTTTCATCTCGAAATCAGAAATTAGTTCCGGGAGTTCTGCATTACACGAAAAAGACCTATTTTTCACTGGTTTACAGAATGCATAGGCTACGGAATAACGTTAACGATAAGATAACGTGATTAAAGCAACGAATTTCCAATTGAATTGAATCCTTGATGTGGCCAAAAAGATTTAATAATTCAAAATTGGTTATCGTATATTTGAATAACATTTGTACGTTGATGTACGTACGTTCAAAACAAACAATTATTTACATTTTTAAGACTCTTGTTCTGCCAAATTTGCTGTAAACTTCCCAAATTTGGTTTCCTTATGCTGTCTGTCACATCGTTACACTCGAAAAAAGGAAATTTCGTAGATATTTGTCATTAAAAACCGATAAACCTATGAATATATTTAGTCATGGCTGGTGAATGGTTGAGATATTTTGGGTTACCTACAATAAACTCTGCCTCGTCTTATTAGATTATAGAAGACTATTAATTGTGATCTGAACACTTCTGATTCGTTTGCTGAGTTTGTTACTAGTTGTAGGCAATCCCAACTTCGTTTTTATGATCCTTGATCTTTTGAATCTTAAATCTAGTCTTTGCCAATGATTAGTATTACAGTATTATTATGTAAATTGATTAACACAACGTTTCTTTATATTTCTTAGTTTTATAAGTTTATTTATTAAGTTTTTCTATTATAATTCTTCGATCGTTTATGCGACAATATTTGTCTTCATTGTATAAGGGCAATAATGCCCGTGTAAAATTAATAAATAAATAAATAAAAACATTCTATGAGTTACAAAAAATGAATCGATTTCAATGACATTTATCGGTATATAGATTTCATATTTTTAATACTAATAATAGCTCGTTAAGAAGGCTTTCATTAAGAACGATTGAAAAAGAGACAAAAAAACGGTTGAAAGTAGCGAAATTTAATGATATTGAATCCTTTATTTGATCAATTTTAATGGAATTTCGTTACTTTAGTACTATTTTCATTACAATTTTAATCATTCTTAATACACGACATCTTACCAGGTGCCTATCAGGAATGTTCTCATAATAATCGTTTCTTCATAAAATATAAATCGGAAATCTTTGGATTCTATCGATTAAGTATTTTTATTTGGTAAATGGTTAATCTTTTAAAGTAGCTATTTCTTTTCATGTTTATAATTATTTTTTTAATCTTATATTGTTTATTAATGATGTTTTTCTTTTTTATTTTCAGTGTTTTATATTAGCATTATATTTTTCTTATATATTAAAACAAGTACGTCTTGCACTTGTTATAAACTTTTCAAAGCGCAAACACTTAAATTTGATTTAAAAAAAATAAAAAATTTATATAAATTGCTAGAAACTAAAAAATGATGACATAAAGATTTAGCAAATAAAAATATCATACAAGGTCGATTCTTCCTACCTTTCTTTCCAATTTTTATAAAAACTACAAAAGTTTCAAATAAATTTGTAAAACAAAATGAAAAATCAAATAATAATTTAAAAAATTATAAAAAATGATTAAAATATCTCTTTTTCAGCCTCAAGATTGTACTATAACCTAAAAATGTTTTCGAAAATTCGTCATCGCTTACGTGTCCGAGATCCACAAACAGTAATGTATAAAAAAATGCCTACCTGACAAAATCCTGGATGTGTTTAAAAGTGAGATTGGAGCAATGTTCGCAAGGCAATTGTGTCACAGGCTCCTGAGCCAAAATCTTCGCCATTTTTTCCAGCTGTTTAGCTTTCAACGTCGTCGTCGCCGCCACATCCTGGGGAACCCCGATTTCGACGGAGACGTTGGCACCGGGTGACGTCACCTTTCGAAAGCGAAATTTTTTTCCCGATAAAAAAAAATTCTACTTAAAAACTAAAATTGGAGCACTTCGTGACACGAAAATGCTACGACAGTACTATGCGCGGTGGCAACGTTTCTGTCAGCTGTCAGAGCGCTTCGTGCACCATTCATGCGCGAGGTCACTTCGCGGAATTCAAAAATTGCAATTTTTACAAATTTTTTTATTCATGTCCCAAAACTGTATGAAATTTTTATTTTTAATAATGAAAAAAAAATACATAAACTTAAATTATACGATTGAAACATGATTGTAAAATTAAAATATTTGAGTTTTTTTGAATAATTGAACACTTTACAGACGTTTCTGCTAAATATTTGCACGATTTACAGGCAATGTTAATGAGCTATCGTTATTTTTATCAAAGAAAAAGGTGGCCTTAAGGCACGCCAACACGTGACTGATATATATAGTCGATGTGTGCGTAATTTGTTGGCATGCCACGATCCTTATACTCTAATTACTCTAACTCGAAATGTACTTGTCGGGAATAATTTATTTTATGCGATGTCTTAATGGATTTTTGAATATTGTGAATTTGCAGGCTTTGTTGAGGAATGTTGAATCGATATTCCTGGAAAAGTGGAAATACTATATAGGCCATTTCCATTTCCAGGCAGCGATAAAAGTTTAAAGCTTAAATTTTTCTTTTATAAGATTTATATTGTTCTATTCACTAAATAAAGAGACATGTATTTTTTTGTTTTGCGAAGAAATTATTTTTTCTCGAGATACGAGCATTTGAAAATATCAAGGTAAAAAGTGGTTTATGAGCGAAACGGACGAAAAATTATATTCAATCCGTTATATTTTCCTCGAAAATCAATATTTTAGAATTCTGTTTTTTTTTAGTTTAGTAGTAATGTGGATATTTTTTCTTTGGGCGTTTGAAATTTTGAAAAGTATTGAAAAACAACAAAATGGCGGCTGTTTTCTGATTTTTTTAAAAAACTTAATTTTCTCGAAAACTTTTTTTTTATGTTGATGATGTAAAATCAAAAGTTTTCCAAATAGTCTCATGTGCGCTATAACTTTGTGAGCGCCGCAAGATTTTTTTTCGAAAAAATAGGCAAAGTAGGTTTTGTCTTTCATATTACGTTATCATTTGTTTGTTTAATTATGTGAATAAGGTTAACTTTTAATGAAATGAAGCATGAGAAATTAAGTAAATTAAAATACTTTTCTGAATTGATCTTTTTCAGTTTTTGCTATGTATGAACCACTTCCATCAACTTTCCAATGATGACATTTTTGAATATCTTTAATGGAACGTTTTGCCTTTCGTTAATTTTTTTGCTCTGAAAACTTGTAGTTAATCTTTTGTTAACCTATTAAGGACGGAAGATGCACATATTTGCGTTGATTTTCGACCTTCATTTTCAACAGGAAATAAGATTAATATTGACTTGAATGTGACCAACCCTACCATTTCCAAGTATGCTCTTTCAATTGTCGTGCTCAAAATTGCATTTAAATTGCTTTAAAAACCAATGTGGCGCATTTAAAAAAAAATGTACAAAATTTCGTGTGTTTCGTTGTTTGTGAATTTTTGCGAAGAAGTTTTGCGAAAAAATTAACCTTATTCTATCAATTATTAACATTATTGATGAAATTCGCATCTCTAGTGGTATTATTTTCACTAAAACAAAGGTCCAGGGATTTCGAAGTTGCTGATCAGCAATTTGAGGTTAGATTTTTGAAATTCAAGATGGCGGATCCAATATGGTGGACTGAAATTCAATGTTTATTTTTTTTATTACACTTTTAAAATTCTTTAATTATTTATAACATTTGTTTATTATATTTTTTTAGTTTTTTAAATCTTTGTTTACTGATAAATTTGTACATTACTGAACAAGCATGTTGTGTTGATCTTTGAATCTAAAATATCGATAGAAAGCTTCTATTTTTCACTTTTGTTTCGAGATTTTCATGAAAAGATTTTAGGAAAAATAATACCACTAGAGATGCGAATTTCATCAATAATGTTCATCATTGATAGAATAAGGTTTATTTTTTCGAGATATTGACGTTTTTAAGGGGTTAGGTTGATTCGGATGAAAACAAAAATTCCTAGGTGAAGTTCATATATTATTTTGTGGACTTTTGGTTGCAGAAAGGCATCGATACGGCAACATTATTGATACGAAAAAAAATTCACAAAAAACGAAACACACGAAATTTTGTTCATTTTTTTTTAAATGCAATTTTGACCACGCCAATCGAAAGAGCGTACTCGAAAATGGTACGGTTGGTCACTTTCAAGTCAATATTAATCTTATTTCCTGTTGAAAATGAAGGTCGAAAATCGACGTAAATATGTTCTTCTATGAGTTATCACATTAGTGTACCAACATTTACAACATTTTCGCCTAATATTAATTCTAATTTATTTGTTTTATTATTTCCACAGATGTTTTCGATATATTGAATGTCATGCACAATTAAACAAATGAAGATAACGTAATATGACAGAAAAAAACGAATTTGTCGAAAAAAAATTCTTCAGGCGCCCACAAAGTTATAGTGCACATAAGACTACTTGGAAAACTTTTGTTTTTATATCGTCAACAAACAAAAAATCGTTTAAAAAAGAAGTATGTGTTCGAGAAAATTAAGTTTTTTGAAAAATCAGAAAACCCCCTCCATTTTTTTTCAATATTTTTCAAAATTTTAAACGCGCAAAGAAAGAACATCCATATTATTACTACTAAACTCAAAAAAAAAAAAAGAATTCTAAAATATTGATTTTTGCGGAAAATATAACGGATTGAATATCATTTTTCGCCCGTTTAGCTTATAAACCGCTTTTTACCTTGATATTTTCAAATGCTCGTATCGCGACAAAAATTAATTTCTTTGCAAAACAAAAAAATCCGTGTCTCTTTATTTAGTGAATAGAACAATGTAAATCATATAAAAGAAAAAGTTAAGCTTCAAACTTTTTTCGCTGCATGAAATGGGAATGCCCTGTATAAACAAAAACATTAGACGATAAAAAGATATTGGATGACGTACCGAAAGTTTGAAAACGAAAAATGTCACGTTTTTTAAAATATATATTCGATAATATTTCAAATTTAATTTTCTCAAAAATGGAAAAAATGAGACTGAAAAAGATATTTTTTTAATATGATGCAACTTTTTTTTAGTTGTTGGGTTATTTAGCAATCATTGTAATATAATGATTAGGTGTAATCCACTACCATATTACTCAAATATTTCTTCAATAATACACCACATATTAACCCTTTCATTTCCAAAATGAGAGAAGCAGGTACGTCCACATCAGCTCAGTTTCTACAGTAAAAAGAATTTTTTTAATTTTTGGAAAATACATTTCCGACTATTTTGAAGTGTGCTCTATAGATTCTCGCCTAGAAAATGGCCAAAAAACGACTATTTCGGCATAAAATTTTTCAAAATATAAAAAAATTGCCATGTTTTGTAGGTCGTTTTTTTTTATTTTTAACGATTTTCTCAATTGAAACGGATTATAATCAATGAAATGCATGAAAATATAAATAATATACTAATAGAATATTTTTTAGAAGCAATGGCCGATTCAAAATGGTCGCGGAACGAAGCAAATAAAATTTTCAAAATTATTAATTAATGCAGGTAAAGTGTGTATGAAATTCAATGATGTGTACCGGAGGCCATATTGCATCCTCCATTTTGATCTTGTCAGATCAGAATATGTATGATGTTTGTAATTATCTAACATATATGTTCAACTTTGAAACACATTTATGGACCAACGAATCTTATACGAGATACGTAATTACATAAGGTGGCCATTATGGATCTGCCATTTTAGATTTATAAACTTAAAATTATTATAATTTTTGTCCATAACTAGTCAATATTTATATCATCATTTTAAAACTTAGAAAAACAACTTTCTATGATCTCTATTTCAAGGAATTAACAATTTTGAAAAAACGTGCTTCGTTTCGCGACCATTTTGAATCGGCCATTGCTTCTAAAAAATATTCTATGGGTATATCATTTATGTTCAACAATCGGTATCACTTATATGTATGTATTTCATTGATTATAATCCTTTTCGATGGAGAATATCGTGAAAAATTAAAAAAAAGGACCTAAAAAACATGGCATTTTTTGTTTATTTTTAAAAATGTATGAATAGTCGTTTTTTGACCGTTTTCTCGACAGGAATCGATAGAGCACACTACAAAATAGTCGCAAATGTATTTTCCAAAAATTAAAAAAAATTCTTTCTACTGTAGAAACTGAGCTGATCTTGACATACCTGTTTCTCTCATTTTTGAAAAAAAAATGGTTGATATGTGTATTATTAAAGAAGTATTTGAGTAATATAGAAGTGGATTACACCTAACCATTATATTACAATGGTTGCTAAATATCACAGAACCCAACTGGAAAAGAATTGCATCATATTAAAAAAATGTCTTTTTCAATACCATTTTTTCCATCTTTGAATTTTTGTCAATCTAAATTGTCGTGAAAACTAAATTTACAATATTACCGAAAAAAATGATTATATATTACCAGATTTTAATTTAATTAAAAGTAATCTAACAAAGTCTTACATTGTTTGTTTGAAGTGTGAATCATATCATAAAAATTGGTTTTAAACATTCATAAGTAATACATTATTTTTTTCTGCAACCGTTAACATTAATTAATTAAAATTCATATATGACTATTACAGTTGGTAAAGATGGTAAATGCAGGGAACTTCTGGTTTTGATTCCAGAACCTATTTTAATATGTATTTTTAAAATTAATTTTAAAAATACAGATTGATGGTAATAAATATTAGAAAAATATGACAAATCCGAAAAGTAGGCTAAAAATACTTCTGGAATCAAAACCAGAAATTCTCTGCATTTACCATCTTTACGAACTGTAATAGTCATATATGAATTTTAATTAATTCATAAGTAAGCACAATCGCTTATTCTAATTGATATGTGAATGTACTGTACTTAAGATATATGTTCTTTGCAAATTTCAAACCAATTCACATTACATATATGATTAAAAACAAATCTCGACATGCTGAATTTCGCAATCAGAAGTTTATATTAAACCTTTTATTACATCAAATTCGATGTCAATGTCTTGTATTTTTCCCACGAATGATATCAAAGTTCAAAGATTGACGTCAACGGCCTTCAATCATTACATTTCTTTCCGGATATAGCCAACATCTTCTCTGGTAGGTGTTCCTACCTATGATCCACCCTGAAGTCCAATTAAATTTGTAATAAAATATCAGATGGAAAAATAATATTATTCAATATTATGAAATACCTACTATTTGTCTTTAGAAAACTGAAAAGAGCACTAAATGTAAACCAGTTAAAAATGGTTTACCATGCACTGTTTGGGTCTATCCTGTTCTATGGTATTATAGGTTGGGGAGCAGCCTACGATAAACACGTACACAACTTAAATATACTCCAAAAAGCAGCCTTAAGGATTATCATGAATAAAAGCAGATACTATCCATCATTCGATCTTTATCAAGAAAGCGGTTTTCCTAATATTCGCCAGAAATATATATATATATGTTGCAATAATGTTTTGTGTCAAGAACAATATTCTAAGGGTTATGCATCATCATCAGCATCGAACCAGAAATGTCTCACTCCAGACTGCGGTTTTGCCTTATCGCAAAAAGACATCGACCAGAAGATGCTACGACTACATAGGAGCAAAAGGATACAACCTACTGTTGACAAGAGACTGTAATGTGAAAAATGCTACCAACAAACAAATTTTTTCTGTTATATCCAAGATTTCTAGGAACGAAAGTGATTCACTATTTCGATAAAATCAAATAATGTCTTTCAAAATTAGTCTATCAACTTGCCAATTGGGTAAAACTTTACTAAAATCAAGACGGAAAGGGGTGGGGGGTGGGGGGGTAGGGGAGCTGACACACTTCCTTTTTGGAGAAGCGTCGATACAGCTAAATGTGCAGACAGGCTTTCGAGAAGCCTTGCACTTATTTATGTATGTTACTACAGACCTAAAAGTTTTATGAAATTGTAAAAAATAGTGTAAGATTTTTATTCATGTTAAATATATTATTATTATTATTATATTATTATTATTATTACCATCATTATATTACTATCTACTGTCTATTTATGTAATATAAGATAACACGGAGAAAAAAGATTGGTGGTCCCAAGGAATAAGTAGTTAGCCTTACTAACTATACCCGTACCCGAGATAATATAAATCTGTTATATGGTACACGGTAGGATCGTCTGAATTTCTTGGAGAGAAAATTCATTCTGAGTGGCGTGAAAATTCACTCTCAGACAGCAACAATTTACTTTTTCCCTCTACATTTGCTCAATTTTCCTGTTCTTAAACCTTTTCCTATTATTAAATAGATACTAAACAAAATTAACATTTGTTCCAGATCGGAGATTAAGATGGACCGCTTCAAAAATACAGGCATTTGCGGACAACTCCTGGATAGTCGCCATTTGTATATTAATTTACTCGAAAAGAGCTATGATTTGTTGTACTTTGAAACTACTATTATAGCAATATTTTAATGAATCTCGATACCATCTTCTCCCTTTCAAATGTGTAAAGTTCAATATTTTTGTATGAACAGAGTATGTTATGATAACTATTGAAACGACAGCGTCCAAATATTCGCGATTATATTTCCGATTTCACTTTTAACGTTCGTATTATATGTAAAAATTGAAAGACACGAACCCTGGTAGAAAGATGTCCGGTTTTTTGTTACACTGTCCAGTTTCCTTATACCTTTAACATGGGAAAAATATAAACTGTATAGAAACTAGCCAAACACTGGATTCATTTTCTGCTAGGGAGATGCCTTATTTATTCTCGATAAACGATAATTATGCCTCAAATTTTCCGATACATTGCATCAAATATTTATTCTGAAAAGATATTTTTGTCACACCAGCTCGAAAATTCCATCTTTCCGCCCAGGAAAGAGGGCGAGAAAACGACCGATTCTCCCACGGTCTGATAAAGATGGGCATCACCGGGCGAGAAAATGTTTTTTTCTCGCTTAGAATCTATTGACAGTCTTTCATCGAAAAACAATCTTTCACGCTGTGAAGATCATTGAATGTGCTTCACGGCCTTGGACCACTTTACGGGCGACGATTATGACCCTCGCTGCAATGACTCTATTTCCGCCCTAGATATGTAATATACTATTTTTAATGTGACTAATGTCTTCATGTAAGACGTTTAAAAGACACTTGAAGACGTTGAAGCTTTTGAAGCGACAACGGATCAAATAAATGTATGGACAGCGTTATGTTTGTTCAATGTTAACAAAAATTTATTTTATAACAAAGTATACCACATTCAATACAAGACTATCGTGGCATCATATTATGCTTTTTAATTTTTAATTTTTTCTAAATTAACGTGGACATTTAACTTCTTTGGCTCAGTGATCACTTCACATCACACATGTCAGCAAAACAATGCTTATCCCTGTTTACAAAAACGGTCCACTTTTCTGGCGCATTTTTCGAATTTTTTTTTTTTATAAAATTGTCGATAGCTTTATTGCACCAAAATTATTTCCCCCAGGTTTCTTTTATGTTTACAATACTGTAGTTATGTTCTCACACTTTATAATAATTTTCGCGAAATTCCAACCCTTTTTTTGTTTTGAGGCTCAAAATCGATAGTCTTGCATGCGGTAATAGTAAAAAAGCCATATACAAATAAAATCGTTCAAAATATCTTGCTTATCAAAATAGGTCATGTACAAGAAAATCTTGTGATTAAAAATTCAACACTTCTGAGAATATAAATTTGTTTAAAAAACGCGCGAGATTAGATGTCGCATAATTACAGGATAATGTTGCGCAAAATAAATATTCGATCACTAACAAAGAAATGTCTCCAGAAACAAATTATTTACATTAAAACTTGAATTATCTTGCATGCATCTTCCCTATCCGAAAATTCGTTAATGTAGGATTATTCAATTTTAATAAAGGTTTAATATTATGAAACAATAAAAATCTAAAAGGATTGATATCCTTTAAATTTAAATAATAAATATATATATTGAATAACGTACAATAACGACTTTTCAGCAATAGAGAAATAACTATTTATCTGTATTTATGACAACTTATTAAAAAATAAGGCGTTATAAATAGACAATAATATAAAGAAATAAATGTTTCTTTCCTTAAAGGAGTTCTATAATATTAAAGACATTTCTTTAGAGTAGAGTGTTATTTTCGCAACGTGATTGTCCTGAAATTGTACGATTATATAAAATTTGTTCGGTCGGGTCAATTTGAGTCTTGCAAAGTCAGTAGATAACGTTTACGTGTTTGATTAGTCTTGCCACGTCTATGAAAGTTGAGGTTGTACAAATTGATGTTCCAAAATTTGTTTGACTAGGTTTTTTTTAACGTGGTTGCGGTTGTCGTTGCGTATTGTGTTGTAAAGCAATTTGCTGGACGAATTGGACGTTGCCCTGCTGCTGGGACTGTTGCTGTTGTTGCTCGAACCGCTGAACTTCGAGGGCTAAAAGTTTTAGTCTTTTTTCTTCCATCAGGTCTTCCCGATGTTTGTGGATGTAGTCGTAAACATTGGGTAGAACCGTGGCAATACAAGCTGATAAAGCGGACCGGTGAATATTCATATCTGTGGCTTCATACCTAAAGTACAAAATAAATTTTTGTAAAATTGTTCATTTTGTTCCCACATATATAAGGGAAAAATACCCTATTCGTCGTATTTAAAAGCAGTAGTGGCCAGGACACTAATAAATAAATTTTTAATCAATCTCTCTCTCCCTCGCCCCTCTCTTTCTCTCTCTACCTTTCTCTCCCTCTGTCAAACCTTTCCAGAAGTAATTTTAACAACTCAAAAAAAAGTTTTTTCGTAAAATTGAAATTTGGAGTATTAAACAGATACTTTTTTTAAAATGCGTTTCATAATAAGTTAGTTGAGGACCTAAATAAGGGTTTCTAAACTACACCTAACCATTTTTTATGCCCCATATTTTTTGTATACAAGTTTTTCCAAAACCATCCCACTTTGCCCCTACTTCCCCTATATATTACCTAAATTATTGACTAGAAACTTTGCATAAAGTGTTTAGGTGATTATTGTTAATGTTATGAGTACTTTTTTGCAGAAATAGGGCTGACTAGCTACAATTTATCGAAAAAAAGGTTTCAAAATAGAATCCGCAACTTTTTTTACATTTTGTATGAAAAACTGGCCACATTTTATTACTCACAAACTGACCAGGACACAAGTATTTTAAGCATTCATACTTACTTGTATCTGATAGTATTTTAAATTTGTAAATAAAGCCGATATTACCTACTGTTATAAATGGCAGATGTTTTGTACGTCTAAAAGCTTCTAGCTGTATGGATGAATAAAGATTGGATAAAACAAACCACCAAACAGTGCTATTGTATCAATTACTCATAAATACTAAAATGCCAATATTTTGAAACTTTTTTTAAGGCGATGAAAACTTATTTCCTAAACTTATGGCCAAATTGGGATCTGCGTTTATAGGTTATATAATTAGGATCATCGTTTTTTTAAGGTGCTAGTTTTGGTTATCCGTTATAAAGTGAGATTTTACTACGTAGAATTGAAAAAGTCGGATTTACTTCAATAAAGCTAAACTTGGCTAAAAATTAAGGAAATATATATTATTTAATTAGAAAATGGTATAAATACTATGGAATAAAAAAATTAGGTAGAGTACTATTAGTGAATGAGAGGGAAATAAAGGTAGTAAAGTGTAATAAATCGTAACCTATTCTGTTTTGAGTCATAAACGCATTTAATAATTTAAACGCGTCTAATTTTTAAAAGCTGATGAACTAATAGAAATTAAATACTGCTGCTAATAATAACCATTCATTGGTTTTCTTATCGTAGCATTCCACATGGTAGATCGTAGTAACACCATTATAACCGCCAATTGCAAAAATCATGTCGTCGATAACTTCAATGCCAAAATTGCTACGTGGGTTATACATGTCAGGAATCTGGGTCCAGGTATTCGTGATGGGATTGTACTTTTCACCGCTGCACATACGTGACATTCCATTGAAACCACCTTCGCCAAATATAATACAATTAAACGAAAAAATTTATAAATATACTATATCAGTCTAAAATGTACTTTTTCTGAATTATTGCAATTTTAAAATAAAAATATTAACAATTTCAATTAGACAATTGCATTAATATAAACATAAAAATTGTAATTAACAGCAAATAGTTTACCAACAACGTAAACGCAGTTGTGATACGTTATGCAAGAAACTCCACTCCTACGTGATCTCATGGTTGCAATCATTGACCACTGATTGGTTTGCGGGTCATAAACTTCAGCGGAATTCATACAATCCTGTCCGTTGAAACCTCCAGTTACATAAATCTTACCTGGCGAAACATAAAAATTACGTCATTAATACAAATACGTATTAAATCTGTTTTATGTATCGCCCTGACCAATTGTTGGCTATAGCAGCCAGTAGCGAAATAGTAAAAGCTACAATATTTTTCAAGATGTTAAGAGTCAAACTAGTCAAAATGTTTTTTTTTAAGTTAGTAAATAATCTTTTCAAAGGAAGAAATACCATTGATTTACCATTTAACGTTGTGGCGCTGGCGTCGGATCTTTGAATATTCATAGGAGCAATAAATGACCACTGATTTCGATGATAATCATAGCGTTCTACTGTATTTTGGCGATTGTATCCATCATAACCACCTATTGCATAGATCATGTCATCCAGAACCGCTACGCTTACGTAACACCTGTAACAATATTGACAAATATTGAATTTAATATTGTGAAGTTTAGTATCCACATGTTAATTAACCGTTGGTTCACCTTCTCACGTTCATTGGTGCAATCTCAGTCCAAACTTTTTTTACGGCATTGAAACATCTGCAACTGTTAAAGTAATCCATCCCATCGAAACCACCAATGACATAAATATGTAAACCTATGACCGCAGTTCCATGGTATGCTCGAGGACCGCTAGGATCAACCTCTTCGACCTTAATAAATTACCAACTATTTTGAAAGTACTGGTAGAAAATGTAACAATTTATTACATTCCTACAAAACGCCATAAATAGTTTTTTTAAGAACACATGAAATTTTAAATAAGATTTCCTAGATAAGAGATTAATCAACTATCCACTGAACACAACTAAAAAATTAGGAAACACTTTTTTTAAAACTGTTTGTACAATTTTCTATGGAATTTACACTACTGATGATTTCCCTACATTTTCTTTATACTGAATTATACTCGACCATCTTCATAAATGACATGATTCTTTAATTATGTAGCACTTTTTTAAAATAGATGTAGAATACGAAAGAAACATAAAGTAATTTGGATAATAAACCTCAGCCAACCTTCACCCAACGATCTGCTCTTGTATCGTAAGTTTCAATGAAGTTTGTTGGACACCCTCCACTCCATCCACCGATCGCGAATAAAATTTCATGTGGAACCCTCGGCCTTGCTAGTTCTGGAGTTGGTACGACTCCTTCACTTTGAGTGATCATTTCAAGATCGTACAGGAATTTCAGTGTTTCGATGATGATAGGTCTGCAAGCCTCGTTTCCTGATACATACGGATGATCTTTCACCTTTTCCAAAAAGAACTGCGTTTCCAACAAACCCAATCGTATATTTTTCATGAGTTTAACCACGTGTTGTTTACGATTTTCTGCATCATGGTCGATCCAACGAAGTACCAATTCCCAAACGGCTTCTTCGTTTTTCACGTTTAATTCGTCATGGCCAATTAGGGTTGTCAGCTCTTCAATGGGCAGATTTAGAACCTCTTCACTTCTTTCTGCAACCTGTCAATAGGATATGGAATGTTAATTGAAACAGTTCAGTGCTGTACAAATATTTTATTATGACTTGACCGACTTGTACGAAACGACGCATAACGTAGCGATGTGCGTCGTTCTCCAATGCTTCGCAGAAATGCACCCTGGCGAAACACATCACTCCAATACAGTTTTCCGGTTCCAAATTTTGCCTGAGGTAGTCGCAACAGAGATCAAGAATACCAAAGATACCAAAGTAATCGGCCGTAACCAGTAGTTGACAGACATTGTCACGATTTATTTCTAAATGACGCAAATAAGCGTACTCTAGAATTAGATTCATTATTTTGGTACTGATATCCGGCAAAAATACATCCGTCTTTTCTCGAGAGTGCAGAGTCGTTGTAAACAATGTTCTAAATGTTTTGGAAATTAACATTTTTTTTTTAATAATCGCTTATTAGCATCTGTAAGTTGGCATGAAAATACCTGAAGAAAGTACTGCAAGCTGATAAAATGGCCCGATGAATTGGGAAAATGCCACCATCTTCCAGTCTGAGAACTGCATCGCAAAGAAGATTATTTTGTCTCAAATCGTAAAGCGATTGCATCGCTTGAGTACTCATACAACGCCCGCCATTCTCGGCGATAAGTCGGGTATTATGTTCATCGATTTCATCCTTGTAATCTTTGACGTTGTTGTTCTGGTCCACGTCCATAGCAAACTCCTCCATGTAAAAATGTTCTTGGCGACGTTATCAAGAGCAAGGTTTCTCGTCGCCAACAACTGTAAATCATTTTCATAATTTCACGAAGTAAACAGTAATACCCTAACTAAATAAAAACAAGAATTATTTGAAACTAGGGTTAAGAAAGTAATACCATTCAATATCGAGCCAAACAGATTCACCATTCTCATTTCTTCTCACAATTTGATCGAGAAATTTCTCGTTAATTTCGAAAAAACGCGTGTGCTTTAAGCAAAGAAATTAATAAAATATAATAACGATTGCATGTTTTAACCTTATTGCAACATCGGATAACTGTCAATGTACGTCATCGGTGCAGGTTAGATGTCGAACTTGGGCTTTATTTTGAGAGTTGTTGTCAGAAACTTGAAATTTTGATGATTTGACGAAATGGACGCGGTCCGTATGGTGAATCGCGGTCGACTCCCAAAGACCGCATGCGATTTGTTGATTTGACGTACATGGAGCTTTCGACCACCGACAACCACGTGGGTTGGAAAAAATTTTGTGAAGCCTGTTACGAGGTCCGGACTTGTCGAATGTGGGAGGATTCGCGTGCTACCTAGATTAACTGTAATTGGTGGGATTTTTCAGCGATTTACCCTCGCAGAGACATAGGTCTTACATGTCCGCCGTTCAGTCAAAGACTGCTAATATGACAATCGACTGCCACTTTGCTTTAAAGAAAACCTAAATGTTGTTATTGATAATGTTTACCACTCGTATTGTTGTATTGACTTCTTCAAACAGAAATAACAAGGAGGGCGGGATCCATAACACATGCAAATTCTAATTGTTTCTGCAAATGAAATGCCACATAGTGCTTCCGAAGGGATTTTTCACGATAAAAAAAATGGTATTGCCAGAGTTTTCCAGAAAAATAAGGTCAAATGTGCCAAAATGTGCATTTTCGGCATCATTTCCATTGTTTTTGTAGCATAAAAGAATTTATTTTTGACAATTGCAGCATCATTTCTAAAGTATTTTTTTGTGCAGGAAATGATGGCGTGTTAATTGTGCGCTTTTGGCCACATTTCGAATTTATTGTACCAAAAGAAACTTGACACGGATGATTTTAAGATAGGCTTGATTTCTTCAATAAATATAAATTTTATGGGCTCTGCCTATCACTTGAAAAAAATTAAAAATTTCTTCTTTCTTCCTTCTTCATGAATTTAAAGATACTATCACTTTTTAAAAATAAGACTTTATTTAAAATTGAAAACATACAAAAAAAAATTTTTGTAATTATAAATAAAACTTAAAACTCTTTAAAAAATATATACAAAAAATAAAAATTAACTTTAAAAGACTCAACGTTTCGGACCTCTCGGGTCCCTCTTCAGGAGTCAATAATTAAAAACTGAGAGTTTTAAGTTTTATTTATAATTTTTAAAATTTTTGTTGTATGTTTTCAATTTTAAATAAAGTCTTATTTTTAAAAAGTTATAGTGTCTTTAAATTCATGAAGAAGGAAGAAAGAAGAAATTTGTCATTTTTTTCGAGTGATAGGCAGAGCCCATAAAATTTATATTTATTGACAAGGATGAGTTTTCCAGATATCGAGTGTTTTCGTGACCGAGTATGCTGTCAGATTTTTAAAATTCAAAATTGCAGATAAAATACAGCAACCGAGTTTTTAAAAATCAATGCATTTAAATAATGGTAATTGATGCAGAAGAAACTTTTTCTATAATTTAATACTATTTCTAATATTGTAAAAAGCGTACTATGCGCAGGGAAACGACTAAAAAGAGAAACTATTGTCAGCATAAATATGAATAGAGTCGATTACTACAACTCAAAATGGAAGTGTGAAGTTGATAACGAGAATTCAAACCATGTGATTTGGAAGTTCAAAAATTACGACACAAACAGTAAAAAATGATTAAAAGCTGCAACTAGTTAAATATTGACATTTTCTTAGCCAAACCTAACTTAAAAGCCTTTCAGTACATACTTAAATTTAATACTTGAACTTAAATTTCTTAAAGATTGTGGACTGAAAATCAAAATTTAAATTATGTCATTCCATGACCCATGTATTGCCTACAAATCAATATTCAAAATAACTCATTATATAATGTATCTCGTCATGATTTATTGTAATTCCAGTCTTTGTTGTAGCATAAATAAACCTCAGATTAGATTTAACATGTTTAATATATGTAAAATAATGTATATATGGTTCATTCCATATGAAAAGAAAAATGGCTGATTCCACTCGTAGTTTGATTAAATCTCAACGGTACGGGGCTCAAATTTTAGCATTTTCTATCTAGAATCGAAAGCCTAGTGGTGCTTTTTAACATTTTCAAACTGGTGGACACTACAGCAACATATGTCACACTACATTAAGACCTCAAATTTTGCAATTCGCCTCATTTTAAGGATAACAAAAATGAAAAAAACATGAAAATAACTAACTTGTAAGATACTTTCTACGCTTACGTCATTGGTCCTGAGCCCCTCTATGCGGAAGTGCATAAATTGTGTACGAAAAAAACTGCTCAGTACTTGAAAAACTGATCAATGAATTAATATTTATTCGCCATGTGGAAATTTCGGTAGCTTATGGACAACAGAAATCTGATCAGCGACCCCAGAAACCCTGAATATTAAAAATATAGTTCAATAGAGTCAATTTTGAAAATTTGGAGCCCATTTTGGATTCGCCATTTTAAGTTTGTTAATTCTGATTACAGATTCATATTTGGAGACCTTAGAAACAGTAATTACCCCGTCTTCCCCTACGTACGAACAAAAATTTTAATTAAATTTTATGATATTAGTTTAATGGTAATTAGCATGAGTTATTGCCATTTCACTAATCTAGACCTTGAAGAACCTGCTTCAATATTTCACACAATGAAAAAAAATAAAGGTAAATAAAATACAATACGCCAAAACGTTTCACTAATCAATATTCAATATAAGTTTGAAACCCTCGATAATTAACTATACCTTTGAAGTAAAATTTAACAGAGCCAAGAATGATACAATTGTATATTATAAATTAGGAGCAGGAACAAATGAATACGCATTTAATATAAAGTAGCTCTGTTCTTATAAATAACTGTTTTTGTACTACATAATATGAAGTAACAAAAATATAAGATATGTATGGTAGATATGTGCATAAATGATTCACAATAGATATAAAATGAACACAGCATAAAAATCACGATACAAATTCGCATCGTGACTATCACCTCGTGCTTACACGATATATATTTCATACTATCACTAAATAACAATAAAATATCCGCCATTAAAGTCTAGAATTAATAAACACGTAGTCAATAACAACTTCTTAAGATAATGTTCTTAATTTAAGGTTAGAAACTAAGAAAAGATTACGCATCATTCAAATATTCTTGCCGGTTCAATAAAACGTTCATAATCCATTCGCAACTAAAATTTTCATGACGCGTTTCATCTTCATCAATATAGTCATCGTCCTCTTCATCCAATTGTTCCAGTACTTGATCTTCAATAAACTCTTTTTGGTAAAGTTTCGAATTGGTTTCAATATTTGCACCAAGGAATGAGAGTGCCATTGTAGAATGATAAGATTCAACATATCTTCCTTTATCTGAAACATTGGATATGAAATTGTTCCATCGGTCGATGAATGTTTGATGGGACTTCTTCACTTGTTTTCGTACAGGTATTACTGGTTTAGATTCTTCTATTTGTGTCTGGGCGATTCCCGTTTGTTCTCCGCAGAGCCTAAAAGTCCAAGTAACGACAGCGAATGTTGCAGCATTGGTTGGAAAAGCTCGGATAATAGTTGAATTTAAACCACGAAAAAGACAAGAATAACCTTCTGCTTGTACTGATTTCCTATAGCAATCCATGGCATTCACGTACCGTCCTATTCCTTCCGCTTGCATCCTGGATTTGATGACATCCAATGGATATGATATTATCCAAGATGCGGTACCCGCCATTCCACCAGCGAAAAGCATATGCAAAGTGGAGATGGGGACAGGTGAATCTGACCTAGTCATTGCTTCATAAGTGAGAAAATACACTCCGTAACTAGGTGCTTCTCTTAAACAAGTTATTCCTAAACCATTAAAAATTCCTCGAAAACCTTCAACTTTGAAAATGTGTTTCAAACATTGCAAGGGACCAGAAAATTTCTGACTCGAGGCTTGTTGCAATTGCAATCTAGTTTTGGCCAATTCGATTGGACTGCAAACTGGTGCCTGTGCCAATCCTGCCACGGCTCCAGCCATAAAGTGACAGCTCAGATCACTGGCATTAAAGTGTTTTTGAGTTTGACCATATGCGCCGAAAACTATAGCATTCACGAGAGCTACTCCGGCCATAGGGGATGACATTCCTCGATAAAGTCCAGCCACCTACAAAATAAATAACAATGTTGATATTGTTATTGGTAGGAAACGAAAAAATTAATATTTCATAACTACTAACCGATTCTTGAGCGATCAGCTTGCGGAAACAATGCCAAGTTCCCTTGTACTTGGGATTTCGATGATCTTGCGTTTGAATGTGAACCTTGATGGTATCAAGAGGATATCCAACCATAATACCCGCGCAACCTGAAACACATTAAAATTTGGTATGTTAGTGTTAGAATGTCATTAATGAATTATTAGAAAGTTTGTTCAACTTGAAATTGTGGTTGTTTTTAGGTACAAATTTTAATTTAATTATCACCTAAACCCTTTAATTTGAGTAAGATCCTCCAGGCCTTTGAACAGACTTACGAAAACATGTCAAACTTATTATCCAGGCAGAATCTTTAACTTGGTCAGTTTTACTGTACTTTTTCTAGTCAGGTTTGACTTATACTTAAATAGCTTACAATTTTGAATTTTCGCTTTTGTTAATATCATCATAAATTATTACAGATAGTTGTCGAGGTTATGTTAATCATGTTTCAATACCACTTATCATATTTTGATACTTATATCGCAATGTCTACGCTACCTGTATCGACGTTTGAACCAAATATATGAACTTTAATATTTTCATATTATTCCTAAATACTTATCAGTAACTAGATAACTGTATGTCAACTTTTTCTTTTTTTTTATACATTTTTGCTACTTTTGACGTCAATAATATTATTCTCTGGATACCAAATGTTAATTTTTGCCTTTCGTCAACAATGTACTTCTCTGTTATGAGTTTATGTATTACAATTAACAATAAGTTTTTATTTTTTATGCTTCTAGTGAAAGGAATTTAATTTAATGGAATTAATTTATTGGTTCAAATAGTTCTAGGCATTTTCGACTTAATAAGACTGGTCAACTGGATTCAAGTATCACGAAGAAAAAGGTAGAAGTAAATAAAGTACAAAGAACTAAGATAACATTTTATAAAATGAACTACTAACTTTCATCTTCTTCTTGAAAACATTGTCAACAATTGTTACATTTTCAACACTTCCTTCGTATATGTAAAGTATGCATTTTTTAGTAGTTTTGTGAAATTTATCCATTGTTTTTAATATTTATCAACCTTAGAGTGTGAATCTTAGTTCAGGCTACTTATTTTATTTGTTTCAAACATTAGAAAGATGTGACGATTTAAAACAATTAGTTGTTTGACAATAAGGATTTGTATATTTTCGTAAATATTTAAACATTGCAATTTATCACTTTAGTTCATTAATTAGTGTTAGTTTATTATTTTGCAAAATCTGTCACGACAGTCTATTAATATCTTCATGACAATTTTTTAGCATATTCTTTATAGTTTCAAGAATAATTTTATCTAACCTCGTCTATTATCAGTTATAGTTCAATTATTTTTTAAATTATCCACTTATTTCTAGATTTTCTTGCGTACAAAAATTGAACGTCATACTATTATTGTCTTGTATTTTTCCAACATGTCAATCGAATCTCATTTATGATTAACAACAGTATCCTGACGTAGATTGAGATTTCGCAAAACACTCCGTGTTTTCTAAAGTTGCTAGCTCTTTAATTAGTTGGTGTTATTTTTAAATATGAAATTTCAAATTTGAAAAGCTTTGAATTTTTTTTTTAATTTTGTATTTATGACATAACTCACCTCCAAGACAGCCAGCGAAAAAGTCAAGAGCCATTTTGGATTAAGACTTTGAAAATTATCCTTTCTCTTGGAAATAGGACGGCCTGTTCTTCGTGTCTTTGATTTTGCCAGCGACACATCTACGGGGGTGTAATTATTACGGTTCACTCTTGAGACTAGAGTCATAAGCTCGGTATCCATGAAAAAATAACCACTTCCCTTTCGAACTAGGTTCTATTATAAAAAATTAATCAATACAATTAATACCTCTGCTTAAAACAAAAAATGTTTCATTTACTATTTCACAAAAAATAAAGTAAATATTTTGAAATTTCTCTTGCAAGCAAAATCTGATAATTGCAATCATCAATAAGCAGTCCAGATATTGAAAATCACTATTTACGTTGAGTTAATCATTATACCTTAACAACCACCGAGCCGCACTCAAATATATTATGCAATTTAAAAAACGATTCATAAATACCGATTTTGAAATTACGTACAATTACGACACACGTAAGATATCTCACACCTAATCACTTATTTCGTTAACAAAGAAAAAGCGAAATGTTCTCACGTGATACGTCATCGTCACATTTCCACTGGCACTCAAAAAGGCATTTAACTTCCACCCCACGGCAGATAAGGGATCGATATCAATATGTCGATCCTTTCCGTTACATTTTGTACTGATTTTGCACAACAGATTTCATACACATGGAATCCCTAATGAACTTAGTATAACAGTACTAGAAACTCCAAGTCCACACTAAGTCTTCAATCATCCGTTTCCCCGACTTTTAGAGCAAAGATCATCGCGCAGTATCTTGAAATATCCGTATAGAGAAACCATTAACACATTTAAAGGCACTTAATGTATCGATGTGTATTGTTGTTGAGGGAGATGTTAATAATGAACACATTGGATCACTTTTGCTTGCCAGGGTCGGTGCTAGGGTCAAACGTACAAAGCTGATAAGGAGCTACCTCGCGATTGCTGCCGAAAGATTGAACTCTCGATCATTTTGTTCGGGAAAGCTGTAAATATTTATCTCCTCGCCATTTTCACGACGTAATATTCCATGGTGGCAGAGAATCAGCTGAAAAACATGCGTACGATTCGTGTTTTTGCTACATGTTTTCAATGTTTAAATATCATAATAATAAACAGTGGATGTGTATTTCCCAAATCAAAATTTTGTTAACATAGATTATTGTCTCCATTTTTTAGAACTTAAAAGTAATTGGATGAGTTGTACAAATTTAGTATAAACAAATTCTTGATGCGCACATGTCGATAGTGTTAACAGAAATGGGACCGACAATTATTATTCAGGAAAAGGGATAGAAAGACAGAAAAGTTGTATAAATATATGATGGCTCATAAAACTTCCTAATCTTTGTGAATTTTTCTTCTTGTTGCGTGTACACTTTGCCCAACAAATGTATTTCCAAATTAATGTTGGTGGTATTTAATAACGTCATTAAAACGAGTCGTGATTTACCCACATAGGTGGAAAATTCTGTAACACGTGATACAATAATACATTTTGCGTTTCGCATTAAATTCAGCATAATGGTTAGATGTAATATTTGTTTCCAAACTAGACTGTTGAAACATTAATTACATGCAGAATTATATTATCTACGTGTTTTTCGAAAAAATGGTAAATACAGAATGTGACTATTTAACCCTTTTGTTAACAATAATATAAATATTACCTTATCCCATGAAGTCTCAAAGTAAAATTTTCCGTATTTTTCATCTTGCCTTCAAAATCTGGAAAAACTGGGAGCTGAAAAAGATACTAGCAATTATTTAAAATATTTTGTTATCTACGACCTTATAACAAAATCCGATGCATAGATCATTATGCGATTAACATTTTATGGGGTCCTATACTTAAAAACAGGAGGGAAAATGGAATTTCAAATTATGGTGGTGTAAAGCCACCTTCTTCACCTAACCATTTAAAATTTTTAATTTCTTTTGGAAATATATTCGTTTAAGTTTTTTCATTATTAATATTAGTTAATACTTTTAAAATGTCAAAGTGTAAAAATTCTACATAAACAAAACAGGTTGAATTGTCTAACAATATTGAGAATTTTGAAATTAAACACAAAAACGGACACTTAATCATACATAATCAGGATTATTTTAGAGATTCTAATGAATTTATAATGTATTGTACGTAATTTTAACAATATTTCACGAGTTTGCAAAATCGGTATCTTGAATTTCGGAAATTTGACGTCATTTCGTAATAAGCACCCTGAAGCTTTGTACGTTTTCACACGTATATTTCTCGTGTGATTTAAGATCACGGGATTGGTTCTCCATGGAAACTTATGTCACCTATTTTCAGGCAAATTTCGGAAGGATGAGCTAATTTATTGATCTCACTTCCCTGAAGCTCTATTTCCCTTACTCCCTCATGCCCATTTCATCTGCCACAATCCATTCATATTGTGTGGATAATGAGAATGGGAAAATGGAGGGAGAAACAGCAAATTGCCTTAATTTTGAACGTGCAAAAAGTGACATAAGATTAGCAATAAATTTATATTTTATTGAATCGGACATTTTAAATTTTCGAAATGTGACTTCAGATTCGTAATCAGCGACCCCGAAAACCTCCGAATAACAAGTGAAATGACTGGAAATTAGAAAATGTATCCGCCATATTGAATCCGCCATTTTAAATGTTCGAAATCTGGCTTCAGATTCGTAATCAGCGTCTCAAAAAAACCCTACACCAAGTTATGGTAAAATCTAACCATTTTTTAACTAATTTTTTTCCCGCATTTCGGGCACTTTTTGTGAATTTCTCGTCGCAGCGAAGGGGTTAATACTCTATCTACTCCCTGACCAAAACTTTAATAAGAATTTGCAATACCTTCAATTAGAACATACATATGGGCAAATCCACAGAACTTTTAACTTTCAGCCTGGCGTTACAAATTATCTAATATCGTCATACACCTGCATTATTTTTTTCCACTTTCTACAACTATACAAAAAACTTCTCGTTTAATTAGATGTATCAAAATGGTTTTAATAAAGTTATAACAAATAAAGAAAGAATGAATAATTGTGAAAGTGGCTGCGTATTTTCGAAAAATTCTCAACCCTTAATTATATTTTTTGGACGCCCCTTCAATTTTTGTTATACTTTTCAGTTTTTCAGATAGTCATACATATAGTATAACTATTCGTAGCAGCTCATGTATGTGTATATGTTTATTGAAACGTTACTAGACGTCCAACATGCGTATACCAGTTTATTTATTTTTTTCATTTCTCAGCAGTGTAATGAGATTTACTTGTGCGCCCTTTCAGGTATCAACAAATTGTCTAAAGCCATTTCATTTCTATAATCTGATAAGTGTGCAATCAGTAATGTGTAATACAGCAGCCATTATAAAGTCATACTCTAAATCGTTAACAATTGCAATAATTCGATTTTTTTAATAGCACACGAAACCTACTAAATATTTTCAGTTCATACCAAGTGTAAATTCAAGTCTTCGATGTACCTAACTAAAGAAAAAAAGGCGCGTTAAAGTTCCGTGCATGAATCAGAAGGAAATACCTTAAGATTATTTTAAATTTTTGTTAGTTCTAAAAAAAAGAAATAAAACCTGTTTGCAGGGGGTAAAGCACTATACTTATACGCTTTGGCCACCGTTGAATTTAAATCTGTGGTTCATATGACCTCATCAGACCTAAATTAACCCTTTAAGGCCCAGCGGTTTCGATTGAAACCACTTTTGTATTCGAACATTCATAACTTTGTCAAAAATTAATCAATTTTTCAGTTCTAAACGCCAAAGATCCACAAATTTATATTACTTTAAAAAAAAATTATAGTGCAATCAATTTACAACAATCTTATAATTATAACTATATTAAAAAAAAATGTTTTTGCTAAGGGTTGTTAAAAAAATTAAAAATTGTTAAATTACTTCAAGTAAGGCTCATGAAAATGACTACTCAGGGGTTTTTGGGGTCGCTGATTACGAATCTGATAGTTTTTCAAAACTCAAGATGGCGGATCCAATATGACGGACGAAAATATTTGAAACTTGAGCTAGACTCATGAAAATTAAATCAGATTAACTGAAAAGAGAAAAACTAACATCAGATTCGTAATCAGCGATCACATAAACCTCCGAGTAACGAATTTCAAGTGAATCCAATGAAATTTAAAAAAATCGTCCGCCATATTGGATCCGCCATTTTGAATTTTGAAAAATTAACATCACATTCGTAATCAGCGATCTCAAAAACCTTTAAGTACAGAGTATGACGAAAATCGCATCACTTAAATAAAGTCGGGCCTTAAAGGGTTAAGGGTATTTTAAGGTGAAAGCAGTCGCTTCGATCCTGCGGCCTTTGGTTGAGTTCGTTTTTTGTGAATCTGACTCTTAATCTAATCAGATCGAAGTTGAGAAAAATACATTTGTTTATATGCCTTTATATTCGTAAGATACAGGTGTACATAAAAAAACTGCACACATATGGACAAACGAACAGGCAGACGGATGTACGTACAAGATCAGGGACAACAAGTTTAATTTTTTATGATCTTTCGTATTAACATGTATTTGTTACCATTTTTATATGTTTATCATTTTTTGTGTGTATTAAATAAATGTGTTCACAGTTATTGTTATTTTTCATTTGTTTCCACGATTGAAGTTTGTTAAGTAATATACCAATAATTATGAAATAAAAGAACATTTTTTACGTTGATGACGTCATAAATTCTGTGTCCCAGCCTTAAAACGATTAACGAATATTAAATGATCATCTCGTATGGTAACTAAAAGTGTTCACCAAAGCTTGCAAGTGTGCTCTCATTTTTTTTTATTTTTATTTTATTTTTACAAAGTCAAAAGTTTTGTAGATTTGCCCATACGCTGTTTTATATAAAGTGGATTCGTTTTTATTAACTTATTGTTATTTATGCTAGATTTTGAGTTCCAAATTAATAAATAAAGTTGAAATACTAAATAATGTTAGTAAAACGTGTGTACTTCATAAATTCATGTTACGATTTTAATTTTATCATCGCGAGACATTTTAGCAGGGGACTTTAATTTAGTGAATAAACATAGTAGAATCGATAAGAAAGATTACTTCAACATCAATGGAGAATGTCGTTGTCGTTTTTTCTTTGATTTTTCATTTAAATTTAGTAAAATTAAATTTAAATGGATTATACATCATGTTTTTTAAGACCATATTTCTAAATAGAATATGAATTATGGACTCTATCTAAGTGCGTACTTACAGCAAGTATTATAAAAAAAACTGATTGATCATTCGTCGATAAAGGAGGAAATTTACTCTTAAACTTTCGACTTTGCATCACGAAGTCTTAATTATTAAAAGCCATACCACTCCCTTCTACGCGTCTCGGATTTATATTTAACAGACGCAGACATTGCGTGAGCAGAATGCAATTTTAAAATACGCCATACTCCGGTTTGCGGCTGTGATCAATAGTCTCATAACTTAATAAATGTCGGTATGAAAGAGAACTTTAACAGATCAACATTTGAAAGTCTATAAAATAATCTAAATATACCGGAATTAATTGTTAATTATATTTTATTTATATATTATTACTTAAACCGCCATTAAAGCTCAACCGAGAAGAAACTGGAAGAGTCCAATATCATATTTCAAAGTTCAGCCGCTATTTGTTATTGATTTTTAGAGACTCAGAACAGTATCGTAAAATCGAGGACATCTCCAATCATTTATTTTATTTTTATAGATTTCAAAAACACGTAACTCGAGTATCTTTAATAAACATTTTTGTTGTACCAAATGAGAGGTTGCTAAAATATTATTTTTAAAAATTTGCGTTATTCAATTTATTGAACTTTTTATTTTCTGTATTGAATTTATTGTTCTTTAAAGATATAAATAATTTTGTATATACATTATTGTGCAGTTTTAAAGTTCATGCAAAAAGAGGTTCATAAATTGATTAAGAAACAAACACAGTATATGCAAAAATCTAAAATACCTATATAACTTTAAAACCAGTATGTTTATTCTAAGTATAAATCTTTTTGACTAGTTAGTTTTCAATCCCTAAAAGTTGAATATGGTGACATAACTACTAATTTGGTTATTTCATAATACTTAACGTAAATATTTAACATAATAGAATGAGTGTCATGAAAATATGGTTCTTGTATGCCATTTCATTTTTATTACATTTTCGAATTTGTCTGATTCTTCAGTAGACATTTACTATGGATTAGGGTGTAACAATGGCTGGTGCGAGGGTCACTGATCATCTCCTTGATGAATTTTTGTGACTAATGCAATGTATAACGATAAATTCTTAGGATGTGTTTGTAGTACGTGAACTGTTTAAAATGTCAAGTGAAGGATTTCAAAAATGGCAAACATAGCTCACACATGGTTACGTGTATAAAAAATCAAAAAGATCTTTTATTTCTGCACGCAGTTACTCGATCTCGATGCCCCTGAGGAGGATCCACAAAAGGGTCGAAACGTTGGGCAAGAAATAAAAGATCTTTTTGATTTTTTATACACGTAACCATGTGTGAACTGTGTGGCCATTTTTTAAAATTTTCATTTGAATATAACGATAATCTCTACACATTTTTATTCGGGTCCATTATAATTCCGATTTTTATACATTTAATAAGGCCCTGATCAGAATGGTGCTGTATTGATCATAATCTGACTATATTCGTAGTACTTTTTCAATCTGCTCTACTTAAATTTAAAAAAATTACTCTTAATCTGCAGAAATATAAGGAATCAGTGATCATGATATAACAATGCAAATCAAGCCCTGATCATGTCCTTAGTATCTGATAAATTTTTGGGAATATTACATTATATATCAAGATTAGGCCTTGAGAATATCTTTAGTACATTTATATTCGGGAGTATTATAATAAACAAAAAATTTATTCTGATCTTTATAGATTTATTAAGGTCATCATCAGAATGTTGCGATGCTGATCAGCACCTGATTATATCCTTAGTACTTGTTTATTCTGATCTACTAAAGTTAATAAAAAAGAATCATATTTTTAGATATTTAAGAAGTCTTTGATCAGGGTGTTACGATGTAAATCAGGTCCTGATCATGTGCTTCATACCTGATGAATTCTTGTGAATATTGTAATATATTCATACATGTAACAATAAAAAGTAGGTGAGTCTTGAGCGTATCCATTATACATTTTTATTCGGGTGTATTATAATTAACAACAAATTTATTCTAATCTTTATATATTTATTAAGGCCCTGATCAGGATGTTGCTATGCTTGTCAGTGCCTGATTATATCCTTAGTATTTGCTTATCCTGGTCTACTAAAATTAACAAAAAATGATATTCGTAGTTTTAGATATTTAAGAAGTCCCTGATCAGAGTGCAACGATGTAAATCCAGTCCTGATCATGTCCTTCATACCTGATGAATTCCTGTAAATTTTATAATATACACATATATAACAGTAAAGAGTAGATGAGCCTTGAGTACAACTTTGCACATGTTTATTCGGATCTATTATAATTAACAACAAGGTCATTCTGATCTTTATAGATTTATTAAGGCCCTGATCAGAATGTTGCTATGCTTATCAGTGCCTAATTGTATCCTTAGTACTTGTTTATTTTGGTCTACTAAAATTAACAAAAAAGAATACTCATATTTTTAGATATTTAAGAAGTCCCTGATCAGGATGTAACGATGTTAATCAGGTCCTGATCACGTGCTGCATACCTGATGAATTCTTGTGAATATTGTAATATACACATATATAACAGTAAAGAGTAGATGAGCCTTGAGCACATCCATTATATATTTTTATTCGGGTGTATTATAATTACCAACAAAGTTATTCTGATATTTATAGATTTATTAAGAGCCTGAGCAGAATGTTGCTATGCTGATCAGCACCTGATTATATCCTTAGTATTTGCTTATCCTGATCTACTAAAATTAACAAAAAGGAATGATATTTTTAGATATTTAAGAAGTCCTTGATCAGGGTGTAACGATGTTAATCAGGTCCTGATCACGTGCTTCATACCTGATGAATTCTTGTGAATATTTTAATATACACATATATAACAGTGAAAAGTAGGTGAGTTTTGAGCGTATCCATAATCTATTATACATTTTTATTCGGGTGTATTATAATTAACAACAAATTTATTCTGATCTTTATAGATTTATTAAGACCCTGAGCAGAATGTTGCTATGCTGATCAGCACCTGATTATATCCTTAGTATTTGTGTATTCTGGTCTTCTAAAATTAACAGAAAAAAATACTGATATTTTCAGATATTTAAGAAGTCCCAGTGTATAACGATACAAATCAGGTCCTGATCATGTCTACTGCTGGATGAATTTTTTTGCTGATTAAAATGTATAGCTGATGCATTAAACATCAAAATTTCCCGCCAAAAGTAGGTGTCGCCAGCATTGTCTCGCCCCTGTCGTCATGATCGTTAGTCGTAGCTTATAGCATGGTAGGCTAGGTGGTGCAGGCGCAGAACATCAGCTGGATTCCGCTAAATATATACCAAACACACGCGGTTCCCGTCGGGACTTTTGTGGCAGTAGTACTGCCTCTGACACTGTTTGACGTTAACCTTCGTTCCTTCTCGGTTCCACGACTTAGGAATTTGTTAGGCTCCTAAGCTCATGTAGTTCTAGATTGCTAAAATCTAGGGTGTCTTCGATTTTTTTATTTGTGTCTTCAGGAAAAGAAACAAGGTGATAAGTGTCGTTTACAGGGATAATACTAAAGGAATTGGAAACCAAACCAACGATGCTGGTATTCTTGCACTGTTTCAGATGATATACTCAAGGTGATCTTTAGGGTACGTGGAATTTCGCATCATTTCATGCATTCTGGCTGTACTTCTAATAATTCTCAGCTAAACAATTTCAAACATCAATTTTTTCAAAATAAATATTATTTTAAACGATTATAGTAAAAAATGGCAGACAGTGTCAAAAAAACCGTTTTAAAACTGAAATAATGGGGTTTAAATAGTTTATTGATCAAGAGCTTTATAATTTTTTTATGTCAACATCATTAAAAGATAAATGAACATACAATGTCACGAATATCAATTAGAATGGTCTAAATTTATTAGAATTTCAGTACTAAAGCGATGAGTTTTTAGAATGGTTGCTTGTCAAGAAATTTAGTATTTAAATTACAAAATAAACATTTAAGGAACTTACCGCTATTAAAAATGTAATATAGTTGGTGACCAAATATCTTTTTTCTAATCACATAATGCAAATAAAAAATAACACTGTGTCTTTTTTTATGTTATTTATTAAAACCATAATCTGAATCCCGATTTTCTTCTAAAGTCGAATATTTCTTTACTAAAAATTATATTTTGATTTGTCAGAAAAACTGGACTTTTAATTACGTAAATGCATGTAAATTTCTTCTTGCACATTACACTGAACAAATCTTCTGACAAAAAATTCCATGAGGGTACCAACATGATATACTGTAGAAATTAAAAAGTTTTCTCTATTTTCATGTAATAATTAGAATACCTGTACCCAAATATCCTCCTCAATATGGGCATTTTTTCGAGTTTTCTCAGTGTATGACGTCATCTGTCATCTACAATACAAAAAATATTGTTTAATACCTGATTTTAATGTGGTTGACGTTTCATAAGTAAGCTTCAATTTTTCGCAATAAAATGCCGGATCGTTTATGGTTATAAAACTCCATACAAAGTGAATTGGGGTTGACTATCGATTAGTATATAAAAAAGCCCGGTAACACCATCGACAAACCTGAATTCTTCTGTGGTCAAAACGAATTTTAAATGATTGTTTTCAAGCAAAAATAAATACAAATAAAATAAACTATTTCTATTTTCTACACAAATTCTTTAATTTATTGCAAAAGAGAGTTGTAATTATGAGCTGTTGATTGCATTACCGCCAGAAGAGGATTTCAATTTAAAAACAATTCGATTTTGAAAACCCATGATTGTCTTTCAAATAGATTTTACCATGTAATTTTGTTTTCTCGATAAAGCACATCTCGACTATACAATTTCGTATTGTTTGAGATACTTTTTGTAATTTGAATGCTTTCGAAAAAGTAGAATATGTCTATTGAATAATTGATAACAAAATATTACAAGTTTATATATTTATTTCATCCAACTATTAATACAAAATTATGAAACTTATTCTGCCGTAAATCTGATATCGACAAAGCTCTCTAAAGTAAAACTTAGAGTGCATTTCCCCTTCTGTACATAATAGTAATATAGTAAGTAGAGAAACAGTTTATAGAATAAACAAATAATTAAATATAATATCTATAATTTATTTCCTATCTGATATGATGCAAAAACCTAACTGTAACTTTTCTATTTTTATATTAAATGAAAAAACTTTTGTGATTTAAAAATTTGTATTTAAAATGTACATTTTCAAAATCAATACACAGGTAGGATTTTTGTGCAATTCTTCGATAAATCCAACCAATAAATATTTGATTTTTTTTAGAATTGGATAGAAATTCTGTTCTAAAATTAATTACGGTTCTATCTACATTGAAAGTTATTTTTACTTCGCATTGTTACGTGAAACAATTTGTTTGGTAACTTGACTGATTTTCTTATAAGATATATTTTAATTAGGAATTAAATAAATTATTATGTACCTTATTTTATGTAATAATTTACTTTGCCCTTTTATTTATTCCCTTGGAATGTGATTTGTTAAAAAACTTGTTTAATACGTAAGACCATCGTTTTAAAAAAGTATAGAAAATTCAATATTTTTTGTATAGAACTATATACTATTCTGAAGAGGGTCAAAATAAATGACCGAAACGTTAATTGTCTAATTTATTAACACCAATTAAATCTGACATAAAATACAAGAAAAATCAAGAACATTTCACTTACGAAAGAGTCAGAAAAGAAAGAAAGATTTATTTATTTTTATATGGTATAAGATATTTCATAATTGTGTATCTTGCTTAAATAATTACAAAATAAATGTAAAATACATAATTTAGATTTAACTATATGTATACTAAAATTTAAAGTAATCAACATATTGTCAATCAGAAAAAAATAACAATTTTCATTTAAGAGAGTTCTTAAAACGTTTAAAGAAAATTATGTTTCAAATAAAAAATACAAATTATTTTGCTAAAAATTCGAAGTTATTCGTATTTTTTTGCATTAAAATAAAAAAGAATTTCTATTTTATTCGAAATAACCTCTTCTTTTGATTACTAATTTTATTTCGGATCAACAATGTAATTAAAAATTTAATTAAATTAAATAATAACATCTTTTTGCTTTATACCTTTATTTTGGAATTAATTACTGTATTGAAAAATTAATTGTTCGGCAGATATTTTGCGGACATGAATCAAATTTATGATCTGATACATCATAAAATACTTTTGTATGAATTTTGATTGAATTTTTAAAGGTAAATAAAGAAATGTGAATATCTTTCAATCTTGTGATCTATATGTGTTATTTTTTTAGTTTATTCGTATGAAAAAGTCGAGTTAACTAATTATAGAATTCTATCTCAAATAAAAATGTGGATTATGAATTTAAATCTTCTTTTAAAACCAATGTTTTTTCATTGTAAAAGAAAGTATTTAAAAAAAGCAAATTTAAAAATTTTTCATTCATTATGGATTTTAATATTACTTCAACTTAACTCAAACGTATTATAAAACATATAAATTATTAAGACGAGTTGACAATAAAGTTAATTTAGTCTCGAGCATACGTCAGCTACTTTATATTTAGACCTTTTGATTTAAAGACCAAATGTAGTTAATCAGGTATATCTTATTATTCTAAAAATGTTAATCACAAAATTGGATCCAAACTATGAAATAATAAATTGTTATTCCGAATTTAAAGTTGTTTGACCTGTAATTAATAATATTTGGTGTTCTGAATAACATTAATATACTCCATTAAATAGTATTTTAGCAATTACTAAAATGAGTACTATAAACAAGAGAGTTTGTATAAAAACAACAAAACATAATTGATAAAAAAAGGTTTGGTTAAGATCCTTCTAATACTCCATTCGATGAATTGATTAAGCGAAAGTGACTTTTTCATTTAATCCCAATCAAGTATCATATAACAGTCTGAAATTTCAATGATACCAATAATGAACTTAATTTAAAATGATATTCAATCTTGTTTCGAATATCAATCGATATTGTCTTGAATAACTAGAAATAGTTATTTATTTAGTAATTTACAATACTATTTATGATTTCCCAAAAAGTAAGAATTTAGTATGATATCTTTGTATTTAGTATACAGTGAAAATGTTAATATTAATTACTATATACTAAATCATCGTGTCAAAATATTAAAAACGTTTAATAGATTTTTCGCATGTTCATTTAGTAGATTTAAGTAAATATCTGAATAATAGCAGGGAAATAAAAAATTTAATTTTCAATGTATTAAATAATCTTTATCTTTTTATATCGATATTCATGAGAATGTGTAAATAATCTCGCAACATTCATCACTATCTAAAAACTAAAATATTTAACGTGTTTTCATGAGTAATTAAGCATATTTCGTGAGATATTCGCTTAATTATACGAATGTTGGTGCGTCATTCTGATTCGCCTCAAATTACATTAACCCTTTGCGGCATACATTTTTCTTTACACGGAAAACAGCTGAAAATTGTTACTCGGGGGTTTTCGGGGTCGCTGATTTCGAATCTGAAGTCAGATTTTGAAAATTCAAAATGGCGGACCGAAATATAAAAAGTGGCTCGATCTCAGCGAAATTTGTTACTTGGGGGTTTTCGGGGTCGCTGATTTCGAATCTGACTTCAGATTTGCAAAATTCAAATTGGCGGATCTAGGATGGCGAACGAACGTAAAAATCGAGTGTTGGATTTTCTTGAAAATTGGTACGTTTTCTCGATCACCGATGACAAATCCAGTGTCAGATTTCAACAATTAAATGTGGATGAAATTAAAACAAATTTTGGTCAGCCATCTTGGATCCGCCATTTTGAATTTTCAAAATCTGACTTCAGATTCGTAATCAGCGATCCCGAAAACCCCGGAGTAACAAATTTCGTATAGATCGAGCAACTTTTCATATTTCGGTCCGCCATCTTGGAACCGCCATTTTAATTTTTACAAATCTGACGTCAGATTCGAAATCAGCGACCCAAAAAACATAAAATGCTATAGTTTCATGCAAATATATATAATTGTTCAATCAAAAATGAATTTTTTCTGAAATTATTGATATTTTTCCGTGGTTATTTATTTATAATAATTAAAAATTAACGATAATTGATAATATGTAACTTTTTTTATGATTATATACATCTTATTAACATAATTAACTCAAAAACCCGATTGCTTAGATGAAAACAGCCGAATAATTAATTAAAAACTGAGAGAAAATAGGTGGGATGCTGAGCATCCCACTATGCCGCAAAGGGTTAAAGGGTCAAGTTTACGCTTATATAAACTCGAAAATTATACAAATTCTATATATAAGATTCTACACTCAAAAAAAAATAGTTAAAATAACCAGAAAAGACGATTAAATAGGTTCTTATTATTTTTCTGGTTAAAATAACCAGAATTCTGGTTGGTTTAATCAAAAATATTGTTGGTTTAACAACACAACAATTATTTTTCTAATTAAACTACTCAGAATTCTGGTTATTATAACCAGAAAAAATAATCGGGTCCTATTTAACCAGAACATTTTTTCGAGTGTACTAGTCGTCACCAGAACATTTAGTGCAGGGACATATTGGACGGGAAAGAGTAATGTTGAATTAAATAACAAAAGATTAGAATTAGTCAATATTTTAACACTTGTAATTTCAAAAACAATCAGGGTTTGATGTTAACACCAATTGTTCTCGAGTGTCATTTCGAAAAAATGGAAATATGAAGAATGACGCAATCTGAAAATTCGATTGTATGGCAGGAAAATGATGTGAGAAAATCAATAAATTAATTATTTCGATCATTAAATATCCTTCGATCATTAGTTATGGAGGAAAAATTGAGATTTGACCGAATGAACGTTTTTGTCCTTATCCCTGAAAGAAGTGCGCACTTCGAGTCATGCGATCAATAATTCTTGTGTCTATGAGACAACGTGGCTGCTATTCCAAGTGTTGTATATGCTGCGTTTCAATTGTCTCGATGAATAATTTAACAGCAATTGGTGTGGACATGTAATGTCTTTGACTAGTAAACGTCTTTCTTAAATTAATTTTAATTCTCATAAATTTGTGGAGCAATTTAATTCATATTTGAAATGTCAAAACCTCCATTATTGGTTTACCTATGTCTTATTCGAGAAAAAACTGTACTTTATGTTCCTAAAAAATTTTATATTTTTGATTCAATACGAAAACATTTGAAAAATATTTCTCACGTTCTATTTAGTAGGATTGCAATACATATTATTTTATGTTGTGACATATAAAGTAGAAGAGAAAAAAAAACAAACAGGATTTTAAAGACAAAAATTAAACTGATTTTTTAGTTTGGTTTGGAGCATTTCCAATTCATATTTTTACTTATGATCTACTGACGTAATACTCCTTATATTCTGTAGAAGACTTTAAATGTAATTAAATGTTTCTTGCATAAATGAAAATTCTTTAAAAAGAGTACACTAAATTCGTAAAATTATCAGATTGTAAATAATGCTTATAAATATTACAAAAAAAAAATCACAGTTAGTGAATTACGGTTCTTTTAATAAATGTTTTTCTCTGAAGAATTTTCACTTATTCTTTAATATATAGTCGAAGAGATTCCATTTTTGAAATCCTTAAATATAATTCGAGAGTAATTCTAAATCATAGGAATTCATGGTAAAAAATACATCATTTATATAGATATTAATATAAATAATCATTACACGAATCTTTTGCGGGCTTATATCTGACATTTCCAAGCGCCCTCTGTCGAAATCATATCGATTCTTCAAGAGCGACCTTTTTTAAGGAAATTTTCAATGAAAATGTGAAAATTATTAACTTTAGATGTTAAATATACGACAAATATGATTCAGCCGTAAATAATGCATTTACCATCATTTGATTCGTGTATTAACTATTATCATAAAGCCTGCATTAATAATAATGTTATTTTTATATCGATATTAAGATGTCTTGATGACACTAAATGTTCAAAGAATACTAAAATTCACTAATAATAGAGTTTTTTTTGTTAATTGAAATGTTGCTTTTAAATTGAAATATGTGAAAAAATTATCATAAAATCATTTATCACAAGATGTTGTTTCTTACCTGACTCAGTTCTGCACCTCTCCTTGGGTTAAGATTATAACAAATTCCAAGCAACATTGTTAAACCCGCACGGGAAAAAAAATGGGAGATAAAGACAGATGATGGAAAAGGCTGAAATTTGTGTGAATGAAGGATGGATAAACTACATTTTCTTTGAATCTGTATATTCACCCTGTCAAGTATACATTTTTTCTCAAATCGAAAACTACTTTTTTTTTTAACAAATTTCGTTACTCTATTGTTTTCGGAATCGTCGTAGATAGCAAGACTGAATATTTATAGAATTAGTCAATTTTACTACATCATGTATTCGGAACAAAAATATTTTTCGATCGCAAAATTCAGGAAAAATTGGACCTTTCTTAGTTACATTAAAATATTAAAAAATCACAGGATTAGTATTTCGAACCCTCCCTCCTCCTAAATATCCAGATTAATTAAGATAAAGTAGTTTATTAAATTCTGGATAGCCAGTATTTAAACCTGTGTTGCAAAATTGTAATTAATTTTAAACTAAATTTTTAAGAAATAAATTTTCATTTTTATTATTATTACAAGCAAATCAACCTAATAATGTACGTCATGCATTAATTTATTTACATTCCTAAACATGTTATCCAAGTGAGTAACAAATAACCTGAAACAAAAACCTGTAACAAAACTAATTTGTATTTAAGTATGGATATTTGAAAAAAGAATTAAGAATTCCGAAAGAAGAATTACGAAATTTCAGAAGAGAAGATATTCCAAACTTGACGTAAATATTGAATTTCTAAAAGACAATTTCACTCACCTAATAATGTAGTTTTTGAGAAAAGCTAAGTGGTAGAATGAAACTAGGGAATTAAATTTCAGTGAATTTAGTGATTTTTACTTAAAATATTTTTAATTAATCACTGTGCTTTTAAGCTAACATACAACATTTTTCAGGTTGCGTAATGTGTTCTAAGTGATGACTAAATATAATACATTCTAAGTAATGTTGGTCGAATAAATTTGAATTTTTTAAAAATGTTGTACAACGTTTTAAAAATGATCTAATTATAATTAATCATAACTCCCACTAATTTTGGTGTATTTCATGAGGGCTGAAATATTATTTTCATAATTTAATTGTTCACGGCTTCATGGATAATTTTAATATTCTTAATTAATATTAAAAATTTAATTCAGTGAATTAATAATAAATTCATTTGTTCTTAAATTTAATTAATGGGAGAAATGAAACATGAGTACCAAAAATTATCTCCTTACTTTATTTTTACAATGAAGGAACCAATAGAGTTATTTCAACCATTTTAGATGGATAATGCAAGGGTTTACAAAAAAAAATTAAATTAAATATTTAGAAATAAATAATACAATGATAATGATGTTTATATCCTCCCGTTTACTACTTCCCGATCGTTAAATATGCAAAATAAATAACCTCCAAACTACTTCAGCTTCAGAATAAAATAATCATTTTAATACTACTGAACAGTAAAATAGACGAAATAAAATTGATTAAATGAAAATCAGCTCCTGTTATAGTAAAAATATGTCATTTAAGAACCTTTTACTTCGACCCAGACCTTAAGTCTGGACGAAGTATTGAATTTGGTCACCTCGGGCAAAAAAATTACCCTATAGTTTTTCATCAAATGTCCACGTTTCAGACCCTAAGGAAGCCAAAAAACGAAAAAAAAAATTTGTGTCCGTGATCTTGTACGTACGTACGTCCGTACGTCCGTACGTCCGTACGTACGTCCCGTTTTTATGTCTCGCGATATCGCGCACACGGTAAGGCCGATTTAAAATTTGCTGCTATATTTCAGTTTGGCATGGTAAAACGCAGATCTGATTAGTTTTTGGAGTATATCCATACAAGATTACTGGATGGTCGGTTAAAAAAACAACAAAAAAACAAGTTTTTTGCATTTTTCGTTTTGAAATACAAATCACACAAAAAAATGTTTCAAACAAAAAAGATAGAGCATCGAATTCTCTACAAAAAAGGTTCTATACATTTTTTCGAAAAACCAACAGTAATGTCGTAAAAACGAATAAACATGAAAAAAATCACTCATATATAATTAAGCATTTCCTTCAGTTTAAGTCGCATTATAATACTCCCGAAAGGGGGGGGGGGGGGCACACAAAAATTTTCACTGTGATGATGGTGTCGCGTAGCCAAGGGGAGGTAGTGGTGGAGAGAAGGCTCGGGTGGGGGGTCGCGCGGGGGGGGGGGGGGGCAAAAAAAAATTTTTGCTATGATGTTGGTGTCGAATAGCCAAGGGGAGGTGGTGGTGGGGAGGGGGTCCGGGTGGGGGGGGGGGGAGAAAATTTTTTTTACTGTGATGATGGTGTCGGGTAGCCAAGGAGAGGTCGTGGTGGGGAGGGGGTTTCGGGGGTCGGGAGGGGGGGGGGACATATAATTTTTTTTGCTGTGATGTTGGTGTGGAGTAGCCAAGGGGAGGTGGTGGTGGGGAGGGGGTCCGGGTGGGGGGCCATAAACATTTTTGTTATGATGTTGGTGTCGGGTAGCCAAACCCCCCCCCCCCCCCCCCCCAACTTATAGAAGGTAATGTTATTGGAACTATTTAACAACTGGTATAATGTGGTAATAATTCAAAAACATTCGCTAAAGCTCGTGAAAGTTAAGGATTTTTATGGCGGCGAGTAGGAGGGATGCCAAGTGAGGCGCTAGACTTGATCAATGTTTTGGATGCATCCGTATGTTAATGGGGGGGGGGGGGCATAAAAAAATAAAATGTTATTTGTTAATGCGGCAGCTGATATGTTGGATTTGAAATTACCTAACTTATTTTTATTCCTGTTTTTATGGCTGCCTTATTAATACCTCGGTTGGTCTGCGTTCGGGGCGAAGTTTTGAAAATGCTCATTTTCAGATTTTATTCATTGCAGAAACAAAACATTATTGCACTATATTAAAATATGTTCGAACTACCCCCCCCCCCCCAACCGCCATTAATTCCTAACTATGCTGCAAAGGGAATATTCTCATAAACGAACATGTATTGTAGGCACCCAGTCTGTAGGCACCCGGGTCGGAGGCACCCTAGTTTTTAGTTGTATTTACCCTTTCTTCATCTGTTTGAATTATCTCTCTAAATTCCTTGGAGTGGAAATCGAACCACTCTTTTATTAAGAGTGAAAATTTCACTCTACGAAGAGTGCCATTCCACTCCATGGAGAGTGAAAGACAAAGAACTCTATCAAGAGTGATATTTTACTCCATTTTCACTCCAAGGTATTTAGAGAGATAGTAGTTTAATAACGTCCATTTTTTTAGATAAAGTAAGTAACGTTATTTTCAACACTTTTATGAAACTATTTTATTACTTGTTAATCATTTGATAACTTTTTTAACAATTATTTAACCCAGTTTTGGTCTATCTAGCACTAAACATTCGATTTCTGCAATTCAGATTAAGATGAAATTTTCTAAGCTTCAAAATCAACGAATGCGTTAAGCTACATGTGGTTTAAAGTGGAGTGTATTCATTATATAAATTGTAGAAGGTCATGAAAGACATATAGTAGAGAAATTATGAACAAAATAACTATACATTATGTATTTTGATTTACCAAAAATTGTTTGGTTTCAGTTTTTAACAGGACATTTTTATCAGACACAAAAATATTTCAATATTTCGAATGGAGTATAGAAGAGCTGATCTTAATAAATAAAATTTACGATTTTTTCAATTTGTTTAATTTTTCAGTATATAATTAAAGTATGCATAACACTTGTATTTTAACAGGTGCTGAAGAACTAACTTAAGTTCTTAAGATGAATTTCAAAAAACCAGACAGTTTAGAATATGTCTCTGCACCAAACATCGATCCGGACTACATGCAGGACTCGCAGGTTCGTCTTTATTTCTTCAAAATCATTAAAATGATTGTCTACAATTAGTACGTGCTGTTTGTGGTAATCATATAATATTAATAGGAATTAACTTCACTACACTATTTAAAATAATAATAAAAATTTTCATTAACGTTAAAGGTAAGATAAGTATAGTTTTAATTAATTCGTGTTTTTGTTGAAGGAGGATGTCATAAAAAGCTTGGAGTGAAATTGATCGAACAGTAAAGTATTATATCTCAAATTTCATAGAAACTTTCATTCCAAATGTTGATTAAGAGATTAAGTTTTAAGTTTTGCTTTATTAGTATTTACTTGCACATGAAAGTATGTTGAATTTATAGTATTTTATTTCACAAATATATTTTTATTTCGACTTTTGCAATTATATTGATGGCATTGACATACAGGTAATTTTAGAATTGTAGAGTAGAATGAATCATTTAAGAACAAAGAATTTTTAAAATTAATGAAACAAAAAACACACATCCCTATAATTTTCTGTATTTACTATTTTTTCCAGCTATTTATAATTTGGCTTCATACAATCTAAAAATTGAAAATACCTAAGTAATAAATGCATGATATCACAAAAGTTTGTTGACCCGTCAAACGTAAAAGTAATAGTTATATAACAATAACACAACATTTAGGAAACTATGTTGTACATTGCAGAAAAAGCTGCCTTAATTTGACCCTTTTTTGTTTTCACTATGACGTTTAAGAATTTATAAAAAAATGCATTGAAATTGACTTTTATTTTAGACCCTAAAAGAGTTTTCAGTCATTTGCACTGTAGACTATTTTAATGAATTTTACTGTTTAGTTATATTTTAGAAGTTTTCTCCTCATTAGGAGTTTGTACAGATAAAGGTACATCTCAAAACATAACCCTAAAGTGTGGTGAATATCTAGAAAAGGAAATGCAATCGTGTTTAGTTTTTCATGTTTCAATATCTTTTAATTGGTTAAATAAGAAGTCCACTTAAAATATATAGTCTTATTTTTTAACTTTATTGTTTTCACATCTTTCGATTAAACGACATTCTATAGATAGCACATGAATCATAATGTGCCTTCGATTCGCCACCGTTTCAACATAGAAAGGGATAGAAAAAATGTCTTAAGTGGCTTGAAATAAAACGTTTAAAAGATATTAACTTTTTACAGTGTATACCTGTATGTTACAGAACTGTTACTTTTCGTGTAGAATGTAGCAAAATTTCATTGTGAATTTGTAGAATTCGTTATATAAATAATTAAAAGATCAATAGATAATTAATTCATATTTGCCAATTAAAACTGCATTTCAATTGTAGAAAGAAGAAACGGCGGACTGTCCACTGTTAAAATCCAACTCTCAGCATAATCAGAAAGGAAACATCATGGAAAAGTCCCACGGAATGTTCAATCCTTTGGCAGAAACACCTCTGGATATGACACCTTCACCAACTTTGGATAATATACATTCTGATGTTGGATATGATGCATTCATGCATATAGTTAACGGCTCTTGTAAAACATTGCATGATGGTAAGTATATATTTTAACAAATTTATATTTAATCAATGAATGTGTACCTAAAATTGCAATATGTTTCTTAAATACTCATTTTCATTAAATAAAATTCGTAAATAATGTTTAAAATTCCTTACTTTTATTATAAATCTTATTTTTAATTTTAGTTTTTAATATAATAGAAATGAAATATTGGTTAATGTACTTGTTCATTAAATTCAATCGATTTAAGTAAGAATAAACATGATGTTCAATCTGATGATCGACTTAATTCCCTTATTGATTTCCCTGGTTGTAATCCGGATCCGACCAGGTTTGTCTCGATACCCTAACTAAAGTCTGGTTAGATTTGAGTACTGACCGGGATGTGGTGGGGACCCAACCAGGATATCTTAGTTGAATTCTTAATTCAAATGGGTTGGACTAGCCCCGCCTGGATTCTTAGCACCCGGTTTTTGTTCAGTCCAAATCTATAATTAATTTTTGAATCGGGTTAACCAGGTTCGAGCCTGATGCTAGTCGAGTTAAATCGAGCCAAAACTACCTGGAGAACGACAGTGGAAATTAAATATCTTCCTCATGTTACATTTCCATGTTTTTTAATGAGTTTTTAATATGTATATTAGAGTGTCCGTTAAAAAGATCAAGTCGGGAATTTTTTTAGGAACCCCTTCCGGTCGTTGCAAGTAAATTAAAAAAAAAATTTAAGTGTAGTTTGAACTCTTAATATTAAAATTAACCCTTGCCTGTAGATGCGTGAAGTTTGACATTGTTATTACGTAAGAAAATTACTCTTTTTTCAATTTTTCCGCCACCAATGAAACTTCTGACACGACATAAAAAATCTGAAATTTTGCATACCACTTCCCAAACGATTTCTAAACCTTCTCAACAAATTTCAAGCAATTAAAGAAATTTTCTACTCAGCCAGAACGTTTTTTATAGCAGTATTTTTTTCCACGAAAATCCAAAAGTTTCAACTTGTTCCTGATTATTTATCCAAGATTAAAATACGCTGCGGTTGAGTCGAATACGGCTATTTAAAGCTGAGTTATCGTATGTTTTGTATAATAATACTTTTTGACAAAAATTTGGTAAAGGAAACAAAATAAGTTCCCTGTAACAATTTAAAAAAAAAAACAATATTATGCTGTGGCTACTCATATTTCATAACTTTTTGCGCATCTAGTATGCCTACTTATTTGTCTAGAAAAAAATGTTACTGTCCAACTATTCTGTAGTGAAAATCGAATATCTTGGCTAGCGTGAAATCCGGAGAAGCTAATAGGTGCCAAATATTGTTTTAAAAAATCAATGTATTGTTTTCTGAGATCCTCTTTGATTTTGTAGAAATGAAAGGTAATTTTTCAATTATGTTTTTCCTTTAAACGCGTAAATTCCATTTTTATCATTAAATAACGAAAGGGAGTAACTTATATTAATCTTTGGGAATAATTAATTTAATTAAAATCCACAAAAGTACCTCCGCCTTTTAAGTTTATGAAAATTAAATATATACTTGGAGTACTTTGCAACGCTAACATCTGTTTAATTTTATTAGTTTATAAATGTTATTAGTTTATGAATATTACACAAAATATTAGACAAATAATTTCCCAACTTAAAAATCACGAGAAACTGTTGATTTTTGAGCGTCAGGATGTTTTTTATGGAATTCGGTGATGACCTGGAGTATATATTGTTTCTGGTCCTCATTCCGAGTGAGTATATCGTTGTACTGTTCCATCAAACTTACTCATCCTCTCTGCATAATCAATGAGTACTTTGAACTTTGAAACAATTTGTACACGGTGTTTAAAATCTTTATTTTTCTACCAAAGAGAAGGATCAATACTTAAAAATTCTATAAGAATTTCAAATCTATCGAAAAGTTTCATAGACCTAGATATAATGATTCATCTCTTTGTCACATAATATTTAAATGTCTTTAATATTGATTTGATAACGTTTCGAGCTGCCTAACATTAGGTCTTTTTCATCATTTCACAACGCTGCAACCAGATTTCCCACTACCCGGGAAAAAATGGATTATATATAATTATATATAAATTGAGATGCAATTATATATAATAATATATAATTATATATGTTTATATACGATTATATATAATTATATACAATTTTTGATACAATTAGATCCAATTATATATGATTATATATAATTATATATAATTATATATGGATTTTGGCCGTATATAATTATATATAATCGTATATAAACATATATAATTATATATTAGCATATATAATAGTATATAATTGACGGCTTTGTATATAATTATATACGGCCAAAATCCATATATAATTATATATAATTATATATAATTGGATCTAATTGTATCAAAAATTGTATATAATTGTATATAATCATATATAAACATATATAGTTATATATTATTATATATAATTAGATCTAATTGTATCAAAAATTGTATATAATTATATATAATCCATTTTTTCCCGGGTAGCCATGATGTTCGATTTTAACTAGAGGATAACATGACAGTAAAATTTTGTTCTGTACAAGTAAGTCGGCAAATAGATGCGCACAAAGATATGGAATATAATCATCCACAGCCCAATATTGTTTCATTTTTTCTGAAATTGTTACAGGAACAAAAAACATATTTTATTTCCTTTTCCGAATTTTTATCAAAAAGAATTATTGTGCAAAACATACGATAACTTAACTTTAAATAGTCGTATTCGACTCAACCGAAGCGTATTTTACTAACAATATCCCAAAGAATATGAAATGTGATGTCTCAATTTTTTAAATTAAACCTATGAGAGTTGTAGATAAATAACTATGAAAATGTTGGATCTTTCGGATTTTCGAGCAAAAAAGTACTGTTGTAAAAAACATTCTGGCTTAGTCGAAAATTTCTTTAATGGCTTGCAATTCGTTGAGGGGGTTTAGAAACCATTTGGGAAGGGGTATGCAAAAGTTCAGATTTTTTGATGTCTGTTAGAAAATGGGTGGAGAAAAAATTGAAAAAATTAATTTTCTTACGTAAAAACAATCTTAAACTTCAGGCCTTTGTATAGAGATACAGACTCAGGTTAATTTTGATATTAAGAGTTCAAACTTAAAATGGGCTTCAATATATTTGCAACAAACGGAAGGGGGGCGTAAAAAAATTCCCGACTTGACCATTTTAAATGACATCCTAATGTATATATATATATAAATGAAAAAAAAAAACATTTTTATTTTTTATTATAAACGAAAATCTAAAACATGAAGTAGGTTTTTTTAATATCTAATATATAGAGCAAACAAAACAGTAGTGGATCTTCTTAATCAAAATTATTACAAAAACTTTAGAGTTTACTAGTTTAATCATTTAAAATTTAAGCTTATCAGTATTTGATATTAAATATTCACCTATATTTAAATTAATAAAAATTATGATTTAAAAAAATAGATTTGAACGTTATAAGACTCGGATATCATGAAACCGTAACCTTCACGGTGTGTTGTTTCGTGCTCATAAAACTAAGAGCACGTGATTATTTTGCCATTTCCGAGTAGAACATTTGCTTAGTCGGACTCTAACAAGATCTGCTCTTCGACAGTCATATTTGTGCACTGATCAGGTGGTCATTTGTGCAAAGATTCATTTTCAATTTTCTCCATGATAGAGGACAGTGAAACAAGTACAAATCATCTTTTCAGTAGTTTCATAAATTTAAATTGCGTTTAGTGTTAATTGAATAGTGTAAATATATAAATGCATTGGAACAATGATGTACAAGTGCTTTAATATCGTGCATTTATGTGATTAATTTAAATCAAAAATGTATTGAAGTAATTTTTATGTTGTATGCAGAAACTTTAACATAGTCGTGGAATAAAAAGATCTTGTTAAGTCAAATTGTAATTGATATTGTTATTTAATATTTCATTAATCGTGTAACAGTTAGCAACAGAAAGTAACTTCAACAAAACTCATACTAAACTTCCAACAATTATTTTTTATTTCATAATGAAATTTAATTCATTGGTAATCAGTCACGTAATCAATGTACACAATACTACTTTGATTTACTAAAGGTTACTACTATTTTACGTCAGTATATTAATTATTTTTTCATAAGATTTTATGATTAATCTGCGACAAAACGATTTTTTTAAAATATAAATATTTAAAGGTTAAGGTTTTTCAAGGTTAATTTTAGTGTATGTTTTTTAAACATTCAAATTCAAATTCAAATAATAAAACTTTATGTTTCAAATTTTGTTTATTTTGTTTAATCGTTAATCGAGTTTAATTCTATGGGAGATTGTTTTGTACATGGACTTCTTAAGTCATATGCAGCACGTAGATTCATTTAATTGCGATTATATTTTATCACTCGAAAGTAAAAAATGGATTTGGTACATTCAAAATGAGTTATGAATTTCTCATGCAATATTCTTTACTTAATATACATCTAAATTGCCATTGGATTACAATTACATGGATTGTATTGAGAACGATAAAACGAATCGATATCATGTTACTTACTCAGAACTTTACGTCATGAAAAAAGAATACATTCGGACATCAGAATAGACTTTAATGCAATGAAGATCATATTCATCGCTATAACTATATTTTATTTTAATGTCAATAACAATAAAGTTTTGCTTGTAATATATCAAATTTGTATAAAGTCATATTTTTAGGTTAATAATCATTATTATTCATATAATCACAGAAATTCGTTTCAATCGACTTACCCTTTATATACGTGTAAATTAATGTTTCTATCTAATTTTTATATTTGAATTACTCGAAAGTTGTAATAACGGAGTCGAAGAGAAGACGGTTATTAATTGAATTGGTGATTTAACTAATAAAGAGTAAACAAATTATTTATTTAACATATTAGTCATAAGACAAAAATCATTACTTAATTCAATAAGTGGACGAACTGTATTACCTTATTACTACACTCAAAGAAAATTATAGTATTTGTTACTATAGACTTAAGTGACATACATGTACAACAATATTTTATAGTAAACTTCACTATATTTCGGGTATCAGTTAAGATTTTTAGAGTACAATGGAGTATATTATAGTGCTGATTACCATAACCTCGAGTGAAATACAGTAACAAATATAAATTTCTCTGAGTAATTTTTTTACTAATCCAAATTTAGACCGTTAATATAACAGCGTCTAAAGATATTAAATATTAGTTGAAAACCCCCTTTTAATTATTATGAAGACAGTTTATAATATATGATTAGTATTAATGTAGGCTGATTTAATGTACCTTAATTTAAACAAAACTTCTGTTAGGAAGTATACTCAATCATTATCAAGTATAAAAGAGGATACTATCGTTTAAGATGCTGGATATTACATAGACTTTTACAGTTTTATAATACAGACAAGTATAATCGAAGGTTCTTAACTAGCTAGATCAAATGTTATCCTTTTATTCAATTCTACAACCAAACTGATGAAAACTCTCGACAGTTTTGAAAATTGTTGATTTTTCGAATTTTACATTTTCATTTGCAAACAATTATCATGAACAATAGATGATAATACACCGAAAGACTGTGCAAAATTGTGTATTATTGCAGATGGAGTCGATAAGTTTCTGGGGTCACAACTAAATTATGTTGAAAAAAATGTGTACACCATTATGTCACTTATTAAGTGTGTTTAATATCATTAATCAAATTTGAATTATAAAAAATGAAACGTATTAAGTAAAAAATTAAGATCATTCTAAAAATCATTAATAGAATTGATACAATCTTCCTAATATTTACACACAGAACTGTCAAGAAACCAAAAAAATCAAGACAGAAAACTTTTTACAAGCTTTTAATAATGTATAAATCCCTTTTCTGACCTGATAATTATACTTGATTTTTAAAATCTGTGTTTACAACAAGTGAGGTTTGATATTTTTAAATGTAATTCTATTAATAATTATGTAATTTTTTCAGAGCCCACTTCTAGAGATCCAATGGTGGAATCTAGTAGTACCAGTGGAAGTAGTAGCGACACAAATGAGCCTGTTTGTGCTCAATTACTTACGCAGTTAAATACGGCATACCAACATTTAGCTCCTGACGCTCAAGCTCTTGTAAGTAATTTTATGTTGAATTTACTTGATTAGTTTTATTAATCATGCGGTATTATTTTTATTTATTTTAATTCTTCTTCATATACACACGAGAAAAAAACATGGAAACTCCTGATCGTCATGTAGAGGAGTAAATTGAAAACGGTCTAATCCTAAAATAATGTTCAACTGGGAAATTAATAATGACCTTGAGTTTGACCTTGAATTATTTTCAAGGTTATTTAACGCTTAATGGTAATTTTCGAAGTAGGGATACACAATTTTTATATCATCAATCAGAGAGTGGAAAATTTTACGTGAAATTTTTTGAAATTCAAGTGTGAAATGTTTAATTCCTCTTCATTTCTTCCATTTTGTTTACATTTAATATTTTTCGATCCGTTTTATGTACGCACAAATTATTGGATAGATATATATTCATCAGTGACGTTTCAAGGTGAATTGCTTAGTGATAAAAAAATTTAAATATATGGATGATCCTTTCTTAGTTGTATTTTCTTCCTCAACTTCATGAATGGGTCAATCTTCTTAATATTGCATAATATACAAGTATTTATCCGAAATATTTCTATAAACGAATTTCTGTTAAGACAATATTTTTTATGTGATGAAAATTCAAGGAAAAACATTGTCGAACTCGGTACTGCTTCTGATCTTGATCGTTAGTTGTCACTAATGTGCACTAATGTATGTGGTTTTTCTGTGATCGACGTATAAACTGGTCTTCTCTTCTTATAAGACAAATGATTTGGTTTCAAAACAGTAAGAGATGTCCTTTCGACCAAGCCAAAATCAGAATGACCTAATTAAGTAGAATTTACCACCTTTCGACCAAAAAATTGTCCTATAAGTCAGGTAGAATTTGAAGATACAGAAGATACTCGGATACAGATCGAAAATGACTTAAATGTGGACCTAAAACACCTTTGCGTAAATAAAAAACACCTTTAAAATCCTGTGTCTTCAAAGTCATACTTCAGGTTAAAATAACTAAATTTATAACCAAATTCATGACTGTAAAGTCCAATAAACTAATAGGTCAATATAACATCCACTCTTCAGTAAATCTAAACTCACTCAATCACCTTATTTCAACCATGAGGGTTGTCTTAATTGATCAATGTCTTGAGGTTTGGGATACAGACCAAGATTGATTCTTGCAACAAAATGAATTGTTATATGAACAAAATTAGTATAGTTGGGACATATTCATCCAGGCCGAAATGGAATCTGCGCAATCGCATACTATAAGGAATAAAAACTTCAATTATAAATGACGTCATGTTACTTATCTAGCAGAGCTGATACTTAGTCTGTATTCCGTAATTCAAATTAGCCCGGTAACCGAAACTTAAATATTGCAATCAAAGTCCTTTAAAAAACCAGTCAGTTTTTACAACTGAAGAATTCTTTTATAACAACCAAATTCCCTATTTTTAGTATATAGGAAATATAAGTTACTAGAAATGAAGGACTTATATTTTATAATTTGTTACTACAGTAATTATCTTTTTATCGGAAATGGGAGGTATCAATCATTTGTCATAGGATGTACTGATTATTCTATCATCTTATATTTCGTGTAAAATCACTTGATCTAAATATAACGGAATTACTACTTTGTTTAGATATTTTCATCGTGCCATTTCCATGTTATAATTCTATTGTTTATTCTTAATGCCACACTGATTGTGAATTTATGGAGAGAAATCATTTTTTCACCACTTGCGAGCAATTGGTTAGTGAGTGAAATAATATTACTTCTAAAATTCTTGAAGTAACTAATATTTTCCTGTATTATTTAAAAGTTCTCTCGCTTCTAAACATTTCAAACACCTTATAATTTCTCGGATTCTCAAAACGCTAGGCCTTGTCGAAACATTTATAATTTCAACTGGTAATGAAATTAATAATGAAAAAAGAAAAAAAAAGGAAAAAAGAAAAAAGAACGAAAAAAAAGAAAAAAGAAAGAAAAAAAAGAAAAAAAAGAAAAAAGAAAGAAAAAAAAGAAAAAAAAGAGAAAAAAAAAATTATATTCATAACTGTAAAGTTAATACAATTTCGATTTGACAGTTAGGTTAAATTTTGTAAAGGAGAATTCCGAATGGAGTTAACGATCTTTTACTAGACCCGCCTTTCCTTTGTTCATCTTTCTTGCTATAATGTAACTAAACAGGACATATTTTTTACAATTTTTATTAAAAAATATTATTAAAAGAAAATATTTTCAAATTGCATCATCTCTTTTAAATCAAGACTCAGAAATTTTTATCTTAATAAAATACCGTAGTCTGTCTATCGCGCAACATTGTCAAAGGCCCAATATCGACGAAATTAGTATCGAAAATAAATGACCACATTATAACCAACTCTCGAGAAATTATTGATCCGACCTGCATGAGTGGTGGATCTCATTTATGTATACTACAAAAGTACATAATAAATTAAACGCCAATCGATATAGGCTATAAGCCAGCTTCGCCGTTACGTTTGAATATCTTCTGCTTGTTTGAGAACGACATTTACATATTGGTCAATCATCATTCAACAGATTGTGCCAAAGCAACAACTACTGCCAATGTTATCCCCAACGAGCTCTCAACAATGCAGGTCCTTACTTGCTAATGACAGATCTGTCATTCGGATCACGGCCAGTCACTATTTTCTTCCGGCACAACCGCATGCCTTATATTTTCAACAATATTTGCGTTCTTCCCTTTGAACTTTGTTAGAACATTTAACATCATCTGTTGGTTGATATTATTTCATAGATTTGTTGGCTGTGAACACTTTTATTATTGGTTTTGCCTTTGAATAAAATATGGTATGTATAATAAATTTTACAGAAATTAATACAATTAAATAATTTTTAATCTGTATAATTAATCCATAAAAGATTTAACGGATTATACAATTTCTACTAATATCGCTGTTTTCTTTGTTCACAAATTCTCTATATGCTTCATAACATAGTTTTAACCCATTAACGCCTGAAATGGCATTTTTCATACATCATTATCAATCAAGTATTTCATATCAAAATCGAAGTTGAAAACAATTGAAAGGTACATATCCTATTGTTTTCGAGGTCGCTCTTGAAGATTCTGAGGTCGAAATTGAGTTTCAGCCATCAGGAATTCCAATATGGCGCCGAACTTTTAAAAAAATTCCATAAAATTGGGATTATTTATTCCTATCAATTTTTGTCGAGCTATTACAATATTGGGATTCTATTGAAACTCTGAACAAAGGTGAACAAAATACTTAAATTTTAAGGAAAAATTTTACTTTTATACCCCACATCATTGTAACGACCTCAAAATGGCGTCAACAATGAAAATTTCTTTGAAAAATTTCTGAACGTTCTAACTCAAAAACTACATGCTGTTATAAAAAAAATGCTAAGAAGAAAAAGTTCTTAGAATTAATCGAGAAATATAGTGGAATTTTTTCAAAATTTTTTGATGACATTTTGAGACATTTTTTTTCAACATTTTTTTCAAAATCATAATTTATTTATGAAAAATTCTGAAAAAAATTTGGTGTATTCACTTATGAATTCTACGAGTTTTTTGTTCTTTGCAATTTTTTCCAAAAGTTGATAGTTTTTTGGGGGAAAAAATCCTAATATTTGAAATTCATTTCCTCGAAAACTATCAACTTTTCGAAAAAATTGCAAAGAACAAATAACTCTTAGGATTCATCAGAGAAAACACTTAATTTTTTTCAGAATTTTTTTGTAAATAAATTACAATTTTGAAAAAATGTTGAAAAAAAATGTCTCAAAATGTCATCAAAAAATTTTGAAAAAATTCCACTATATCGCTTGATGAATTTTAAGAACTTTTCATTCTGGGCATTTTTTTTTTAAAGTTCGTAGTTTTTGAGTTAGAGCGTCCAGAAATTTCTAAAAGAAATGTTCATTGTTGACGCCATTTTGAGGTCGTTAGAATGATGTAGGGTATAAAAGTAAAATTTTTCCTTAAAATTGAAGTATTTTGTTCATCTTTGTTCAGAGTTTCAATAAAATCCCAATATTCTAATAGCTCGAAAAAAATTGATAAGTATAAAAAATTCCCAATTTTTTGGAAATTTTTTTCATATTTGACGCCATATTGGAATTTCTGATGGCTGAAACTCAATTTTGACCTCGGAATCTTGAAGAGCGACCTCGAAAACAGTAGGATACGCACCTCTCAATTGTTTTCAACTTTGATTTTGATACGAAATACTTGATTGAAAATGAAGTATAAAAATTGTCATTTCAGGCGTTAATGGGTTAAATATCCTTTTTTTACTAAATGATGATTTATGTTTTCCCCTTTTTTATGTGAATGAACTATTGTGTATGATCCATTTCAGGAACTCAATAAGTCGTTGCACCCTCCAATAGTTTGTACCCAAAAGTAGTGCCACTGTTATCTTCTATAATTTTTGTAGTAAATCCTCATAATTTAAAAAGTCTGCGAGTGTCTTAAGTAATGTATATAAATTACTATTACCTTAGCAGAACATTTATTGCAGTTTGAATAACCAGATATATTGTTAATACCATGAAAGGTTAACAAAAATTTATAAAATGTTGGAATAATTCGACTGTGAATTCGTATAAAAATAAAAATCTAAATTCCTGTAACGGTTTTTGGAGTCGTTAAACCTGGTTTCAGTTTTTCAAATTTCAAAATGGTGCATTCAATATTTACGTACAAAGATTTTTAAATTCCCGGAAGGATTACAAAAATCTCTATTTTTTTATTGCTCAATTTGTTCTGTTTAAAGGATTTTAACGATTTCTTCGTAAAATTTGCGAAGCAAATCTGGTAATTTGAACTTCTAAAAACTGACGTCATATTCGTATTCAGTGACCCAAAAAACTATTAAAAACTTTGACATTCTTTAAAATTTTCTCCTAGAAAAGTTCCTCGTTTGTATACGAGTTCATCCAATTTCTTTTACACGATATGCCATTTTAAATAAAGGATAAGAATATATCAAAGCATTTTGGAAGATATTTGATCTTGACCTTTCTGCAATAATAAACTAGCAGATTACAGTACAAGTGTACGAAGTAGATGATTTCTGCACGAGTGAAGCGATAGATAAAATAAGGATTTTGCACATGGAGTTGAAAAAAGAATTTTTCAATATATTTTTTTAGAAAAATACTTGTATATGCTAATTACAAATTCTGATCTTGTTGTTGATTTGTTTTCCTCGTGCTGCTTTCTTATGTGTTAAACGTGTAGAGATATGAATAAGAATAATATGCCCTTGTAGCTAATCAAAATGTACGAGCTATATAGTTTAGATAAAGAACACTAAAATGCCATACAATTAACAGAAATCAATTTTAATTTAAAATGTGTAGAGAAATAGTGTACTTATAATACACCACTCCTGTGATATTTTTACACATTGAGAGGAGTGTATGTTAGTAGTTATTATATTAAATTAACAGTAAAAAGCATATATTAATAGTTAACATATTGTAGTAACTGTTACAATTGTACATTAAATGTTAATGTATTTTTAATAAACATTTTTCTTTTAAAAAACAAGCAAAATTCATTGTCATTAAGGTAGAAACCGACTAATCTTTAAGCTAACACTGAATAAGACACTACTTTTATCAATATTTCAAAGATATTTAATGGCATTCAACAACAAATTTTAATTAAACGACGTTCCGCGTAAGATTGATATGGTAACTTTGGATTTGGTGGTTTTTTGGAGTCCCTAAAAAATATCTCAAATTATTTAAAAAAAAATCAAAATGGATCCAATACGGCAGTTTTGAACAGAAAGTTTTATAAGTTATTATTAAACAAGATGTGAAGTTTATGGGCTCGTCTATTACTGAGACTTTATGAAAATAAATTTAAATTTTTAAAATTTTCAAATTATTAAATCTGCTTTTTTAAGATAGGCTTGATTTCTTCAATAAATATAAATTTTATGGGCTCTGCCTATCCTTGAAAGCTTTTAATTATTGACTCCTGAAGAGGGACCCGAGAGGTCCGAAACGTTGAGTCTTTTAAAGTTAATTTTTATTTTTTTGTATATATTTTTTAAAGAGTTTTAAGTTTTATTTATAATTTTAATAAAATTTTGTTGTATGTTTTCAATTTTAAATAAAGTCTTAATTTTAAAAAGTGATAGTGTCTTTAAATTCATGAAGAAAGAAGAAAGAAGAAATTTTTCTTTCAAGTGATAGGCAGAGCCCATAAAATTTATATTTATTAAATCTGCTATTTTGGATTTTTGAAATTTTAGGTGTTTAGTCGGGGATCTCAAAAACTGACGGACACGAAGTTTTATTAAGATCGGGAAATTTTTAAAAATATGATACATTAGGCGAATATTTTACTAAAATAAAATCCACTTCAGTTGCAATTTTATAGGGACGCCATCTTCAGTTGTACGTGTAAACAAATATTTAAAGTTAAGAACTAAAAGTCACCGTTTTTTAGGCTTTAGCACAATCTGTTTTCGTATTCGACATGACAATATTGATTGGAACTTGTTCGTGTTTCTTTTGTAAATAATTGTTTATAACTTTTCACCTGTTTATTACAAACGAATTTTGATTAATTTTTTAATGTCAATATTTTAATGTCATTAAATATCCTTGAATTCTTGGTAAAATTTGTGTCTCCTTGGCCGCTAATTGGTTAATATATAGCAATAAATGCAATCTTGTATTTCTGTCACACGTTTATATTGTCTATCAAGATAATATTATCATTCTCTGTTACCGATAAGAAAAACCGCCGATTATATTGTAATTCTTATGCCTTAGAAAAACACAAATATCCGAATTTACCAGATTCAGTTAGACGAAATCAGTTGTGATATAGAGGACAGAAACTGCTTAAAGTTATCAAGAAAATAGTGTTATTTATTCTACGATTAATTTTTTTTGTTCAAATGGCCGGATGCTCACATGAAACCACTGCAGATATCAATAACAATGTAAAGTAGTTTGTTCGTTCATATAAGGCTTAATATTTTATGTACATTGACAGATATTAAACGGCTGTACAGGATTGAAATATTTAATGTGTCAAATTTTATTATTTTGATTATAATGTTTTATTTTCTTGGTAGAAATTGAGTCCACTTTTATAATATACAGTCAATTTTCTGGCTAATAAGTTATGTGGTTAAAAACTATATGCAGGTGAAAAGTCCACAAACTACATAACTAGCTCCAAATCAGTAAACCAGTTGTTTGTTACAATATTGCCTAATTATTGGTTAGAAATAAATGGATAGAAACTATTCACATTTGCCTAAAAGACCTGCCTACCCTGCGAAAAATGTTGAGTGAGATTCTCATGACATTCTCATAAGAAATTGAAACAGTTGCCTTATAATTATTGTAAATATACTTTATAATAAATCCATTCGTTGTAGATGTAGTCTACGAGGTCTATAAAGATTCATTACATAAAAGAAAGAACTTTAATACACTGAATATGTCTATTGTATAAGCATAAAGTCATGACCATATTCGACTGAAATTTTTTGGAAATTACATAAAAATGTCATCAGGATTAGATTAGTTTTAATTGCAAATTACATAAATTATTCAATAATATTTCTGTAATATAGTATGAGTATTTTACGACAGTTATATGAAATTTATAAGGCACTTGTTTCAATTTCTCATGAGAATCTCATGAGAATCTCACTCAAAATTTTTCGCAGGGTAATAACTATTCAGAAAAATTATTCAAAATATGTATATATATTGCCTAATTAGTGTAAAATTATTATTAAATAAAGTTATCTTCATTCGGTTATTTTTAAGAAATAATACTTTAATCCTGTGTTGCATAGAATTCATGGAATACAATTCTAATAGAGGTAATACTCTTATGGGATCTGACAGTTGATGGTGGCTGTTTGTCAAACTGAAACTACTCAGAGTTTGCATTTGGAGAAAGGTGATTGGGCCATCGGCCAATATGGCAGTAAAAAGCTTGCAAATTTGTCGACAACAGCGACAAATGTCAGATCCCAATATGTAAATGTGATGAAATATAAAAACACTGACATGATTGTGTTTTTTATCTGATGTTTGAGAGATAACCTCAAAATAAGATTTGGGGTTAACTAATCAAATGAAAACCTATCATTTCCTATTCCTGTTCGTGTTTGTATAGCGGTACAAAAAAAAACAAGTAAAAAAGTGTCCTAAATGATTCACTGATCATCAACAACGAACCATTCAAACCTGTCTCAATGGCTCATTTATGATTATAATCTTTGTTAAAATTTAGAGATATCATATGTATTACATATATGACGAATTCCGCGATACTTTCAATATTTAACCTATAAAAAAAATTAATATTGCAATGTTGTTTTTATTATTGTATATGGTGTAAATATCAATATTTATGTCGCGCCACTCATTTTTTTAAGAACTTTTTTTTTTAGGCAATATTCAGAATTTTATACAACAGTGATGTTTTTTGTGCAGTTTCTGAATAAGTCCTTATAGAATCTATTCCATAATTCTTAATCTATTTTACTAATTCAATGACAAAGTTTAGACACAAAAAAAAATAAATGAAAATGTTACACACAAAGATAACTACAATGCTGCACAATTGAGCACCTGGATGCTAAAACCGGGCGCGCTCTGAAGGGGAAAAGTCCGGGCGCGTGAGACAAATCGGCCGAATTTATTCAATGAATTCCGTTGACTTCAACTCGCGATGTTTCGGAGAAAAATGCATTAAAAAATCTGAAATTTTCAGGATATATTCACAATGCATTACCGAAACTGGTAGACAAATATAAAGTAATAAAATGTTAACCAAATTGTTAATAATAATTTATAAAGTTTACGTTAATATTTAATGCGAAAAAGTGTGTTAATGGACAAAAAGTGTCTAGGGAAGTTTAGAGTTGAATAAACTTCCAGTGAGACATTTGTTCCTTAGTGTTTCAGGAAGTTTTCTGGAAAATTTCAGACCAATCGGTTGTAAATTGGTTAAAATACAGATTATTTAATAAAGCGCACGGCGCCGTCAACGGCTGGTTTCCGCCAACTAAATTACATAGCGGCTCCTCCTTACCCCTTCTATTTTCTCAGAGTTAATTTTATAAATATATTTGTTTTATTTCATCACCACATCAATAATAAATCATATTAATAGTATTTAAAAAATGGAAGTACTAAAAACGTTACATAAAATGAAAAAATTCATTATTTTACTTTTTATATAAACACATTTTACAAGTTAAATTTTGTTAGATATTATTAATATGATTTATCATTAAAGTGGTAATGAAATAAAATAAAAATATTCATAAAATTATCTCTGAGGAAGTTTTCTTGGTTTTTATGTCCGTAAAACACGTTCACGGTTCGACATGCTATTTTCTCTCTCTCTCTCTCTCTCTCCCTCTCTCTCTATCTCTGTCATACACCATTCCGGAAATATACGAAGGAAAACCTCCCTAATATAATTATTAAACACAGTTTTCAAATTAATTACTTATTCTTTATTAACTACTAATCTAATTCGTACCAATATAAAGGACTTCATAACAAATAGTAACATTATTAATTAATGATTTGAGTATTGATATGTATCGGCACAATAATAATTAAAACCGTTGCACAGATCAAGCCGGGAAAAGATATTTTACCACCAAAAAAACAACGAGACGTAATTTACAAAATACCGTGTTTACACTGTAACAAATCGTATATAGGGCAGACTTATAGACCACTCGAAGTACGATTAAAAGAGCATAAAAGAAACTTTTTAACATCAAATACAGAACAACATACAGGTTTAACCCACCACAGAAATGAGACGGGACATGAGTTCGATTACGACAATACTAAAATCATTCCGAAAGAAAAGAACTGGAAGAAGCGTTGCCACATCGAAAACTTTTTTATTAAAAAGGAAGAAAATAATACCGTTAATATAAGATTTGAAAAATCCTACCTACCTGAAGCCTATAATTCATTACTTCTTTAATTTTTCTCATATATCATCATATTTATAAATGTTAAATTTAAATTAATTCCGTTCGCTCATTTTTTCTTAGTATTACAAACACACCTACGTTCCTTATGTTGCCCTGTGATATATAAATACTGCACGTGTCCTACCGTTTCCCTATTCTGAAGAAGACCCGAACCGTGGGTCGAAACGTAAATTGCCTATTATTTTTTGGAAAAAAATTCTTCTCATCACCCTCCCTAAATTATATGTATATTTTACACCTTATCAGTCGTTAACCCTAATTTTTCTAAAATTCCTTTTATACCTCCGGTTTTAATTATTATTGTGCCGATACATATCAATACTCAAATCATTAATTATTTATAAAACGGCCGAGAAATTCCATCCTAAATAAAATAGTAACATTCTTTGTTTAATTAATTAATATAATAAAATTCTAATTCGCAATAATATAAAGGAATATGTAACAAAAAATAGTATTCTTCGATTAATTAGTTAATATAACTACATTTTAATACGTAACAATATAATTATATAGCGCAAATAATTGCATTCGTTTAATTCGTTAACAGTTTTCGTCTTTTTTTGGTCATACTTGTTTTGTCAGTCTTACCCACAAAACGTAGAATGACAATATAACATATTTATTAGTGTTATAATAATCAAAATTTCAGGTCGATACAAGTATAATCACTTGAAAGTAGTGACATACACTTGAAAATATAGAAAACAAAAAAGAGCAATGCATTTCGTGGGTTTTCAAATTGTAGTAATAACATGCCATTCAAAAGTAAGAGTTTTCGAAACGGGGGGCGCACAGAGTAACGATTTTTAAACCCTGCCATTTTTTTTCGTTATAAGGCACGTCAATTTTAAAAATTTACTTTCAATGGTTATTATGAATACAAACACACGAGCATTGTTTTTTTTTCGAAAAATCGAAACGTACATTTTTTAAAAAATGGTATGTAAAAATAATTCATTTTTATGGAAATTTAGTTTCTTCCATTTTTGTTGTTATATTTTATTTCATAAGATGGGCACGCGCTCATTACATGTTTTAAAAGTATAATATCAAGATATGATACAAAAAAATGTTTGCGGTCCTATCTAAAAAAGTACATTTTTTTCCATCCGAAAAACAAAAAATACAGGAGAGTTTCCTACGCAAATCATTAAAAATAACATATTTTAATTTTTTTTCATGCGAAAATTATTATTCTCCTTCAACAAAAACCATTGTGTGATATTTTCTACATCCACTTTATATAAAAAAAAACTGTTGTTCATCAATAATACTAAATTTATCATTTTTATGTACAGTTTCCTAATATTAAAAGTTTCGCAGAATATCTCTTATACGTTTAATAATATTATAATAAAATGTTATGCAGTAAAAGCTACGACCAAGAGTCTTGTAAACGAATTTGGAAGGTTCGTTGAATTTGTATGTTCATCTTACTCATCTTATTTATACAGGATGAATACCATTAACGATCGTAATATAGTATATATTGTTTAACAACAATTATTTAGGTAATATTATCGATAACAATTATTACGAATAGAGGATTATATAGTGTGGTATTATAAAAGTGCTTAAAAGAACAATAGCCCTAAAATGCATAAAAAATAGATAGAAAATGGTTAAGAACTGTACAGAAGATGGATGAAAAACATGTAAAGACAAATTTCTAGATTATCATTAAAAAATCCTTATATACTATCCAGATACTAGCAAAATTATCGTCTAAAAACTGGACAAAAACTGATGAGGTTATGTGCTTTAAATATTCCGAATCATACTTGTCTAGAAATGGGGCAGAAACTCTAACGATTTATCTAAAAAATGTTTCTAAAAATATCCATAAATTTGTTACATTTTGAATGAGTAACTGGTCAAGTTTATTATCAACACACAATCTAGTGTACAAGTTTATTATCCAAAAACTGGCTAGAATGTAGGCCCAGTTTTTACCGGAGGTATGATACTTTTGAAAAAATTTTGCTGAGAAATTTCATTAGTGAAAAAAAGTCCATCTTCAGTTGGAACATTTCATGAAATTATAGTATGTGCTACTTAAAATTATACTAAAATTATTTAGTCCAAAAAATTAATGTGATCTAACAATAATAGAGAGATAATAAAAACTTAAAATTTAAGTTCAAGAATTAATTTTTAGTCATTCCGAAAGCAAAATTACTAAATATCTAAATAAACAAACCGATTCTCACATAGTCAAACATAGAAAAAATCATTTAAAAAATGAAACGAGAAAAGTATAAAGATTCTAACATAAAATTCCTGATTTTTGTTGTAGTTTTGCGACCAAGAAAATGGTGGGAAACCTCCAATGGTGGGTATCCAATTGGTTGTACCTAAACCGCCAAAAAATTATTCGTTTGCAAGTTGGAATTGGCATGTTATCCGGAAAGTTGGTTTTTGGTCGATAATCTCTATTCTCGTGGGATGTGCCGCTCTAGTCATTGGTCTTGTTATAACCATGCCAAGACAGTGAGTATTAAACACATAAATATATAATATCTCAGAAACCGAATAGACCGATTCCATTTCAAATCGGGCAGGGGTAAAATGTTGGCATCTCGAAAATTGTTTTTCATGCAATATGTTGTTCTTTAGGGTAAATAAGGAAACCCGTACTTTTTTGTTTTAAGAAAACGAAAATTTTGTCTGAGTTATAACGAAAATCCGCCAAGTCCAAAAAATAGGGTATAAAAAATGGTGTATTTTCTAAAGTTTTCACTATTATTCCTCATGCATACGACTGTGTTATTGGTACTTTATAGATATTCAATAATGAAATTGAAAAAAATTGAAAAATAACAAAATGGAGGACATTTTGTCGAAAAAACTAAAAAGTCAATTTTCTCAAAAACATTATCTTTTTTTTCTTCCATTTTTTTTGATAGATTACTGGTAATATTAGTCACAATATCTGAGTAGTATCATGTGCGCTAAAAGACGCTACTCGGATACAGAATTTGTTGTTTGTTTTTAATTTAAAGTAGAAATTTTGTTAAGAAAGGACATATTTCATTTTATCTAAATTATTTCAAAAACAAAAACGTGACATGCAATAACTAGACATCTAAAAATTCCGACACTTCAACTAACCGACATTTCCATGACTTTTGACGTGTTTTTTGGTATGCTGCCTTAATATATTTGTACATTATCTTTGTCTCAAATATGTTCTTAATATCATATTTCTCAATTCACTAGTAACTTTTTAATTTCAAATTTAACGCAATTCACGGCATACGTTTTTCTTTATGTAGTTAATTTGACTCCAAAACCTGAGGTGCAAAAATTGGACTCCTCAAACATTTGACACTTCAACAACCTGAAAATTAAAAAATTCGCCAATATATGAAAAATAACTTGAAAAAAACCAGTACGTCATGAAAATGTCGGTTTTTTGAGATGTCGGGTTGATGCATGTCACGTTTTTGACATATTCCCTTTTTGAAATAATTTAGATAAAACGAAATATGTCCTATCCCGACCAAATTTCTGCTTTAACCCGTTTCGTCTCAAAAGTCCGGAATTTGGACACAACTTTCAACGATGTAACTTTTGTTCCAAACAACGTTAACAAAAATTGAAATAAGTCAAAATCGATAGATTTGGACCTCTTCTTTCAAATGCCGTGGTCAGAATCAGCCGGAAATAACAGAGAAAAAAGTTATGATCATTTTTTCGAAAAAAATGCTGTTTTTTTCGACATTTTTTCCCAATAATTGCGTTTTTTGACATTGAAAAGGGCAGTGCTGATCATTGCAAAACGTACTAATCTCGTCTTTTTGCTCAGACCATTCTTCTCCCGTCGGATTTTTTCAAAAAACAAAATGGCGGCTTCAAGATGGCGTCTCCAAGTTCTAATTTTACATTTTCTCCCACAAATATTGATTATTTGACCGCGTAACGGTTCAAATCACGGAGAACTGGGATGAAAAAATAATTATTATCATTTGTGAATACTTAGTCCTATCATGATTCATTCATAACCTCAAATTAGTCGTGTACAATGGGTTACTACCGATATTTTGCCTGATTTTCACTCAATTTGCAGGTCGCAGGTCAATCCACATCTTATAGTGCAACATAGCTTTCAATGTCTGCAATATTGATTTACAAAATACAAAACAAAACACAAAAATAAAAAACAAATATTTCCTCATTGCCTCCACGTGTTTTGAATACACAACAATGAAAGTAATAAAATTAAAATAAAAAAAAATGAAGAAAAGTATTTTAAAAATAAAAAAAAGTCGAACTGTACTAAATTTTTAGGTTATAACCCGATAATTAATAGGCCGTACGGGTATATGGTCATTTTTAATTTCACACATAAGTAATGTTACGGAAACGTCGAAAATTGTGTGAAAATTAGACAAATAATCGGTATAAACCCATTGTGTCTAATTAATTTGAATGAGGTTATGAATAAATCATGATGAGACTAGGTATTCACAAATTATTATAATTACTTTTTCATTGCAATTCTCCATGATTTGAGCCGTTACACGTTCAAATAATCGATATTTGTGCGAGAAAATTCAAACTTACAACTTCCAGACGCCATCTTGAAACCGCCATTTTGTTTTTTGAAAAAAATCCGACGGGAGAAGAATGGTCTGAGCAAAAAGACGCGATTAGTATGTTTTGCAACGATCACTGCCCTTTTCAATGTCAAAAAACGCAATTATTGGGAAAAAATGTCGAAAAAAACAGCATTTTTTTCGAAAAAATGATCATAACTTTTTTCTCTGTAATTTCCGGCTGATTCTGACCACGGCATTTGAAAGAGGTGGTCCAAATCTATCGATTTTGTCTTATTTCAATTTTTGTTAACGCTGTTTGGAACAAAAGTTACATCGTTGAAAGTCGTGTCCAAAGTCTGGACTTTTGGGACGAAAAGAATTAAATTAAAAAAAAAAATTTTGCTGTCGAGTAGCGTCTTTTAGCGTACATGATACTACTTAGATATTGCGACTAATATTACCAGAATCTATGTAAACAAAAATGGAAGAAAAATAAGATGATGTTTTTGAGAAAATTGACTTTTTAGTTTTTTCGAAAAATGGCCGCCATTTTGTTATTTTTCAATTTTTGTCAATTTTATTATTGGATATCTATAAAGTACCAATAACTCAGTCGTATGCATGAGGAATAATAGTAAAATATTAAAAACTTTAGAAAATACACCATTTTTTTTAAGTTTTATACCCTATTTTTTGGACTTTGGAAAAAATTTTTTTTTTCTTAAAACAAAAAAGTACGGGCGTCCTTATTTGCCATAAAGAACAACATATTGCATGGAAAACAATTTTTGAGGTGTCAACATTTTACCCCTGCCCGATTTGAAATGGAATCGCCCGGGAAAAAATGGATTATATATAATTATATATAAATTTAGATGCAATTATATATAATACTATATAATTATATATGTTTGTATACGATTATATATAATTATATACAATTTTTGATACAATTAGATCCAATTATATATAATTATATACAATCGTATATAAACAGATATAATTATATATTAGCATATATAATTGAATATAATTATATATGGCCAAAATCCATATATAATTAATTATATATTATTATATATAATTGGATCTAATTGTATCAAAAATTATATATAATTATATATAATCCATTTTTTCCCGGGCGGTCAATAGGTAATCTTTATTAAATTAAATAAATAATTTATTTAAAGTAATATTTTATTAAAAATATCATAGATGTGATCCACCAGTGGAATGGTGGCAAGGTAGCCTCTTCTACGAGATATTCCCTGGATCCTATGAAGATGGTATTAAAGATGATGGAATCGGTGATATTCCTGGGATCACAGCTCGTCTGGATTACCTGAAAGATCTCGGTGTCAAAGGCATTCGTCTAAATTCTATATTCCACAGTAAAGTTTATCCTGAGCACTACACCGATGTCCAAAGTTTAACGGAAATAGATCCTCGTTTGGGAACAATGCAAGACTTTGAGGATCTAGTTGCAAAAATTCACAGTCGAGACATGGCTTTAATTTTAGACCTACCATTATATCCATTCGTAGAAAACCTTCAAAATTCTGCGAAATCAAACGCATCTAACTTACATAAACGAGATGTAGCTGAATCGACTTCACCCGATGTGATTCCTACAACTTTGCCAACATCTGTGGACGAAGTTTTAAAAACCACAACTGCCTGTTGTTCATTACCTGAGCCAATCACAACAGAAGATCCTGTAATAGTTGAAAATATCGTTTCAAAAGCAATTCGATTTTGGTTAGAGAAAAAGGTGGATGGTTTTTACTTGAAAGGGTTACGTCATTACCTACACGATGAAAATTTCATCGACTCTGTGAAATCCTGGAAATACTTAACTGGGCAAAAACGAATTTTGATGTGTGATTACGAGACTCTTCTTAAGGCCGAATCTGGACCGGAGAAAGATGTGATTCTGAAGAAGATTGATCTTTTGGATGTGGTTTTGACTGTGGAAAATGGCACTCAAAGTATCAAAGATCAAATTGAAGATATAACAAATGGTGTTTTGTACGAAACTCCGTTCAATGCTAGAAATCCATGGGTTCAGTGGTCTACGGGTAGTGTGAATACTGGCCGGGTGGCTTCTGATCTTCAGGTTAATAATGCAAGTGTTGCAGCAGCATTGATGGTTATGATGTTGCCTGGTACTCCCAGTATTTTCTATGGCGATGAGGTAAGTGTGAAAATATTTTATTTATGTAAAGCCTAAAGTCCTTCATTTTAAAATTGAATTATTTAAAGTTTATATTTGTAAAAATACTGTACAAGTATTTCTCATCAGTGCAAATTATAATAAAACATGATTAAAAAATGTACATTTTTGTTTATATAAATGAATCATTCAATCATATATTAATTGACAATAGAGAGCATAATGTACAGAATTTTATTGTTTTTCATGTTATTGTTCAATATTATATTGTCTTTCTTTATGGAGGTAGAAACTACATAAATAAGTTTGCTAAATCTCTACATATACATTAATATCTTTTAGATTTTTCCTAAGTCTCTTGTTGAAATCTTATCTAATAATAATAATTTAAGGAATTTAAAAAAAATTAATTACAAAAATCGTCTGATATTTATTGTAATTAAATTTGATCGATATTTTGACAAACACCCGGGGAAAAATGGATTATATATAATTATATACAATTTTTGATACAATTAGATCCAATTATATAAAATTATATATAATTATATATTATTATATATAATTATATATAATTATATATGTATTTTGGCCGTATATAATTATATACAATCGTATATAATCATATATAATTATATATTAGCATATATAATTGTATATAATTGACGGCTTTATGTATATAATTATATACGGCCAAAATCCATATATAATTATATATAATTTTATATAATTGGATCTAATTGTATTAAAAGTTGTATATAATTGTATATAATTGTATATAATTGTATATAATTATATATAATTATATATGTTTATATACGATTATATACAATTATATACAATTATATATGCTAACATATAATTATATATGATTATATACGATTGTATACAATTATATACGGCCAAAATCCATATATAATTATATATAATAATATATAATTGCATCTAATTGTATCAAAAATTGGATATAATTATATATAATCGTATATAAACATATATAATTATATATTATTATATATAATTGCATCTAAATTTGTATATAATTGTATATAATCCATTTTTTCCCGGGCAACCATATCTTAACCCGATGCTTACATATAATTGTACGAACTTCCACATAATCTTTAATTAATTCCTATTTTGTAGGTCGGGTTACAAAATTGTGATTATTCGGATCGTCAGAATCTTCACAGTATTTGTAATTTAGTGCCAATGATGTGGAGCGATAAAATAAACTCGGAAGTACCAACTTCTGACATTCTTCCATGGATTAAAAAACCAGCAGACGCCATTAAAACTAATATGGATGGTGCCATATCCCAAATGGCAAAATTGCGAAAGGAAACACCTTCAATTTACGTGAATACAAAACTTATTTACAGCAAATCCATCGTAAAGTAAGTAAAAAGACTTGAACATGGAAGTTACATTAAGGACGGGACGGACACATTTTCTGCATAAAGTTCAGCGCTCTGCCTAACGATGTTACGCCCGGGAAAAATGGATTATATATAATTATATATAAATTTAGATGCAATTATATATAATAATATATAATTATATATGTTTATATACGATTATATATAATTATATACAATTTTTGATACAATTAGATCCAATTATATATAATTATATATAATTATATATGGATTTTGGCCGTATATAATTATATACAATCGTATATAAACATATATATTTATACATTAGCATATATAATTGTATATAATTGACGGCTTTGTATATAATTATATACGGCCAAAATCCATATATAGTTATATATAATTATATATAATTGGATCTAATTGTATCAATATAATCATATAATCATACATCATATGATCATATAATCCATTTTTTCCCGGGGTCGTGCAAAAAATTCTTCAGCCATCATTTCTTACGTATTTTTGTCTGCTCTTTCAGATTCAGTTGACGAAAGTGACCCAAATCTGTTATTACCTCGAAAACCCCTTAGTAAAGAATTATGTGAAATTCCGAAAAGTTTTAAAAATGTTCGTCCGTCATATTTGATCCGCCAATTTGAACTTTTAAAATGTGACTTCGTATTTGAAATCAGCGACCTTGAAAACCCTTTAGTAACGAATTTTGTGAAATTCCGAAAAGTTTTGAAAATTTTCGTCCGCCATATTGGATCCACCATTTTGAATTTTGATAATCTGACATCAAATTTGTAATGAGCGACCTCAAAATCATATAAGTATGCAGTTATCGAGAATATAGTGACGCTAAAACTTCAATCTTTTAGGTTACAATGAAATTTGGAAAAATTTCTGCTGTTTGGCCGACATTTATAACCGCCATTTTGAAATTTTGAAAAGCGAGTGGTATCATTTGAAAGCTGAACTATTTTGGACGCGATATTATGCATTTGCATGCTTCCGTCGTTGCTGTTTTCGGGTGAAATTCTTAGATTTAAGAAAAAATTTTTTGAAAAATCGTGTTTTTTGTAAAAAATCAACTGTATCTTTTTTAATAAGAGATTTGGGTCAATTTCGTGAACAGAATCTGAAAGAGCATACAAAAATACGTAAGAAGTGATGGCTGAAGAATTTTTTGCATGACCGTAACATCGTTACCTGGGAGAAAATGGATTATATACAATTATTTATAATTATATATAAATTTAGATACAGTTATATATAATAATATATAATTATATATGTTTATATACGATTATATATAATTATATACAATTTTTGATACAATTAGATCCAATTACATATAATTATATACGACCAAAATTCATATATAATTATATTATTGGATCTAATTGTATCAAACATTGTATATAATTATATACAAAGCAGTCAATTATACACAATTATATATGCTAATATATAATTATATATAATTGGATCTAATTGTATCAAAAATTGTATATAATTATATATAATCGTATATAAACATATATAATTATATATTAGCATGTATAATTGTATATAATTGACTGCTTTGTACATAATTAGCCCGGAAAAAAATTGATTATATATAATTATATATAAATTTAACTACAATTATGTATAATAATATATAATTATATATGTTTATATACGATTATATATAATTATATACAATTTTTGATACAATTAGATGCAATTATATATAACTATATATTAGCATATATAATTGTATATAATTGACTGCTTTGTATATAATTATATACGGCCAAAATTCATATATAATTATATATAATAATATATAATTGGATCTAATTGTATCAAACATTGTATATAATTTTATTTAATCGTATAAAAACATATATAATTATATATTATTATATATAATTGGATCTAATTGTATAAAAAATTGTATATAATTATATATAATCCATTTTTTCCCGGGTAGGCAAAGCGCTGAACTTTATGCACAAAATGTGTCCGTCCCGTCCTAAAAGGTTTAATCAAAATCAACAATGAATAGATGTCAATTTAATTTCTTAGTTTTTATATAATTTGGAATAAAAATATCGTCACCTTATTTACAATTAAGTTTGACAATTGTTTTTTACAGATTCACCAATGATGAAATGATCATCATTGAACGCGGACTTCGAAGAAGGAATTCTTACGTATTTGTCGCCAATCTCGGAGCTGAAGCAAAATCAAAGGATTTATCATCGATATACTACGGTGGGATTGTTGTGGTTGGTCCAGAAAATAAAATACACAAAAACATCTACTTCAAAGAGCTAACGATTTTGCCAGGTGAAGCTTTCGTAATAAAACTGGACAAATGAAGAGTGAAACAGTAACTGAAAAAACAAGAAAGGCCAAAAAGGATTATGCTTCCAGGGTTAAGGGAATTGACAACAAAGACTATGAAAGGAGAGAATGACTTTTTTTATATATCAACAGATAAACAGAATTTTCTTCAACTTATTTTCTCGTAAGAAACATTTTCATTCAAGTAAACAACATTTTCCATCTTCTCAGGTAAATTTGATTTAAGCTAAATTATTTTCTTATTTACATAAACCAATTCCCGGGAAAAATGGATTATATACAATTATATATAATTATATATAATTTTAGATACAATTATATATAATAATATATCATTATATATGTTTACATACGATTATATATAATTATATTCAATTTTTGATGCAATTAAATCCAATTATATATAATTATATATGGATTTTGGTCGTATATAAACATATATAATTATATATTATTATATATAATTGCATCTAAATTTATATATAATTGTATATAATCTATTTTTCACGGGTTGGAAGTTCTCGAAATTAATACAATTCCGTTTGTAAAATATATTATATATGGTAGAAGTTGATATAATTATTCCAGGAAACATTTATTTAATTAATCTAATTAGAAAATTACAATATTACAACTTTATTCAAAACTTTTTGTGAATGACGTTATCGAATTCTAAATCGATAAAATTATTTATATAGATATTTTTACACAGAAGATAAAATACATCATTTTTATACACAAATGTTTAAATTCTTTTGAATAATATGAAATACAAAACAAAACTAACAAAAAAGAGACAGTTTAACTATTTTTTAAGTTGTAAATTCTAAAAATTGATTGACATTTTCATTTATATATAATATTTTATATATTTTTGTGCGACTTCGTTTAAGATATTAAATGTTGAATCAAAACATAATGATTTTTCGTTCGGTTACCCGGGAGAAAATGGATTATATATAATTATATATAAATTTAGATACAATTATATATAATAATATATAATTATATATGTTTATATACGATTATATATAATTATATACAATTTTTGATACAATTAGATCCAATTATATATTATTATATATGGATTTTGGCCGTATATAATTATATACAATCGTATAAAAACATATATAATTATATATTAGCATATATAATTGTATATAATTGACTGCTTTGTATATAATTATATACGGCCATAATCCATATATAATTATATATAATTGGATCTAATTGTATCAAAAATTGTATATAATTATATGTAATCGTATATAAACATATATAATTATATCTTATTATATATAATAGGATCTAATTGTATAAAAAATTATATATAATTATATCTAATCCATTTTTCCCGGGTATTCATAAAGGATTTTTATTTGCTACAAATTACAGAAAATAGTTTTGTGTATTAGGACTGACACTATTATTTTTTCATAATGCGGAATCTCTTTTGGATTTAGAAGTTGTTTTTTATTGTTCTTTTTCGATCAAAGAGAAAGATGATCTCACTAAAGGTGCTAAAAAATGTATAATAATTCTGAGAGTTTTATCGTTTTCAATATGCCAACAGAAAAACAACTGTATTGCGGTATTTTATTTATGCTTTTTAGTGAAGAATAAGCTGCATTTTGCACATATAAGTTATGTTCCAAAATAAAGTGGAAGATTTCTCAATTTATCCTTTAGAATGAATACTTGTAATTAAATTTCTTGGATACCCGGTAAAAAATGGATTATATATAATTATATATAAATTGCGATGCAATTATATATAATAATATATAATTATATATGTTTATATACGATTATATATAATTATATACAATTTTTGATACAATTAGATCCAATTATATATAATTATATATAGTTGGATCTAATTATATAAAAAATAGTATATAATTATATATAATCGTGTATAAACATATATAATTATATATAATTAGATCTAATTGTATCAAAAATTGTATATAATTTATATAATCGTATATAAACATATATAATTATATATTATTATATATAAGTGTATCTAAATTTATATATAATTATATATAATTGTATATAATCCATTTTTCCCGAGTATTTTATAAACGGCAAACATTTTTGTATTGCATAATTAAGAAACTATTCTATACTAACGCTTTCTTAAACAATAAAATGCAGAGAGAACATTTCTGATGAAAAACACAGTACAAATGATTTGAACAATTCAAGGACTGTACTTATATAATTTTTCGATACTTCCAAACAAAAATCGTTTTAATTGTTGGAGTATCAAATGAAAGGGTATTCAAGACAGTGATACTTTTGTTGTTAAATATACTCGATGTGAGTTACATCATTTTTAGAATGACAATTAGTATTTTGTACAGATTGAAATATTTTAAAAATATAAAGTTTACTATTCCAAAATTATACGAAAATGAGAAATTAAAAGAATTATTTTTACCAGAAAGAGAGAAAGTATTCCAGAAATAAAAGTATTATACATGTATTAAATAAAAGTGCAAGTTTTTTTATGTTGCACGGACAAATAGAATATGCTCATCAAAATCTTGTTGCCAGAGGCAAACATTTTACGCTTACACAGTCGATAGAGAATGAAATTAGAGAAAAACATTTTATATTTTATAAAAAAAATACACTGTATGTTATATTCAATTCGGTGAGATAATAAACGCTTGTGTGAAGTAAAAAATGGTTATATGGCAGTAAAGATTTTGAACATGGCTACAAAAGCATTGAATAATATTTTTATATATTCGAATTTCGTATTTTCAAATCTTATTTGATCTATTTTCAACTACAAATTCTAATGAAACGAAAAAGTTCTAGCATGTGAGACTTTATGAATATCTACACGTTTATCTCTGTTACAAATTAAGAATCATGTATTTGTATGGATGTTAAGTGAAAGGGTAAATGATTTATACAAATGTATATTTCTGCGGCTTAGTAGAAAATAAAACATATAAATACCTACAAATTAGAAATAATTGTTAAGATATGGAAATGAATATATTTTAATCATATGTATAATTTATAACTAACTTTATTATTCACTATGTTGTATATATTATATTTGATTTGTATACTTGTTTCTATAAAATAAAGTACTAAAATCATGTATTTTTTAACGGGATTTACGACAATCCTCCCCCATTTTCTTTGAAAATTTCTTAATTTTTAACCAATTAACCCTTAAATTGCACATTCCACCTGGTACCGTAAATTGGGGTAAAGTCGGTTTGACAGGAAAAGTCGGCCATTCGATAACCTATTTTAAAATATTTAATTATCCTTTTTCTAGAGAGAAAAGTCGAAGAAGCGCAATTGTTTTAGTTAGTAGGAATGTCAAACTTTCATTTACAGTTTATTTGACTCAAATTCATCGATATGTTTTAATAAAAACGTCGTTTATGTGTGACTGTATATTTAGCCTGTAAAGTAAGTAGTGTGAAAAAAGCACTTGTACATAATTGTACAAATTTTTTTATGTAAAATCAAATTGTGTATCGCATAGCCTATATCTCTAACCTAATTTACGATAAAAAATGACCTCAATACGATCATTAGATATCGCAAAATATCGGTTTCTCTAAAAATGTAACATTTGTAGAGAAAAGTCGGCCATGGGGCAAATTTATAAAACAAAGGCGGATTCTTCTACATTGTTCAAATATTCAACGGAACAATTACAGAATGCAATACAAGAAGCAGAGAAACGTAAAAAATCAATGTTACAAATTTCAAAATTAAAAATGGCTGAATCAACATGGCGCCATATCGGATCCGACATTTCGAATTTCGAAAATCTGAGAACGGATACATATTCAGCGGCATTGAAACCCCCCAGTACCAATTTTCATGTAAATCGAATCAAATTTCAGATTTTGGCCTGGCCATATTTCATCCGCCATTTTTAATTACGAATATCTGACGACATATTCTTAATCAGCGGCCCCAAAAACCCCCAAGTACAGAGTTTCAACGAAATCGAATTAAGCTTCGGATTTTCGTCTGCCATATTGGATCAGCCATTTTGAATTTTGTGATTTTGACAACATATTCGTAATTAGCGGCCTCGAAAACCCCCGAGTACAAAATTTCAATCCATCATCGAAATAGATATTGATTTACCTACCCGGGAAAAAATGGATTATATATAATTATATATAATTTTTGATACAATTAGATCCAATTATATATAATAATATATAATTATATACAAAGCCGTCAATTATATACAATTATATATGCTAATATATAATTATATATGTTTATATACGATTATATATGTTTATACACGATTATATATAATTATATACGGCCAAAATCCATATATAATTATATATAATTATATATAATTATATATAAATGCTCTAATTGTATCAAAAATTGTATATAATTATATATAATTATATATAAATGCTCTAATGGTATCAAAAAGTGTATATAATTATATATAATCGTATATAAACATATATAATTATATATGATTATATATAATTGCATCTAAATTTATATATAATTATATATAATCCATTTTTTCCCGGGTACATGAAGAAAATTATTTACAGGTGGAACACTGACAGTCCCACAATGCCTCACAGGGTTAAAGAGCGGTTTTCACACTTAGAAATTTATTTATTTGGAAAAGTATAGTTCTGTTTCTAGGTATTTTGAATTCAGCCTTATTTTGTTGGTCTGTGCTATAATAACAATGATTATGCCTTTCTTTGTATACATCGCAATGCTTGAAATGTGTAGCAATCCTCGTAAAATTTAAATATCCTAATTACACGGTGTTTTTATGTAGAAGTTATATATAATAAAAATATTAATAAGGGTTCGGCTTTGTCCTACAAAGTTGGTTGCTGTTGATTTTCCTCGACGTTTCGAACGACTTGCGTTCATTTTCAAGAGGTTACTGTATATACAACCTCACAGATAGAGCTCTAAAATTAAGTGATAAGAAATTCCATAATAACAATATTCACAAAATCAAACAATATTTACGAGATAACGATTACCCGAAGTCAATGATTGACAAATATATTACAAGACGAATCCACATGCACAATGCACAAACACAAGAGGCTAACACAGAAAATAGAAGAAATCAACTCAAATATTTACAAATACCATATACAAAACATATATATGAATCAATTGAAAACTCTTTTCGCAACACTAACATCAAGATCGTACCATCTCTAAGAAACAACCTATCCGCAATAATACAAAAAGGTAAAGACAAATTACAAAAGATGGATACACACAACACCGTGTGTTGCATAAAATATATGGATTGCGATGCATCATATGTGGGAGAAAGTAAACGAACATTAAAAACTAGAATAAACGAACATCAACGCAATATCAATAGACCTTCTCAAACAAACACAGTAATCACAGAACATAGAATCCAAACACTACATAATTTTGACTGGGATAACACAAAAATACTGGATATCGAAAATAAATTTCACAATAGACGTATATCGGAAATGATTAACATCAAATTACAAGAAGCTCCACTCAACAAAATTGAAGATACCCAAAGTTTACACACCGCATATGAACGCATCATTACACAAATGAAACGGTCAGGAACCTCCCCATCATAGGAAAACAGGAAACATATAAAAAGCGGCAACACAACAGGACGCTCCACAGTAACCTCTTGAAAATGAACGCAAGTCGTTCGAAACGTCGAGGAAAATCAACAGCAACCAACTTTGTAGGACAAAGCCGAACCCTTATTAATATTTTTATTTAAATATCCTAATTTGATTCAAAATGAAGACAAGTCTTCGAAAATTTGTTTCTTCTTAATCCGTAATATATTTAAAATAGGTATGTTTGTTGAGTTTATTTTCTCGGTGTATCGGATAGTGAAAATTAGATATAAAAATTAGAACGAAGAAAATTACGTTTCGGTCAAGAATTTTTGACCCTCTTCAGAAATTTATTCTGTAATATAATAATAATACAAATTAAAAATGAAAAAAATGAAATACAATAAAAAATGAAAAAATGAATAGCAATAAAAAAGAATGAAAAAATGAATAACAATAAAAAAGATGATGATCAAATGAGTAACAATTGTAAGAAAAATGAAAAATTGAAAAATGATATGATTACATAACTATCGAGGAAAAACATTGACAAATCGTATCTTAAATTATTTTATGCTGAATTCTTACCTTTTTTTAAAAAAACGTAGATCTTAATTAAAATCCAAGATGCGATCACCACTCCAAGGATTACAAAAATTAAAGGAAAATGTAAACCTATAAAAAAATGGATGGAATTAGTTTCAAAAGAAACTAAGTAAGAACCCAGCACGAAATACATACGAGTCACACGATGTTATATGTTAAACCGACGAAAATGTAAATATTTGTCAATGTTAAACCTTTACAATACTTTAAAGGAACTTTGAACTTTCAAAATAACGAAAAAATTCAAACATTTAATAGAGGAAAATAAATATCAGGAAGATTAGACTTCTCAAATCTAATGGTAACTGTGTTTTCTAATGAAGAAATTCTCTAAATGTCTCCTTTTCCATGTAATATCCTAATTTGATCATTTATTATACTTTTGAATTTTTTTAGTTTGAATTATATGTTGTTTGATTTTCTTAGCTGTTTCAAGGTAGGTCTACTTGAAGAAACTCCTTCAGTGTCCGATAATTCAAAAGTATTAAAAACTATATTTTCTCATTTCTCATTCATATTTTCTACTAGTATTGAATGCGTTGGTTCTTACCAATTTTTAGCTGTTCTGGACTGATTTTATAGAAAATCTGTACAGTTCATAGATATTACGTTTCTGAAAATTGTTTAATTTAAATAAAATGAAAGGAAAACAATTTTGATCACAATAACATATAATAATAAAAAAATGTCACAATAAAATAGTATGAAATAAAGACTACAACACTACAAATATTATTTATTAAAATTAGTCTCACTTATAATTTAATACGTATACATAAAATTATCACTTGTTAATTCATTTACAAAAAGGACGAGTATTTTTCGCCTTATACCTCCACGTTGATATAGCAAAGACGACGAATTCGATTCCTAAAGTTTTGTACACTGACTTGGATAATTCTGAAATGAAAACAACCTAATGTAATAACAGGATTTGGAATTAAGTTTTTTTTTTGCAGGAAACATTATATTATTGCAAATTGTTTTGATTATGAACAACAAATACCTCTTTCGCTATCCTTAACAGTGCTTGTGCTGTTAATCGACCAGTTTGTTTAACCATATCGTACAAATATCCGTTTTCGTTTTGGAGTAAGTCAAACGGATGTCCAAATTCCTAGGGAAAAAATGGTTTAATTATCTACAAACTGAATCTGCATTATTGAGGGTATAAAATTATTTTTATTTTTCTTACCACCATGCTGCCGGCATTCATAACGAGAATACGATCGCTATCCATCACAGTGTTTAATCTATGGGCAATGGTAAGGACAGTACAATCCTGGAATTTTCTTCTTACGGTTTGCTGAATCAACTCATCTGTTTTTGGATCGACGTTAGCCGTAGCTTCATCCAGAACCAGAATTAAATTCTTCCTAAGAATGGCTCGTGCCAAACATAACAATTGTCTTTCGCCAACGCTGAAATTCGATCCTCCATCCGAGACTTTCATGTCCAATCCTTCTTTAGCAGCAATAACTGTTTTCATTTCAACATCTTCCAAAGCTTGCCATAAGTCATTGTCTTGAAATTCCTCGAATGGGTCGAGATTGCAACGAAGGTTCCCAACGAAGAGAACAGGTTCTTGTGGAATGATACTGATTTTAGATCGGAAATCGTGCAAACCGAGGGTACTAGTTGCTATTCCATCGATGTAAATGTCTCCTTCAATATCAGCCAATCGGAAAAGGGCAGTGATTAATGAAGATTTTCCAGCTCCTGTTCTACCGACAATACCGATCTTTTCCTTGGATGCAATTGAAAAGTTCAAATTGTGCAAAGCAGCATTTTCATCATACATTAAGTACACATTTTGGAACTCTATACGACCCTCATCAGGCCAGTCTCTTGGTGGTTTGTTCCTAGGTACAGTTTCTAAAGGCGGCTCTTCTTGAAGATTAGAGAATTCCAAAATCCTCTCTACCGATGTCATATTCGTTTCTAACTCCGAACTTTGTCTTATTCCCCACTGCAATACTCCTACTAGAAGTATACACTGTGTAATAACGAGTCCAGCATCACTGGCGTCGATAGAATCTTTCAGTAGCAAAATAGTAAACGTTACTAATCCTATTAATAAAGAACACAATATATCCATGTAAAAACTAAGTGCTCTATCTCCAGCGGCAGATATAATCCAAACTGCTGAATACAAATTTTGATGGTTGTCGAATTCCTCTTTTAAAATTTGCTGGGCGCCTAAAGCTCGGATGGTCGCCAAACCCTGAAGAGATGCACTTAGATGAGTAAAGACCGGTGATCGCGCTGAAAACGTAACGATACATTAATAATCAAGATAATGCTTTTAAAAATCATTTAAATAATATTACGTTACTTACTTATTCCTTCCAGACGTTTGATACATCTACTTGTCCTTACGTAGAACATTCTAAATAATATAAACAAAAGGGCTACAAAAAGTGTTGGCAAGATGAGCCAAGGATTGACAATCGTGACTAGAATAATAATGATTACGAATGTGATGAAGCTTATCATGACGTCACGGAACGACTGGGAGACTAGCCTGTCAACAACAACAACATCCTTCGAAAACCTGAAGCAAAACAGTTTAATCAATCAATCTGATATAAAACCTCTGTTTTGTGTTTTGAATGTTACCTATTCATAATCCTCCCCATCGTATTATCGTTGAAAAACGACATCGTCGCGCGTATGACGTTGAGAAACATATTTTGATACAGGTTATTAGAGATCCTTCGACACATTTCAAAGTAGATAGCAGACTGCATCAGCACTAGGATAATTGTAACTGCAATAATACCACCGTACACTGAAATATGCCAATATGCTGACGATATATTCTCTTCCGCTGTAGCAGTGCCATTTTGAATACCGTAAAAAGGTTCTTGGCTCTTTATCCAGTAAGCTACGAAGTAATCGCCTCCAACTGCAAAACATTCAGTAGTAACAGCCATAACAAACACGAAAAGAACATAAAAGAAGCTTTGTGCAGCCTTCAAGTAAGCCAAATAAATTCCTTTGGAAATCGCTCCAACCTGCAGAGTTTCGTCTTTCATGATCGGTTCCTCATCGTAAGACAAATCTTCCGATGCAATGCTGGTAATAGTACTGATTATGGACATAGTACTCTTTTGCCGTTGCATATGTGCTAATTTTTCTTCCGGATTTGGTTTTGACACTTTTAACATTTGTATCAATTCCAGTCCGGATTCTCGTATTTTATCCAATGACCCAGCAGCAGCGACTTTTCCTTTACTGAGGACTATCAGATTCTCCACGTCTTTCAAGTATTGATATTGGTGAGTCACTAGTACCACGGTTTTAGATTTTAAATAATTTTTTATGCATTTTTCAAAAATACGTCTTCCAACATTTGTGTCGACTGCTGACAGTGGATCGTCTAAAAGATATATATCCGCGTCCACGTAAACTGCTCTGGCTAAATTTACTCGCGCGCATTGTCCTCCACTGAGATTTATTCCTCTTTCGCCGACTAAAGTTTTGTCACCATGAGGAAACATGGCAAAGTCTTTTCTCAATTGACAGACGCTTATAACACTTTCATACTTCTCTTCGTCTAGAGGTTGACCGAAGAGAATATTTTCTTGTATAGATGAAGCGAAAATCCATGGTTCTTGAGAACAGTATGATATCTTTCCTGAGACTTTCACTTTCCCTTGCGTTAATGGCAATTCGTGCAGAATTGTGTGAAAAATGCTTGTTTTTCCAGAACCGACTTGGCCTATAATAGCTACTAATGAACCAGATTTCACAGTAAATGATACGTCATCTAATGTTTTGTCTTTGACATCAGCTGTCCATTTTGCTGTAACATGCTGGAATTCTAAAGCATACTCCTCTATAACGTTTGGTTCTCTTGACATGACATTTTGATTGACATTATTAGTAGTGTTGTCAATTTCATCAAAGTTCATGAATTGCTGAATTCGATCTATAGAAATTTTCATTTCTCCCATGGCGTTCATACCTAAAGATTTATATTTTATATATTTTTTAAGAACTTCGGGGTCGTCATTACATCAAATAATTTTAGACATCAATTGGTACAATTGAGAGATCAAGAATGAAGAAAGTTTTGGAAAGAAAACCTGATTATACTTACCGACAGCAAAGAGCCGGAAAGCAATTAGTCGCATGACATTGTAGTAAGCTGCTACCATAAAAACTTTTTCAGCTGTTATTTGATTTCCAAATAAAACATACGCGACTAAAGTTACAAACAGACAAGTTCGGGGTACGAAATGTTCAAACGATAAAGATATACCATAAGCAATTTTGCTCATTGTGACAATCTTCATTTCCATTCTGTAATCATTTTGCATAATATTAGATTGGGCATAAAATAATAAAGTTAAGTCTTTAGATTTATAGGAAAATCTTACTTTCTAGCGACATTAACGAGATTCGTGAACGGTTTTTCCCAGGCGTACATTTTAATGACTTGAACACCTTTGATAATTTCATTAGTTAATCGGAGTCTTTCATCGCATTCCTTAGCGTGCTTAGAAATTAATCTTGATACTAATTTTGCAATATATCCTGAAAAATAAAGAACAATTTGTAAATTTAGTATTTAGTGAAATTTGCGTTTGTGATGTAAAACACTAAACACTTTTACAACAAATAAGTTACAAAAATAACTCTTACTGGTAAATTAACTGGTAATCTTTACTTGACGATTATTTACATCCTTCGATGGGTGTGAATAATACAACTTTAATGATATGACTGAATGATAAGCATATTTACGATTAAAGCATAAATTAAAAAATGAAAATATTTTATTACAGATGAAAAAAAGATTTTTCATAGAAATTTTTAATTTTTAATTTACATGTTATACTATTTATCAGGCAATAATTACAGCAAAAAATCTATATAATTATAAAATACGACAAAATGTGTAAAATAAGGTATAAGCCAATTTTTCGGAAATTATTAACTTAATATTAACAACTTGCAATCCTCCAAATTTTATTTTATTTATTAATAATATGTTCTACGGTAAGAAATTGCATTGTATACAGTTCTATTTTTACCATCGCTAAATCGTGTTTAACTCTTGCATTATCTTGAGTTATAACACGTGGAACCTGTTCGTTTTATACAAATTATTTACCGTCACTTTTTCTATCGTGCTACGATAATTCACGCAAAGATTGTATAATTAAAAAAAAATACTTAAATGAAGTTCTATTACAACTATACTTAGTGCCTCTTCTGAATAATAACAAATGGTAGTACTTTTCACACGCCAAAACAACTATACATTTAACGTAAAATAATGGAAAAAACATCCCAAACCGCCAGAAACATCAGTTCATTTAAAGTGTCATAGATTTCAAATTACAGTCTAATAAACTAGTGAGAGGTTAACAAAGAAAAAGGGTGGGATTTACCTTATACGGAAGAGGCACTGCATATAATTATAATAGAACATCACTTTGGTAAGTTCGTTTAATTATGCGATTATACTTTGCGCATCTTCCTCTAATATCAAATAGTAGGGGAAGTAGGGGCAAAGTGGGATGGTTTTGGAAAAACTTGTATAAAAAAAATATGGGGCATAAGAATGGTTAGGTGTTATTCAGAAACCCTTATTTAGGTCCTCAACTAACTTATTATGAAACGCATTTAAAAAAAAAAGTATCTGTTTATATTCCAAATTTCAATTTTACGAAAAAATTTTTTTTTGAGAAATCTGAAAATCCGGGGACAAAGTGGGACGGGTTATTAAAATTACTTCTAGAATGGTTTGACAGAGAGAGAGAAAGAGAGCGGGGAGGGAGAGAGAGGGAGAGAGGGGGGGGGAGAGATTGAATAAAAATTTATTTATTAGTGTCCTGGCCACTACGAGCCGTGGACATAACTCAAGAGGGAGAGAGAGAGAGAGAGAGATGAAAAGAGAGTTCTTACTTATCTCTGTGAACTAAAATCAAAACGGAATACATCCCACTTTGCCCCAAAATAGAATTTTTTAAACACATCGTAAAAAATCATCCTCAACCCCAAATGAAACACATAAAAAACGAAAATTAAGTATAAGGGAATACTATTAAGTCATCCAATTCAGATTTTAATTACGCTTAATTTATTGATACTTACTAATCGATTAAAAATATGTATGAATTTAGAAATTGACTTCGACTTCCTAGGTCATGTTCGAACGGTTCGTAAATACTGAATGGAAACTGAAATATGCTTCAAAATTTGTATTACGATAACTCTTTTGTAAATAAACAATGCAAACAAATACATAGGAAATGTTCTAATAACAGCGAAACGCCAAAATCCTACTTTGCCCCGTATCCCACTTTGCCCCTACTTCCCCTACATGTTTAAAGTTCAACCTGCGACCGTGGCAGAAAAAAGGTACTTGATGAGCAATTTACTAAATGAAATAATCTTTTTCAATAGTAATAATGGGAAATTATGGCAGAATTAACAATTAAAAGAGATAATTAAACAAAAGATTCAAAACTACTATATCATAGTAGAAAAAGAAATAATCTTGATAGACACTGGTGTCGATCATCCAGCTAGTCGATTCTCCAAGTGCTTGCATATTTGTACCGCGTGCTATGACTCAAAAAGTTGAAAAACATTCAATGAAGTACTCTAGTAGTAATCATTTAATTGAACGATGTCTTTGAAACAGCCAAATCGATTTTTCACTTAATAGAGAAATGATTTTCAAATCAATTGAATTTGGAATATCTGGCATCAACTCATAATTACTGACATTGAAAACCGCAAAGTAGTTTAGACTAAATCTAAAGTGATTTTTAAAAAGTCTTCCACCGTTTTGAATCCGTCATTTTGAATTTCAAGTGGCTGACATCAGATTCGTAATCAGCGACCCCGAAAACCCTTTAGTAACATATTTGATAAAAATCCATTCGTCTTGTTTTGTGATTTTGGCAATGTTCTTTTCGTTCCTTACACTATAACTACTAAATGCCTCTAGAATTTTTAATCCTTAATTTTTTGGCTGGTCACTTTCACGAAGCTTATATAGTGTGAGCAGCTTGAATTTAATATAATTTCCAAAACGCAAATGATAAAAAAACCTCGTGCCGAAATGAGCTTCAGTTTGGTCCTCCGTTTGCAAAACTACCTATATATGAGCTTCGAAAAGTTTCTTACAAGGTCGAAATACTAGACTCGGATTTTCACCATCTAGCGGCAGTTGTATGATATATGGGCATTATTCTAGAACTTTTAAACTTTGAGGTTGAAGAAAATTGCATTTTTTTTTTAGGCACATTCATGAAATTAATTTTATTGGCTTTAGAATTGATCAAATGACAGGACAAACCTTGCGTGACTCATTTATACACAATGTATTTTTTTTTAATGTAACATGTTGCGTTACTTGTAAAATTAGTTTTTAGTTTTGTAACGTTTAATATACATAAAAAATTCAGTTCGTTTGCTTATGGCCTAATTTTTAGAAGCTAGTATATAAAATTAAACGTCTAGTTAATAGTTATTCAAATTTAAAATAACGGATTAAATATGGCGGACTATATTTACAAAATTTCTTTGATTTTTATAAAATTTGATATGTTAGGGTTTTTGAGGCCACTGATTACAAATCCAAAGTCAGTTTTCATTAAAATTTGAAATCCAAATACATGATTTAACATTAAGGATACCAAAAAATTAAAACGATTTGTAAAGAATAATCATTTTATTATTGTCAAAAAGTGTGTTTTTTGTTGTATTAAAAAAACACAAAAGTTATAAATACTTTAATAACATAGGAGAAAAGATCACAATGATTCCAAAGTACTCAGAAGCTAAATTATAGATGTGCCATTAAATAATTTGATTTTTCAAAGTGAGTTTCGCTTGGAAATTTAAAGTTTGACATGGTCGCATTTTTTTTTGTATAGGTGGCACACATTCGGGCAAAGGCTCAAATTACTTCTTATCACATGGGTAATGTACCCCTGTTGTGTGATTTCTTAAAAACCAATGTGAAAAAAATTATCTAAGGTTGATTGCTAAATTGTCAACTATAAAACAAAGTTATCTCGCAAGTTTGAAGGTATATAATTTTATTCCTCAGTGAGGCACATCATTAAGTTAAGGATTTTTCATTTGTTTGCATCCCCAAATACTTCCACAAAAAACCACAGACCATAAAAAAAAAGGTTCAAAAAGTTTCAGTGTTAAAACTGAAAAAATGTAGTGAGTGTCGCGCACAAAAAATAGGCAAATTCACTACTTTTATTTACTCTCATTGTTTTCTACATATCGGTAGTTAGTAATAAACGCTTATTACACGTAAAACCAACAAAAATTTGTTGATCTGTAGTGTTGCAAAGTTATATTTAAAATTTTTAAGATATCATAATGAGCGACAACATAAAGTTTAAAAGTTCTAGAACAATGCCCATATGCATTTATTGCATTGTAATAGACTATTGAAGTTGTACAGACGTATGGAGAACACATTAAAAAAAAGTTCAGAGAAAAATATTTTTTATATAAAAGAGAAGACTTTTTCATCTTTAATTTTGTAATTTTCATCTTTATTTCGTAAGTTCCAATAATGATAATTGAAAAAAGTCTATTTCATGAATAATGTTGTAAAAAATGGTTAACGATTTATAAATCTGATTTGCATTTTAGAAATTAAAAATCGAGAATCGGCGACAGTCGACCGGAACTTAAAAAGTTGCTTGATTCTGATCAGACCAGACACTTCAGTGTTTTCAGGACTATAAACTATGAATCTGACAAGGGAAAATTCCTATGTGCATAATTTTAGATCTGCTGACGTGTTAAAATTGAAGCTCAGAAAATTAAATTAAAAATTATAAGAATTTCAAAAATATTTGTATCACAGGTAAACGAAGAATCGGTGTCACGACTAAATAACTTTGCAAAAATGACTTTGCAATAATAACCTCCGAAAAATAACTTTAAAAAAATGACTTTAACAAAAATAAATTTAGGAAAAATAACTTCAAATATTTCTAAATACGTATATAATAGAACATTGTTCGAACAATGTTCATTACATTCTTAACCACTATTCATCAATTATTGAAGCAATTCATGGAAATGAGTGAACATCAATATATATGTTTACATTTTGATAAGTTCATACTTTCTACATCAATCATTATGAATATCGATTTTAATTTAATATTTGTTAGTAATTTGTTAGGTTAGGTTAGGATAGGTTAGGTTAGGTCAGGTTAGGTTAAGATAGGTTAGTTTAGGAGAGATATTTGAAGTTATTATTATTAAAGTTATTTTTGTCAAAGTTATTATTATTCAAGTTATTTTTGTAAAGTTATTTAGTCATGTAGCCAAATAATCCATTACATTCCAAATAATGTAAATGTATCGATATCTGAATAATTTGATCCCCCTTATTTGACCGGCTATTTGTTACAAACTTCCATATTATAATTTATTGCAATCGTGAAATTACCTATATTGTTTTTGTTTAATAATGTGTCCCTCAATTGGTTACAATATATTGTAAACACTGAATGATTTATCAAAGAATGAATATTTTATGAAACATCATATTTAAAAAGTAACTATTACTTATTTACTACAAGTTAAAAAAGCATTTATATACCTTGAATAGGGATAAAGAGTGCCAATACACATAAGCCCAAGAGACCGGGAATCTCCATTTCCATGTATATAAAGCAAACTATCACCAACACGAGGATAGGCGATATCCATCCATAATGAGCAAATGTTAATAGAGATTCCATTCTACTCATGTCAGAGCTGAAAATATTGATCATCTGTAAGAATTAGAAGAACTGAATAACTTGTGTAAGAGGAAAATCCTCTACATGTATAAAGAAACTCCTTTAAACGCATTCTTTTTTAATTGTCCAGGTAAAAATATTGTATAAAGTTTCTTTAAAATCGTTATACAACTTTTATAAAGAAATGATTCTACGTAAACTTTATAAAGTTTTTATAAGATTTTTATACAATTTTTATAAAAAATGTTCTTCCTATATGTATGCACAAAATTTTGTTTGCAAGTTCGGCCTTCATTTTTGTGTGTAAAATTTATTTTTTTCAACGCTTTCGCACAGATATGTCTAATAGTAAATGACAATTTCTATTTGGACCAGTTTAGTTGGTCTTATTTCTGGCCATGTAATTAAACGAATATTTATTGAAATAAAACTGCTTCGGTGACAACATGAGGGTACGGATGAGCTAGATGTCGGTAACTAACTATTTGGTTTTAATAACTAAACTGTTTGGTTATATGAAGTCCACGGGAGTTGAAAAAGGAGGTTATAAATTTCGAGTTTACGTGTCAAATTTCAAACTGGAAGAGTGGGGATCTTCTAGCTTACCAGTATAATTTTTCAGGGCGTAAAATGCTATCTTATTGCCGCAAATCCGTTGCATAAAATCGAATTTTTTAACCCCGTCTCACGAAAAGCAATTTTTATCAAATTATATAAAATTTATATGTCCATATAAAAACTTTATAAAATTTTATAGAATCATTTCTGTAGAAAAGTTGTATAAAGATTTTATAAAAACTTTATAAAACATTTTTACCTGGGTGAGGAAAATTCATTCTTAAATTTGGATAAAATACAAATTTTTTGTCTGCAAGAAATCTACTCATTCATCGTTATAAACTTAAACACTTCCTCAGATATATTTGTTCATTTTAAAATTTGTAGATACCTGACCGGCGCTAGTTTTCGATTCCATGACAGCTTTTGATATTCGCATGATCTTATCATAAATCAAAGCACAGCAGGCGATTCGGATTTCCATAGATATTACAACCATATAATACATCGAAATGTGGGCTACGAAACAATATAATACATTTGAAACCAAAAGAGCTCCACCCCACATAAAAGCTTCATCTTTGGACATCGTGCTGTACGTATGAAAATATCGGAGAATGTTGACCAAAAATATCGGTTGAACGACTCTAAAATATTAAGTCTTTTAATATACGAGACGACATTTGATTGTATTTAAAATATGAAAGTGACTTGACTTTGTAATAATTTCTCCTACTGCTTGAATCACACCAACGATCATAATTTGTTTGCCGAAAAGCCTCCTTAAAATTCGTAGCAATGACGGATGCTTTTTCTCTTTTGATTTTTGAGCGATTTTTTTTTCTTCGTTCCATAAACTTATAATTTGGTGTCCCATCCATTGGCTGGTGTGCTTTTCCATGGGTGGAGACAAATCCAGAAGAGTCAAATTTCTTCTCCATCCTAGTAAGAATATGTCGAATAGCCACCTGCACAGTAACAAATAATTTTATTTGCAATTATATTTTCAAGATGAAATAAAGATTTGAAACACTTTTTAATGCGCAATTTTCATTCGACATTTTTAATTTTAAAAATGGTATATCGGATTCGGAAATCTTCCAGTAACCAGTAGCCGAATCGACAATTTTAAAAATAACTTCGCCATATTTGATTTTGTATTTTAAAATTTAAAAATCTGAAGGCTAAGATGAAATCATCCACTCTGAAAATTTTTGGGTAACACATTTTAAGGGGAGGCACCACCTTCAAAATCAACTCTATGAAATACACCTTTAACAAATTTGAAACTATTGTTTCTTTTGTCATTTTTTACGAGGAATTCAGTGGTGCTAGAATAAAAAGCGTAAGAAAATTTTTTGACCCATAAATTGTAGTTTAAACAAAAATTTGTTGTTTTGAAATAATGCAACTACATTTTTCTAACTTAATTTAAAATTTCAAAAAAATTAGGGTGAACATAAAAAAATGTTTTCTACAACCTCTCGTATGGATTTTAAAAAAATTCGATTTTTTCAAAAATAAATTTTTTGTAGAGAACAACACAATTTTTTTAAGCGTAAAAAAAAAGTTTTACATTTTTTATTCTAACACCACTAAATTCCACGTTAAAAATTACTCCAGAAATAATTTTGTTGACCTCTAAATTTTAGCGCGAAAAAAATTTGTTTTTTCGAAAAAATGCTTCTACATTTTTTTTAATTAATGTAAAAATTCAAGAAAATTAGGGTGAACATGGAAACACATTTTCTACAGCCACTCGTATGGATTTTAAAAAATTCCGATTTTTTCGAAAAAGAAAATTTTTTTTTGGGTAAAACAAATTTTTTACATTTTTTATTCTAGCACCACTGAATTCCACGTCAAAAATTACTAAACAGATAATTTTTTCAAATTTTTTAAAGCTGTATGTCATACAGCTGATTTAAAGATGGTGCCTCCCCTTAAGAATACCTATAAGGTTTTACCACATTTACTTGCGGCTTTACTCATCATTAGCAATGTTGAACTCATATGTTTTGCTCTTATAGTCGCCATCGAAAGTCAAATTAAAGTACCAATTTTAATGTCAAATAAAAAAGAAATGTCAAAGTACTTGACAAGTAAATAATCATAAATTTCCAGGCATAATAAATTTTGTTTTCTTTAACATTTAGCATTTAAAGATTATAAAAGCATTGTTTTATGGAATGTCTTACGCAAATGTAAGAGTTGATAGCCAACTTGGGTTTCTTCTAGGATTTGTAACTTCCTTCTTGTTCACACGATCCATCTCATCTTAAAAGAATGACGCCAATTAAAGACATCGCTGGACGATCATGTTTCCTGCTAAAGTTTAAAAATACAATTTTAATTATTGCGTTAAATTTGTAATCGGCAAAATTATCATATTTCTCGTCAATCTTACGTAATGTGTTATTGGTACATTTTCCGAATGCACAAAATACATTACTATTATTTCATCTGGACGAGGAAAATCTTAAGTAATTAAAATTTGACGCAATGTAACGAGGTAAGTTGTTTTATATAAAGTATTAAGATATTGTGACGTCATTTTAACGAATTTCCTGGGCAGATAAGATGCATTTAGTCGGAACTACAATAAAAAATGGTTGTAGAATATATGATTAATTTTATTATTATTTTCAATAAATATGTTCAACTCAATAATGACGCAATAATTAATCGAAACGTCGCTAGGAGAACCAACATACAGTTTTTTGATTGACTCGATAATATTTTTATTTTATTAATTTCATCCAACTTTAATTCTTTCATTTATGGCTTCACAATTCTGAAAGACGTACAGTAAATTTGAAAAGAAATAATATCGTGATTCATTTCAGGATAACTGTTCAAGGAAATAACTTGTATGTATTTCGGTTTAATATGCAGCTCTTCCTTTATTGCATTTTTCTGAAAACTAAATATTCTGGAAATGGAAACTGTTTAAACTTTAGTAAACAATAATATTAAAGTAAAGGCCGGGGAACAAAGTTCCGAAAATCAAAACCCTGAAAGGCTAATTTCTTTTTACCAAATTTTTAAAGAAAAAGTAATGAAAATCACGCCGGAGCCATGCTATATCGAAATTTTGGACTTTCGGTGTGTTGATTTTCGGAACTTTGTTCCCCGGCCAAAGTAAAGCGAAAATGAAAAAACTTACACAAAAATAAAGAAGGTTTGCAACAACTAATAAAAATGTTTAATAAAATTTATTTGTACTCGAGTACACGTACCGCATGTATGTATATAGATGCTTTACGTAATATTGTTTATTACGAGGAAAATAACAAATTGTTTATGGTACACTTGAAGCTCGCTAAAAGTGTTATTCTAACCTCGATCCGCATATAACTTATAGTTGTCACTCTACAATTTTACTCCAAATGTTTTTAAAAGTACTGTGATAATAAATAAGAAATGTAAATAACAAATAAATTTAATTTCTCTTGACATGAAAGAATTTTTAGATTTGAAAAGTCCTCGTCATTTCATCAATTTTGCAAGAAAGTTACATAACATAAATCCCTTGTTAAATTAATGCTGACACATATATCAAGATGAATGAATATAATTTCGGAATGCTTAATTTACATTATTTATGAAGCTCTACTAAAACATCGTGTAAAGAGAAGGTTGTACTATTATAATTTATTGTAAGTGCTAACACTGATCTATATCTTTAAAAAATATGTACTTAAAACTCATTTAACATAAGGAATGGGTTGTTATTTATAATATACATATAGTAAAATAAATGAAATTATTCAAAATGAATAGATTGTTTCTTAGTTTTGTAAATTATTCTTTGGTAGCATTCGAAACAATTTCTTTCGCATCAAGAAAATGTTCGTACTAGAAAAATAAATCACGAACCAAATTTTCTTTAAGATTGAAGTTTTTGACTTCAAATCAATAATGGACACTGTTAAATAAAGCAGATTAATAATGCTGGTGTACACTTTTTTCTTTCTCTTATCCTTCAATATCACTAATTACGTCTTTCCCAGTAGAAAATAAATATATTTATATAAAAAAATATTTGTTCACTTTAATATTACAAATATTTCTAGAAGCTACATAATTTTATTGAGGTTTCTGTACTGTTCATATTATGAAAATTTAATATCTTAAATTAAACAATAAATGCTATAAACTATAAATACAATAATATTTCGGAAATTATACACATTTCCCTTCAAAAAGCTCCATTAAATAAAATAGAAGACACGCAAAAATTGCATGAAATTCTGATCTGATTAACATATAAGACAATATTATTAATTGCAATTTCGTCACTATATTTTTAGTGATCATTGCACCTGAAGGGGGATCTGAAGGAGCCGAAACGTTGTGCAAATTTATTTAAAATGTTATACTTGTTTTGCAAGGCATAAGTCGTATTTATTTTATTTAACTTGAACCTGCATTTATAATTATTATACATTTAAAAGTTTTTAAAAACATTTATTTTCAGAATACAATATAATTCTTGGATTTAGCATTATTCAACTCAAGTGTCCTCGAGAGGAGATTAACTCACTCGCTTTAGCTTCATAATGCATCATACAATAATATTGATCTCCATTCAATTTTTTTCCGAAAATATGATCATTTGGTTTAAACATTAGATACCATTAACTACTTTTGTATACCTTAGGTCACAATTTAGAGCCTCTCTACTCTGTAATATACTAAAAGTGTTGGAGAATTTTGCTTAGACTATTGTCGCTTAAACTTCCCTTGCATCTGTACCGCAGTGCTTCAGTGCTTTTCACTTAGTTCATTGCACTGTCTCTGTATAATAAGGTACATACTACTGATTGATGACCCAATCTGATCCGATTTGTCTGCCAAAGTGATAAGGAGGGTGTACCAAGTGCTTCATGGAGAAACTTTCTCCGAAGATTGGGAAGTGCAACCACTAATAAATAAAAATAATTTTAGTGTTTTTTTTTTTGTAAATTTACAATTTTGAATTGAACGTGTGCATGTATAAGAAGTAGTGAAAGCACGTATACATTATTTCAACATCTTAAAACGTTGGTTTTGTTTCCCAATCTAATTCAACCTACTCCCGCGTAAAAATAAAAAAGACTTTAGGAGATCTCAAAAAGATCTTTCTTAAATATGTCACTATTCAAGATGTATTTGAGATCTTTTTAAGACTTGAAACTACTAGTTTATCAAAATCTTTTTGAGATCTTTTTGAGATTTTGTTAAGACTTTTTTTCACAGCATGATTTTACGAAAACATAATTTTATTAATCGTATCGAGATCATTTTGAGATCTTTTCAAGATATTTTTTTTTTATTTTCCGGATATGAAAAAAAATATTTGTAATAAAATGCTGAATTCTGAATTTTTACCAAAATTAATTATCGAAGATGATTTTTAAGGTGATTATCCAGTTTACTTGCGTTCTACTCTCTAATTTCCTAATAATTAACATGGATTAAATATATTATACTTTTCCTAAGATATCGGTAGTAAACTTCATTATTTGCAATACGCTGTATTGCAGAAATGATAATGTGTATAGGTAAAAGAAAATTTATCAATTTTTGTCTAAGACACGTAAAATTGTAGCGTTTTTCATGCTTTCTGAAGGATGACAAATTTTCATTTCTTTGTCTTCATTGTTAGCGCATCGAAAAACGACTCCCTAAATCTCTCATCTTCGATTTGTATTGTAAATATTGAATTTTCGTAATATGAAACGTTCTGTCTTCATGACATGAATCGCTTGTATTAACGCCTACTATGTGTTTATTTCTCATTTTCGACTCGTTGTAAATATTGACCCCATATTATAAAGTGAAGTTTTAGAAATCAGACAATTACTTTAAAATTCATCTTCAATAATTAATTTTGGTAAAAAATAAGAGAATTCAGCATTTTATTACAAATATTTTTCATCATATCCGAAAAAGATAAAAAAAAAGATCTTGAAGAGATCTTGATAAAAAGATCTCAAAAAAATAGTACAAATTTTTCTTAAAGATCTCATAAAGATCTCAAAAAGATTTTGATAAACTACTAGTTTAAAAGTCTTAAAAAGCTCTCAAATACATCTTGAATAGTGACATTTTTAAGAAAGATCTTTTTGAGATCTTCTCAAGTCGTTTTTATTTTTACGCTGGCTAGTAAAAAACTAATAATAAGAGGCAGTTCCTCCAAGCAACTTCTCTTTTTGGATGCTGACTCCTCCTTGAAGCTGGATAATTTTTGTTATCAAGGGCAACGAGTCGACCAGCAAAGTCAACGGTAAACATGGTGAGCCTAGTCCAATAATACAAAACGTTGTTTCACCTGCGTTATGCGCATAGAAAAAAAGTGGTCGACTTTCTGCGTTTGCTCCTGGAATTCCTGAGAAAATATTTTAGAAGTATCGTGGTTTCTTTATCTATGTTTCCTCTAGCGATATAATTTGTATCTCGGATACTTGATTGCTGGAGTCAATTGTAAATAACTCAGTCTTAACTTAATTTATTGGGTTTTATTATTATATATATATTGAGATACTGTGGATTTCGAGTGAACAAATATCGACGAATTAAATGGTTTTCTTACCGGTACCACCCGCAGCGTTACGTTGGAATTTGGAATAAGTTACAAGCTAACTACTTTTATTAAAAACATTAACAAACCCGGGTTTGACGAAGAATGTTGCAAGATGAGAAAAGAAGTTTTGATTAGCCTTAGACAATGTAGACACAACAATTTTACTGTGTAATCAAATTACTTTAAGTTTAAAAGAAGCTTCTTATTTTCAGCGCGTGTCAAGTAAGGTAGCTCGCGCAAAAAAAAATCAGCTACTCAAGTGCAACTTTAAGCTTGGCTTACGAACATACAGATTGTTTTCCCTCCTAATACTCCAAGTTCTTTCAACCAACCGCAATTTTTGGTTGCATACTTGGATGACTATTTTTTCGGGTGTGAAATAATATGCAGTATAATTAAATGTAAAGATGGTAAAGCTCATGGTATGGGTTTGGTTAATTACTCTTTCTATAAATGTTTGTCTATATAGCAGCTGAATTAGTTTTTTGGTTTGTTATTTTAATTGTATCCTAGACCAGGGAGACGTATCTGATTGGAGGAAGGTTATAATGCCTTTCCCATCTTAAAAAAGATTTCAATGGATGTCTCCAGATTGTTAACTTAGCTGTACACCATTAGTGCAATAACAATTGGTATTTACATATAAAAGCTTTATTTGAACCACGAAACCACACAAATGTTTGGAAATCAATTGTAAATTTCACCGCCGAAGTTGAGACCTATACATTGCTTAAAAATTATCAGAGACTCCCGATTGCCCAAAATCTAATTATCCCACGGTATGCACTAAATTTTATAAATTAGTATCTGTCATTGCGAACGCTCTCAGAACCTCTTTTTGTTCCGATGGTGATGCGATAGTTTTAGCTGAGATTTAGTTTTGTACGGGTTAACCCAAAATAAAATAGTGACCTCTGCAAATCGTAACCAAACCTACTATTTAAATAGTAAAGCCAACTAAACAATGTAGTTAGTTGGTCAGATCCTACTTATTCCAAGTGCAAATATCTTCTACATTGTTTTGCAAAAATGTCCTTATTAGCAAGAAAAATTTCCAACGGAGTATGAGAATTTTTGTTAAAGAAAATTGTTTGAGTGCACATTTATCTGAAAATAAAATTAAAAAACGCGTAAATATTAACTTTATGAAAATACTTCCACAATAAAAAAAATGTAATAGACATTTTAAAAGCGGGTTTACAGCCGATAAAAATTATCAGAAAAAAATATCGCCGTTTCGGAATGCTATCACGTACTTAAAGTGTTTGTACATTATGCACAGACCATTGAATTCACACGTTTCACGGGATTCATTCGAAAAGTCACATTTATTATTCACTTGCACAAATTAAAAAATTGTAATGCATTTTTGCGTAGTTAATACATCTTTCCTGTGGTTAATTTTTTTAGTTTCATGCAATATTTCCCAGCAGCATGTCGAATATCAAATTATAATATACACCTTCAGATCGCCTTTATTATTTTCAAAAACAATTTTTTATGCACAGATAAAGTGTTGAAATAATGTATACTTTGTAAAGTTATTATTGTTAAAAGAAATTGGTTTCGTGATAACGATGTCATTCTGAAACACTATTATCAAAATAAGTATAATACAGGCTTACAATTTAAAATACTACGGCAACTGCTAGAAATTATAGTATTTATTGAACAATTATTGTACAATATTCTTTTTAAATGTAAAAGAAATGGACGATTAAACTAGGCAATTTATTTATAAAAATATACGATTTTTTCTACATTTATTACGCAGTTCCATTAGATTTGCATTAATTCGACATTTTTATTGAACAGAGAAAATGAAACATTATACATTTAAATTGTGCAACTTATATACATCAACTATAATATAGAGAGCTATCTGATAATAATATTAAGCGACCAAGGATTTACGGATATTCCTACTTACTTATTTATTGTCAACTATCTAACTTTTCACGGTCATCACGAGGAGCGTACAAGGCACATCTATTCATTATGTATAACGAAGTTTTATGAACGTAGCTACCTCGCTTCAAACGCTTACGAGAATAATTACATATATGAAAGCCCGATGCAAGTGATCGTCGGTGTGGTTCATGCACCACCACTCGGTAAGTGTTCGAAGCTTCATATTTTCGATGCACCTGATCACTGCAAGATAACATATTTGTCTAATAATTAGTTCCGATCCAATACAAATGCTTAAGATTTCTACCAGAATGACGTCAGACGTTTTACAGAGAACGAAAATGGTTAATGGAACCATTTTAGAACAGTAAAATACGTGATTATAAAAAATGGTTAAATTAACCATTTCCATAGTAAAACAAAACAAAAACATTGTTCTGTTTACTATTTCCAGATACTTAAATATGCAGCATAGCACATAACCTCAAATCTACCACAGCTTTACAGTTAAATAGTCACTCGAAATATTCTTGACTAGAAAAATAGATTTATTAAAAGTGATTAAACGAAAATAACGACTTATCATCATAAAAAGTAATTATTGTATATTATATTTTACAATATTATGAATTATAAAAATAAGACACTGTCAACTACAACTTTTGCACTATTATGAAATGTTATAATCATTTCTACCTTTTCTTCATGGTTCCATTAACTTTTTTTTTTCTCTCTGTGTACTCATTCTAAGAGTTAGAATATGCTTGTTTCATTAAAAAATTTTTTCTTTTAATATTTGTGCCGGCTTATTTACGAAACCGGAAGTGAAAAAGTTGATAAATGGAACGGTTGGATTGTTTTAAGATTTTTCGAAAAAATTGAGGACCAAAGTGGAAAGATTCGATGCGCCTGGAGTTGAACCCGGAACCAACCTTTCCATTGTGACCATAAAAAAGGTGTGCGTTTTTCTAGGAAAATATGCATTATTTCTGATAGACCATACGAGTTTCTGTCATCAGAAAAAATTTCTAGAAAAATTAAATGAAAGCTTTACAAAAACATGTTTGGCTCGTCAAAGACTTTCCATCAAATAGTTAGTTATTGATTAAAAAATGAATAAATCTCAAATCACTTTGCTGTAGTCTTGTGTAGTATTTGCTAATCAATGTTAATATTGTTGTCATTTGATTTATTATAAAAAATAACCGATAAATGAAATTGGTGTAACATATATCGAACTAATTTAAATGAATGTATTCACTGTAAAAAAGTTACCATTAAATGATTATTTTCTTAATATTGTATGTTATGTTATTTAACCAAATACTTATTGCAACTGAAAAAAATGATAAAATATAGTCGCATGTCAATGGCAAACATAAACATTAAGTGAATTGATTAACTTCTAATATCATTCTGTCGCTTTGTGGTAATTTTGAATTATCACTTGGATTTATAGTGGGCTTTTTAGATAAAACGACGTTAAGTTGTTTAAACGACAAATGAAATGGAAACAGAGGAAAAAGTTAGTTACAAACTTATCACTAACCCTACCATCATATTTTATTAATAGTTATTTAATCAAGTTTTCTATAAAACGAACAGTAAATCAGAAGCAGAGTGTAACTTCAATTCTACCGAGACTAAACATCTGATTTTTATTTAATTTCCATTCGACTTTCACCTTTGTACCATTTATAGGCGAAAATTAGAATTACTAAAAAGTACAGTGTTGCTCAGCGACTTGCTTTAATTTCCATATTCTAATTATTTAAAAAAATAAGACATCGAAATTGTGTCTCATTTCATTTCTTAACTATTTACTTCCAATGTCACTGTTTACTATTTAACACTGACATAATTACTTCAAAATCAAAGTATTTTAAAGTGCCAGTATTGCTACTCTTGAATAACACTTAATCAACAATTTAAAATCTTGTTACACTTAAACTGGCCCGATATAACAAAAATTCGCGGATGTCATACCTGATATTCGCAATTATGTAATCTTCAGATAATTTTGACATTTTGTTGCATTTTGGACACACGAATTGTTGAACCGTCCAGTACATGCACTCACTGACACGCGTTACCAAAGTTCGAATAGAAAAAACAGATAATACACTTTATCTTGACATTGAGAAACTGATGTGTGCACAATTTCGTACTATTCGCTCGCGTTGAATGTGTATACAGACTGATTTGCAGTGTCAGTTTCTGACTATCGCGGATCTCTGAGATACGTAACTGCAATAGTTGTCGGTCGTTCCAGTATCTTCTCCCGTGACAAACACTAGAAAAAATTAAAAAGATTACGTCACGTTTTATCATTTCCTAGGAAACTGCATTTTTTCAGCGCCACATGAATACAGAATTGGCTAATAGCGATGCTCATCAATTTAATTTAACGTACACGTGTAACTCGCATTTAATCGTTTCTCTTTGAATTTGAGTAATCGATGTAGTCGTTGGGGAAATAAGGATAGTCTACCTCATGAAAATGTACAATTTATTCCTTGGCTAAGATAAAAAAAGAATTTTTACAAAATAAATTATGATACTGATAACCAATGAAATGTACGAATGAATTATCTTGAAAATACTAAGAGAATGTTTAGGTGATAAGGTTCAACTTTTGTTAATAGTAATTTTTGTAATTGTTTTTTGGGGATACCCAAAGAAACTAAATAAATAAAAATGCAAATGTTAATATTACATTCATTTTTTTAATCGTTATTAATTTTTTCATAAAAACAATTTGTTTCATAACAAACACCAATTAAATAATTAATAAATTGTGGAAGTACTATCTTTTGCCTTTAAAAATAAAAATACCTCAGTATTTATTGTTATTAATGGTTTTAATCGTTATATTCAATCCGAATTAATTTTTATTCTTTCACATTTAATATAAATTTAATATCAATTTAAAAAATCTAAGCTTATTATAACATGCTGAATTTACATCTTGCCATTTTCGAAAATACACAGGAAAAAATAATCAGCTGCAACTAATAAAACGAGTCTGCTGCTGTTCGTTTATTTCCAAGTTTTAGCAGGTAGTAAAGAATATCGTGGTTATAATCTGTAGTTTATAAAAGCTGCTGAGAAATTTCGATGAATAAGTTTTTTAAAAATATCTAGATAACTTGAATTTTTAATATAAGCAATTTAATTTATTGTCATTTATTTTGATGAACATGAACCGCTAATGTTTTAAAATACATTTAATTATTATGATGAGGAAACAATCCAATACAAAATAACGGAATGAAAAATAATGATAAAAGAAGAGCGATAATAGTACGGTCTTAATAAGATAAATTGAAAATTAGGTAACGATACATATCATAATCGACACTGATATGAGGTTCAAGCCATTTTTAACGCGATTAGTAAAAGTATTTGCCGAATGTCATATTACATGTACTTCAAACCCCAGAATGTATAAATCTAATAAATTATTTACCGCAAATTTTACAAAATCTAAACTAATATTCTGAATGGCGATCGAAGGTACTCCCAGATTTCAAATATATTAAAAATAAAATATATCGATACTTATAACATTTATCCTGCGTGTTCTATTTAACATTTTGAATTTTTAAATTCCAACTTCAGATTCATGATGGTGAAAACAACTCTTAGGCACTGAATTTCATAAAAATGCATTTATTACAAATGCGTTCGGTATGCACTACCGGCCAAAAGTTCGTGAACGCTCTGAATTTTCCAACTCGTCAAATAACGTGTACAAGTAACGATTCTTTGAGATATTCAAAAAACGGAAACGAAATCTTTTTAAGTACAGGAATAAAGCTTTCAATCGGTGCATACAGTTTTACATCAGACATTATTTTGTCTTAGTTGTTGTATTTTCAAAATGCCGAATTTTGTAACTTTTTTCTTCCAACTTTTATCTTTCACCGGATGATTAATAAATTTTTCTGGATATTGCCAATTTCGTTGTAAATACTACAAATCAAGACCTTGAAATTCATTTTTTATAAAAGTCGCTACGATTTTTTGTCGCAAAATTATGATTTTTTGAAAATTACCAATTTTACCCGTTGAGTGAGAATTCTTTGAAAAAAAGGCCAAAAGTTAGTGAACGTGCAGTTTATTCATGTTTCGCGAATCGGAATGATACGATTCCTTAACGATGCTAAATAACTCAGGTAAGCATTAAACTGTCACGTTTTGTGTTATTATTATGTTAGTATTTATTGACCACATACAATATTTATACATAAATCATGTCAAATTATATAACAATAACAAAATTCACGTCTATGAATCCATTAACAAACACAAGGCGTTATTAACACATAAATCATGTTAAATCGAAACTCATGATATTTACTGTTCACACAACAAAATTTAAATAACATAATTAACGGTCACAAACACTTAATAATTAATTAAAATAACAAAAATAATGTTTTTAAACACTTAATAATAATTTTCACAATTTTGATTCGTTAAAATGACCACCGTTTACTTTCAGTACTGCTTTGCAGAGTTTTGGCATTCTTTTGAGAGCTGTCATGGCCGTTTTACAAGTCTGACGTGTTACAAATCGTGCTGTCTATATTTGAAAATTTTACTGTTTTATCGTTACTGTCTGCCGTCCACGTTTGTCAATTCGGTTTGCACACTCGGTCTGTTCCTCTGTAGTGACGTTTTGTTTTGTGTCGTGCCTCAAGTAAAGTGGAATACAGTGTGGAAAAAACTTTGAAAAACTGTTGATAAGGTTTTACGTCAGTTGACACGCGGCATACTATCTATACATTTAAACGATTTCGGTGGCACCATCTCTGTTCGATTTGTCCCACCACTCAGTGCGCACAGTGAGCTCCGACAGCCCAGCCGATAACACCGAAGTATAGACAACTCTATTTAAGCTCGGCTGACACCAACTTTGAAAGGAACCTTATACTACTTACGGTTTTGCACTTCTGTCGAACCTTCAGCGTATATTTCGACGAATTCTCCTTAGAAGTTTATCGGGCTTTTCGTATGTCACAACGTGAGTTTTCCAGTGGAGGCGCAAACCAAAGAGGGCGCCCTTCTACTGCATATTCCTGGCTGAAGAATAAAACAGATTCCTGCTCTTCTATTCGATCCTATCTGACATCCAGTCGGAAACGTGCCTCGCAAGACGCTTTTAACAACGCACGCCCAGGAATCTCGGATTTATCCCTTTCGGACCCATCCATCAACTTCTGTGGTCTCGACCGGAGCATCGATCTGTCCCCCGCCTCACTGGAAATTTCCACTTCAACTTCGCTCGCTAAATCCATCTCTACGTCTCCAAATATGTCAGACGACAAATTCGACATTCTGATAAAGAAAATTGACAACCTTGCAAGCAAAGTGGACACGGCAATTTCGGACTTAGCCGCCTTCAAGAAGGAAGTCATATACTCCAACCAGGCCCGGGATGAAAAAATTGATGACCACTCTAAGCATCTCGCAGAAATTGAAAACCGTTTAGAATCTCTGACCAAGGAAAGCCGACGATGCAACTTGGTGGTAAAAGGTTTAGTTCGCCCACCCAACTCCTCGTCACTCCGCACTGATATCTGCGACTTTATTAAGACCAAGTTTGGAGTTGACTGCCCTGTCTCGCAGGCCCATTTCATTGGCCCCAACCAATCTAGCGTTGTGGTCAAGTTTATAAGTGCAGAAGACAGGGACTCAATAATGGTGGCGAAACCAAAGGTTCTTCAAGGCACAAAAATTTCAATTGAGCCGCATTACACTCTGAAGGAGAGCAACATTATGATGAAGGCCAGGAGCTTGGTCCTCGAAGCCCGCCGCGATGGAAAACAAGCCCGTGCGGGCTATCTTAAATACCAAGTTGACGGTTGTTGGTTTCGCTGGAACGACGCATCAAACTCGTTTGTGCCAGCTTCAAGCACGCGAACTCCTCGCTCACACTCCTTCGCCAGTCAAACATCCATGGATACTCAAGAAGACGCACCAAAAAACCCAGTCCAACACTCAAGCACCACGACCAGACTTTGACACATTCGAGCATACGACTCACAGATGCTACATCAGGGGTGAACCTCCTCTCAGATCGTACTGCAGTTACCTTCTGGAACGTTCATGGTGCCAACAACTTGTCCTGTTTCTCTCCTTCATCGGCCCCCACAATTTTATGCTGCACCGAAACTTGGTCAACGAGTCCACGCCATTCATTGCTCCCAAGCATTCTGAGCAATTACTACGAGAGCTGGACACCCGCATCGAAGACTCGCCGTACCGGCCGAGCATCCGGAGGCCTCCTCACCGCTTCTATGAAGAACCTCTCGCCTACGCTCATTGAAACGCTGCCGCTTTGTACGGTAGAACAATTTTTATGTCATCCTGTAAGTTTAATTATTTGTAACGTTTATTTGTCACCTTCCGGTAATATTGCGTCTGATCTCTCGAGCCTACAAGATGTCCTTGACTCGCTTCAAATTTTACACACGCAATCACTACTTGTAATCGGTGGAGACTTCAATGCCAGAATTGGTACTGAGGGTTTTGCGGATTCCGATTGTCTTGTGGGCTCGCGCCTTCATGAGGACCGGTCCTCTTATGATCATTGTGTTTCTACCCGCGGTTATGCACTTTTAGATTTTATCAACACGAACGGTTTAATTATAGTTAATGGTCGCTCCGCCAGCGACCGACCTGCGCACTTTACATTTTATGGTTCCAACGGGTTTAGCTGTGTCGATATAGTTTTAGTGTCTTCCAATCATGTACACATGGTTCACGATCTAACTGTAGAATCGGATCTTTTCGGTTCAGACCACGCTCCAGTCACATTAACTCTCAACGTGAGACCTGTCGATGCTCGACCAGCTAACCAGTTGGATCACAACTTAATTGCATACAATCGCCTCCGCTGGCGCCCGGAAAAATCGCTTTCATTTCGCGAATATTTAGGTTCCTCGCCGAGCTTACCTCCGTCCGCGGCTGACTTTACGACAGATGAATTGTACACGTGGTTCCGTGATGTTATACGAAATGCGGCTCAAATCTCTGGGATGACCGTTCGGCCTAACTCGTCTCATCCGCGCAACCCATATTCGGAATGGTACGACCATGACTGCTATACGGCCCGCAGAGCCCTGCGTAAAGTGCTCCGACGTTTGCGTAACTCCGGCTATCGAAGTGATCTCGTCGTCGAGTATCTTGAGTCCAGGAGTTGTTACCGTACCCTCGTTAAGCGGAAGAGGGAATCTTTCTGCGCTACAATTCGGGACGCCTTCGCTGGGGTCGGGAATTCTCCGGAGTTCTGGAGGACTGTCAGGAGGTACAGGGTAGGGGGTGATCGTCGGGAGGTGATTTCTCCACATATTTGGAGTGATTTTCTCCGCGGGGTCTACCCCTCCCGGGCCTTATGTGGTTCCATCTATTTCGGGGTTGCCGACCCCATCCTCGACGTGCCCTTCACTCTTGACGAGCTTCGCTCGGTAGTTCGCCGCCTTGCTCGGGGTAAGGCTCCTGGGTTCGACGGGATACCGGGAGAGTTTTATAGTGTACTGACCACCGATTGGCTCCTCCTCCTGCTTGGACTTTATAATAAAACGCTATCCACAGAAGACGTTCCAAAACAATGGTCCAAAGTATTTCTATACATGTTGCACAAGAAGGGACCTCTAGAGGATCCTTATAACTACAGAGGACTGGCCATGGTGTGTGTTTGTACGAAGATTTTCACGCAACTCATCTGTGACCGCCTCTCACTATGGGTCATCGAGCGTGACATTCTGCCCGAAGAACAGTCGGGGTTTCGCAAGGGTCGCGGCACCCTGGACAATATTTTTGCCTTATACTCGGCCGCTCACATTATGCTGAGGCGCAAAGGAGGAAAAATGTACGCTCTCTTTGTAGACTTTAAGAGGGCTTTCGATTCCGTACCTCACGAACAGCTGTGGCGTAAGCTGTACGACTTGGGGATCAGCCCCAAGCTCATTAGGTTAGTAAAAAAGTTATACGACTCCGCGACTATACATGTCCGAACTAGCCTCGGTCCTTCAGTTGAAGTCGATGTATCTGAGGGGGTACTCCAGGGTGAGATCTTAAGTCCTCTTCTGTTTATTTTATACATTTCCGATATTGTGTCGTATTTTCGCTCTCAAGGATGCAGGGGTATAGATCTCACCCCGCTTTACGACTTACTAATGCTCCTGTACGCGGACGACTTGATCATCTTTGCCTACTCCTCTATCGACCTTCGGCGGAAACTCTCCATTCTAGAACGCTACATCGATCAATGCGGACTCACGGTACACATTGAGAAAACAAAGATCGTGGTTTTTAAGCGCGCCGGCCGACTCTGCTCTCACGACACCGGCTTTACGTACAAGAATGCCCCAATTGAGACAGTCCAGAGAATTAGGTACCTAGGTGTCGAAGTTTCCTCCTCGGCTCTGGGACGCCACGCTGTGAATGCAGCGATGACCAGGGCCGCTGGTGCCTCAGGAGCTGTTCTGACGATTTTAAGAACCGCGAGGGTCGACTCCTGGGTTGCCATGCTTACAATGTTCAATTCTCTTGTTACCTCAACCCTGCTATACTCGTCGCCGATATGGTCACTCTGCTACCTGGATGATATTGAAAAAACCCAGCTTAGATTTTTTAAGACCTTATTTTCACTTCCTACGTCAACCCCGGGATATGCTGTCAGGGCGGAGCTGGGCCTCCTCCCTCTGTCTTTTGCTATTACTTCTACGACAATCAACTGGATTGCCAAAATATCAGATATGGCTGAAACGAGGATTCCCAGAATCGCCCTGAGGAGGCTCGTGGACTTGGCAATAAGAAGCAATCAGAATGGCGACTCATATAACTGGGCTTCCCAGGTTTCGAACCTTTTTTGCCTTACCCCACAGGACTTCTGGTCGGACCTCTTCTCAGAGGGTTGGATATCTCGTGCTCACGACCAACTGGCGTCGTTAGAGTCAAGTCTTAGAGCCTCAGATCTACAAAGGGTGACTCAATCTTCCTCATTGACCTTCGGCCTTATACCCTCAGAAACTACGTCGACCTTGAATTCCCTCCCGGAACGTGCTCCACTCGCTTTTCTCCGCTCCAGGCTGCAGGTGCGACTGGCTACATGTCACGCTTCACGTTTTGTTATCGACTATGTCACCATGCGCCTGGATCCGGGGAGACGGTGCCAGTCCTGTAACTCAGGATTGCTAGAGACACCCGAACATATGCTCCTTCACTGTCCAGCCTTCGAGGACCTTCGACGTTCCCTGTGGTCTTTCGCCTCGGACCCAGCAGATCTGCCAGCGCGCTACTCGGAATTCTTCTCTTTGCTAAACGACAAAGCCCTTCACACTCTCAAAGCGCTACACTCGTACCTCCGCAGAGTTTATGAGTATCGTGAGTCCCGCTTTACAAATTAACGAAGATGATCAAGTCGACTCCCCCTACAGCGGACTCTGCGTCGGAACCTAGTCATAAACTAATTTGTGATATCTCATCTGAGAAATTTGTTAAATTGTTACATTTATTTTAGTTAGACTACATTTTTCACCTTTATGTGTTCATTTGCGTTAACCCTACCAATATATGTACGACGGCCCCCATGCGTTTAATTTATTTTATTATATATTTATATTTACATTTCACTATTTATTTGCGTCGCTCTCCAATGTACCATCCTTATAGATAAACATTTTTGTATCTGATGAGGAAATAAAGTATCTATCATGTCAAATTATATAACAATAACAAAATTCACGTCTATGAATCCATTAACAAACACAAGGCGTTATTAACACATAAATCATGTTAAATCGAAACTCATGATATTTACTGTTCACACAACAAAATTTAAATAACATAATTAACGGTCACAAACACTTAATAATTAATTAAAATAACAAAAATAATGTTTTTAAACACTTAATAATAATTTTCACAATTTTGATTCGTTAAAATGACCACCGTTTACTTTCAGTACTGCTTTGCAGAGTTTTGGCATTCTTTTGACGAGCTTTTCGAGGCCCCCCTGTGAAATTTGATTATCAAGTGTTATATTTTGGAGTTTTGAATCGCAGTTCACATTCAAAAAGTGTATTGTTTATAAAATTTAATATGTTGCATCATCGTTACGGAATCGTATCATTCCGATTCGCGAAACATGAATAAACTGCATGTTCACGAACTTTTGGCCTTTTTTTCAAAGAATTCTCACTCAACGAGTAAAATTGGAAATTTTCAAAGAATCATAACTTTGCAACAAAAAATCGTAGCGACTTTTATAAAAAATGTATTTCAAGGTCTTGATTTGTAATATTTACAAAAAAATTGGCAATATCCAGAAAAATTTATTAATCACCCGGTGAAAGATAAAAGTTGGAAGAAAAAAGTTACAAAATTCGACATTTTTGAAAATACAACAACTAAGACAAAATAATGTTTGATGTAAAACTGTATGCGCCAATTGAAAGCTTTATTCCTGTACTTAACTAGATTTCTTTTGCGTTTTTTACTATCTCAAAGGATTCGGTGGTATGACACGTTATTTGACGAGTTGGAAAATTTAGAGCGTTCACCAACTTTTGGCCGGTAGTGTATGTCGGTACATTTGAATTGAGAAAACTTGATTCATGAAACTGACCTTCCAGTGACCTCGAGAACTTTTACCCTACCTATAATTACAGATGCCCCTTAAAAGTATGAACCTGATAATAATTAAAAATCATTCTTCCGTACACGGTAAATTCATACAACTTGCGGTAATTACAATGACATTTATTGGTTGGAGGTTTGTTTAGTACAAAATCGGAATTGAAAGGTATCCAAAAGCTCTACTTGGGAACACGCATTGTCCCCATAACTTATACCCAGCTGGAAATTTGACAGAAACCAACGGCATAGTACAGTCGAGTTCCGGTATAATTGCATCTCGCTATATTTGCATCTCAGCATATTTACCAGGTTCTGTCTCATTACATTTGTCTGTCACCGTTCTCTTTCTCCCCCACCTTGCGGATTGCGACGTCAGGAACACGAACATAACGCAATTCAGGAGAGTGGGAGAAGCGGCGCTCCCCTTCTTTCGGCAAATATAACGAGATGGGAAGGCAAAAAACCGAGCGGGCAAATATACCGGGACTCTACTGTAATAACTTAGTACTGTTCGTTAGAGTTTCATAATTGACCGCCAATAATGGGTCATTACTGGGACGGTCACGGCATGCAACGCTGTGTGTAAAGTACGAAATCAGTACGGCCTCCTAGTACTGATATTTACTAATTGACGGAGTTACTGTCATCGATAAGGAAAAAAATTGTAAGAATATTACGAATTATCTATATATTTAATTTATTATGTTATACGAAATATCATGTGTTATAGTTTCAATGCTCAAAATCAATTTATGAATCTATATGCAAAATCAATCCCGATTTATAAATATAAGATCATTTAATCCAAATAGTTTAAAATTCTGCTGTATCTTATTTCAGATACAAATTGATAAAGAGAATAAAAACTGAAGGTTAGCTGTGAATTTATAGCTGTTGCATCAATCACGACATAATATTTACTGGCGAAGTTATAATTATATCACTTGGTGGCAAATCATATATGAATATTTGTGATAATTGCAGGACGAGGATTGTGTAATGTTGATTTGATCAGGCAACTTTTCGATATGCACGAAAGGCACCTATGAGACTGTTTTATAAATAATACATGCGGTATGATTGAAGTTTGATTTCACATAGAATGATATATTCGTATAGCAAATAAATTCTAGCGTACGATTAAAAAAGAGATCTTTAGTGTAAAAAAAAACTTGAAATGCATAAGTTATTTTAAATTTCAATACTTGTAAGTGCTTCATATTTTCTGCAGTCTTTTCATTATCAGTATATCATTACATGGCATGGTTCAATATTTATATATATATTGTTATTCCAGGTAATAACCCCAAATGAAACAAATAAAAAACGAAAATAGAGTGTAAGAGAAGACTATTAAGTCATGCAATGCAGATTTTAATTACGGCTAATTTATTGATACTTAGTAATCCATTGAAAATATTTACAAATTGATTTCGACTTCCTAGGTCATGTTCGAACGGTTGGTAAATACTGAATGGAAACTGAAATATGTTTCTAAATTTGTATTACAATAACTCTTCTGTAAATAAACAATTCAAACAAACACACAGGAAATGTTCTAATACACCGAAACGCCAAAATCCCACTTTGCCCCTACTTCCCCTATATATATTGTTATTCCAGGCAATAACAATATATTTTCAGTATATTTTCTTCGCCCAGTTTGTAAATTTGTGTTTACTGATATGCACTCTTAAGGATGAAAGGTACTTTTATCGTACAGAAATACGTGGGAATTTTAAGGAGAACCTAAAATGTTGAGACGATAAGATTGTAATTTATACAACAAATTCAAATGTAAATATCGAATCGATTTTTGTAAATACAGACTATATACATTAGATAATACTCATTATTACGCATGATGAAAAATATAAATAATTAGTTCCGAACTAAATAGTTTTTTAATGTATTTAATATCTTCCGCAAGACTGGATATATCACACCGATTATAATCTTCACTACCTTGCCTAGTAGAAACTCGAATTTAGTAGGATGCTTATATGATCATATTTAATTGACATTATTTAATCATTGAAAAGAATGGTAACTTCTTTATGTATCGGTTCATGAGGCGCATAAAAGGACAATTTTACGCTTCCTCTTTGGGGAGTGAAATGTCCATTTCACGACCCATATGTAATATCGGGATTTTGCCAACATTGCTAAGTCATAATTTGTGAAAATGGGCATTTTTACACCATCTGAATCGGAAAATACTGTTCGAGCCACGGGCGTAAAGTTAATTTACGCCCTTGTTATGAAAATTACTATTATAGAGACAGACAAATAATAAAAAATTTGAGCGACAACATGTGAGACGATGTTTTTTAAATAAAATATAAAGTAACGTCGTGTTTTTTTACATAGATGTAAGGTATATTATTAAACATTAGTATGATAATTAAATTTTGCCATTCGATACGTGAAAAGTAAAATTTATTCAGTGTTTTAACTCTAATTTTTACAAAACGACATGCGTGATGAATGATTAATTAACACATAGAAAAATATTTTGAAAGCAGATAATTTTCAGTGACACAATAGAAACGATTAAGTTTTATAATTTTCACTAGGAATTACACGATGTATTTTTCAAATTTCTTCCTTTGTAGAACTACCCATATGTATATATTAAGCCAAAACACGCATTTAAAAACCAACCTTAAAATTCAACCTTGACTAATAAAACAAATATATAACGTTTACCATTATACTCTCCATTGTTCTATTTTAACATATTGGTAAAATTCTATTCTTCTAAAGCTTAATCATTGGGTCATACTGCAAAACAGCTTAGTGATGCTGAGTCGACCTTTGCTTATAATTTGATTAACAAGTAAGTTCTATGATGTATTAATTGTTATTTGTGGTATGAACAATAAAGTTGATTAGTATTATTATTGTTATTAATATTCCCATTTTGAAGGACCTCCACAACTATCTCCTAGCGGATTACATTTGTATTTGGAGCGACCTACATTCGAGTATGCTATGGTATGGGAAAACCACTAAAACTGACGACAGGTTATAAAACATAGATTTTTCGTATCAAAATTTCAACCAATAGAATTGCAACATTCAGAAATAATGTATGCTGTCGAGCTAGGTTGTTACCTGTACATTACCCATCATGTAAATACTACAATATGGTGATACAATAAACTAATTTGATTAAGGATTTAGGATACTTGGAAAAATTTCTGTGATAATAATAACAAATCAAAAGTTAATAAATAAATAATAGTAATTTTCGATAAAATTGTAAAACAGTTTTGTCTCTGAATGTGGGAGTCACGACCGGAACCGAAGACGTGAGTCGCAATGACATTGGCATAAGAAACATTTTTACACATCTGCCGAAGTATATTTTGTTTGTAGTGTGCCTAAAGTGTACATAGGAATTAAATAAAATAAATAATACAGCGACGATTATAAAGTTTATAAAGCGCTTTTTTATAATAATAAAATCCTAATATTTTGGAGTTACGAGGTAAACTCCATTCCGCAATCGACGGATCACTTTTAGTTTTTGGCTAGTAAACGAAAATTTTAGTATAAGCAATAAATCGTCTTAGTTAAAGTAATTTCATTAGTAGACAAATTGAGTTTATGCCTTACATATAGAAATAAAGTAAATATGTGAACTATGAAGTCAATTTCTTAACCGACATAAAATTAGGGAATCTTTTATAGTGTAGTTCATAAATCTGATAATAACTAGAATGTTTCAATCATTTAGTTTCAAACAATTATCGAAAATTATTCATTAGTCAATAATCGATTTTACTTTCAATGTGTTCACCAAGTTCCACTGTTCCTTGACTTAACATTTTTATTATGAAGCCGACAGATTCGCAGGAAGTTTTCTACTGACAATTTTTAAAAAATGGAAAATAAAAGTACAAAATTTGCATAACGTAAAACTAAAATGTAATTATAAAATGTAGAATATCAAAAATCGAAATTGCAGGATCGATGGAATATTCTACAAACTTTAGAAATACTGTTATAAGGATACTGACATTTACCTCAAGCATCTTTAATAACTTTCAAGGTCGGATCAAAACGAAGAGTAATTACGACCATCAATTAATGCATAAATCAAACAGCTGAGGAGTGACTGCACGTGGTAATTCCGTACTTTGAGGAAGATAAAGATTTAGGATCCCATTTGAATTTTTACGTAAACATAAGTGCTGATAGTGAATCATGTGTGTCCATATTCATCCATTAGATTATGTTATTCAAAATATCCTAATATTTTATTGATCTGTTCAATCACTCATGAATAAATATTCATTAAATGCAGAAAATAATCTGGTAAAATATTTTTAATATTTTTAAACTTTCTCAAACTTTTTAGATAAAATGCAATATCTTGAAACAGATTTTAATAACGAAGCATGTTGACATTTTTATGTTTACATTCCTTTCTTTATCCTTTTATTAAATACGCCGTCTCACATAGAAATATTGGTAAACCTTTACAAAACGGGCATCCTCACAAAAAAAAATTTATTTATACTATTTCGATGTATTTTTGCCCGCTGATTACGAATATGATCATAAAAATTGGGGGTCGGACGCATTGAAGCCGCTATCTTGAAAAAACAGCCAAAAAATGGGTATTTTTTTTAGTTTTTTGGATTTGACATGACACATGACACGCAGTCGTCATTATAAGGACACATACATTTCATGGGTTTGATTATTACAAACATCTGATGGTTATAGGTTAGGCTAGTATAAAAAAGGGGGGTCTGGGGGGCGGAGCCCCCCAGAATGCAAGCGCTCCAGAGGCCCAAGCAATAGTAATTACAGGGTCATATACTTCACACATTAGCGTAACCTCTATCCAACAGATGTTTGTAACAATTGAACCCATGGGAAGTGCGTGTCCCTATAATTACCAATGCGTGAGCCTAAGACGCGCTTGCGTGCTGGGGGGCTCCGCCCCCCCCCGACCCCCCGTTTTTATACTAGCCTAACCTCTAACCAACAGATGTTTGTAACAATCGAACCCATGTGAAATACATGTCTCTGTAATTACCACTGCGTGAACCTAGGAAGTGCTTACGTACTGTGGGGCTCCACCCCCCAGACCCCACTTTTTTCTACTGACCTGATATCTAATCATCCAGATGTAGGTAACGATCGAACCTAAGGAAGCATTCAATGTCCCTGTAACCATCGCACTACATAAGACTATACGATATATAATGAAAATGCCCAGAACCTCGTTTTGAGCACGTTCAATACTCATTTGCGAGCTTATCGTTAGTATTTCAAAAAAAATGTATTGTATCTTTTCTGTAGAGAATTTTTTGCTCTACATTTTTTGTTTGAAACATTTTTTTGTCAGATTAGTATTTTTTAAAATAAATGTAAAAAACTACAAAATACCCGTTTTTTGGATGTTTTTTCAAGATAGCGGCTTCAGTACGTCCGACCCCCAATTTTTATGATCATATTCGTAATCAGCGGGCAAAATTACATGAAAATACTGTACTTAAATTTTTTTTTGCGAGGATGCCCATTTTGTAAAGGTTTACCGAAATATTAAATTATTTGATAAAGCGGCAAAGAGATTTTCATTTTCTAATTCCCCCCATGTTGAGAATTATATTTATAGATTTTAATAACATTTGTATTGTAGAGTACTTATTATGTATGTTTAGCATACTAAAAAAAATGTAATTTGTTTAGAAGATTATATATGGGTCATTCCATGTGAAATTTACAATCAAAATTTAAATTTCCGTGAAATAGTTTTTTTTCTTGTTTTTAAGATAAAAATAAAAGACACGTATTTTTTTATTTTAATACGATACGCATAATTTTCGAGTTATGAATTTTTAAAGTTCCGAATTTTAGAAAATATCCCTATTTTTGATCGCTTACAAGTCGGAAATAATAGAAATAGAAAAAAAAGTACTAGGTATGAAAGTTTGCATTTTTCCTCAGCTTTCTAAAGAAATAGGTAAAAAAAATATATTTAATTATTTAACAACAAAATTTTAACGTTTTTATAAACAAATTCGATTTTTTTTAGTTGGACCTAATTTTTTTCAATGATTTTAAATTGAAAGTGTTCATTGAACTATGTAGAAAATACTGTGAAAATTTCAGAATGGACCGTTTAGAACTTTTCGAGTAATCAATTATTGTTTAAAGATACCGTGGCGCGGCGTGCCCGAGCTATGCAGGTTTGAACTCGTAACCTGCTTCTGACGCGATCCTTCCTAATTAGTGCATTACGGGATATGTAATGTTTAATTATGTCAACAACAGTGAAGTTTTGTCAACGACATAAATTATGTCTGCAGATAAATTTAAAGATCGGTGTTGTAACCCATTTAATGAGACATCTCATGGTTCGAAACAAAATAAAACCAATTTACGTAAAGTGTCTTACTCGATTCTTGAAAAATGTCTTTGAGACCAACCGATTGTTACTTATATGTGCTCCATGTAGGGAAAAAATCACCAAAATGAATGCCCGTGGTACTTGTAAGTAAAAAACTTATATATGAAAATATCAAATTTATTTGCATTTATAGCGCTTTTAACTGTTAAAATTTCTGAAGATGATGCTTTTGATGAGCAGCAATCACATTTTGGTTTCTCAGATAAGGATGACAATAGTAATTCGGATGTTTTAGGAAGGATCGCGTCAGAAGCAGGTTACGAGTTCAAACCTGCATAGCTCGGGCACGCCGCGCCACGGTATCTTTAAACAATAATTGATTACTCGAAAAGTTCTAAACGGTCCATTCTGAAATTTTCACAGTATTTTCTACATAGTTCAATGAACACTTTTAATTTAAAATCATTGAAAAAAATTAGGTCCAACTCCAAAAATATCGAATTTGTTTATAAAAACGTTAAAATTTTGTTGTTAAATAATTAAATATATTTTTTTTACCTATTTCTTTAGAAAGCTGAGGAAAAATGCAAACTTTCATACCTTGTACTTTTTTTTCTATTTCTATTATTTCCGACTTGTAAACGATCGAAAATAGGGATATTTTCTAAAATTCGGAACTTTAAAAATTCATAACTCGAAAATTACGCGTATCATATTAAAATAAAAAAATACGTGTCTTTTATTTTTACCTTAAAAACAAGAAAAAAAATATTTCACGGAAATTTAAATTTTGATTGTAAATTTCACATGGAATGACCCATATGTTTTGTTTATTTAAGGTACTTCGGCGTGCATTTTTCTGCAGTTTCCCTACGCCATGGCCATTGCAAATACAAATGTGGGTGGGTACCAAGGTATAATCGGCTGCAGGCGCACAGGGGCCTATCTTAGACTGTGTAAGACCCTCGAATAGCGAATAAGAAAAAAACAAATGTAGAATTCGCGAGCGTGCATTTTTTTTTTGTAATTTGATTTTCGAAATATGACGTTTTTTGGTTTAGTGGTTTCATGCTCCTGGTCTTTTTCTCTGAACCTTCAAATTATCAAATTACAAGAACCGTCTTCTATATTGAAAGAAAAGTACCAGATGAAAGCGGACAATTGAAACGGAGCAACAGAGGTTCGACCAAAGACAACACATTTTTTTATAAAATATGGAGAATTGTTTCCGAACCATAATTTACATTATAGTCCAGAGCATCAATTGCGATACGTAATTTACTCTCCAGAATCTAAAACGAGGGCATGAGAGAAGCACTATCATCTAAAATAACATTAAAAGATTCAGGGGGTTTATAAGTAATTGAAAAATACCTGAAAGATCATGCTGTAAAAAATGTCATGAAATTTAATAAAAAAGTAGGAAGCAAATTTCATAAATGTTACTGAAAATTAAGAATTTTGTTCCTTAAAACAGTTTAAGGAACGTAAATCTTAATATCAATTAATGAAAAATATGAAATTTAAGAAAATTTTCTTAAATTTAATAAACATGAATCCACTTAAAACAGCGTATCGTTGTACCGTTCCGTCAGTCTGTTGAAATCTTGAAATCCGGAAAAATCCAGCACTGCCGTGATTAGTTGTTATAAATAATAATTAATAATAAAGACATGAATAGCATTTAAAATTAATCTTTTACCAATTATACATACGTACATACATACGAGCATAGTAAAAGTAACACCGAAGGAGCGAAAACTTGGCAACGTTGCTGAGCACGCAGAATATCTCAGCGATCTCAGCCCACTGAAACCTAACCTCAAAGGTTCTATTGAAATACATGTGTTTTTTTAATAACTGAATTTACTGAATCACTAAGTGAGGAATTTTGTTGTGATCAAATATCAGAAATGAACGAGAAAAAAACTTTAAACTGTGATCGTATTGATTTAAAAGGAGAAAATTGTTTGACTCGACGCTAAGGTCAAAAATGTAAATGTACTCTTAAATTAGTCTATAACCATATTTGCGGACACGTCTTGATCTCACGAAGCTGAAGAAATTTGTTTTATATCAATCGGTTGTCATTAACATCCTCAAACATTAGAAACAAAATAATAAGAATTTTAAGCACGACTCAGGTTTTATTAATAATAATTAAAAATAATATTAATATTTTTATATATAATATAATAAATTAAGTAAATTGTTTTAAACAGTTTATTACAGAGATAAGGAATGTAGGAGTATTAAGTTGTCAAATTCACAAGCTAACCTTAAATTTTATTTTAACTTGTTAAATTGATAAGAAATAAAAATTTTGGAACACACCCACACCTCACATAAATTATATATTTTATATTGTGTATAATTTATATAACATCACTACACATATATATATTTTTATCCTGTATTGTATATATGTATAGGTAATAAAAATATCTTTAAAAAAGTTCTTTAAATTTAATAAAAATTCCTTAAATTTAATAAAAGTTCCATAAATTTAATAAAAGTTCCATAAATTTAATAAAAGTTCCTTAAATTTAATAAAATTTCCTTAAATTTAATAACACGTCATGAAATATGTTTAAGAATTGTCATGAAACACTTTTTTGTAACATTTATGAAATTTGCTTCCTATAGTTTTCTTAAAACTTCATAAAATATTTTTTACAGTGCAGCGATATTATGATTATTCCCCGCAAATTCGTCACACCAATAACTATTCACTGGTTAATTATTATTCTTTTTTCATGAACTTACGTGCTTCTAAAAAATTCTCATACTTTTATGAATACCTGATTCTATATACGCCATGTGAGCTTCATACACAGGACGAGATAATCTAACACATTTCGCACGCAACTTTTAAAAGAAAGATAGTCAACATATAATTTAGTACGTTTAAATTGACAGTGAACATGGTTCTTATCGCTGAGACATTGCTTTAATCCGGTGGTGTACAAACGAGGATACGAACTGGTAACTTCCCTCTTGCGAGGAATAAAAAAAATAATAGATGAATGCAAAACATTATATAATTTGTCGAGGCACAAATCTACACTTAAATCAGGAAAAAGTTCGTCCCAATTTAAATTCAAAATGCTACATCTATTAGATACCACGAAAAAAATCGAAAAGATAATAGTTACCGCTAAAAAATAAAAAAAGAGCTAGTTGCCATAAACAAATATGCCTTTTACAAACACTTAAAAAATGCATCGTTATGATCATCTGTCGAGAATTGATCACGAAGCTGGAGATTTCTGACGACTGAAGTTGAGGTGAACAATAAGTTTAAGGTATAACCTTTCACTCGATGATCATCATATAGAGTTAACTTAACCCATTAATGCCCAACTTGACCAAACTTTTACGTTGAATCCAGCCTTAGAATTTTGCGTGAAAATGAAGTTGGACGTTGATCTAAACTACATTTCCTATACATTTTGGGTTCGCTCTTTTCGAATCCGATGTCAGAATTAGGAAAAAAGCACTTCTAATACCGATTTTTCCCCATTTTTTCAAAAAAAATACTATTTTCAAGTGTATATTTTTTTTTTAAATCATGGAGATTACTTTGATAACGGTGTCGTTTGGTGCTGGAAAGTATTCCAAATTGGTCATCGATACTTTTACTTTACTTACAGTTGAACTTTTTTTGTTTAGTGATAATTCAAAATGGCGGCTATATCCGTGCGTCATTACGGCGAGGTAAGACAATATCGTGATAAATCGTTAAAAACGAACTGTTATGAAAAATGCACACGGGTAAAAGTTATTTTATTTATCGTGATCTTTCGAATGGCAGTCGAAAATTTGGGACCAATATATTTTTTGGGCCCTACTGGACCCAATTCGGCTTTATTTACACAAAATTTATATTTTTTGTACTTGATTATTGTTTATATTATTTATTTTTTTTTGTAATTGATTGAATACGTAGTTTCAAAATTGACGATGGAGTCTTATATATACGCTGTCACATTATACGGTCCTTTGCCACTGATGAATTCAATGTTGCAATTATTGCGAAAGCTGCGATTGTAAATATTTCTGTGAGCCCTGTTTCAAAAAAGTTCATAACAAATAAGATTGTAAATTTTCAAAAATAATTTAGAAATAAAACAAAGTAAATACCAAAAATATATAACAAAGAAAATACAAAAAACAAATATAAAAAAAATACAAAAATATTAAACAAATAACAAAAAAATAGAAAAATGGTTATCGATAAGCGTCCACATCCTCGCGGTGATAACCGGGCAACGTTGAATTCATCAGCGGCAAAGGACGTCTAATGTGACAGCGTATATAAAACTCCATCATCAATGTTGAAAATACGTAAAATTTTCTGCAGACTACGAATCAAGTACAAAAAATGTAAATTTTGTATAAATAAAGCCGAATTGGGTCCAGTAGGGCCCAAAAAATATATTAGTTCCAATCGTTGGGACTGTCATTCGAAAGATCACGATAAATAAAACAACTTAAATAAAAAAAGCGAATATGTCGGCAGAAATACGGATTATGCGACATCACACAGACAGCAAATTTGCTGGAAATTCTCTAGTCTGCGGCGATTCTGACGCATTTCTGCAGAAGAGATTAAAAAGGTCGGCGAAGGGATTAAAGACACACGAACACAAATTTAATCTTTTCGGCAGAAATGCGTCAGAATTACCGCAGACTAGTCGACAGGGGAGAATTTCCAATTTGCTGTCTGTGTGACGACGAATAATCCGTATTTCTGCCGACATATTCGCCGCCTGAGTTTTCCATTATATGCGGCAATATGCAGCAGATTTAGCTGTTTGGGTAGGGAAACTCTGCAAACACATCATGTACCTGAAGGATCCAATATTGATATCGATAAAAAACATTTCATAATAAAGATTCACACGTAGTAGTCCAGGAAATGAACGAAAAAATAGAGGGTAACCCGGAACAAATTGCAACAGGACCGATTTTTTCATGATAATTACTAAAAAAATGAGCTAAAAACGTATCCAAAATCGCCGAAAATCGGAGTGGGGGAAAGCTGTTTTTTTTTACAGAATATGCCTAATTTTATTTAAAAACGGCTGTAACTTTTTAACGAAGCATTACAGCGCAAAATATGTCAAACAAAAGTTGTAGAAATGAAAAAAATCTATAAAAAAAGGTAAGAATGATATTTTCCCTATCTGTCACCATTGTTGAGATAATGGCTTAGTAAGTTGCAACTTATTACAGTGTTGGTCAAAATTAACGAGCCTTATTATTCTGTTTTTTGCAAAGTATATATGTAATTTCCGGTATATTTTTGACGCTAAAACGCTAACGCTCACAGTATCCCCTTTTTAGGTTATATTTCTATGAAAAGTGAGGTTATGTTCACTCTCGAATTTTAGGTACCTTATTCTCAATAGTTCCGCTAAGCAAGGTCGCTTTCTTGTGTCATTTATAGTAAATATTCTTTTGTTCTAAACTTGCAATATAAAAGGTGTAACACCGAAAACAAGAAAATGTAGGCGAAAAAGTGTCATATATATCCCAATCAGAGACCATTATTAAAAAAATGGTTTTAAAATATTTTTAAATTAAAAAACTATTATTTTCGAGTGTGTTTGCATATATACGAGCATGTCACCTCACACAATTAAGTCAATAACAGACTCGCGTACATTAAGGAGTAACAATGAAGTAAACAAATAACTCTCGGCTCATGTTCGACGTACCGGAATAAAAACATAAATAAAAACAGAACAAAAAACAAAAAAAGATGAACAAAAAACCAGAAAAACTAAAAAAAAACAAGAAAACCTAAAAAAGATACCAAAAAAACGACAAAAAAAGGAATGAACGGCCAAGAAGCCTTACGTGGCTCATTATGGAAACAGATATCGCAGATATCTGGGTAATGCTGACCCAATAGTAAAATAATACACTTAATTTTTTTTTATCTGTCCAAAATGACCCCACTTTTTCAAAAAAATATGACCTAAAAAGGGGTTATTGTGAGCGTTAGCATTTTAGCGTCAAAAATATATCGGAAATTTCATATATACTTTACAAAAAACAGAATAATAAGGCTCGTTTTGACCAACATTGTAATAAGTTGCAACTTTCTAAGCCATTATCTCAAAAAGGGCGATAGATAGAGAAAATGTCATTCTCACCTTTTTTATAGATCCTACAACTTTTATTGGACATATTTTGCGCTGTAATGCGTCGTTAAAAAGTTACAGCCGTTTTTAAATAAAATTAGGCATATTTTGCAAAAAAAAACAGCTTTCCCCCACTCCGATTTTCGGCGATTTCGGATATGTTTTTTAACTCATTTTTTTAGTAATTATCACGAAAAAATCGGTCCTGTTGCAATTTGTTCCAGGTCAAACCGTTCGTTGCCTGGACTATAGATGAGTAGGATTGATCTAAAGCTCTATTGCAGCCAAAACCGCAAATATCTTGAGATCTAATAGAAGTTATGTCACGCCGATAAACATAACAATTTATTCTCAAGCCCCAATTCCGAATCAGCAGTGTCCGATTTCAGCTACATCTCGGAAAAAAGAATAATATCAGGAATAATTAAAAATTGTGTAAAAAACACTGTTCATAAAACTTCTTTTTCCGATATATTTTAAATAAATATGTTCAATAAAACATGTATTTCTTGGTCATCATCACGTAAAATGGAAATAAATAAACAAAAAACTTCAAAAATTACGTTTCGGCTAAACTTTTCGTAGCCCTCATCAGAAATTTATTCTGTAAAATAATACAAAAACAATTACATACATTAACAAAACATAATATTAACAAAAATTATCATACAAATTTTAAAAAATTATACATCAAAAAATATTAAGTGACATTATAAAATAAATTATACATATACAAAAAATATGAAAAAAATAAGTAATAATTGTAAAAATTAATTGAAAATATTTTGTATACACCTAAACGAGAAGACAAACATTGGGTAACATAAAAAGTATGTTTCTTACCTAAAAATTATGTAAAAACTTCTAATTAAGTCCAAGAGTGAAAATTTAAGACCAACGAAAGAAAGTTAAAAATTTTTGTTTGAAAATTAAAATTTAGAACTAAGTTGCCTAAGTTCTTGTTTGCAACTGAAATATTCAATATATTGTCAATGTAAGTCATTTACAAATAAACGTATACAACGATGAGTAGTTTAATTACATATAAAGAAACATATACATATAGGAGAAGACCGTCTATTTCAAAATTTACATATGTAGTAACGGAAGATACAATTCAGGTAATTGAGAAATTTCAATATATATATATAATATTAAAAAGTATTTAAGTTTATTAAGAGATGTGAAATTTGTCATTCAAATTTTGTACGTCTAAAAAAAATGTTAAAGAAATGTTGGAAAAGTCGAGTTGGTCCTCAATTTGGACCCCTTTTTTATTGAGCATTTTCTCGGATTACAATTTGTGACATTTGATCCAATCAAGTTTTTTCAGGGAAATGAGAGTCTGGCATAACTTGAGACAAGGTTATAAAGTAAATTTGAAAATAAAAAGAGATATAATGAGGACAAATTGTGTAATTTTTCATTCATTTCATTGTTCAGCATAAGTTTTATATTTATTTATCTTTCTTTAATGTTATAATTAGTTTGCTGTGAGCATTTAATACTATCAGTTGAATTGGTTCAAATCTACTATACCTTAGAAAACTAATTTAATATGTCTTGAATAACATTAAAAACATTAAAGCTTATACTGGAATTAGAGAAAAATGCCCCAATTTGTCATCATTGTATCTCCTTCAATTTCGCATAAAAATTGATTGGAACAAATCGCATAACTTCAAGTGAGAGATAATGCTAATGAAAAAAGGTCAAAATTGAACACCGATTCGACTTTTCGAACAGTTCCAAAGCAAGGTCTCAGAGGCCTACATCATGAATTTCTTTATGCACATTTCTTATCGATTAATTATTTAAGGCTAAATACATTACAACTTGATCTTGCAGTAACAGATTTTCAATCATCAAAAGAGATAATAGATTTCAGCTACCGAAAGTCGAACATAGATAAAAATATTTTCTACAGAGAATGTTTTCTTTCATTTCTGCATTGATACAGATCTTTTAAATTATAATAAATAGATAAAAGTTCAGAATCAAAATACATTATACATTTATATCATAATATAAATAATGTTCATTAAAAATAATTAAATTTAAAAAACTATAATTGAAATAACTTTGGAAAAAAATTAATTTAATGTATTTCATTGAACCAGCTTATTACAGAATTAAATTTAAAATCAAATGTAAAGGGTTTTAGACTTTTGAGGTGTCTCATACATTTGTAAATGCTTCCCATTTCAAACAGTATATTGTTTTATTTATCTTTTTAAGCATTATAATATTTGTATAGCAACTATACGTAACCTTACTTTCATAGTTAAGAAACCTGGTTAATTAAATAATTTATTACTTCTGTAACAGAGATTTCTCTGCTATTATACATGATATCATTTACTAATATAACTGCATCTCTGTTTCTAGTTTAACAATGATTCCTTGTTATTTAAAAAATTTTCTATACTTTTAAGGAAGCAAATTTCATATTCTTATAACAGCGAAGTTATGCAGCTGTCCTAAGAAGGAATCCTTGTTATTTTAGTAGGGATTGAGTTAATAAGGGAAAATAGTTGTTCTTCAGCGTTTCATTTTTTTCAGTGTATATTATATTTTTATCATATTTTGTTTTATAAATAAACAATATTCTTCCTCAGTTGTATACTTAGATCAACTAAGTAATAGCATGCATTGCTTACGATATTTTATGCAATTCTACATTGCGTAACGTGTTAATTAGCGACCGAAAATTTCGATGCGCAAAGAAAATGTTGCCCCAAGTGTGCGAAAGCTGTGCGCAAAGTAATATTACCGATCGCAGTGTATATCGCAGTATCATAATGCAAACAATTAAAATCACGGTCCTTGACTTGAAGACGTAAATGAATATAGATATTATGTGTATATCTGGGATAAAGTAATTTCAAAAAAAAGGGAAAAGGAAAGATTGGAAAGAGTTTTTTCAGTGAAAATTTATAAAAAATATGTCGGTAACCCTGATATAATACATGATAAATATGATATGACCTTTTATAAATACAACAACACACAATAAAAGGTGTGAAAAGGGACGGAAAACCAACAAGTTAATTGCCTATTATCTCGACAAAGTAAATAATTATAGTACAATAGACTCATAAATACCTCCTGGTCGTTACCAGTATCTTCGGATTACGGACGATATGGCAATATTTACGTTAAAAAATCACAGAATTTTCGCATTTGATAGAGTTCAAAATGCCTCTGTCATTGAAGTCTCATATCATTGCTTCTCATATTAGAGTTTAAATGTTGTACTGTTTGTTACATTCTCCCGGGTAACATCAGACGATACTGATGATGTAATTCATCGAGAAAACCCTATAAATTTTGTGACGTCTTAACTACCAAGATGATATTTTTTACAATTGCTAAATCCGATTTCCGAACTGCTGCTGATATTTCCCGATAAGAGATTTAGAATTGAATAAATATGTGAATAAATATTAAAGGTGTGAAAAGGGAGGAAAAACTAACAAGTTAATTTCATATTATCTCGAAAATTTATGTAATTAACGTATAATAAACTAAAAAATTCATCCTGGTCTGGACTCATTAGAACCTTGGTGCTTTTTATTAAAGTAAAGCTGTTATACCTTTTATAAATATGGCACCATAGTTTAAGTGTTAGTTTAAATGTTATACTGGTTGTTACTTTCTGAATGTAATTCATGGAAAGAATCTATACATATTTTGTGATGGTTTAACGGCTAAGCCCATTTCTCTTTTAAGATGACAGTTGCTAAATCCTATTTCGGAAGTGCTGTTGATATAGCCTGGTAGGCTCCTTTTTTAAATATGGCAGCAATGCACACTAAAAGATGTGAAAAGGGACAAGATACAAACAAGTTAATTTCGAATTATCGCTACAAATGTTATAATTACAGTATAATAGACTCGTAAATTCTTCCTAGTCGTTATCAAGTGTATTTCATTTACTGTCGATACGGTAATAATTACATTAAAAGAATCACTAAGGGTTACTAAGAGTTAAGATATTAGATGTCAAAATAGTATCTCAGAATACACAGAATGTATATGTATACAAATTGTGCGTAATTAAATGATTTTACGAGAAGGAAAATTGAAATAAATACATTGTAAATTATTATTTAACGCAATCAATTTCACAAATACTATGAAAAGTGAAATACACACCAAAAAATCGTACGAATATTCTGAAAAAACTCCTTAAATTAATGGCTTGTATGAAAGTTGCTTGAAAAACAGCAGATAAACATCTCTGGACCTTTATATAAACCTTTGTCCAAATTTACAAAACACTTGGAGAATGGCATCAAATTAGCGTTAATCCTTAGTTCCGACACATTTGACTCAGGTAGTGGGAGGAAAAGGCCTTAAAATATCGGTCGGAACTAAGGGTTAATCTACTTAAAGTTCCAAAAGATTTGAATGATTTATCGTTTAACGTTATTTTGCAGGTAAAATCCTCTATGTACTTTTCTCTGTATTGTGTCGTTTATAGTAGCAATTTTCTACTATCTCCAAGATCTGCACCTAGGCGCCGGCTTCAGGAAGTCGCACTCTTAGAAAATTGAAAAGAGAACATATTTACCTCATGAACAAGTAAAAACTGTATAAAAATACTACTTTATTATTATAGTATTTTTATTAAATTAATTGTCGTCACCCGTCCTAATTTTGGTATTTTGATACAAACAGCAATTAAAAATCGACGAAAACTTAAAGATTAAAGGAATAAACATTACTGGCAATTTGTTTTTTAATTTATTATTGTTTAAAATATGTAAAATTGGATTTTTTTACAAATTTTCATTGTCGTCACCTTCATTGTCGTTACCAAACATTTGGCGTATCAGTCCCCGTATTCTATAAGTCGGTATTAACAATAACGTTAACGTTACTGTCGATAACGACAATATCCTGGACCGTGGTTGGTTGGAATTTTCATAACGTCGACGTTATTCGTAATAACGAGTTACAGAATGAAGGCACAGGTACGATTTGTTACAACGTTATGAATCAAGTTTATTATGAAATAATATTGTTTATTAAAATTATGAATATAATATTATCATAGTAGTTACTAACCAACGACACATTAACTTTAATAAATTTATTTTGTCTAAATGTTCTTCAAAAATTCATGTGTTTTTCTTATTTTTTTAATTATTACTTAATAAATAATTTTCATTTATTCACAAAAATGCACTAAATCAGATATGTACATTATGTTTTTGATTCTTTAGAGTTATTTTTTTCAAGTTTTTAATAAACAATTGTTGGTTTATACAGCCGTATGAAAATGCGTCATAGCAAAAGTCTTCCCCTTTCCTTTAAAATAATTTTGTAGCGTGACTACTTTAACAATAACTTAACTTGGTGCTAATAAGCAAGAATCCATTAAAAAAAACGAATTTACAGTAACTTAAAAAAAACAATTTCATTCTTGAAAATGCCCTGTTTTTGGAGAATCACCCATATGATAGTGTCATTATTTACGAATGTATATATGGATATTATTTGCCTAATAATTTAAACTAAATGGCAAGAAATATCTTTGGTTACATCCTTACCTACCAATTAACGAATTCATTAATGGGTTGAAGTTAGTTCTAAATAACATTTTTTTCTCCTTTCAAAATATTGTTATGAGGAAGTTTTTGAGTACCCATGGACTCATCTTTATTTTTTGACAACATATTAATTTAAAAATTAGATTTACAGTTACCTTTTTATATGAGATATGTTGATGACATTTTAATCTCTTTTCCTGAAGTAGGAGAATATTATGTGTCAAAAACTTTTAACATTTTACATAAAATTAAAGGATTTACTAATAAAATCACTTTTACTTGTGAAATACAAAATAATATTAATTTATTAGACTTATTAATAATGCGTAAAAACAATGGTTTTCTGGATACTAACTAATCACAAAGACACCTCGCCCGGGAGATATCTTAATTTTTTATCAAGCCATCAGTGTTGTGATAGGTCTGACAGATCGGGTTATTAAACTATCTGAAACACGATTTAAAAAAAAAAATGTTAAGCCTTGATAGTTTAGGGGAAAATGGTTACCGTAATAATTTAACCCTTTGCGGCGCAGTGGTAACCCAGATTACCACCTTTTTAATTCGCATCTTTTCTGTCTAGTTTCAATGCTATCGAAGCAATATTAAAAAAATCTTTTTACAGTGGTAGAGGGGGCTTTTTAGTACGTAACGAAAAGGATAATAAATGCAATTACGCAAAATTATTAACAAGTGTAAATAAATAAATTTAAAAAATCGTCGATTTTTGAAAAAGAAATCGTTTTTGAACGAACTAAAAGGTAATTTAGAACCAAATTTGGTACTCGGGGGTTTTTGGGGTCGCTGATTACGAATTTGAAGTCGGTTTTGAAAAATTCAAAATGGCGGAAACAATATGGCGGATGAATTTTTAAAAATTCATCTGATTTACTTGAAACTCGTTACTCGGGGGTTTCTGGGGTCACCGACTATGAATCTGACCTCGGATTTTGAATATTCAAAATGGAGGATCCAAGATGTCCGATTGAAATATGAAAATGTATCCGATATTGATGAAGCTGTGTACTCGGGGTTTTTTGGGGTCGCTTATTACGAATCTGATCTCTGACTTTTATATTTAAAATTCCGAGTACATATGAAGTTTTATCTCTCTCAAGTAAATTTTTACATTTATGTAGGCCATCTTGGATCCACCATTTTGAATTTAAAAAATCTGACTTCATATTCGCAATCAGCGATCCCAAAAACCCCCGAATACCAACTTTCATCGAAATCAAGTAAATTTTTTACATTTATGTCGGCCATCTTCGAGCCGCCATTTTGAATTTACAAAATCTGACTTCAGATTCGTAATCAGCGACTTCGAAAACCCCCCTATAACAATTTTCAGCTGTTTTCCGTATAAAGAAAAATGTGCGCCGCAAAGGGTTAATAGATGAGATACTTTCTCAGGAGCATACATTTCCCTCAATACAATTTTCGGTGATAGATATGAATAAAATTATAATAGAAGATGATCTTCTTATAACTGTACGGAAAATTACAGATTTTATTCAAATTTATTATTCCTCGGGAAAACACAGTCAAACTTCAGTCTGTAACAAGATTTGTTTACGGTAAGAAACCTAACTGTCGGATGCATTCTTGAACCTCCCGTAAAATTTTCGACGTGATTTGCGAAAATAATGCAAAGCATCCCTAAGTTAGGCGATATCCGTTCAGCCACCCTCATTCCATCTGGCTGTCCAGGTACAACTAAGTGTTATTTTTTCTTATGGAAGTGGAGGGATGAGAGAGGGGTTTGTTTTCCAAATTTTCCAAACCAGTACTCATCCGAAGCCTTGTCGAGAACATCAGTCTCGAGTTAGCAGTCGAATAGTTTGAACACAAATCCAGCAGCTCTGCAAACTTCATAGTTGCAACCTTGTCGCATCTCGCTCCAGTACGTTGAGGTTATTCGTTGGAAATTTGTGCTTGTGTTTGTGCCTTACATTTGATCCAAGTATTTGTAAAACGTCATATACAACGATCATGTCCAACTTCGAAGAAAACGCCAACTCCACGAAAGCTAACTGCAATTTTTTAAACGAGGACCTCAGTCTGATGAGGGCTGAGGCAACTTTGTTCCTTGCTACACAACGCTTTAAGCAATACTCGCCAAAATCAAAATATTACAATGGTGAATGTATTGCATGCCAGACAAAACTCGTGGAAAATAACTCTCAATGTCCTAATAGTGAATTGAGACGACACATCGAGCATACATCAGTCGCAACTCCAGCAGGCTATCCTTCAGCCCGCAAAAACTACGTTGGTTACGAACGCAAAACATATTTCGTGCCAACAACCGACAATACGAACGATGTAAATCAAGAAAGGTGTTCAAGTAGGCAGTGGATCATCCGAAAAATTGACAAGGCGTATATGCATTGTCAGTCGATGCGAGTGAGCAGCGCATTCCAGCGACTCAAAAGGATCTGTCGAATTGGCAGAAATCAATCATCAGGACAATGATTTCAGTGAAAATGTAGACATTCAGTCTCTAAATTAAGTGGCGAGTCTGACTGAGCTATTATAAAATGTGATATTGTAAATACCTAAATAAGTGATGTCACTGTGAAGATAAACAAGTTTACTTTATAATTTTAATAACGAATTTAATTGTACATTTGTTAGATTAGAACTAGAATAAGATGTACCGATATCATAATAAAGTGATAATAATTAAAATAAGTGCATTGCTGTATTCAAGTAAATTTTAAATTTATTGTAAACCCTTTTCCCTTGGACACGAAATTAAAACCTCATTTCCTGATTAGTCGATTAAGAAAATATTTACAAGCGAAGAATATTGATGAGTATTGATATGTAATAGTTGGAATTGAAGTCCATCTGCGAAGTCGAAAATCGAACAATTTAAATCCAGAAATGGAGAAAAAATTCATTAACTAACTAGAGCATTCGACCACCAAACAATGTCCCTGGATCAACTCCTTGCGACATGAATCTCTAATTAGAGTCCTAAATTATTTATTTATTTTTTTTCGAAAATTCTGAAACCAATCTAACCATTCCATCGTTACCACTATAAAAAAAATGGATTTCTGAAGCAAAATTTGCATTAATTATTTGTGTTAGAGCAGACGAGTTTCTGTTATCAGAAAAAAAAATTAAAAGCGTCACAAAAACACCGTGAATTCTTCGTTAAAGACGTACATCATTTCTTTATTTACGAGTTAATAATTACGAGCATAAAAAATGTATTTATTGGTATTACATCGACTAACTATTCCGTACAGTTGGTAAATTAAATATTTGCTTATACAAGTTATATTTTATATATAAGAAATATATTTTTAAAAATATATTTTAAATATACAATAAAATACATTACAAATTTTACAATATTTTTACGATTTAATGTATATATGCCACTTATACACTGTTTGAAATTTCTGTAGCAATTTTCTGAAACATGTAACTGAAGCTTTTTACGGTTACCGTTTCAGAATTTTACGAAACATGTTACGAAACAGAAATTTCGGAAACGGTACCGTAAAAAGCTTCGGTTACATGTTTCAACAAATTTTGTTACAGTTTCAAAATTTTCAATTACAGTAACAGAATAGTATAAGGGGAATAAAATTTGTTTGCTTTATCATATTTTTTTTGTGTTTTCTATGATTTATTGTCCTTCGTTTGGGGAAGACTACATTGTTATTAAAAATAGAAAATTTAATAAAAACAACACTGTTTTGTAAATGTGCATCAGGGTAGAAAAAATACGATATATATCTATTTATTACCTTCCTCCTAATAAGAATCAACATTATACAATTCAACAATATTCGGATGACACTCGTTATACCCTACTGATGGTTGACCGAGGAATCCTTTATGACCGAATGAAAATTCCACTTCTGCGATGGGTGCAAGCCCGCACTTAGCGGCAATAAACCAAAGTAATGTCACCGTGTTTCATTGATTCCTTCTGCTGTTACAGTTTCGTAATTTTCTGATAATATAACGTAATGGTTCTCTATGTTACAGAATTTAGTAACATTTTGTTACTTCTGTAACATAAAAGTATCCGAAATTTCTGAACATTTCTAACAGTGTAGATTCACTTATATCAATTTATATTTTTGAAAATATTTTATACTTTCGTATATATTTTTTAGTTATATTTATGTAATTTTATATTTTCGAATATATGCTTATGAAAGAAAATGTAAATTTATTATAATATAATCTGAACATATAAAAAATTATAAAATATTATAACAAGAAGTATATTATATTATAATTATTAAAAGTATATAAATTATAAATTATATTTGGCGGCAAAACGAATATAAAAAAATATAATTATGTATATTTTAAAATTTATTTATTTCCATATAGTTTCAGCATGATTGTTTTGTTATCCATTTTTCCCGCGATATAAATAAATAAAAACAAAGTTAATACAATAATAAAAATCATAATGATTACAGAAAGTATCTAACGTTACAGAAAATTATATATAGGGGAGAACGGGGTAATTACGACAGGTTGGATAATTCCGACCCCCCGTAATATCTCCCTTACAATATGACATCCCGCAATTATATTGAAATTTTGTGAAAACACTGATGAGTGCAACTATTTTGATTGCGGTAGTTGTTTATTTACTTTACATTGAACCATGTGGCAGTGATGTTATTGTTTCTTACTGCGCTAATTTAGAAATTGTAGTATTATAAATAAGTAAATATAGTTTGAATCCAATATGACGGACAACAATTTAAAATATAATTCCTGATGAATTTCGAAACTTTAACATCTTATCTATAATCAACATACAATTCATATTCAGCGAGGCTTAAAATTCCCTAACACGCGTTTTCATAAAAAACTATCGCTTTTTTACATTATGCTCACAGCCATTTTGAATTTCGTAAAGCTGATATTGGATTCGTAATTATTGATTTCGGAAATCCCCAAATAAGCATTTTCACCACAATTGGCGCTTTTTTATATCTCGATCACCACCATCTTTAATCAGCCATCTTGGCTCGAAAACCCCCTAATACGCATTTTCATCAAAATTGGCGATTTTTTACATGTTTCTGACCGTCATATTGAATCCGCTATTTTGAATTTTGTAAATCTGACACAGGATTCGTAATCAGTGACCCCAAAAACCTATATACCCCGAACTTCAAGACATTATCTTTCAAAATAGCGTCAAAAATGAATTCTTTCAAAATAGCGTCAAAAATCAATTCTTTCAAAAAAACATGATTTTTTGGTGTTTGTTTATTTATATAAAATAAACAATAAACAATTATGTATTTTAAGTCATGTGGATATGTTCTGTAAGTACTAAGGTAACAGAAAATAGCAAAAAGACCGATCGGAATACGTTAACTTGAACGTAAATAATTAAAATTCAAAGAAATCGAGGTAGTAACGTGGGTTACTACCGTGCCTCAAAGGGTTAAACTATATTCCCATTTCGCTACACTTTTCTATTGTTACAACTGTCTGCCTAATTTTTCTTTTATGCTGACGGCAGTATAGTTAAACACATGATATATTAGTAAAACTTCGCGTTAAACTCTTGTTGGAAATCAAAAAATCGTCCGCATGTTTTTGGTGTACTTTGCCCCCCGAATCAGGAATACAACAATAAAAATTGGCGCTCAGCAACACCTTGACGGCCCTCTTGAAACACACGAGATTTATGCGTTTTTTGCATTTATCTTGAACAATAGAAGTCTGACAAAAAAAGTGTTAAAAAAGGTAGGGAATTAAGATAACTACAAGTTAGTACATTGTCCACCTCGGGAGTAAAACAGGTATTTGCCAAAGAGGGCGAGTTGGACGCCCAAGCTAAGCGGGTTTAACAATTCGCATTAGTGTGCAAATACCTATTCTTCCTTGTTCGATGTATTATTTTCTCATACAAAAACGTGCTGTATTGTGCAATCAGAGTGCGAGAAACTTATTTTGCTCCCAAGGAAGAAAAAGTGATATTTTCCTGCCGTGGGATGAGGAAAAAAATTACATTTCTCACACGCGGTGCATAAAATGCTCTTTGCTCCCTATATTTCAGGAGCATAACAGCACGCTCCCGTATGAGGAAATAGTATAATATGCAACAAGGGAGAATAGGTGTTTGTAGACTTATGCGAAATGCCGTACTCGTTTCGCTTGCTTTTGGTCCTTCGTGGCACAATCTACTATTTACGAGGCTACATTCATTACAACTTGATCTTGCAGTAACAGATTTTCAAGCATCAAAAGAGATAATAGATTTGCGCTACCGAAAGTCGAACATAGATAAAAATATTTTCGACGGAGCATGTTTTCTTTCATTTCTGCATTGATACAGATCTTATAAATTATAATAAATATTTAAAAGTTCAGAATCAAAATATATTATACATTTAGATCATAATATAAATAATATTCATTAAATATTAAAATAAAATAATTAACGGCTTAGACCTACCAATTGCATTAGATGTTAAAATGCCATAGTTTGGAAATTTCACAAACATTTCAAACACTTTCCGTCGCAATCGCTCGGATTCACAAACGTTTATGCCTTGTCGAAATATTTGTAATCTCAACTAGTAATGAAATTAACAACGAAAAAAGGGCAATAGAAAAAGGGAAAGATAAAATTATATTTAATAACTATAAAGTTGATACAATTTCGATTTGACAGTTACTAGAAATAGAGTCGTATGTGAATACGATTTGTTAGCATGCATTATAATAAATCAAAATAAAGAAAGATAATTAATATAACAATATATAATATGCAAAAAATATATATAGACATGCAAAAAAATATATAGGGGAAGTAGGAGCAAAATGTGATACGGGGCAAAGTGGGATTTTGGCGTTTCGCCGTATTAGAACATTTCCTATGTGTTTCTTTGTATTGTTTATTTACAAATGAGTTACTGTAATATAAATTTTGAAACATTTTTCAGTTTCCATTCAGTATTTATCAACCGCTCGAGCATGATCTAGGAGGTCGAAGCCAAATTGTAAATTTAGATATATTTTCAATTGACTTGTAAGTATCAATAAATTAAGTGTAATGAAAATCTGAATTGTTTATATTTTTCTTTTTTATTTGTTTCATTTCGGGTTGAGGATGATTTTTTACGACGTGTTTAAAAAAGTTCTGTTTTGGGGCAAAGTGGGTGTGGCAAAGTGGGATGTGTTACGTTGTGATTTTCTCTCTCTCTCTCTCTCTCTCTCGCTCTCTCTCTACTACTAGTTTTGTGTTAAATCTTTATCATTTCTTCTCTTCAATTGCAAAAATCATAGTTTCAAAATTTCATTATACACATTATACTAATATGCATTAAGAATTTGAAAAGAATTTGTATCAATATAAATATACAGGGTGATTCTCCATTGAATGACTTCCGGTTAACAGTAGATTCTGTGATAAATTCTAAGAACATTTTTCCTTTGAAAAAAATTTGTGCGATGTATAGTTTTCAAATTATTTAGCATTAAAGTCAGCCAATCGGAACAGGAGTTGCTTGATTATCGCGACGAACATCGAAATGTTAGCTGACCTGAAACAAAACATATTTGGTTCAGGTCAGCTAACTTCTAAGTTTACAAAGAGCTGAATAAAAAAGTGGATCCAATTGGACTACGACAACACCCTGCTTCCAACGACTCAACCAAAAATGTTGCTGGAGTTGTTGTCTATCAGAATTTTATTAGTATAAGTACCAAAAATATTTCTCACACATAAATGTGTACAATTAAATAATATTTGAGTAATTTCAGAGGGAGAAATGCAAAAACTCAATAACGTCAAGAAACTGAACTGTCGACTCTGATATTTTTGAATGTGACTACACTCGCTTCACTATTTCAGTGATGTTTTACTTATGTTATGCAATGACTCCAATTAAAGAAGTGAAATAATAGGAAATTCATGATCTGTCCAGAAATAGGTATTTCATACTAATAGAACTTAAATTTTTTCCCGTACACTGTTTTCAATGGTTTTAAATGGAAGTGGCCGCTATACATATAAACTTAACGAATCATATCCCAGTATATTGTTGCTTTTAATTCAGTTTTTTAATTTTAAACACTTCATAACATACATAAAGCATCACTAAAATAGATGCGAGTATACTAACATAAGGAAATCTGAAAGCCGACGACTCGGATCCCAGAGTGCAGAACTTATTGCAACACATCTGCTACTCGTAATCACTGTGAAATATTCTAATTACAAGTATAATCTTTTGCACTATATATGTACTACAATAACGTTTTATGAAATATGCAAAATATTTTTAAAATGATATACTTAAACAAGACAAGCACACCTACTTCCGCCTACAAAAAAAAATGATTGACGTATACAGCTTGCTTTTCTCTCTTTATATAAATATTTTTACATGTTTTTTTAAACAAATACACTAGGAATTAATTACCAAAAAATTTATATGTAAGTCGAGTGGAGAACACGGTGCACAAACAATTATTACGAGTCGACGACATGGTATAAAGTACTTTGAACCACTTTTTAAACTCACAATCATTATTAAAGATATTACTTACATGAACAATTTTTTGCTGTTTATTCGTAGTATATTTATTTTAAGAAACATGTATTATATTCATGAAGTTTTTATGTAGCAAGGGAAAAGCGTATGGCAAGAACCAATCATGTTCTTAAAGATGTAACGAGATGTACTTGTCAAGCTTAAGTATATAATATATAACAATATGATACATATTTCTTATCATAATTCACCTATTAAATGCCAAACATTGTAGATTTTATACAAGGAGTAAATAGGATGTGGGAAATGTTTTCATTTTGACATATTTTTGACAGGTTAATGGTGAGTTATTAACCTGACAAAAACAAAGTAAAAACATACACTCACAGAAGGTAGGATTATATAATTTATTTTGGAGTCATATTACACATTGCCCTGCATTACATTATACTAGACGCACCATGTATACAAACGAAAGTCGGCAACTATCTACCATTTTAAATGATATTTTTTTCTTTTATTTTATTAATTATTCCTCAAAGTGACTAATCACGGCATTGCTCGACTTTACCGGACTTTACAGAGTGACGGAACAGATTAACGAAACGCTTGTTTAAGTGATTAAAATTGATTAAATTTAAGAAAATAATTCTTTGTCTTGAATGAATTATATCTTCATAAATGAATATTAAGTCTTACGATCATTAAATTGCTTTAAGTAACAACATTTTTATTTTGCAAGACAAATTATTAATTTTCAATAACATTTATCAAATTTGTTTCATACTTTTTTTAATAAATTGAATGAAATTTTTTACAGTATACTTATCACTTGTACAGTTGTTTGTCGTACGTACACTGAGAAAAAGTTTCTTCAATGTGAATAAGGTTTATTTACTATTAATGAATTTATTTGGCTGAAATAAAGATTTGTTAATAGCATTAACAACATTATTTATATGTTTTCATCTTTCCTAAGACATCATTGTCTAGCCGCTTATTATAAATTTATACCGCTTAAAAAATAAGCTAGATCATTATCTAACAAAAGAGATCGCACAGAGAAATTTTTGAAGCGATTGAATGCGATTTTGATTTATTATAATGCATGCTAACAAATCATATTCACATACCACTCTATTCCTAGTAACTGACAAATTGAAATTGTATCAACTTTATAGTTATTGAATATAATTTTATCTTTCCTTTTTTCTATTGCCCTTTTTTCGTTGTTAATTTCATTACTAGTTGAGATTACAAATATTTCGACAAGGCATAAACGTTTGTGAATCCGAGCGATTACGACGGAAGGTGTTTGAAATGTTTGTGAAATTTCCAAACTATGGCATTTTAACATCTAATGCAATTGGTAGGTCTAAGTCGTTAATTATTTTATTTTAATATTTAAATACACCGACGTTAAATCTATAATAATATTCATTAAAAATAATTAAATTTAGAAAACTATAATTCAAATGTAATGAATTTGGAAAATATCAATTTAATGTATTTCATTGACCCAGCTTATTACAGAATTAAATTTAAACTAGCGTTGGCGTGGTGCCTCGCTCGCTTCGCTCGCTCAGAAACTTCTACCCAGTGGAGAGTCGGCTATTCCTTAAGACTAGTTTGTTTACTAACAGCTTTCAATTATATTATAAAATTATATTGATATTTGGGGGTCCAATCATATTTAGGTCCAAGTGGCTTCGATAGATATGTTACAACAATATAGTGTTTCTTATATTTATGAAAATTGAAAATGAGCATTTTCAAAACTTCGACCCCGACAACAGGCCAGCCGAAGTATTGACAAATAAACGTTGCAAAACACTTACTTCATGCACTTGTATTCTAATAGACTATTCGATGCATATTACATGTTTACTGTGTTTTACTAATTACTGTCTGTATTATTATGATATTATATATACAATATATATACATATAATTCGTCAAAGATATCTTGAAAGTGTCGAAAAGATCTATGACGGATATCTTATAGATATCTATAAGACATCTTTTAGATATATCGAAATAGTTATTTTCGTATCAAGGGCGTAAAAGGACTTATGCGCCCGTAGGTGGTCACCGCGCCCGTAGGTGGTCACCGCGCCCGAGGGACTGGCAAAGACTACCCCTGGGGGGTAGGGGGTCGAAACGTCGAAATTTGATGAAAAACAATAAGGTAATTTTTTTGCCGCGATGACCAAATTCAATACTTTTTCAGACAATAGTCATAAACATTTTATACCAGTTTTTATGGCATTATCGTTGACTTTAGGAAGAAAATGCATACAACCTTTTTTGTAGAGAATTTCATGCTCTATCTTTTTTGTTTGAAACATTTTTTAATAAAATTTGTATTTTTCAAAATAAATGCAAACAACTACAAAGAAACTTAATTGGGGCTAATTTTTTTTAGTAACGGACGGGTGGATCTGCCCCAAAATCTAATCAGATCTAAGTTATGCCAAGACGCGTATTTTTTAAAAAAATTTATATCAATACCGTTATCCGTTCGCGAGTTATCGCGAGACATAAAAACGGGACGTACGTACGGACGTACGGACGTACGGACGTACGTACGTACAAGATCACGGACACAATTTTTTTTTTTCGTTTTTTGGCTTCCTTAGGGTCTGAAACGTGGACATTTGATGAAAAACTATAGGGTAATTTTTTTGCCCGAGGTGACCAAATTCAATACTTCGTCCAGACTTAAGGTCTGGGTCGAAGTAATTAAATGTAAAGAGTATATTATGTTTTAGACTTTCGAGGTGCCTCATACATGTGTACATGCTTGCCATTTCAAACAGTATATTGTTTTATTTCTTATTAAGCATTATAATATTTGTGTAGCAACGATACGTAACCTTACTTTCATATAAATTATCACTTCTGTATTGACAGAGATTTCTCTGTTATTATACATATCATTTACTAATATAACTGCATCTCTGTTGCTAGTTTAACAAGGATTCCTTGTTATTTCAAAAAATGTCTATACTTTTAAGGAAGCAAATTTCATTAAATTGTTTTAGTAAGTATTGAGTTAATAAGGTGAAATAGTTGTTCTTCAGCGTTTTATTTTTTTCATTTTATATTATATTTTTATCATATTTTGTTTTATAAATAAACAATATTCTTCCTCAGTTGTATACTTAGATCAACTAAGTAATAGCATGCGTTGCTTACCATATTTTATGCAATTCTACATTGCGCAACTTGTTAATTAGCCACCGAAAATTTTGCCCCAAGCGTGCGAAAGTTGTGCGCAAAGTAATATTACCATATATATATAAGTATCAATGCAAACAAATAAAATCACGGTCCTTGACTTGAAGACGTACATGGAATCAGAAATGATGTGCATATCTGGGATATATTAATTTCAAAAAAAAGGGTAAAGGAAAGATTGGAAAGAGGGTTTTTAAAGGGAAATTTTATAAAAAATATGTCGGTAACCCTGACATAAATATGATAAGGATGACCTTTTATAAATACGACAACACACACAATAAAAGGTGTGAAAAGGGACGGAAAAAACAACAAGTTAATTACCTATTATCTCGACAAAGTAAATAATTATAGTACAATAGAATCATAAATGCCTCCTGGTCGTTACCAGTATCTTTCGTTTACGGACGATATAGCAATATTTACATTAAATAAATCACAGAATTTTCGCATGTTTAAATGTTGTACTGTTTGTTACTCTCTCCCGGGTAACATAAGACGATACTAATGATGTAATTCATCGAGTAAACCCTATAAATTTTGTGACGGCTTAACTACCAAGCTGATATTTCTTTTCAATTGCTAAATCCGATTTCGGAACTGCCGCTGATATTTCCCGGTAAGAGATTTAGAATTGAATAAACATGGCAGCTATGCGCAATTAAAGGTGTGAAAAGGGAGGAAAAACTAACAAGTTAATTTCATATTATCTCAAGAAATTATGTAATTACCATATAATAAACTAAAAAATTCATCCTGGTCTGGACTCATTAGAACCTTAGTGTTTTCTATTAAAGTAAAGCTGTTATATCTTTTATAAATATGGCACCGTAGTTTAAGTGTTAGTTTAAATGTTATACTGGTTGTTACTTTCTGAATGTAATTCATGGAAAAAATCGATATATATTTTGTGATAGTTTAACGGCCAAGTTCATTTCTCTGTTAAGATGACAATTGCTAAATCCTATTTCAGAAATTCTGCTGATATAGCCTGGTAGGCTATTTTTCCTTTTATAAATATGGCAGCAATGCACACTAAAAGATGTGAAAAGGGACGAGATACAAACAAGTTAATTTCGAATTATCGCTAGAAATTTTATAATTACAGTATAATAGACTCGTAAATTCTTCCTGGTCGTTATCAAGTGTATTTCATTTACGGGCGATACGGCAATAATTACGTTAAATGAATCACTAAGGGTTACTAAGAGTTAAGATATTAGATGTCAAAATAGTATCTCAGAATGTATATGTATACAAATTATGTGTAATTGAATGATTTTACGAGAAGGAAAATTGAAATAAATACATTGTAAATTATTATTTAACGCAATCAATTTCACAAATACTATCAAAAGTGAAATACACACCAAAAAATCGTACGAACATTCTGAAAAAACTCCTTAAATTAATGGCTTGTATGAAAGTTGTCTTGAAAAACAGCAGATAAACATCCCGAGGCGTACTCCTTTGTCCAAATTTACAAAACACTTGGAGAATGGCATCAAATTAGCGTTAATCCTTAGTTCCGACACATTTGACTCAGGTAGTGGGAGGAAAAGGCCTTAAAATATCGGTCGGAACTAAGGGTTAATCTACTTAAAGTTCCAAAAGATTTGAATGATTTAACGTTTAACGTTATTTTGCAGGTAAAATCCTCTATGTACTTTTCTCTGTATTGTGTCGTTTATAGTAGCAATTTTCTACTATCTCCAAGATCTGCACCTAGGCGCCGGCTTCAGGAAGTCGCACTCTTAGAAAATTGAAAAGAGAACATATTTACCTCATGAACAAGTAAAAACTGTATTTTTATTAAATTAATTGTCGTCACCCGTCCTAATTTTGGTATTTTGATACAAACAGCAATTAAAAATCGATGAAAACTTAAAGATTAAAGGAATAAACATTACTGGCAATTTGTTTTTTAATTTATTATTGTTTAAAATATGTAAAATTGGATTTTTTTACAAATTTCATTGTCGTCTCCTTCATTGTCGTTACCAAAGATTTGGCGTATCAGGTACGATTTGTTACAACGTTATGAATCAAGTTTATTATGAAATAATATTGTTTATTAAAATTATAAATATAATATTATCATTGTAGTTACTAACCAACGACACATTAACTTTAATAAATTTATTTTGTCTAAATGTTCTTCAAAAATTCATGTGTTTTTCTTAATTTTTTAATTATTACTTAATAAATAATTTTCATTTATTCACAAAAATGCATTAAATCAGATATGTACATTATGTTTTTGACTCTTTAGAGTTATTTTTTTCAAGTTTTTAATAAGCAATTGTTGGTTTATACAGCCGTATGAAAATGCGTCATAGTAAAAGTCTTCCCCTTTCCTTTAAAATAATTTTGTAGCGTGACTACTTTAACAATAACTTAACTTGGTGCTAATTAGCAAGAATCCATTAAAAAAAAACGAATTTACAGTAACTTAAAAAAAAAAAAATTTCATTCTTGAAAATGCCCTGTTTTTGGAGAATCACCCATATGATAATGTCATTATTTACGAATGTATCCATGGATATTATTTGCCTAATAATTTAAACTAAATGACAAGAAATATCTTTGTTTACATCCTTACCTACCAATTAACGAATTCATTAATGGGTTGAAGTTAGTTCTAAATAACATTTTTTTCTCCTTTCAAAATATTGTTATGAGGAAGTTTTTGAATACCCATGGACTCATCTTTATTTTTTGACAAAATATTAAATAAAATTAGATTTACAGTTACCTTTTTATATGAGATATGTTGATGACATTTTAATCTCTTTTCCTGAAGTAAAAGAATATTATGTGTGAAAAACTTTTAATATTTTATATAAAATTAAAGGATTTACTAATAAAATCACTTTTACTTGTGAAATACAAAATAATATTAATTTATTAGACTTATTAATAATGCGTAAAAACAATGGTTTTCTGGATACTAACTAATCACAAAGACACCTCGCCCGGGAGATATCTTAATTTTTTATCAAGCCATCAGTGTTGTGATAGGTCTGACAGATCGGGTTATTAAACTATCTGAAACAAAATTTAAAAAAAAAATTGTTAAGCCTTGATAGTTTAGGGGAAAATGGTTACCGTAATAATTTAACCCTTTGCGGCGCAGTGGTAACCCAGATTACCACCTTTTTAATTCACATCTTTTCTGTCTAGTTTCAATGCTATCGAAGCAATATTAAAAAAATCTTTTTACAGTGGTAGAGGGGGCTTTTTAGTACGTAACGAAAAGGATAATAAATGCAATTACGCAAAATTATTAACAAGTGTAAATAAATAAATTTAAAAAATCGTCGATTTTTGAAAAAGAAATCGTTTTTGAACGAACTAAAAGGTAATTTAGAACCAAATTTGGTACTCGGGGGTTTTTGGGGTCGCTGATTACGAATTTGAAGTCGGTTTTAAAAAATTCAAAATGGCGGAAACAATATGGCGGATGAATTTTTAAAAATTCATCTGATTTACTTGAAACTCGTTACTCGGGGGTTTCTGGGGTCACCGACTACGAATCTGACCTCGGATTTTGAATATTCAAAATGGAGGATCCAAGATATGCGATTGAAATATGAAAATGTATCCGATATTGATGAAGCTGTGTACTCGGAGGTTTTTGGGGTCGCTTATTACGAATCTGATCTCTGACTTTTATATTTAAAATTCCGAGTACATATGAAGTTTTATCTCTCTCAAGTAAATTTTTACATTTATGTAGGCCATCTTGGATCCACCATTTTGAATTTAAAAAATCTGACTTCATATTCGCAATCAGCGATCCCAAAAACCCCCGAATACCAACTTTCATCGAAATCAAGTAAATTTTTTACATTTATGTCGGCCATCTTCGAGCCGCCATTTTGAATTTACAAAATCTGACTTCAGATTCGTAATCAGCGACTTCGAAAACCCCCCTATAACAATTTTCAGCTGTTTTCCGTATAAAGAAAAATGTGCGCCGCAAAGGGTTAATAGATGAGATACTTTCTCAGGAGCATACATTTCCCTCAATACAATTTTCGGTGATAGATATGAATAAAATTATAATAGAAGATGATCTTCTTATAACTGTACGGAAAATTACAGATTTTATTCAAATTTATTATTCCTCGGGAAAACACAGTCAAACTTCAGTCTGTAACAAGATTTGTTTACGGTAAGAAACCAAACTGTCGGATGCATTCTTGAACCTCCCGTAAAATTTTCGACGTGATTTGCGAAAATAATGCAAAGCATCCCTAAGTTAGGCGATATCCGTTCAGCCACCCTCATTCCATCTGGCTGTCCAGGTACAACTAAGTGTTATTTTTTCTTATGGAAGTGGAGGGATGAGAGAGGGGTTTGTTTTCCAAATTTTCCAAACCAGTACTCATCCGAAGCCTTGTCGAGAACATCAGTCTCGAGTTAGCAGTCGAATAGTTTGAACACAAATCCAGCAGCTCTGCAAACTTCATAGTTGCAACCTTGTCGCATCTCGCTCCAGTACGTTGAGGTTATTCGTTGGAAATTTGTGCTTGTGTTTGTGCCTTACATTTGATCCAAGTATTTGTAAAACGTCATATACAACGATCATGTCCAACTTCGAAGAAAACGCCAACTCCACGAAAGCTAACTGCAATTTTTTAAACGAGGACCTCAGTCTGATGAGGGCTGAGGCAACTTTGTTCCTTGCTACACAACGCTTTAAGCAATACTCGCCAAAATCAAAATATTACAATGGTGAATGTATTGCATGCCAGACAAAACTCGTGGAAAATAACTCTCAATGTCCTAATAGTGAATTGAGACGATACATCGAGGATACATCAGTCGCAACTCCAGCAGGCTATCCTTCAGCCCGCAAAAACTACGTTGGTTACGAACGCAAAACATATTTCGTGCCAGCAACCGATAATACGAACGATGTAAATCAAGGAAGGTGTTCAAGTAGGCAGTGGATCATCCGAAAAATTGACAATGCATATATGCATTGTCAGTCGATGCGAGTGAGCAGCGCATTCCAGCGACTCAAAAGGATCTGTCGAATTGGCAGAAATCAATCATCAGGACAATGATTTCAGTGAAAATGTAGACATTCAGTCGCTAAATTAAGTGGCGAGTCTGAATGAACTATTATAAAATGTGATATTGTGAATACCTGTGATGTCACTGTGAAGATAAACACTATATAATCTTAATAATTTCATTTAATTGTACATTTGTTAGATTAGAACTAGAGTAAGATGTACCGATATCATAATAAAGTGATGATAAATAAAATAAGTTCATTACTGTATTCAAATAACTTTTAAAATTATTGAAAACCCTTTTCCCTTAGACACGAAACTAAATCGTGGATAACCTCACTTCCTGATTAGTCGATTGAGAAAATATTTATAAGCGAAGAATATTGACTATGTAATAGTTGGAAAAAGAACAGTAAATTGAAGTCCATCTGCGAAGTCGAAAGTCGAAAAATGTATATCTAGTAAATAACTTGGTAGAGCATTCGACCAGCAAACGAAATGTCCCTGGTTCAACTCCTTGCGACCTGAATCGTTAATTTGAGTCCTAATTATTTTTGTTTTTGTTTCGAAAAATCTGAAACCAATCTAACCATTCCGTCGTCCCATTCCATCGTTACTATTATAAAAAAAAGTGGATTTCTTGAGCAAAATTTGCATTAATTTCCTTTACAGCAGACGAGTTTCTGCTAGCGGTAAAAAAAATTAAAAGCGTCACAAAAACACCGTGATTTGTTCATTAAAGACTTGCATCATTTATTTATGAATTAATAAATTACGAGCATAAAAAATGTATTATTCGTATTACATTGACTAACTATTCTGCACAGTTGGTAAATTAAATATTTCCATATACAAGTCATATATATATATAAATTTTCTGTAACGTTAGATACTTTCTGCAATCATTATGATTTTTATTATTGTATTAACTTTGTTTTTATTTATTTATATCGCGGGAAAAAATGGATAACAAAACAATCATGCTAAAACTATATGGAAAGAAATATATTTTAAGACGACACACCTTAATTTTAAATTACATCGATCCCCTTCCTAAGTTTTACGATCCGCTCTTACAAATTGCGACTGACTGTCCAAAATTATATCCCCTCCTTACCCCACTGCCGCATTTTCATTGCGATTGTGTGTGTGCGTGTGTGTGTGTGTGTGGTGTATAATCGAAGTGTTTCGAGTTTTGCCGATCCTTGCCGAATATCGTAGTAATTCAAATTGCGGTTTACATGTGTGCATCTATAAAGTGTCGCCACTGCCGTGACCTTCTTCGCGATGCCCAAAACGAAACATCATGGAGGGAGAAAAAGGGAACAGACTTTTATATGTAGTTTTGGAAGGGAAATGCATAATTTTGGACGGCCCAGCAACTTTGGATGGGACAACTTAGGATGGGGACTACTGTATACAAATAACAATTTTTATAAATCACAGGCATGCCAATATATAGAAATGGGTTTACTTAAATCTGGTTATTCGGAGATTTTGGGATCACTAAATACGAATTTAAGATCTGAAATCCGAAATTATAAATGGCGGACATCATATGAACCGCAAAAATTGAAAATGTTATTGGCAATAGTCAAAATTTGATCATTTTGAATTCTTACGATCCGTGACTTCGATTATGACGTAAAAATTTTATAAATAAAACTTGGGGATCCGACATTGTAGACAAAGTTTCAAACTGTACTTCGAAATTGGCGAAATTTTGTATTTTCGATGGATAATATATAATATTAGTCTTGTTTGCGATAATAACGTCAGAATTTTGATATTCAAAATAACAGATTGCAAAATGCAAATGTCGGATTACATTTTACATGCTTAGTTATATTTGTCCATGGAATATGATTAATCTGCGTCTAATACTAAATTTCAGTTTGGAATAACTGTAAAATATTATCCAAATTGTTTATTTTAGTCCAACAATATTTTAAATACTGACTTTCATAATTTCTCGTAAATAAATAATATTCTTGTTTAATTATTAGGAAAACGTATTGAAATAACTGCTAGTTTTGAGACATTCTAGTGTAATAGAATGAACAGATATTTATTTATTGTCAATATTGTGCTGAGACAATAATTTAACCCCGGCCGGTCACTATGGGTACAGTGGAACCAGGAACAATGTACCTCTAAATATCTTTCTAACTACCACCTGAAAGGGTTCGTGGTATGCCATCTGTTGTTGTTCGAACGTGCCTTAACGGGTGACAATAGCTGCCGAATGTCTGCTTTTCATTAGTGTCTCTAGAAATTTCGATTAGTGCAAAAATTAATATTTTTTTTTACCCACGGCTTTGTTACATTAAAAAGATGCAATATGCATTACATTACATAAAACGGAATGAGGACAGCCCGAAAATTTAATTCATGACATTTTTATTTATTTATAAATACTCCATAGCGAAAAAATTATTTCAAAATGACTCATCTGGTAGCCATGATGGTGAAAAATAATTTTGTACAAAACCAAAAGTCCAGATTGCCATGGCCCTGATCATGATCATAAGTAGCATCCTGGCGTGAATCACGTTTTATAAATTACTACCTTTACGCACTATGGATGAATTTTTCTACATTTTCCAACTAGGATCTTGTATATTTTTTAGGACTTATAAAGTCGAAGATATTTAAAAATGCTTCGTAAACTGATATCGCTGTTACGTATTTTTCTAGAAATTATATTGTTTTTATGAAGGACTATAAATGCACGAAATTTAATAACATAATATAATAAACGTTAAATTACAATTAGGTACTTAAATTTGAAAGACAACTAAAACTGAGTTTTTTAAATTTTTCATAACTTAAATTCAGGCCAGAGTTTATTTTTTCTATAAGCATGGTATTTTCAAATCTATTTTTTAATGAAACAATTTCAGAATAAGAATCTCGGCTACTACTACAAACACAGTTAAAAAAAGCATTTCTATAAATTTTTGCTTTTAAATGATAGTGATAACGAAATATTTTATCATTATTTTTAATTTTTTAATCAGATTCCAGATTTCGTAACAAAAACTACGGATTAGCGTGTACTGCAAGGGTTTAATGTGAACGCTATTATATTTAAATCTTGGCCATCTCAAGAGCTTTCATTATGACACGATCTTCGTGATTATTTTTTCATCTAGTTATCATTTTTTCTTTAGTCATCTTGCACTATCTATTTCCCGTATACCTTTAACATTGTAAATATGTAAATTGTCTAATATTTACCCAATTAATGATTTGATTTTGACTAGGGCTAAAGCTATAGCTTAATTGAAACGTTTTTGTTTGTTTGTGAGTCTTAAAAAAGGTGTGCCAACGGTACACATTAAAAATATGTTTCAGATAACTTTAATTGGTGATAATTGTATGCGTTTAAAATATTGACTATTATATAAATTTGTAGTTTCTAAATATAATCGGTGGATCCCAAAAATTTGATAAGATCCCGTGTGACAAATATCCCAAACTCTGCAACGTGTGCGTGGCCCACTCACGAAATTACAGTTTAAAATGTAGCCAGCTATCGGTAGTTAATTGCTACAATATAAACATTGTACATTTTTTATTCAATATATTTTAAGATATTTTTTAATAATTCTTATTGACATTTATTGGAGAATATTTAAAAAGTTTTTGTAAAATTTATTTTCAATATTTTTACATATTAATCGGTCCATGCAAAAAGGGCACTAAGTCCATTTTTGGGTAAATTGAGATAATGATAAATTCTTACTTTTTAGGCTCCGGTCTATCATTTGGCACTTATTTAAATTATTAATCTTCATTTCCTGATGTCCGATTTATGCAAAAAGGGCCCTAAATCCAGGACTTAGATCCCTTTTTGCATAAATTGGAAGTGACATTTTTTTACATCGCGTATTATTTACACTGAGATGAAAATGTAGTAAAAGATAGTATTTAATACTGGGTACTTATTGCGGTAAAATATGTGCCAATAAATACATGTCGTATATTTTACCACTATAAATTGTCAAGATATATTGTTGGATACGCGTTGTAGTTGTATACTATAAGAAATATATAAATATATAATCTAATACTATTACATAATAGCTGCAACTACACTGGCGAACAACTAATACAGTACCAGTTTTGTATACTATCCATATTGGTAAATATAGTTATGTTAACATATTTGAAAATCATGTTACCACAATGTTTAGTATTGAAATATTAAATATGAATAATTCAAACTTATTCGTATTAAGAGAGATTTGTTGTTTACTGATTATTACACACATACTTACTATATTTACAAATAACAATAATCTTTCGGAACTGTTATAATTTAACGTCGGTCTCATACGGTTCGTGCGTATTTCATATTATATCTAGGTTTCTACAATTTCCTAATTGAATGGCCTACTGTTACTGATGAAAAAGATAATGAATTTAGTTCTTATTACACCGTAAAATGAAATTATATATTGCATTATACTTTTGCAAATAAATTAGTTAGCTGTGTTATAAAATTATTACTTTTTTTTTCATCTTACTCGCGATTCATGCAAAAAGGGACCTAAGTCCACTGATATTTTTTATAATTCTTAAAAATTCTCGTTAACTTTAAGCATAGAACGATATGTGTACTATTATAAGTGCATAAAAGCAACATTTCTATTAAATAATATTTTTATTTTTCATTCTGCAAGAAAAGTAAATCAGTTTTTTGCCTTTTCCCAATAATTATCTATATGGACTTAATGCCCTTTTTGCATGGACCGAGTCATATATATTTCATCAATTTATTCTCAGTTCCCTGTTATATTTGTTTTTATTTATTTATTATTTAACGGGCGGAATCGCCCTTTTACTCAGTTGTTGCCATATTATTAATCGTAAGATTTTGCGAGAGCTGCAGATCCACTTAAGAAGATGGAGCCATACTTGTGTATGAAATGTGTATGAAATGTAGTGTTGCAGAAACCTACACCAAGTATAGCAGCGGTCATAAGTCGATTTCCGCCAGATAAACAATATTTTCGAAACGTAAACAAACAACGTGGCTCGTCTTACCAACAGCGAGCTGCTGCTTGAAAACGAAATAAAAAAATTGTTCACCGGACGGGGATGGAACTCCTTCGACTTCGTAGTCCAGTGCGTTGCCGCCTGATATTTTAATTAATTTCTTTAATAATTTAATTTATTTTAGTTTTCATGCAATTTACATGTATCATATGTATTAATCGCATTGTGAATGCGCAGATACTTTGTGGTTTCTTCTCATTTTGTAGAGGATAAGCTCAAATAGTGCAGGAGATGGTAATAATTGATCAGTAGCGAATTGGATACAGGCTACTATATGTGTACAATTTCCTAAGCATGTTAATATAACAACATGGCTTTTTGTTAACATTTTAATATAATATATATAGAACGCGTATCAAAGAACACGAATCAAATGTTCGTAGACCATCTCAAAGAAAAAAAATCACGTCAAAATTAAGTTTCTATAAAGTTTCGGATAGCTTCAAACATTCATTAAGAAATTCTAAAGAACTATCATATCTTGGAAAACTGCAAACGACAGTGTTAGTAAACACAATTCAATACACATAGTTAAGAGCATTCGAAAGGAGACAAATTAAATGCTTAGAAAATGAAAGTTGTATTCGTTCAATCATATCGTAGTAATGTTTCACTGTCCTTGCATGAAAGACGTTATATTTGAACATCGAAGATTAATCACGAACATGCATTATATCTTTGACAAATAAGAAAATGTCGAAATTTGGTAAATGTATACTAACAAATATACTTCAAATATATTTTTACTATAACAATACTTTTAAGGTCGTAATTTGATCACAACAACCCATGAAAATACCTCAAAGGCATTTTTTCCTTGTACAACATAATTTAGGTTGGAATTTGGTTATTTTTGATCAAATTACGGCACTTTTAATGTGTCTTGGGATAGAATTCCTTGCTGTGCTGCTTGTATACTGTTTAATAGTTATTGTAATGAACAATCACGACCGGTCTATCATCATTATACCTGTAACGGAAAAAATATATATAATAAATATTTGGATGGAACCATAGAAAGTGCCAAAGATTATTTAATAACTGGTTTGAACAATAATAGAATACATAATATATTAATTATAAATCAGTGTCAATGTTTATTATTTTTTTATAACGAAATATACCCGATTTTTCAGAAGGCTACTTTTCATTATGTTATATTAATATGAAATTGTAGTATATCTTGCTATATTGTCACTCTAATCCTTCGAAATTTTAATTGACGCATCCTAACTTAATTCCATGTATATAAACTATGATTACCATTGCAAAATTAGTTTGCAATATGTTTAGCACATTAACAATAAATCCATTAAATAGCGAAATGTTGAATAAAACCATTGAATTTCGAGTCCAGTTTAATAAACTAATACTTTCAAATCATTTTATCAGTTTGTTATGTATATACCGAACATTTTTAATAAAAAAACTTTTAACCTTAAAATTTAATTAAAGTTTAACTTCAAATGCTATTTGAATAAAAGTACGTACAACAAGCAAGATAATAAAAACATTTCAAAATAGTATTAGTGTTGGTAACCAAAGACAACTCATTTATTGTAATAAATATTGCAACGATGAAATTCTTATGTAATTTGTGAATGGATAAATAATCTTAATACTATTTACCCTGGGGTGGGGTCTTCTTCACTTGGATGTGCGCAAAGTAATCTGTAAAAAGAAGTTTTGTATCATAATTTATAAATTGAGAAAACGATTTTAAGTAATTGCCGATAATCTCAGCAAATTGGTATAATATAACTCTTAAAAATCATGCTTGATAATAACATTTTTACATACCGAAAAAAAATATTAAAACGGAAACAATTTTGACTAAGTAATAATTATAATAACTGACATCCAGTGACAACACGCAATGGTCGATAATAATTTTTTGTTAAAGTTTTTAATTAACCAAAAATATTTATTACCCCTTGTTCAAGTTCGTACATTATATAAACCGTATTTATCAAAGTTTATTTTAATAACTATGACCGCCATATGAGAACATTGATGAATGTTTTCTTTCCGACCTTTTTTTATAATATGAATAAGACTTAGGACTAGCATTGAAGAGAGTACCTTTTGTTTTTAGGAAAATTTCTAATGATACTTACCTTCATGAATTTCTGTTTGCACACGTGAATAACTCTTGACAGGATCAGAATTGTCTGCAACCAATATAATTATAATATATAAACATAATAATATAATACATAAACATAATAATAGAGTACATACAACCGCCTAGAGCATTCTGTAAATTAAACATGTCATTATACAATTTTACATATAATTATTGAATTTTCTATAAAATCGATCATGGGCTAAAGTTCTGCTTTATAACATTCTATGAAACTGCTAAAGACGTAAAACGGACACATAGATCAATTTAAGGAAAACAATAATTAATTGAATTACACTTTTCTATTGTTACAACTGTCTGTCTAATTTTTCCTTTATGCTTACAGCAGCAGTTGAACACATGATAATATTGGTAAAACTTCGCGTTAAACTCTTTTTGGAAATCAAAGAATCGTCCGCATGTTTTTGGTGTACTTTGCCCCCCAAATTCAGGAATACAAAAATAAAAATTGGCGCTAAGCAATTCCTTGACGTCCCTCTTGAAAAACACGGGATTTTATGCTTTTTTTGCATTTATCGTGAACAATAGGAGTCTGACAAAAAAAAATGTGTTAAAAAAAGGTAGGGAATTTAGATCACTACAAGTTAGTACATTGTCCACCTTGGGAGCAAAACAGGTATTTGCCAAAGAGGGCGAGTTGGACGCCCAAGCTAAGCGGGTTTGGCAATTCGCATTAGTCTGCAAATACCTATTCTCCCTTGTTAGATGTATTATTTCCTCATACAAAATCGTGCTATATTGTGCAATCAGAGTGCGAGAAACTTATTTTGCCCCCCAGGAAAAGAAAGTGATATTTTCCACCCGCAGTATGAGGAAAAAAATTACATTTCTCACACACGGTGCGTAAAATGCTATTTTGCTCCCTATATTTCAGGAGCATAACAGCACGCTCCCGTATGAGAAAATAGTATAATATGCAACAAGGGAGAATAGGTGTTTGTAGACTTATGCGAAATGCCGTACTCGTTTAGCTCGCTTTTGGTCCCTAGTTGCACAATCTACTATTTACGCGTAGAGTCCGACAAAGGATTTCATTTTCGATAGATTTTTTTTCCGTAATCACCGCCATAATCAAGAAAAGGGTCACTTTTAGGTTGCTGGTATATGCTTTACCACGAAGTTTTGATACGTAATCATATCGAAATATAGATAGTATTTGTTCGCCATTATGCTCAAAAATACTTCCACCTTTTTACGTACCTGAATTGCCCAACCACGGTCTGCTTCCAACGTCGTTATCCGAGTCTGTAAAAATTTGTATTTACGTCACTCATTGCATTTATTTTTTGCATTATAGTTCCCACCACATACATAAATTGTCACTTTAACAATATCTGGAAATATGTGCATTACAATTATATGTGAATAAATTTATACAGTGTTAGAAAGATATCTGCTAATAATTTTCCCATAATAAATGAAAATTTTTTGCATTTAGATATGGGTAAAAACTCAAAACACCATCCAATGATCTGGCGCCTTTTTTTACTTTAAATATCTAGTTTTACTTAAGACTTCCGATACATTTGCGAAAACTGTATGCACAAGTGAACGTTTTCGCGCCAATAAAAAAGTAGTCACTTTGAGCACTCCCATAAATGCGTAAATTGAATTTTACGCACTGTACGACAAAATAGTAGATTTCGATGCTTATATTTCAGAGAATGAAAGAAAGAAACAGGAAGAAATACTGTTTTTTGAAGTTCGAACTTTAATGGAAGAGAGGTAGCTACTAATCGTGTTACTATTTATTGTTTGAATTTTCTAATCTTTCCGGACGAAGCACTTCGCATAATTAAGATATAGAACTTCACTTGCGTAAGTTTGTTTAATCATTAACTACAGTAGGACCTCTCTTATTCTAATTAGTAAAGTTTTTCAAGATGGCGCCGTCCTCTCTTATTCTAATTTTCCCCTTACCCCCACTTTGCTTGCGAGCTGGTGATTCGTGGACAATATTTTTCGTTGACTTTACGTGTGATAGTGGGAACGATTAGAATAAGAGAGGTTCGAATAAGAGAGGTCCTACTGTATTGGGGGCTCTGTATCAGGATCAAGCAGATAAAAATAAACTAATGTTGGTACCTACTACTTTTTTTATAGACCGAACCCAATACAGCTGTACAGGTTGTTATTAAATCATTTAAAATTTTACGACCGCACAAAAACAAAAATAAGTTTCAAATCTCGATAGTCAATATACGAAAGGAATGTAAACAAAGGAGGAATTAAAAAATAAGTGTCACTATAATGCTAGTGCACGCAACGTATGTTAGATTATTGTTGCTATTATACAACAAATTATTAGAAAATAGCGTCCAGGCAAGGTTGCCATGGCCCTGCTGAAGAGCACAAAGTGGCAACCTGGTGCAAAACGCTTTTTTACAGCTTAATGTAACTGGTTTGGATTTTTTGGTTTCCATTTTTCCCAATAGTAAAGTAATTTTTTCTGGCCATATACAACGACAATCTAACATACCTTGTGGGCCCTAACATTATATAGTGACTCTTATTTTTGAATTCCACCTTTGTTTACCTTCCTTTCGTATATAGACTGTCGAGATTTGAGACTTTATTTCTATTTAGGTTGTTATGATTAAACAATAGCGTCATTATCTGTTCAGTATCAGCATATAATCTTCGATCTATACCCGGACACCTAGTATAATAATAATCTTTAGAAATTCTCACACACTTTTCAACAATGTTAAAAATTTTATTAGGAACTCCTTCAACGTGTAACCGAAGCTTTTTACAGTTACTGTTTCATAATTTTCTGAAACAAAATTTTTAGTTAGAGTAATGGAAAAATATTGCGTAACTTGCATACTGATAATATGACCTCGATTCGGAAAATGTACATTTCACAGTATAATTTTTGAAATTATTCAAAACTGTCTAAAATACTTACAGCTCGGATCCCGCGGAGAATGAGCGGGAAAACCAAAATCATCTATAAAAGGGTAAACATATCAGCCACAAAGGGACACTTTTTCTTGCTTCTATTTCAATCGAGTATTTTGTATCAAAATCGAAGTTAACAAAAATTGAGAGGTGCATATCATACTGTTTTCGAGGTCGCTCTGTAAGATTCCGAAGTTAAAATTGAGTTTCAGCCATTAGGAATTCCAATATGGCGCCGAATTTGAAAAAAATGTAAAAAAATTGGGAAATATTTATTCTTACCAATTTTTTTCGAGCCATTAGAATATTGGGATTCTATTGAAACTCTGAACAATAGTGAATAAAATACTACGGACGCTCTAACTAAAAACCTACGATGATCTTCTTTAAAAAAATGGTAAGAATGAAAAGTTCTCAGAAGTCATCGAGAATTTTTTTTAGGTTTTTTTTCAAAAATTTTGTCAAAATTATGAAAAAGTCTAGTGTATTCTCTGATGAATTGTAAGAGTTTGTTCTCCTTTCAATTTTTCTCAAAAGTTGATGGTTTTTGAAAAAATGAATTTCAAATATTATAGCTTGGGATTTTTTTCCCGAAAACTGTCAACATTTGGAAAAATACAAGGAATAACAAATTCTTAGAATTCATCGCAAAATACTGTAAATTTTTTTCATAATTTTTCATAAATAAATTACAATTTGGAAACAAATTTTTAAAAAATCCCCAAATGTCATCAAAAACAAATTCCATGATATTTCTCGATAAATTCTAAGAATTTTTCGTTGTTAGCATTTTTTTTTTTTAAAAACGCTCGTAGTTTTTTTGTTATAGCGTCCAGAAATTTGCAGAGAAATTTTAAAAGTTTGCGACCATTTTGAGGCCTTTAGAATGATGTAGGATGTAAAAGTAAATTTCTTTCTTAAAATTGAAGTATTTTATTCACCTTTGTTCAGAGTTTCAATAGAATCCTAATATTCTAAGGACTCGACAAAAATTGGTAAGAATAAATATTTCTCAATTTTTTTGACATTTTTTATCAAATTCGGCCCCATGTTCGAATTTCTGATGGCTGAAACCCAATTTTGACCTCGGAATCTTAAAGAGGGACCTCGAAAACAGTAGGATGTACCTCTCAATTTTTGTAAACTTTGATTCGGTTACGAAATACTCGATTGAAATCGAAGCAAGAAGAAATGTCCCTTGGGCGTTAATGGATTAACAGTATAAATTTTGAAAGGATTGAAAACTGTCTAAAAATACTTACAGCCCGGATCCACTGGAGTTTGAGCGGATAAATCAAAATCATCTATAAAAGGGTGAACATATCAGCCACAAAATATAAATTATATTCTTTGCAATAAATATTATTTACCTATTGTTTAATTAATAATTTATTTTAAAATAGTTTTTTTAACTTTCTGCTAAAAATCTAAAAAAATATTTTCGCAAACTTTCAAACTTACTGAAGGCTACAAAAAAGAATCACAGTAGTATTTTGCTTCGTTTCCTATATAAAACTATTTCAACACAAATGTTGCCGACGCGCAGTGGCTAGGCGCTGAGCCACTCCGTATTTATATGCCCAAAGGATTTTAAAAATTACTTTCTTTATATTGAAACAAAATTCGACATTTCGTGTTGAGTATTGCAAGGTTAGAAACTTACGGCAACAAATCGAATACACTGTGTACTTTGAAAATGAATTGTAAATATTATAGCTTGGGAATTTTTTTCTCGAAAACTGTCACATGACCCTGAAGTTAGCGGCCGATTCGTGGGAGCGCCGGCCTCCAGCGGTTCTCAATTTTAAAAGTTGAAAAACGTTTTGTGCTACGGTCGCTTCGTACGATTTTGATTCCTGACATTGTTGACAGCCTATATAAAAAATTCCAATCTCCCCTGACCCCGCCGAGGCAGTAAAATGGGGAAAAGTTACCCCAAATCACTATAACACCCGATTTCGAAATTTTTAGACTTGAAAATCGTTTTGTGCCACGGCCGCTGGGTATCATTTTGATTCCTGACATTGTTGGCAACCTACATACAAAATTCCAACCTCCCCTGACCCCGCCGAGGCAGTAAAATGGCGAAAAGTTCCCCCAAATCACTATAACACCCGATTTCGAAATTTTAAGACTTGAAAAACGTTTTGTGCCACGGTCGCTGGGTATGATTTTGATTCCAGACATTGTTGGCAGCCCACATAAAAAATTCCAATCTCCCCTGACCCCGCCGAGGCAGTAAAATGGGGAAAAGTTACCCCAAATCACTATAACAGCCGATTTCGAAATTTTTAGACTTGAAAATCGTTTTGTGCCACGGCCGCTGGGTATCATGTTGATTCCTGACATTGTTGGCAACCTACATACAAAATTCCAACCTCCCCTGACCCCGCCGAGGCAGTAAAATGGCGAAAAGTTTCCTCAAATCACTATAACACCCGATTTCGAAATTTTTAGACTTGAAAATCGTATTGTGCCACGGCCGCTGGGTATGATTTTGATTCCTGACATTGTTGGCAACCTACATAAAAAATTCCAACCTCCCCTGACCCCGTCGAGGTAGTAAAATTGGGAAAAGTTGACCCAAATCTCCATAACAGCCGATTTCGAAATTTTAAGACTTGAAAAACGTTTTGTGCCACGGCCGCTGGGTATGATTTTAGTTCTTGACGTTGTTAGCAGCCTACATAAAATTTTCCCCATTTTACCTATCTCGGCGGGGTCAGGGGATATTATATATGTAAATTTTGATGCAGGTTGCCAACAATGTCAGGAATCAAAATCGTATGAAGCGGCCGTGGCACAGAACGTTTTTCCGCTTTCAAAATTCCGAAATCGGCTGTTATAGAGATTTGGGGTAACTTTTCTCCATTTTACTGCCTCGGCGGGGTCAGGGGAGGTTGGAATTTTGTATGTAGGTTGCCAACAATGTCAGGAATCAAAATCATACCTAGCGGCCGTGGCACAAAACGATTTTCTAGTCTTAAAATTTCGAAATCGGGTGTTATAGTGATTTGGGGTAACTTTTCTCCATTTTACTGCCTCGGCGGGGTCAGGGGAGGTTGGAATTTTGTATGTAGGTTGCCAACAATGTCAGGAATCAAAATCATACCTAGCGGCCGTGGCACAAAACGATTTTCTAGTCTTAAAATTTCGAAATCGGGTGTTATAGTGATTTGGGGTAACTTTTCTCCATTTTACTGCCTCGGCGGGGTCAGGGGAGGTTGGAATTTTGTATGTAGGTTGCCAACAATGTCAGGAATCAAAATGATACCCAGCGGCCGTGGCACAAAACGTTTTTCAAGACTTAAAATTTCGAAATCGGCTGTTATAGAGATTTGGGGCAACTTTTCCCAATTTTACTACCTCGGCGGGGTCAGGGGAGGTTGGAATTTTTTATGTAGGCTGCCAACAATGTCAGGAATCAAAATCATACCCAGCGGCGGTGGCACAAAACGATTTTCAAGTCTTATAATTTCGAAATCGGCTGTTATAGTGATGTGGAGTAACTTTTCCCCATTTTACTGCCTCGGCGGGGTCAGGGGAGGTTGGAATTTTGTATGTAGGTTGCCAACAATGTCAGGAATCAAAATCATACCTAGCGGCCGTGGCACAAAACGATTTTCTAGTCTTAAAATTTCGAAATCGGCTGTTATAGTGATTTGGGGTAACTTTTCGCCATTTTACTGCCTCGGCGGGGTCAGGGGAGGTTGGAATTTTGTATGTAGGTTGCCAACAATGTCAGGAATCAAAATCATACCCAGCGGCCGTGGCACAAAACGTTTTTCAAGTTTTAAAATTTCGAAATCGGGTGTTATAGTGATTTGGGGGAACTTTTCGCCATTTTACTGCCTCGGCGGGGTCAGAGGAGGTTGGAATTTTGTATGTAGGTTGCCAACAATGTCAGGAATCAAAATGATACCCAGCGGCCGTGGCACAAAACGATTTTCAAGTCTAAAAATTTCGAAATCGGGTGTTATAGTGATTTGGGGTAACTTTTCCCCGTTTTACTGCCTCGGCGGGGTCAGGGGAGATTGGAATTTTTTCTATAGGCTGTCAACAATGTCAGGAATCAAAATCGTATGAAGCGACCGTAGCACAAAACGTTTTTCAACTTTTAAAATTGAGAACCGCTGATGGCCGGCGCTCCCACGAATCGGCCGCGGGAATCGGCCGCTAACTTCAGGGTCATAACTGTCACCATTTTAAAAAAAAATGAAAGAACAACAAATTCTTAGAATTAATTAGAGAATACAGTAATTTTTTCATATTTTTTCATAAATAAATTACAATTTGGAAAACATTTGTTAAAAAATCCCCAAATGTCATTAAAAAAATCTAAACAAATTCCAGGATATATCTCGATGAATTATAAGAACGTTTCATTGTTAGCATTTTTTTGAAAAAAAAGCTCGTAGTTTTTGAGTTATAGCGTCCAGAAATTTGCAAAGAAATTTTCAAGGTTGCGGTCATTTTGAGGTCGTTAGAATGATGTAGGGTATACAAGTAAATAATAATCGCTGAAACTCAATTTTGACCTCGGAATCTTGAAGAGCGACCTCGAAAACAGTAGGATATGTACCTTTCAATTTTTGTTAACATTGATTCGGTTACGAAATACTCGATTGAAATTGAAGCAAGAAGAAATGTCCCTAGGGCTTTAACGGATTAACAGTATAAATTTTGAAAGTATTAAAAACTGTCTAAAAATACTTACAGCGCGGATCCACTGGAGTTTGAGCGGGTAAATCAAAATCATCTATAAAAGGTTAAACATATCAGCCACAAGATATAAATCATATTCTATGCAATAAATATTATTTATCTATTATTTAATTGACAATTTATTTTAAAATAGTTTTTTTTTAAATATCTGCTAGATGATGGAAAAATCTAAAAAAAAATATTTTTGATACACGTGGCCGTAAAGTAGACACTTTACGGACTCCTTTTAGTCTGTAAATCGTGATTTTACGGACTGATCTCTGCACTTTACGGACTAAAAACAGTCGTTAATGTGCCTACTTTTGCGAACAGTGTATCAAAAAATAGTGTTCGCTCCTCGGCCGTAAAATTTTACGACCTCGGTTTGTAAAATTGAACTTTACGGCCTAGGACCAAAAAGTACTATTTCGCAAACTCTCAACCTTACTGTAGGCTACAAAAAAGAATCACAGTAGTATTTTTCTTCGTTTCCTATAAAATTCGTTTCCTACAAAGAAGTTTAAAAATTACTTTCTCGATATTGAAACAAAACTCGACATTTCGTGTTGAGTATTGCAAGGTTAGAAACTTGCGGCAGCGAATCGGTTACATCTTGTACATCAGTTTAACCTTGAACTCAATTTTTAAGGTTATTTCAAGGTCAACTTGATTGTTTTTAATCGAAACGTCTATTTTTGACCCCTGATTTAAACGGAGCGGAGAATTTTACGTCAAGAATGATGTTTATCAAAATTATCGCAAGGTCGAAAGAAGTTGAAATTTGCACATTAAAACTCCTGCTTATATTTTTTTGAACCTGAGCCGATTACATAAAATTGGTTTACAGAAAACTTGCAGGGAACAGTGATGGTCACCTACCGTTATCATGTCCTTGACCTTGAACTCGATTTTCAAGGTTATTTCAAGGTCAACTTGATTTGGTTTGTAATGGAAACGACTATTTTTTACCCCGGATTTGAAAAGAGGTGAGAGTTTTACGTTAAGAAAAAGTTTATTAATATTATCGCAGGGGTGAACAAAGGTCAAATTTGGGAATTCAAACTCCCCATTTGCACTTTCCGGAACACAAGACAAATAAGTAAATATGGTTGACACGAAAGGGCCAGAAGACAATTTAGCGGTAATGTTATGTTGATTTTGAACTCCACATTCGAGGTTCCTTCAAGTTCAATGACTTTTTGAAATGGGAATCACTACTTTCGAGAGTTAATTTAATTGTATTAACCTTAATTTTAGCGCAAACTAGAAACAACGACGTTCATTTGCTTGAAGCATAAAATCAAACGCTCTTGGAAATGGCGTACGGTGCTGAACAGAGTTGTTCTTGGAATTTCACCGCACGCTTGGCAAATGCGATCTTGAAATTCGCTTTAATTGTTTTGGTCTATTTTTCAAAATCATCCCAGATAGCAACGCGAGTTCACATAGAGTACTTAATGAAACTCACCAATGAGATTAAAGCGCACTTCTACACTCCATGTGAGTGCTGTTTATGTCATCGAACCAGGAGACGACCGTCATTCACACATGAGACTTGATTTGTGAGGAATTTGCGCATGCGTAAACCACTAACATCGCAGAACATCTCAACGCCTATTGGTTAACCAACAATAATTGACCAATCATTACAAGTAACACTAAATACTCATGTATCCATGGAAGCGGAGATTTTTTGAACATTTGCTCCGAGTTTCAAAGAATTCTTTCACTTGGGAAAATATCAGAAGAGAAAACTTTTATAGAATTATATTTGCTCTGAGGTTGAATAGATAAATTTCAAAATAGTGAGAGGCGAGGGGACTCACCTTAATTTAGCACCCCGAATAGTGAGGGGCGAGGGAACTCACCTTTATGATTAAATAGTGCAATTTATTTAAAAAGAAGGTGTGAAATATGATAGAGATTTCACTGCGTAGTTTTAACAGTGTACAATTGAAATATAAAAGATGAATTAAATGTAAACGATTCGCTGCCATAAAATTCCAACCTTGCAATACTCAACAAAAAACGTAGTATTTTGCTTCGATCGCTAAGAAGTAATTTTAAAGTTCCTTGTGCATATAAAACGGGAGTGGCTCAGTACATAGCCGCTGGGCCGCCTCCACAAAATTTTGTTTAAAAACGTTTTATCGGAAACGAAGCAGAATATTACTCCGATTTTTATTATGCAGCATAGAGATGAGATCAAAATCGGTCAGATCCAAAAATGATCCAAAAGACGTCCAAGTTTTGAGACATTCCAGGACCAAAGTTGGACGCGTTTACAACCAAAAAACAATCTCAATTATAATGGCATGAGATGAAAAAATTAACCATTTTTGGATCTTTAAAGACAAAAATTGGATTAGTTTTCAATCTCATGCAATTATAATTGAGATTATTTTTTGATTGTAAATTCGTCCAAAGGGGGTCCTAGAATGTCTCAAAACTTAGATCTCTTTTGGATCATTTTTTAAATCTGACCGATTTTGATCTCATTTTGTTCAAAAATTGATCAACTTTTTTTTACTCGGGAAACTAGAAATGATATAAACTGCGGATTTCAAGAGATTGTGAATGGGAGGACTTTCACAATCGCAAGATTTTAGGAGAAGCCTATAATATTGGCTTTGGTTTTGTGAGTGTTCAGTTTGAGCCATAGTCATGGGACCACTGTACCAGCTCTTCAATGTCGTTATTAATACATCGACCGGTATGATCCAAAAGGTTTAAAGAGTTGTTAAGTAAAATTGGGTGTCGTCCGCAAATATTATGATATTGTGGCGACAATATCTTAATCTCGAAAATAAGGTGTTTATCACGATAATAAAAAGAATTGGTACCCTATGGGACACCAGATGTACTGTATTCAACTTGTGATGCCTGCTTATCCAGATTTATTATTGACTGAGAACGATCGGATAAAAATGGGTGCAACCATTTCAGTGCGGAGTCATGGAAGCCGATGTCACGCAATCATATTAATTAGTATAAGAGATTAAGTAGTGCAGTTTGAGTGCTATGGTGTTTGTGAAAGCCACATTGCTTAGGATGGAGCAGTTCATTGTTCTGGAGGTATCTGATTATTTGATGTGTGGCAAGTGAACCGATGAGTTTGGAAGGATGATGCGAATTAGCTATTGGACATATATCTGTAGGATGTACAGGGATTGGAACTTTATTAAGAGGGATGACATAATGAAAGGTTAAGAATAGAAGTTAGATAAGGAGTAATGATAGGAAATAGATGTTTGAGATGTAACAAGCGAAGGTTATCAGGTCTGAGGCCTAGAGATTTATGTATGACCGAATTTAATGTGCTAAGGAGATCTTGATGTGTGAAAGCAGAGAATGTGAAGATCGGTTAGGTAGCGGATAATGGTCGTGATACGATATGATTGAAAGATGATAGATCGCACGGCGGATGAGGTGATGTTACTAATGAACAGTGTCCATTTAATGTATTAGGAGAGAGGGAGAGAGAAAGAGAGAAAGGGGGATTACTGAATTACGTGCAAATTACCAATTATTAACGTCCATGTCAAAACACATGTACGGATAATACGACCTGTTCGGAAAATGCTCATTTAATACTATAGAATTTTGAAAGTAAAGATACTCACATCTTTGGTCCAGTGGAGGTTCAGTGGATGAAGCATCTATATACAAAAGGTGTAAACATATTAGCTCAGGCTACAAATAGGAAATAGTAAAAAGCACAATTGAAAAATACGAAAAGAGTGAGAGGAATAATCAGGTGCAGGAGATAATAAATTTAAAAAAAAGAAGAATCTTAGGGGAATGGGTAGAGATATAGATAAAGAGAGAGGGAGGGAGAGAGTGAGAAGGAGGGAAAACCAAACAGTTGTAAATTACCAATTAACAGCCCTAACAAAACACATGCACCGATGTACCGTGTGTGCGGATAATACGATCTTCATTCGAAAATGCACATTTAGTACTATACAATTTTTGAAGGATTAGAAACTGTCTTAAAAATACTTACAGCTCGGGTCCAGCGGAGCTTCACTGGATGAATCATCTACAAAAAAGAAGTTTACACATATCAGCTACAGGCTACAAATGTGTTTAGGATTTTTACATGTTTCTTGCGTGTCTTTTGACAGTTTTTCATATTGACAACTTTTATAATAAAAAAAATGAAATATTGTTATGGATCATTGACACTTGAATTTTCCGAGACATATTTTTCAAAGGTATGAAAAATTCAATAAAATATGTCCAAAATGGTACAGGGGTTAACTGAGTTAATGAATTTGGAATTGTTCCAAATCCTTTGAGAATATTAGAAACTGCCTATAAATACTTACGCCATTGGTCCGGCGGATATTCAGTGGATGTATCATCTATATACAAAACGTGTGAATATGTCAGCTACAGGCTACAGATATTTTAAGGATTTCTACGTGTTTCTTGCGTGACTTTTGACAGTTTTTTATATTGACAACTTTTATATTAAAAGAAATTGAAATATTGTTATGAATCATTGACACTTGAATTTTTCGAGACATATTTAGGTATAAAAAAATCAACAAAATATGCCAAAAATGGTACAGGGGTTAACTGCGTTAATGAATTTGGAATTGTTCCAGCAAAATAAAATTCTTGATTACAACACTAGAGGCTATAGAAAATTAGTATAAAACTCAATTGAAAATAGGAAAAGAGTGAGAAGAACAGTCAGGTGGAAGGGATAACAAATAAAAAAATAGGTGAGTCTTAGGGTGATAGTGGCAGATATAGATAAAGAGACATAGGGAGAGAATGAGAGAGAGAATGTGGGATTACCAAAATGTGTGAAAATGATCAATTAACAACTCCAACAATACACCTTTGTATCTTATTTACAGCTAATACAACGCCCTTTCGCAAAATGCACATTTAACACTATAGAACTATGAAAGTATTAGAAACTACCAATAAATACTTACGCCCCTGGTCCGGTGGATATTCAGTGGATGAACCATCTGTATACAAGAAGTGTGAACATATCAGCTACAGGCTACAAGTGCTTTTAGGATTTCTACATGTTTCTAACATGTCTTTTGACAATTTTTACGTAAGAATAAAAATAGAAATGATGTGAACTGCGGATTTTAAGAGATTCAACAATAAGTTCAAATTGGTTTATTTTAAGGGAATATACTAGAGAAAAATGAAAGATTGGAGATGTGAGTCAGATAGGTATACAGAAATCACAGAGAAGAGCGGTTTCAGGTGTGACAAATAGAGATGATCAGGGCTTAATTCACGCAATTTATGAGAGATAATTTTGATATAGTTGAGAACTTCTTGACAACTGGTGGGCGAAAGGGTGAAATAAGGATAAGTCCTTGGTAATGCCCGATGTAAAATTACATCGAACGAGACTTGATCGCATGGCGGATGCACAGATGAGACTTGAACAAAGTGATGATTGAGTATAGATGGAGCGAAGTGATGTAAGGCCGATTGCGAACTTATGTAGGCAAGTCCCAAGTTTCTAAGGCACGGCCAAAGTTTATTCGGGAGAATAGAGAAAGGGAGAGAGAGAGAGAGACTGACTGACAACATATTTATTACTATCCTGACCACCAAGGGCCGTGGACAAAGCACAAAACATCCTGCTGTTACAATGGATCGGTCAGGATGTGTTCATACAAATTTGTTAGAGAAAGTGAGAAAGAGAGAGAAAAAGTAAGAAAGAGAGAGAGAGAGAGAGAGAGAGAGAGAGAGAGAGAGAGAGAGAGAGAGAGAGGGGATTACTGAACTGCGTGTAAATGACTTAACAAAACACATACATTGTTGTATCTTATGAATGGATAATACGAAACTACATTCGGAAAATTCACATTTAACACTATACAATTTTGAATGTATTAGAAACTATCTAAAAATACTTACCTCTCTGGTCCAGTGGAGGTTCAGTGGTTAAGAAAAGTGATTCGACTGAAATAAAATTCTGTAGATATTTAGATTCAAATGAATTAAGTAACAAATTGCAATTTAGATCTCCAGTTACGATAATATTTTTGAAAGTTTAAATATACAGGTTAAATTTATTTATAAAATCAGCAAGTAGATACACTTCAATTTTTTGAGACATATTTTTCAAAGGCATGAAAAAATAAGCCCAAAATGGTACAGGGGTTAACTGAGTTAATGAATTTGGACTTGATCCAGCAAACAAAAATCTTGATCACAATACTGGAGGCTATGGAAAATAATATAAAACACAATTGAAAAATAGGGAAGGAGTGAGAAAAATAGTCAGGTGGAAGGGATAACAAATAAAAAAATAAGTGAGTCTTAGGGTGATAGTGGGAGATATAGATAAAGAGAGATATGGAGAGAGAGAGAGAGAGAGAGAGAGAGAGAGAGAGAGAGAGAGAGAGGGAGAGAGAGAAAGAGAAAGAGAGTGTGGGATTACCGAACTGTGTGAAAATGATCAATTAACACCTCTAGTAAGATACCGTTGTATCTTATTTACGGATAATACAACGTCCATTCGCAAAATGCACATTTAAATGTATACAACTTTGAGAGTATTAGAAACTACCTATAAATACTTACGCCACTCGTCCTCAGTAGGTTCGGTGGATGAATCATCTGTATACAAAAAGTGTAACCATATCAGCGTACAGGCTACAAATGTTTTTAGCATTTCTACATGTTTCTTGGGTGTGTTTTGACAATCATTATGCAATAAAAAATTAAAAATGATATAAACTGCGAATTTGGAGAGATTTAACAAAAAGTTACAAATAATTTATATTCTCCGTTCAGAAAAAAAATTCCACATGAAATTTTTGCAGTAGGGTTTATGCATGCTCATATAAAAATCCTGAAAATACGAAGAAAAAATGTAGGCTCTTGAGATAACCTTTTGTTATATTAACAAAAAATTTTAATATTTTTTTGGATCATAGATAATGCAATTTTTTGGAGACGTAGTTTTCAAAGGCATGATAAATTCATCAGAACAGAGGTATGAATATAGGAAAAAAGAAAGGTACGAAACGATACTGGTGAGGGTATATTTTGCAATTTTTGTATTTAAATAAAATTTATATTAAATTCATTCAAAATAAAAATTAATCAAATTTTTATATTCAAATAAAATTAATCAGATTTTTATATTCAAATAAAATTAAGATAGAGAGTTCCAGAACTGTATGACAGTGACCCAGAACGAGCTAGCAAAGGTGTTTGTATGCATGGCGGGGAGTATGAAGTGGGAGGACTGTAAACGAGATGATCGGCGTATAATTTGTTGTGAATGGGTACAAATTTGGATGCAAGGTAAGATGGTTGGAATGTAGTAATTATTTGATGCATAATGGTGCCTTATGCATCAAATAATGTCTTCTAGATGCAATGGTCATCCAATTTACTTTTCTCTTAAAGGGCGTCAATCTAGTATAACGTCGAAGGCGGTAATAGTACTTTTCGGTCCTAGGCCGTAAAGTTCAATTTTACGGACCGAGTGGAGATTGTGCATCCGAGGACTGGCGAAGCTGGTCCGAGGATCGCACTATCTCCAAACCGAGGTCGTAAAATTTTACGGCCGAGGAGCGAATACTATTTTTTGATACACTGTTCGCAAAAGTAGGCACTTTAACAACTATTTTTAGTCCGTAAAGTGCAGAAATCAGTCCGTAAAGTCACACTTTACGGACTAAAAAGAGTCCGTAAAGTGCCTACTTTACGGACACGTATATCAAAAAAGCATATCTCAGAGGTATATTTTGTAAGCGTTGCAATTTGGTATTAAGATAACCCGAGAGATCAACAAAATCTAGGATGTATAGTCAAGGTGAGGAATGACTAATGAGTTAACGAGCGAAAATAAAATTGCACATCATCAGCAAATATGATGGTGGTATCTCAGCAATAGCGTAATTTGGAAAAAATGAGAGAGAGAGAGAGAGAGAGAGAGAGAGAGAGAGAGAGAGAGAGGGGGGGGGGGGTATTACCGAAGTGCGTGTAAATTACCAATTAACATGCACCTTGTATCTGGTGTACGGATAATATCCCGAGTAAAAAAAATGTCTCACAATAGTATCTCATCAAGTCTCGCGAATATGTCTCCCGAAAGTATCGCTAAACGGCAAGTGCGATACTTTAAGCGATACTTGATGCCTCATGGATCGAAAGGTACCGATGGCATCGTAAAAGTATTGCACAAGTATTACAGTTATAAAATAAACTTAAAAAATAAATCAATAAAAACATTTCATCATTTAAATTTTGAAACAATTATTTAACAATGTTTATTTAATAGCAAATAAATTTAAAAAACGTATTTGTCCCTGCATGGATTCGAACCTGGAACCTTCAACTTTCAAAGCCGGTACCTAACAACTCGGCCAACTTTGATATTGTATACTCGATACAAAATGACAAATACTTGAAACAGAATGCAATCAAGTGTTTCAACTATCTGTCATTTGGTAACCAGTAAACAATGTCAAAGTTGCCCGAGTGGTTAGGTGTTCGCTTCGAGAGTCGAATATCCTGGGTTCGAATCCGAGTGAGAACAAACATGTTTTTTTTTAACTTTGCGATACCATTATGAAATAACTCTTTCAAATTAACATTATTAAATGTTTGTAATTTATTTATTTTTTATTTTTATTTTATATCTGAAATACTTTTCCGATACTTTTGCGATACCAGCGATACTTTTCGATCCATGAGGCATCAAGTATCGCTTAAAGCATCGCACTTGCCGTTTAGCGATACTTTAGGGAGACATATTCGCGAGACTTAATACGAGACTATTGCGAGATATTTTTTTACTCGGGTAATATGACCCCCATTCGGAAAATGGATATTTAGAAAATGGACAATAAAAATACTTACCTTTCTTGTTCACCGGAGTAAGAGTAGGTCTGGAATCTATATGCAAAAAGTATAAACATTTCGGTTATAGTCTGCATAATTATTTAATCAATGAACTTTTTTATCCTCTCATTCAATACAAAAATAAACAATATAAATGGGAAAATGCTTGCTTGCTCATGATTCATTCAAATTACTGACTAAAAATAATAAATAATGTAATTTATGTCTTTGTGTCGGTCTTTTTGAAAAATAAAAAAAAAAACACTTTTCTTGAAAAAAATGTATTTATTCTCTACGTTTCGGCCTCTTGTGGGCCATCTTCCGAACTGATTACTATCGTAGGTATAAATGTAGAGAATAAATACATTTTTTTCAAGAAAAGTGTTTTTTTTTATTTTTCAATAAGACCGACATAACGACATAAATGACATTAATATATATTTTAATCTACGATCGAAGAAACCACATCATATAATAAAAATAATAAAATTGTTACTTTATCCACTTCGGAATTGAGTCAATAGTTATTTCTTTCATTAACAGTTGAAACCGCATGTCAACTATATAATTCTTTTATCATATTTATTTCGTTATATTTTTGTAAAAGCTGTCTTTCAAGAGCGGCCCTAATTAAACACTATTAATATAGGAAACTGAAGATAATGACGTTTCCAAATTTCATTGATTTTCTTAAATTTTACAATGATATTTTGATGTGGAACCAGAAAATGATATATAATTATCTGCAATAATCTTCAAACGATAACATAACCTACAAAATATTCTAATTTCATAAAATATTTTTCGCAGTAAAAAAGACATTTACTATTTCTGTTTGGATATTTGCATATTCACTCGTGGAAAATATTCGTACGCTAAATAAAAATATTTAAACCAAAACAAGAAAAAAAAAATGTTATACAACTAGAATATAACAATTTTTCTATTTCCATAATTATGATGTGGTGATAGGCGTATATGTTACTATCTTTAAATAACTAGTTTCATATTGTCCAAATCACACCTAATCTTTCGATTAACATTCTATGGTTAAGCATAGAAAACAGTGAATAGAAATTGACCGGACTGATTTTTAAACACGACCAGCACGCAAACAACGTTATAAATAATGAACAATAGTCAGACATACTTGCTAAAAAGTTAATAAGTCAAAATGAATACTAAAAAATATGTCCTTATAGAGCTCATGGGACTACATATTTTTTTATTTAAAATTTGCTTCCATGATTTGAAGTCTTCTCTCTTAATCTGAATCAGCGAAAAGTACTGAGAATCAGCGTATATAAACTGATTACCAGTGCAATCGCAATCGCTGAAATTACACGAAAAATCGACGTGAGTGATAATACGCACCATCAAGATCCCAATCTTCCTTCGGAAGAAGTTCAAAGATTTCCTCTGTAGAAAAAGAGTTGAGAATAACACTAATGCTATATGATAACAATGGTACTTCACCAAATTAATTCAGCTCTATACAACGATAAATAACCTTTTTGATCCTCCGGCCGTAAAACTCGATTTCTCGGCCTAGGGCGAAAACTTCTGCCGCAAATTATCGAGTCCTAAGACAGTCGGATCAAAAAATACATTATTGGTCACGGGCGAAATATCGATCTCCGACGAGTGTGATTGTTACCCTCACTTCACTCGGGCTACAAACTTCACAATCGTCAAAGATCGATAATTGCGCCCTTGACACATAATGTATTATAACTGACAAATGACCTTATCGTTTTAGCTACTAAAATGACATCAATAACAATACCTACCCTGCTCCTTTGGATCTTCACTAGTCTCATTGTCATCAGTATCATCCTCTGCAGAAAAATTAATAATCACGTTAAATAATAACTGTTAATATCCATAAATAACAACTAAAATATAAGAAATTTGAGTTTCATTGCGTCGATTAATAACAGATAATCAATGATGTATACAGGGTGTCTCAGAACTCCCACATAATATTGCAGAGGGTGAATCTTGACATCATTCTGAGCAAAAAAGTTTGATACCAAAATGAAGATCAGAATTTGAGTGACGAGCCATTGAAGTTTAAAAAAAAAGAATAGTTTTTTTGCAATAACTCGGCGCGCTTTAAAGTTACTTTGAAGAATGATGACTGATTTGAAAGGTTTTTTTATAGCTCTACAACTTACCTTGTATAGCCTATGACCTGCAACGAATATTTCGTCAGTTATCGACCTAAAAAAGGGTAAAAATGGCCTTTTTTGCAATTTTTCGCGTCTAACTCATTTACGTAAAATGCTAGCAAAATATCATATACAACGCACGGTTCGGTGGAATTAACTTTAGGTATGAAAAAATTGGACAGACATTTTGCACACACCACGCTTTAATATGAACCTTGTAATGCTCAAAAAAATTTGTTTTAAAATATTTCATCGAGGGCTTTTCGAGATATTGCAATTTGAATATTTTATTTCAATCGCGCGGAATAAGAGTATAATGTAAAAGCTGCAGAGTGTTATCAAATTCTTTTTACGGAAAAATTCCAGCGGAAAAGTATTTCATATCAGTATGAAGAAGTTTTCTGCAAAATTTCAAATAATTTTGTTGTAAAATATTATTTATTATTGAGTATCATTATCGGAAAAGCGCCGCTACTAAAATGTACAACCTGGCTGGCCGTAGCGGCTGGAATATCGTGCACTTTGTGCATAGTTATCTTTGTCGCCGATCGGCGCGCTCTTTACTTTCGCCGCTGTTTTTCGATCTCGCTATAGAAATTGATTATCCCGTAGTCATTAGGAGCATAGCAATCGCGAATGCGCTCAATATATATGGACGTTCTTTTCCTTACATTGCGAAATAATGCCTGAATTTTCAAAAATCCCACGATGAAAATAGGTTGAAGGTGTGTGTCGTGTGTTTTGGAAAGGCTGCTCGACCTTTAACCGATTCTTTGAAAGAGGTTATATCTCAATATGTTTATAAAAATTTTACAGAACATGAAACACTGTTGCCAAATGCTGTGTGTAATAATTGTCGTGCGATTTTATCCTCTTTAAAGGGTAAAAATCCGAGAACCCTCCCAGATACATACGATTACGAACAACTTATTGCTAATTTGACACATATGGCACCACTCACCAGATCGAATCCTATTTGTGATTGTATTATATGTAAAGTTGGTCGGTCAACTTGTTCTAATTTTGGAGCCAAAGCTTTATTACCACCAAAAAAATCTGTTGGTAGGACTAAAGAAAAAAATGATCTTTCCCAAAAAAATATATATATATAAGGATGTTAAAAGAAACAAAAAAATATATATAAAAATGTAAAAATACAAAAAAAATATATAAAAATGTAAAAATACAAAAAAAAATATATAAAAATGTAAAAATACAAAAAAAATATATAAAAATGTAAAAATACCAAAAAAATGATAACCATAGCAATGTCTGGTCACAAGTCCAGAAGGAAGAAATGGGAGTGGCATTCGTTTAATTTATTTTACATAGTTACAGATTCATTCATTAAATTTTTCAACTATTACTGTTTCGAATGATGGGGCATGTCACTTCGATTTGAAATATTATTGGACTAACTTTCTAACATTTTAGATCAGCATGTAAAGGAAAAAAAAAACGGAGGTACCCAACAATTTAAAAAAAAAACCTTAATTCTGCGAACCGTGCGCGCTTTATAGATTTTCGTAATGAACGCGGCGTTCTTTTCCATTATAATAACACTCAAATCACGCATTGTACGACAAAATAATTTGAAATTCGCCAGAAAACATTGGCAGAAAACTTCTTTATAAATAAAAGAAAAACTTTTCCGTTGGAACTTTTTCGAAAATTGAATTTTATAACAATGCAGCTTTTAAATTGGACTCTTATTCTGCGTGATTAAAATACAATATTCAAATTGCAATATCTCGAAAAGCCCTCGATGAAATATTTTAAAACAAATTTTTTTGAGCATTACAAGGTTCATATTAAAGCGTGGTGTGTGCAAAATGTCTGTCCAACTTTTTCATACCTAAAGTTAATTCCACCGAACCGTGAACGGCGTTGTAGAGCTTGAAAAGGCGAAGAATTTTCCCCATCATACCTTTCGTTTTGATGAAAATCGAGTCCTTGGAGAGACGTTAAAAATCAGAAAACAGGCGAAAAAAAGATTTGGCATTGCTGAAGCGCGTTTTTCGTCTATTTTCTGATATTTAACGTCCTCCCACGGGCTCAATTTTTATCAAAACGAAACGTATAAGGGGGAGAATTCTTCGCCTTTTCAAGCTCTCCAACGTTGTTTATAAGACATTTTAGCTAGCATTTTACGGAAATGAGTTAGACGCAAAAAAAGCCATTTTCACCGTTTTTAGGTCGATAACTGGCGAAATATACATTGCAGGCCATATGCTCTAAAAGGTAAGTTGTAGCGCTATAAAAACCTTCAAAATCAGTCATCATTCGTTAAAGTAACATTAAAATGCCACTCAAATTCTGAGCTTCAGATTCGATGTTGGTATGAAACTTTCTTGCTGTTTCAAAATGATGTTAGGAGTCACCCCCTGCAATATTATTCGGGAGTAGACACCCTGTATATTAGAAAGTGTTGAAAAATTTTGGCGTGGGCTTACATATGAAAGGGCACTGCGTAAAAGTACTTTCAGGTTAATATCTATTAGGAGCAGGGAATCTTTAGTCCTTTATAATAACAACGGTATTTCACAAAATCAATTCTGAACAGCGATACACTCGTGAATGATCATATCGATTTAGCAACTAAAATAACATGTATAACAATACCCACCAATATGCTCTTCACCTTCAGAAGGATTATCCTCATCAACATCGTCTTCTAAAGAAAAATTAATAATTCTTTTAATCAAGTTACTTAATAACCGTTAATATACGTAAAAAACTAATATAGAAGAATTGGTCTTTCTTTGCGTCAGTTAATAACAGGTAATCGATTAGACAATGCGTAAAAGTAATTTCAGGTTAATATTTCCCACTCTTCGATTGCCGAGATAAAAAGCCATCATTAGACGCAGACAAGCTTATAGTTAGATAACAAAAGTTACTACGCAAATTAATTTTTGGACATACTGATCATAAAAATATTATTAATTGGCAAATGAAATGTTCTAAGAGGCAATTAATTTTTTAAGTGTTTTAATGAGTATACCTAAGATATTTACTGATTCTTACCAATGCCTTCGTAAGTCTGTTGTCCTGTAATATAAGAGATTAGACCATTAGAAATTTAATCCAAACATTGTTCATTTAAATTTAAGTACTCTGTACTTTGAGAATCAAATGTTCTTTCCATTTAAGAATTTCACTGATACTATGCTCGTTGCACACATTGACTTCTAATCTGTCGAAACATTTGAAAGTGCTACCGACAATCATCGAAATTTTTAATTTTGTATCAAAAAGACATATTCTATTTTCAATGTTTACAAACTTTAAAGCGAAGTATATCGGTTGTGGACACAACTGTTCTCAATGTACAACTTTCGATTAAATGCATGTAGTGGAAATAATATAAAAGATATATACGTTTACCGAAATACTCGTAATAAAATATTTTAAAACAACTTTTATAAATATAGAGCAATGCATACATTTGGGGTTTGTCATTATCAGTTAACTACTACTAAGAACATTTGTTTTGAAATAGCATAAAAGATACTAGGACCCAGTGGTGTTTCATTCAATTTTTATCAGAATTAAACTTTTATTTAAATGAAAACAACTACGAAGTAAAATGACGGATCATATGATATACAACTGAGCAGGTAAACGTAGCCACTGCGTTTAAGACGACTGATCGAAATTATATGTATACTATTATTGAATAATGTTAATTACTATGATATTCTTTCGTAATTGGATATATTGCGTTAATCATAAATAACTTTCTACATTTAACTACAGATTCGACTTTGTGCAAGTCATACATTGCTTAATGAACACTTATTAACATTTTTTCTAATTCATAAATAACTCACTCTTTTAGACAATATATTAGGATAGCATATACCATTCTTAAATCAATTGTCCTCAAAAATCCCCTTATACTTTCTCCAAAATACATTACTTACCCTGAACATACTGAAAGAATGCACCGATATTCAGGAGGACTATCATCATAACAAGGAACTTCATCTTGATTCTGTAGAATATCATTATATTGCTTACAAATAACAAACATAAACAGACAGGTATTATTTACATAATTAGTTCAGTTGACTGCGAGTACCACCGAATGAATGACGCTTTAAATTGTTATGAAGTCTATATTTTCATATTTTGTTAGAATGTCATAGTGAGTTTTATCATAATTAGTGTAAATGCAATTTTCATGGAAAAATCAAAAATAATACACAATTCTTCATGGGCTTATTATTTATCGATTATTCCGAAAACGGCCTTTTCAAAATTTCGAAAAATAATTCAAATAAAAAATGTAGGTCATGAAATTGTCACAAAATGGATCTGATGTAAATCTATAAACAGTTTATGCTCACTTTTTTACTATAAAGTAATCAGATATTTCAAGGCTTATAGTGAACAAATATGATTGAATTTTTGCAACTTATTTTTAAAAAATCTTTCGGTTCTTTTGCCCCCTGACGTCAGAAACTTGTCTGCCTTTTTTACTTTATAGTAAAAAAGTGAGCATAAACTGTTTATAGATTTACATCAGATCCATTTTGTGACAATTTCATGACCTACATTTTTTATTTGAATTATTTTTAAGAAATAAGTTGCAAAAATTCCATCATATTTGTTCACTATAAGTCTTGAAATATCTGGATCTGATGTATTTATTCTGTAGGATTAATACAAAAAACATACATTTTTTCAATTCGGAAATTGGAATTACACCGTTTCAATTCCCCAAATTTTACAATGAACAAGAAAACGAATGGTGTGCCTCATTTAGTTAAACACTCTTGAACACCAGTTTTCCTTATAGTTTGGAAGAATATATTTGTCATGTTACACAGGCGGGTTAAGCCTAGGTTGCTATTGCAATCGATCACGTCTAACTTTTGTTCTATGGGACCCAATCGAAAACAGTTGGGATTAAAATAGGTGTCCCGACGTGTTGCACAAAATCTTGACGAAATTGAATCCGAAAATTCCAATCTCGGACGGAAATGTTCACAATTTCATGCTGAATAGAATACTGTCCGATTTCTTACCGTAGCTCTTTCCATTCTCCCGGTATGGAATCCACAATATGTTCAATAAAACGGTATAAATATGTAAAAAAGAAATAAATTTTAACGAGCTAGGTTGGATTAGGTTAAAAGTAATCGATACGTATTTTTCTTGCCATAAAAGAAGAGTATTTAAGAGTTGTAAATGATCTCCGAATTGCTCGCAAACCCTTAAAATGTTTAATAGCATGCGCGCACATAAAGTAAAACCCATTTCCATAAAGGTTGGTGTCTGATTATTGTTTTTCGTTTGCTGGTTTTGAATTTGAGGTCTTATTTAAAAAATACAGGTTACGCAGTAAAAATGTACTCAAGAGTACGCAACGAACACTGTAGATATTCCTTGTAGTATTGAGTAAAATAATACTGAGTAAAAAAGATTCCCTTTGTATCAAGTATAGCTGATCAATACAATAATCAAACTGAACAAAGTTTGCTCGACCTTTGTACCATGTTTGGAAATTGCGACTTTTCCAAACATAAATTAATGAAATAAATTTATCGAAAGTTTAGCACAAATTAGCATATAATTTATGTTGCTAACAACATATACAAGATTTGCACCCGATGTTGCACGTGCTTTGTATCTATTCTTATCATGAAAGAAATTTGCAAGTTAGCGATGTATAAGTTCTGGGCCAGACATGGTACGTTAGTTAGTTAGTTATTTTTTTATTGGCTTACCGTTAGGTTACATCGCCATCAACAATTTCTTTTTACATCTTAACCTAAACGCGGGAAATACAAATAGTCTTAATATTATCTATTGATTACATTGAATTTCGGTATATTAAATGTTCCGCTTTATACTTAAAATAAATTTCACAATACTTTTAACATGGTACGTATTTTGTTCATAGTTCTAGCACCATCTAGATGGAAGTTTGTGAAAAGTTTGTTCATGTATTAATGGCAACGAGAAAAGCATCTATGAAAAATAGAAATTTGCGCCAAACATTGAAAACACATCATCCATACTTCTATAACGACTTTGGTACGGAAGTGTATGCCAGAAACACGATTCCAGATATGAGCTCAACGATTATGTACTTGTAATGGTGATAGAGCCTCGTAATGCCAAACTTTGTTCAAAATTGCCAAATTCAAAAGACATAGAGTGTCAAAGAGGACCAGAAGCGATACAAAAATTGTAAACGTCGTTAAATTCTTCTGAATTGCATATACGAAAAAACGAGTTATTTGGGAGAACAAACTGTGAATTGGTTGGATATTTGTTGGTTCGGATAATCAATTAGTTAGTTGGAATAACCAATTAGTTGGTTAGGAAAATATTTAGCTGGTTGGGAGAATCAATAAATTGGTTAAGTTAATTCTCCTAGCTAATTGATTCGTTGAATTTCAGAGCATTAAGCCAGTTGCTAATTGATAACCTCAACCAATTGGCAACTTTCCAATTCGTTTCTTCCGTGTACTTGGAGGTTCTTGGAGTCGTGTAATCCCAAACTGTGGTTAAATTGCCAAATACAAAATCCACAGAGGTTCAAGTATGACAAAAAAGACAAGAAAATACCGAATATCAAAATATAGTTAAATTTAGCTGAAATTTCATAATTGGGTGTTTCTGGGGTTGCTGAATGTGATTCAAACTTAAATGAACCATATAAATGTTTGCTGAAAGTTTAGCACAAATTAGTACATAAAATATGTTGCTAACAACATGTAAAAGATTTGCACCCGATTTTGCACATGCTTTGTATCTATTCTTATCATGAAAGAAATTTGGAAGTCAGCGATGTATAAGTTCTGAGCCAGACATTGTACGTACTTTGTTCATAGTTCTAGCACCATCTGCATAGAAGTTTGTGTATCAAGATAGTAATTTCTGTCATAAGGCCATAAATTAGGATTTTAACTTTAAAATCAGATGGGAAATTACAGTGGCCAGTTCTTTATAATTGTCAATATAACACTTAATTTATATTAAATTCTTACCAAATCTTTAACTGTAAATTGCAACAGAATTTAATTCATAATACTTGATAAATTATTTTAGTGTCATAAATAGATGGTAACACCTCTATTGGAAATTACAGAACTAATTTATTTAGAGCAGCCCTCCATACGGCATTTCTGATTCGAAATATATCAAATTGACAGGACGTTACGAGGACCCAATTTCGTATGTGGATTTAGACCCAGATATTATATTTAGTAAGTCTTATTTCCCGTAGATGAATCGTTAATACATTGTAGTTAACATATTACGGATTCAGAACTTAGATGTTTGTATATCTCAAAATATTCATGGCTGATACCGAGTTTGTGCTTCGAGTAATCAGTTTTATGGCCAAATATTCTTTATCGGGCAATGTGTTAAAAGTAATATTTTTGTTCATAGTCGTAATAAAAAGAAAAATAATATTTGTCCTTGGATATTATATTGAAGGAAATGAAGATCAACAATTTATTATCTATTTTAATAGTCTAGAAATCGATGATAACTATATGATTTAAATTTTAGTACTCGTAAATCCTTGCATGTGAAAAACATTGCGTGAACTCAGCAATTATAATTATAATATTTTTTGTAACTTCTTCAAACACGATTAAACCAAACATTTTTGCTAGATAAACAGAAAGGTATAAAACTTTTTGCATCAACTTTAATTATACTTTGCATGACAACATGAAACTACTGAGTTCAACCAATTTCGTAACGTTTCTAAAATAGTTTTGCATGTTTGAGTACACTTAAGGGAACGGCTTAGGCATAAAATCAGCTATATAAAGTACTTGTTCAAAAAATAGAAAACATTTATTTCTTCAATAATTTTTCACGTGAAATTCGATTGAAACAATTAAAACATGGTCATCTCAGATCACAACCTACACCCATATTTTTTATACCTATTTTTAATGGCTGAATCCGAATTTCGAGGGTACTCGGCCGGAAAAGTGTCAAACAAAAACTTATAAACAAATTAATTATTTAAAAGACTACTTTTAAAAACATTTTCTTGCATGAGTCGTAAGAATTTTTAAACATTTCATATGATTTTGTTTAAATATTGTAAAATTTATTATATAAATACTTATTATTTGTAATAGTAAAGAGAAAATCAATGAAAATTTATTCAACAACTCATAAAATATGTACACTTTGAAAGTGTACATTTTTTACTGTAATCAATAAGCAATAAAATACCAAATCTGCGACATAAACATTTTATTTTATTATCAATTAAAAAATATTAGTTTAATTACATACTTAGCAATCATTGTTACATCTCTCTTATTTTAATATAGAGAGGTCAATGGATTTAGCTACGTAATATTTAGTCAAAGTTTTAAGGAGGAATAGTAATTGTGCAATATTTAATCGATTATGACTCTGGCATCATCGTCATTCAGCACAAAAAATGGAAGATTTACCTGTAACAAACGCTTCCGTCCGACTGCACATATTAAGAGCATTTTTCGTAAAATAAAAAAAAATGCTTAAATGATAATTTTCTCTACTAGTTTTATTTCACCGGTAGATGAACTTATTCCAAGTTGTACATGCAAAGTTTGCAAAACAAAAAGTAGTTATTATAGTTTGCGCTTAAAAAAATGCATAACATTTTTTATATACTTAAATAATGGATTGTTTAATCAATTTCTATTTATGTTATGTTTATTATAAAAAAGAGTAGGTGAATGTGAAAATTGTTTTTCAATATTTAAACAAAATCATAAACGTATTAATTATAATTTCTCGTTAATGTCGGTCACCGCATTTTATTTTGTTTTCTTCCCTTTTGTTTACTATTTAGTACGGTGGCCGACATTAACGAGAAGTTATAATTAATATTATTATTAACAGCGGTCGAGAAATTCAAAATTTTACTTTATTTTCATTCGTTTCTCAAGATAAATTCTTCATACCGAAGTCTATCTCTAAAATGTATTCATGCGTTTCATTTTTTTAAACCCAAAAGAAATGAATCACTGAATGCATATTTTTTCTAATTTATTTTAGTATCACTTCCTAAATTTAGAAGCGCATGTTTGGTCCAATCTATTAAAATCAGATTCAATAATAACAATAGTACTTTATTATACAAGTGCGGTTACTAATCAACACAAGTATCGTGTACTATTTTATCAAATACCCCCTTTCTCAGCGAATACATTTAAAGCTTTGTTAAGGAAGTTGGATTAAATGAACTAAAAAAAAACCAAGACAAGTACAAGAAATTACCACAGAAAGATATTTAAGTGCTCTTTGGAATTTGATCGTATACTTATAATGGTTAACAACTATTGCGCAACGTAGGGATCATTTTAAATTAATAAAACGAATGTTTCTTCTGAAAGGTCTACATTAATTTAATTCAAACTAAGAACTTGGAAACATGTACTACTTTACGTACATAGTAAAATACTGTGAACTATATGGGCCTTTGTAATAGTGAATAATTAATACATATTGACTCACCTGTTGAGGATTTCGGACTAAACTATTATTGTAGGGTAAAATATTCAGAGCTACTAAAAAAAATTTTATAAGCAATTATAATTTATCACTGGTTTATGTTTCACGTGTAACTTTTTTTCGTATTATTACTAAATATTGATGTTTATTTTTTATACTCTATAACAATTTAAATAACGGCACTAAATTTTGCACGAAATACATAAAGAAATACATAACTATTTTCTAACGATCATATTTTATTACAATGCAAACATTTCTATTCGTATTGTAAAATACCCATTTTTATAAACTATGTATTTCTAAAACCTGAATTTTTATTTAATAATGACAATGTATAGAAACTAAACTTTTTAGTAATCAATTCATGGTGCTTTGAAATAATGTTAGTAGGTGAAGATTAGTGATACCATTAACAATGTACGTGACCAGTTTGATGCTAATGACGAAGTCGTGACATGATCGTTCTGATGAACAGACATTTGCGTAAAACTATTGTTTTCTTATAAACAATGTAATCATTTATGTTGAAATGAAATTAAACAACGAACTAACGCCTACAGTTTTTGCTGTACTTATTAATACTAGTATTTATTGTTTTGGTTTCAAAGATTGGGACAGTGTTTCATAATTGGGACTTTTACTTTGTTATTATTATTATTATGGGACTTTATTAAACCAAGAGGGAGGACACTTAAAAAATAGTTTAGCTATGACACAGACTGACCTATATATCATTAAATTTTACAGAATACAGAAAAATAAATAAACATACATAAATACATAAAGTATAGTTCTCAGGAACACGACATTCACACTAGTACAATTGGCAACTACGCAAATGATAAAACCCTCTCACCTTACTGATCCTAACTTTCACCTTACTTGGTGGAACAGTTAATTCCATCGTGTAAAAAAAATGTTAATAAATAAAATTAATTGTTCAAATGTGTTCCCTATATTGGATACTAGACTTTAAATTTTCGAAGTCTAGAACCTTATTTAGGAAATGTATTGGCGATTAGTCACAATGCCAGTAACATTAGAAAAAGTGTTAAAATTTAATGTAGTTTCTTCGCTCATAAACAACCTCTACCACATTCTATAACATCTCTAAATATCATTACAAAAAAGTATGCTATTGTCACAACTGGCTGTGGAACTAATTTTCACTGGTTCATTTTTTCTTCATTTTTGCTCTTATTCGATTAGACTTAAGTGTAATTCTAACCATTTTTCTCTTATATGTATCAGAATAATGTGTTCCAATGCAACATGCATACGCACAAGCAAGGCACTATAAATAAATAAAATACAAATACGAATAATTATCTTAAATCTACAAACATAATGTCTGTAATGTCAAAATCAATAGACTTTTTTGTAGAATCTGGAGATTATTTCACTGCATATATGAAATTGCAATATAACGTTAATTGATATGAGTGGTTTTATTGCTTGTCCATTGGAATTAAAATATCAACGAAATAAGAATTTCTTCTTGAAATGGACGGAATTAAATAAGCAATGATATCGTCGATTGACGTTTCGGTCATTTATTGTAGCCCTCTTCAAAATTATCTACAAAAAGGTATAAAATTTCGGAAAAATATAATATAATACAAAATAAAACATCAAATTCCATAAAAAATACAACCAATAATAAACAGAAAAATGCAAAATAAAATAATAACCGAGATAATAAACATTTACAGAATACCAATGATTAAAAACCACAAACATTTTTTAAAACCGTCTTTTAAAAAATAAAAATTATCGAAAATTAAATATTTTTTTTGTATAAAAAAATATTTTTTTGATGAGCGGCAAATAAAAAATAAAAAAATATAAAAGCGAGAAAAGTCGAAAGAGCATTGCAATTCTAAAAAATTAAAAAAAAATTTTTTTAAACGGAAATTCGTAATTGATTTACCTTAACGAACCATGAGATATTATTTGTTCGCCATAACGTGTTGTTCAAAAAGGATGTAGATGCATGTCAACTAAGTTAAAAAATTGAGTTTAATAAACACACTTTTCACTAATAAAAATGGCAATATATCGTTAATAACGTTAATTGAATATACATAAATAAAACACTATTAATGAGTTAACAAATCAATATTTTTCATACTTTCTACAAAATCCCAAATAAGAAATATTGTTTATGAACATTTTTCGATTTATTTTAGAAACACGTTGTAAACAAGGTTTATATATACATATACTACGTCTGTTTTAATAAGATCTATTCATTTTATTCAATAGTTATCACAGACAAGTTTGAGTAAGACTTAAATTCGGCGTCTCAATTGTTCACTGCAGAGGATTGCAGAAACGACATAACTTCTTCTTCATTGCTTTTCTTAGGTACACGATAAGATCAGGAGAGTTTGTTAATTATAGTTTTTAAAAATGCTGATTCTTCTCTCAATGTTTGTACGTAGAAATGAATTAATGAATGAAGATTAATTAAATTGCTCAATTGAGTCAGCATCTAATGCCGGCCTTCTGCTTTGGTAATTCTGAAAATGCACATCAATATTAATAGTAATAACATAATAAGAAAAATGTGTTTTATTTGTATTAATTATATCAATTTCTCATTATACGTATCCTTTTTTAGAGAAATAAAGTTAGAGTGAAAAATATAAAACTCGAAGTTTGATGAGCTATTCTTATTCGAAAATCAGAGTTTACACTTACATGTTTTGCTATTTGAAAAAGATTGGCAGCCGTGGCAGAACCTGTTTTTTCTGCCATGTCAAATAAGTATCCATGGCCTTGACTGAGCAAAACGTATGGGTGATCAAATTCCTATAAAAAAGATTGCGTTTCACAATACTATAAACAAATTGTAGCAATAATAGTTAATATTGAACATACCACTACACATCCTTTATCCATGACAAGTATTTTGTCACTGTCCATGACAGTATTAAGTCTATGAGCGATTGTGATTACAGTACAATTTCGAAACTTTGTTCTTACTGTTTCTTGAATTAAATCATCGGTATGAAGATCGATATTCGCAGTCGCTTCATCAAGTACTAATATTTTATTGTTTCGAACGATGGCCCGGGCTAAGCACAAGAGTTGTCTTTGTCCGACACTAAAATTGGATCCACCTTCACTGACTCTTATGTTAAGCTGGAGATCCGCATCAAGAAACTTCTTCATTTCAACTTCCTCGAGTGCTCTCCATAAATCGTTATCGTTATGTTCCTCAAAAGGATCGAGGTTCTTACGTAGAGTTCCAGCGAATAGTACTGGCTCTTGCGGTATAATACTAATCTTCGTTCGTAATTCGTGTAATCCTAATATACTAGTGGGTATCTCATCGATAAAAATATTCCCTTCAATATCGGCTAAACGGAACAAGGCATTTATTAAGGAAGACTTGCCAGCTCCAGTTCTTCCAATGACTCCAATTTTTTCGTTAGGAGCAATAACAAAATTTACATTATTTAAACTAACGGTGTCGCTGTTATATTTTAGAAATACGTTTCTGAATTCAATCAGTCCATACTTTGGCCAGTCTTTTGGAGGTTTATCGTCTGGTTTACTTTCTAATGGTGGTTCTGATGGCAATGTGGAATATTCTAGTACTCTCTCAACTGACGTCATTTGATTTTCAAGTTCAGCAGTTTGCCGAATACCCCATCCCAACATACCCGTTAGTAAAATACACTGCGTAATAGCTAGACCTACATTTCCAGCTGCATTTGGCAGTAATAATAGTATAAATATCACGCAACCTACAAATATTGCGCTGAACATTTCTAAGTACATGCCAAAGGCTCTGCTGCCCGAAAAATATATGAACCATGATGATGAATGAAGATCTTGATGATTATCGAATTCATTTGTTAAAACACCTTCAGCATTGACAGCACGAATGGTCGGAAGCCCTTGAAGTGTGGCACTTATGTGATTGAAAACTGGAGACCGAGCTAGAGATAAAAATTTGAAATTAATAAAATCTAACATAATTACATTTTCTAAATGTCATGAATAAAACATTATATATCAGTAAATAATGTTTATTTAACGTACTTATTCCTTCTAATCTTTTGATGTCTCTACTTGGTCCAATGTAGAATTTGCGGACATAATAACAGAGGATTGAAATAGCGACAGCTGGTATTATCAGATATGCGTTGACACTTATGACGATACCATACACCGCAATTGCGTAAACACCGATTTGCACAACTTCCAGCATTGACATTGGCATTCTAGTATCGATGATACCCATATCTTTAGAGAACCTAAATTATTCAAAGTTATGTAATATATAAAATTGTATAGTTATATGTCAAAATTATAGTTATAAAGTGTAATTTACCTATTCATGACTCTTCCAAGTGGATTGAGATTAAAGAATGACATCGGTGCCCGAATAATACTGTTGAACATAGATGCGTGAAGGTGTCTGGATATCCTCATCGTCATTTCAAAATATGACCAGGTTTGACCCAGCGTAAAAACAATTACAATTACAGTCAATCCAGCATACAAATATGAAAATATATACCGTTGCTCTAACTGATCTGAAGAGACTGTGAACTCGGTACTATTTACTTTCATTTCATATCTTTCTTCGTTATTCACCCAAAATGCAATGAGGTAATCGCTAGAACTGCAGGCCACCTGATGTGCAATTGTAGTTAATACTACAGCCAGTATCAGGAAATGATTCCTCGCTGCTTTAAAATAAGACAAATACGTTTTCACTGAAATGGAGCCTAATGTCCGCGACTCGTCCGATTCATCAGGTATAATCTGATCAGGTAAATTTTTGTGAGTATAATTCTGCACTTCAGGATTGGAATTAATACTGCTTCTTCGCGTACCAGGTTCCGATTCCGGATTATTTGCAGCTTCCATGACTTTCATTAAATCAAACCCAGAACTTTGAATCTCACTGTATGACCCTTGAGCTTGTATTTCACCAGCATTTAATGACACTATGTGGTCCATGTCTTTCATGTACTGCAGCTGGTGCGTAACTAATATGACAGTTTTCGTTTTTAAGAATTTTAATATACATTCTTCGAAGATGTGTTTACCAACGTGAGAATCCACTGCAGAAAGAGGGTCATCTAAAAGATAAATGTCGGCTTCATAATACACGGCTCGAGCAAGGTTGATGCGAGCACGTTGCCCTCCACTTAAATTTATTCCTCTATCACCGATAAGCGTCTGGTCACCATGGCTAAACATACTAAAATCTCGTTGCAATTGGCATATCTGGATAACCTTGTTGTACCGTTCCATATTCATTGGCTGTCCGAAGAGTATATTTTGCCGAACGGAAGATGCGAATATCCATGCTTCTTGAGAAGCGTACGATATTTTTCCATGGATTTTTAGATCTCCTTGTGTCGAAGGAATTTCGTTTATTTGAGCTTGCAGTAAGCTCGTTTTACCGGAACCGACACAACCAATAACAGCCACGAGTGAACCACGGTTTACAGTAAGATTAATATTTTTTAATGTCACTGCTTCTTTTTCTTCTGGTGACCATTGCGCGGTGTATCCTTTGAATGAAACTGCAACTTCTTCCGTCGACTGTTCATTAATTTCAGAACCTACGACATTAAATTTATTATCCCGTACTTCATCATATCCTAAAAACTTCTCTATCCGCCGAATGGATGTGATCCCTTCTGCGATTTCTCGTATACCTAAAATAGAGTCACGAAACATTTATTTATTTGTAGAGTAATATTAACTTATTTGGACTTTACGTCTGTTATATGTATACCACTGAGATTTAATTAAAAATTTCCGATAGAGATTTACATGGTCAAGGACAATGTAATTCTTCACCATGTGGTCATAATGTCCATGTAGTTAATTATCTCCATGCTACATACAGTTATGACCGTATAGCGTTATCATATTATTTGATATAAATATCGACTAGTATCTTGATGAACACCGATGTTATACCGAGAATGGATCATCACTTGAAATTTTCGGCGCTCATCAGTGATAATCATCGACATTTATACCAGGTAATGTTCGATCTGACTTTGAGCTATTATGTTCGAAATCGACATTTTCAATAGATGATAGCGAAATAAAAATAATTTCATAATAACGTACCCATTGGAAATGCTCGATACAAGTTAGTCCGTATAATATTAAACAATCCTGTTAATAAAAATACTTTATCAGCATCGATTTTATTGTCTAATAAAACATAAGCCAAGAGCACCACAAATAAACAAAGTCTTGGGATGTACGTCTCGAATGATAACGCCGTTACTGTAAAAAGTGCATCCTTCTTTATAATATTAATTTCCTTCCTGAAAAATCAATATTTGTAAATATTTATAAATTCATTAACGTAACTTTCTAATTACACATACTTATTAAGAAATGTAAAAAAAGCAAAGGGTAAAGATACTCACTGTCGTGCTTTATCGATTATCTTAGAAAACGGTTTTTCCCAAGCGTACATTTTGATAACTTGAACTCCACTAAGCATTTCATTCGTTAACCGAAGTCGCTCGTCGGTTCTGCCAGCATATTTATAAGTATACTTCGCTGCTATCTTTCCGAACAATGCTGAAACGCAATTTTAAAATTTAGGCTACATCAAAATAGTTGATTGCATTTCTAATATTATTATTTTAGCACTAACCGTGGATAGGTATAAAAATTAGAAATGTGACTACACCACCAACAACAGCTAAACCGACTTCTCTATATATGTAGTAAGAAATTAATATAGCTTGAAGTGGAGCGATCCATACATAATGCATGAAAAATACAGCATATTCTATTCTGTTGACATCATTACTTAGTAGATTGATCATCTGTAAAAAAATCATAATTATGACAATAAATAGTTACCTCATGGCAAATAATTTGTAATCTCGAAAAGACCTATTTATTTTCTACTAACTCCTTTGTCTTATTAGAAACCTAGCAAATTATGTGTGTACCCTCGTAAACTAATAAATAAGACATTAAGAGGGCTCTAAGGTGGTCTGTCAGAATCAAATGGTCAGAATACTACAGTTTTTGTAGTAAATTCCTACTTTAGAAACATTTAAGAACCTTCTTGAAAATAGATTTGACTTTTTATGTACACGCATTTGTAAAAAATAATATTTTTTTATTTAATTTGATGATCTAATATCTTATGTCATTTACCTGGCCAACACTACTTTGATTATCAATGGCAGTCTTCGATAGTTTAAGGCATTTTCGATATATTAAGGAACAAACCGCCGCTCTCATTTTCATTCCCACATTTGACATGATTTGACTGCTATGATGAAACATGACGCCATCACAAATTATACTACCTACAAGTCCTCCACCCCATATATAAGCTTCGTATTTTGACATTTCTGACTTAGTACCAAAGTATTGTATAAGCTTGGATAAAAGAATTGGTTGTGTGCTCCTGAAAACAAAATATGAAAACTTTATTGATCGGGAGTCTGTCGGTATATATATTTTAAATATCATCGAAACTCAAACAGCTAAATTTATTTTATCATTACATTCTTCCTACAAGATTTATATGACTTATTGAAATAGTTAGGTTTCTCGTTTCTGTAATATCTTATCAGCCACAAGAGAAGAATCATCGTCTACCACTCATAGTGTAAATTTTTTAATGACATCGATAAGATCTATTACATTACTGTATTCATAGACAAAATTGAAAGAAGAAAAATGAAAAATAAATATACCTTAAAAGAAATTCAAGAAGTGCTTGAAGCACGCCAGCGAGCATCAAGGATTTTCCGAATTGTTTGAGAACCGTCCTTAATAAACTTGGCCGACACTTGCCGTTCATCTTCTTGCATTTTTCCAATTCTACGTTCCATAATTGGGAAATTCGGTCACCTAAGTGTCGACTCGTTTGATTGGGAAGAATAGCATGAAGATCTGTTACCTCCAGCGCTCTTCGGTTTCCTAAATTGAAGATACCGAATATCCACCTGCAAAATAAGAATTAGTTAAACTTCTGAGATTCCAAGTATAAAGGTTAGATCAATTTTGACCTTTACAATATTCACCAATTAAAATAATGTCATACTGAAACAAATATTTTACAATCGGCAGTTACAGTAATAATAAGATAGTATATTTGCGGAAAAAAATAATTGGTAAAAATTTATTAAACTTTGGGGAAAAGCTGAGATGTACCGAAAAATTTTATCATAAGATTCATAATATATTCAATGCATTTATGTTACATAATACAAAACAGATTGGTAAACGTTTAGCGCATATACTCCTAAGAACTTGTGAAATACAATTTAATCTATCTAATGTAGTTATCGGTCCATTCATCAATCAATCATATTTTGGAAATATTTTACGAAGTCTTGGGAGTTCCGAGTATATCAATAGGTGGCGTAAATACTCTTCCGATTAGTAGCAAGTGAGAGAGAAATCTATATTGTTGTCCACATAATTGCGAGCGTAACAACATGATGAATATATAATTTAAATTATAAGTAATTATATTATTTTATAAATTTGATTATATTTCTTTTGTCGCTAAAATACCTAATTTTCCAAAATTATTGAGTAGTCTTTGAAAACTAATACGTTTCTCTTTTTATGATCTTTATTCAGTCTAACAAACTATTTAGTAGATATTATTTTAATTCTAACGAAATGTTACTCTGTGTTGACGTGGAAGAAATCTTTAGTGATAACATACTAAGACCTTTTAACTCAATAAATGATTGTTCACTTTTTAAATATTCAATCAAGTACCAAAAAATTAGTTTTATTAAAATTAAAGTCACTAAAAACAGTAAGAGCGCATTTTGATATTTCAGAGTCATCTTTAGATATTTTGTAAAGATAGCATTTCGTTATAAAGGAACATATGAGCAACGGTTGACGTAATTACTGCAAGGTCAAGCTGTTATTAAGTCCACCCTCATGTAGTGAAGGGTAACATTTTATGGTCATAAACTCGTGCAAGAAATTTGTTCGTATATTTTCTATATATTACTTGAATATTTCAGCCTGTTAAATCTAATTTCTAATCGATAATAATTACAAGTTACAACAGAGTTAATTTTATACGATTGGGAGTTATTTTTAAAAATTTTGGTATCCCCTATGTTTATTTTGAAGAATTTTATGTACCAAATTTGTTGTATTGATAAACGCGTACAACATCAAATACTTAAAACTCCGCACTTTAAAGATATCATATGTTAGAAAGAGTCTGAAAGTTCTGCATAAAAACTACTACATCGTAATCAAATATAAAATGCTTATTGAGGCATTTTTGTTGTAAACAAAATAATGTTCGATGCATGTACAAAAATGTTTTGATGCGAATGTCATCCTACCCATCGACTACAGCACAAACTATCACATTCGTAGACAAAAATTTTCCACACTTGAATGGAAAACAATTAAAACAAAAAGGTACAGTAGTCCCCGCCCTAAGGTATACCGTACAAAGTTATATGTATATCCTAAGTTATATATTTGTCTTCTCCAAAGTTATACCAATTTCTTCCTCTCCTTCCCCCCACCACATTATTTCGTTAAGCCACACTCACACACAGAAGCATCCATTGCACGGATATAAACAAAGATACGGAAGTGGGGATAGTGAGGGGCTATAACTTTGGAGAATCGTCCGCCATTTTGAAAGAACCGACAGTATAACTTAGGATGGGGAGTACTGTAGTTAAATCCAGAATTAATATTCGTTAGTGGCTCAAACCTAATTAATTAACTGAGCAATTGCCTTATAATGTTAATTTTAACCTTTTCAACATTAACGATAATTCAAAATTAACCAAAATTTTACTAGGAGATTTTAACTATATTAAGGTGAATCCCGGCTTTATATTATTTGAACAAATAAAATTATTTCCTTTCTCAAATGTTTGTTAATTGAGTAATATGTAATTATTTTCTTTTATATTCTTTAATTCTGGTTTTCAGTAATCTATACTTGTTTTTTTCATTTTTAATAATGGCATCGCAATATTAATATTAATAAACTTCTTTGTTTACCACACGAACTCATTGTTTTCTCATTTTTTTAGATGAGTTTTATGCGAATCATTTGACCTACGGAAAGTTAATAGAAGTTCCAGGGTGCATTTCATTTATAGTTAAATGGATAACTGCCTTGTATTAGAATCTTTTTATTCCAATTTAGAATTTCCTCTCTCAACTAATTTCGAATAACAAAATTACCCTGTCAATCGGATTACATATTACCCCTATTTTTCAGCTAATGTTTTGAATGAAGGGGCTGTCCGACCAGGTGTTCTCGAGATGCCAATTAGTTCCTACCACGCCATCTTTCTGTGTTCTGATTTTTTAGTATCAAAACGCATTGTTATGATTAGTCTTAATATCTTTGACAATTATTTTATTGCTACGATCTGTAAAAACTTCTTTACCGCAATTTTATTAATAAATTAGCAGCGATTGTTTTTAGCATTTTTATTTCGTTATAAACACTGCAAAAAGACACAAATATTTAATCTCGATTCGATAGTTTAATCTTTTTACTAAAATTCCAACTTCAAGTTCGGATTTTTCGTTATATTTTTGCATTTTTAAATAATGGCCTTAATATATTAAATTGAAATTTACAACTGAATGTCAATTTTGATAGTAATTTAATGTGGCACATTTCAGATACTTTTCTTTGGAAAAACCGTACTTCAGAAACATTTTGACGTTACACTAATTACAATTCTGATAAAATTGTGATAAATATGATTCATTACAACGCGAGCATATGTCATGAACTCTGTCAATGTTTAATTTTTGTACAAAAATCCCAGTTATTAAACTTAATTCTTTGTGTCCATTATATTGATTTTTACCATTCTCGATTACGGATGATAAACTATGTTGAATTAAACATCAATTTAAAAATAGTCAAATGCCTTTTGTATTTAATAGGTAATAAATTTACAATGAAATATGTTCTTTGATATCTGTAAAATTTATTTCCTCATTTTCGCAACTCTAAAACGACGTATAATGGTAAATTAGCATCATTACTAAAAATTATTATGGCCAAAACGTAAATTTCATTTTTAATTTATTACTGTCAGTACACTATATTTTCAGATTGAAATTAAAAACTATAAATCTAGGTTATTACAATATTATTTTTTAAAGCGTATCTTACTCATACTAACTGAAATCTTAGTCAACTTAATGACATATGCAGTATTTACTTAAGACAAAAATAATTTTGACAGCTTTCTGGTCAGTTCCCTGATAATTTTTTACATTTCTAGGCCTCCACAAATACAATTTTCGATTTTTACTCAATTTTCGTTAATGAATTTTAAAAGTTTTCGCGGAACTAATATGACTAATAAAGCAGTTAAAGTTTTGTTTAAAAATAAAATATGCTGGTTAAAAACTTACGCATAGGATAGAACCGATAGCGGATTCGCATGAAGCCTTGGATTTTTCACCGTGTTCTTCTTCTGATTCTTATCCATATTGCTGTTCACTGGGGACCTTCCTCATATAGAATAAGATGTCAGTACACCCGGCACAAGCATCTCTAAATTTTCTGCAAAAATGATTTCATGTAAGCAACACTCACACTCGCGAATTTCAACCACAATAAATTATTGCAAAAATAAATAAAGCGCGATGCTTTTACATGATTCAGAATCACAAAAGTAAGACATCAGCATCGAACAACGAAGGGAGCAACGTTACTGAAATAACGGGCTGATTCAAGCCATGCACCAGCGCAGACGTAATGGCAACATTGGAGACCGTTGGGCCGTTGGCTTCTTACTGGTATGCTCTGTAGTTCAAGGTTCAACCATCAGCTGCCGATCTCAAAACAACTGTCGCTTTCTTCCATTACGTTGCGAACCCCAATAAGCAAACACATTTTGAAATATTCCAAAAGAACACTTTTTTAATGTTTATAAAAAAAGAATTCTAAAAGAATTGTTTGTGCGTGCTTAAACATATAACGAAGGTCTGCCATAGTTATTAAATTATAGTTAGATAAGAATTTTTTAGTAAAATGTTCCTCATAAACCGTAAAAATGAGTTCTTAAAGAATTCGTGTACAACTATACTTGTAATCGCTTATGCGAGTACTTAGATATGATTAATTATTACTTAGATTATTAATAAAACAATTTAAATAACAATCGAAACCTTGCCCCTTCACCACTTGCGAGAATGAGTATGATAACAAAGAGTGCGGTTGAACGTAGCACCACCATGCGGCGGGCGTTCGAAACTACCACTACTTGACGATGGTCAAGATTGTTCAAGACGCCTATCAGACATTTCTTTGTAAATTTCATAAAAATGTCTTCATGAAATTATTTCTAGATTACTTTAAGTATTCCTTTATTACGGACACTCTAGACCATTTAAAGAATTATTTATTTCGAAAGTGTAGTTATTGAGTAACTTGTAACTACGGAATAACATTTTAAACAATTTAATTAATGAGTTTTTACTGAATTCATCAGAAAAATACATCCTAACCCTAAAAATTCTCAAATTTACAAATATTGAAGTATAAAGTAGTTAATAAATCCAATACATCTCACACTAATGTATACCCTTTCACATTCTTTAAGTGCAATAAATCAGTTAATAAATTATTGCGAATTTTGCCCGCATCAACGTCTACAATAATTCTCGCGTGATTGGGTCACGGACTCTGGAGCTGCCCAACAACCACGTGGTCGAATACAATTAAGTTTCCAACAGTAAACTATCCAATAAACTATATTGCTTATTTACACAGACTGTGTTTAATGAAGGAAAAAATTCATCGAGCCGTTTAAAGTCGAATTAATTAAGTTAGTTAGTTCACGACAGTCATGATGGTGTTCCAAGAGCCAAGAATTAAATTGTTTTTCAAAAACTAGCGATTTAAAAAAAGAATATTATTCAACTTCGTCATGACACACGCACGCACCACTCATATATATAATATTTTTTTAAGTACTGAAAAAAGAACTTTTTCCCGGAGTACATTTTTAGAATGTTGTTCTTACATTAAAGTAATTACTATTTATGAACTTGAATAAGAACATTGCAATTTACTATACATACATAAGTATAATATAATTGGCCCCGAATAATAAAATCATAAATCTGTTTATCCATGGAAAAAAGTTTTGGACATTGCCATGTATGATTATTAAGTAATTTTTTAGACAATATTTTCGACAAAATTCGTTAAGAATTATGCCAAAAAATTATTGTAAATTACGTTCACGTGTAAGTGTGGTCATTATAAAATAATGATGTGCAATTATACAAATGTGTACTTCCTTGTAAAAAATCGGAACCTTCATTAGGAACGTTTGATAATAAGTTACACCTACATTTATTTCCAGATTTGAAAACACCTCGATTAATGTCGAAAATTGAAAAACAGAATTTAATTTTTCATTGTTAATGAATTCACAGAAAAATATAAATAATAAAATTTGATAAAAACAATACACAAATATTTTTTACGTCCATCAGAATCAATACTACGGCTAAAACAGCTTAGGTTTTTAAGAAACTAAACCGAAAATTTTTCTCATTAAACATTTTAAAAAATGCTTCCACTTCGAAAAATTTATAGTCGCGACCGTATTTTACGCAAGTTTAAGACAGCAAGTACTAAATTATAGTTTATTTTGCTATAAAATATTGCTGTGTCGATATATGCACCGAAAGATTCTTATTTGAGGTTAGGAATTGTCTTAAATTTAACACAAGAGACTGAGAATATATTAGTATCGAAAACTCTATATATTTCTGCTTTTAATCATTTTTATCTGCATAGAAATTAAGACTATGGTTTTCCAAAACGTATGATTTTTTTCATCGCCCTACTAAATTTTTGTTTACATTTCTGAAACAAAAGTTGGTTACTTATTTTTTATTACAAAATCGCTATTGAAATGGCTACAGGAAATTACACAAAAATTTTTGTGAAAAAAATAGTGCCAATTTAATTAAATTTAAATATAATTATCTTTCTGACTGTTCAGTAAATTTTGTTAACGAAGTTATGTAACTCAAAGCAACTTGTTAGTTTAGTACAATCATTTTACTTTAACAAAAGTGTTTTAAAAACTCTTAGAATGTATTGTAGTCCTTAATCGATTTTTTTCTTCAGAAGTGTACAGAGTATTTTTCTTTAATGTTGTTTCTATGCTGCATTATAGAATTGAATAATATAAAAAAGAATAATTATGCACAAGAACACGAGTAGAAATTTATTAAGGTCCTGATCAGGGCCTGACCACAGCGTTACGCCCCTGATAAGGTCTTAATCTACTCGGAAATGTCAAATATTTTTTCCTTGGCACCTTTGTAGCCCAGTTTTGATATTTTAATGTAGTAAAATACAATAAAAAGTCTACACAAATAATATAATACAAAAGCTGTGAACAAACCGTACTCGCAGAATTTGAGTTAGTCACAAACTATACCAATAAAGGAACGAAACGTCGGATACTAATTTTACGTCCATCAGAATCAATACTTGAGCTACTACTGATAAAACAGCTTGGGTTTCGAATAAACTCAACCAAAAATTTAGCTTAATGTACAATTTCAAAAATGCTTTAAAAAGTTCCTTAACTATTGACGTCTAAATCCGTTCAGTTGGTTAGATTAGAATTTAGAAACATTTATAAATAATATATAATGCATACACTGAAAATAATTTAACAAACTTGACTTCCGTTGGATAATAATGAACAGAAAAATAGTAAGTAACATAAATCGATTAAAATTCAAAATATCATTTTTATGAAAAAATATGGATTTATTACACCTTGAAGAGTATTACTTTAGCATTTTTAGAAAATTCATGACTAATAATTTATTGTAATAAAGAGCTATTAAATATGTAAAAATATAATAATTTTTAAACAACAAGCAAACATGGCTAGTATCTAATACGTGCACACTAATTCATTAGTAGTCATATCGAGTTTTATTGATAGTGAATACTATTTTTAGTTTTATATGCCTTCGTACCGGTGTTTTACGCAACGTGAAAATAAAATAAATAATCAGGTCATTATTCTAAATAATTCAAAGTTATTTAATTCTCAAAATTTAAATTTTCTATCTAAAACACTTTTGACTAATTTTGTTTACGTTGGATAATTAAAACCTGCTTTAATGGGGTTTTTTATATATCGACAGATTTATTCGTTTCCGATACATCATTAAACGTTCGATAATTGCCCATGAAGTTAAAAAAATTATATAATATTGATATATAATATTTTATGAATGATATAAAAATGCTTGAAAAAATTTTTTTTCACAATGGAAACTGCATAAACTACATAAATGCACAAAAATTAATAATAACCTACATATTTGAAAAAATAATTTCTATCTCGTCGATTTATTGATTTGTTTCTAAATGATGGATCTATCTAGTGAAGTTTAGAAATTCTTGTTGGTTGAAATGCTACTGATAATTTAATCTATTTTCACTTACGTAATTTTTACGAAAACACAGCAAAGCATTAAAAATAGAAACATAACTGATTTTTGAAAAATTGTTGAATAGAAACTTCTAATTGTATTGCGTAATAATAAAAAATATTTTTAAAAATTATCTGTTACCTTTCCGATTTTAAGCATCAATAATACGGAGTAATTTAATCTCAAGCTTTAGAACAAAGAAGTTAAAAAATTTCTTTGCTAATTATTTTCAAGACAATAAACAATGAGCCTCCGAATGGCATTTAGACATAAAACCTATGAGAATCAAATTTTTTCAAAAAGTTATTTTTCTCAACTTCTCTTTCTATATACTTTTCATTTCCATAGAAAAATGTCATTGTACTAAAGCACCTATACATACGCAGATTCGATATAAATATGTTTGACAGGTTGAGGCCAGAACTCAAATATTGAACACTCACAAACATTATAAACAACTACAAAATTAATACAGCTTACACTCCGATCTTTACGCTGCTTGGAAAAACCGAAACTAAGCGATATTTTATTTGTATTTCGAAGACTATCGTACTCGTTATCTCTAATTACGGAAATCTGATCCGTTGTGTAGGTGGAAGTCGTGTTCGACACATAGAAATGCGATAAATTCTCCGGACCCTGGAATTGGCATCAGCAAAAAAAGCGGAAGTGTTCATTACATTGCATTTAACATTATTATGCACGAACCTGGATTTCAACACATGATTTTAAGATGTATATGATTAATTAGATGCATCTTTTAATTTCACAGACTGAATTTGAAAATTATAAATTTATAATATTCGTAATTGTCTACGTGAAACGTAGGACCTTATTAGATAAGCTACTTTTTATAGAACAAGTGGTAGCTATAATTAAAAATAATGTTGATTAACTCATTAAGTCCATTAATGCTATTACTTTATAAGTTTACAAATTATGCAAACGTGAATATTTTTTTCTTATGTGCCAAGTTTTGTAGATGTATTCTGGGTCCCACTTTACGATTTTTCAATTTATAAAGTAAGCTTTTTTATTGTGTTCTTCATTAATGAATATAAACTTTAAAAAAAATGTGTCCACCATTTATGATTCATATAATCGGTGGACCAAAATGTCCACATTTTCCAAAATCGCATTTCCTCGTCATTTTATAAACAAAATCGATCCCCTTGATGTGGCAATACTAATCAAGTAACAAAGATCCACGGTATGACATTAACATTATTTTTGTAGTCTGCAAATTCAATACAAAACATAACAACGAGTGTCAAAACTCTTTTTTTTCATATAGATATAGCTACTAAATTATTCCTGTGCAGCCTCTTTGAATGTTTTTAAAATCCTCTGATTCGTCGTAACCAAGGTTAATTAAAAAATTCGGGCATATGAAGTTTTTCGTCTGGGAGTTGTTCCTGGACATCGGAGGAACATTTTGACTCCGAAAACAAAAAAAAAGCGAGACGTTTTTGAAAAAATCGAATAAAAGAGCAAATTGTAGGTATTTTTATGCATCAATTTTCGCTTGGGTCACATATTACTAGCTATTGAGCAAAATGAGTTACTACGTGAAAACCCAAGGAAATGTGAATTTTAAAATAGCTTTAAAGAGCATTTGCAGAAGACTATTTGAGGATAAAGATGCTCAACGGAAGAATTATAAGGCTTCAAAAGAACTATAATATAAGCTGTTGTTTGCTTCAAAAAATTAATTTTTTGGTACCATAGACGAAAAATTCTATTTTACGACCTGTTTTTATTTCTTGAAATTGGAATGTACGAACCTATGCCGACTAATATGATTTAAACATATGAACATATCAATAATTATTAGTTAATGCCATTTAAAATCGAATTTTTCGCCAATGGTACCAACAAATTTTTTCAATTCTCAATAACCAATAAATGTTTTCTGTTGAAGCTGATTAAAGGGCAAAAAATGTATATTTTTTTTGTGTTTTCACATCTAACTCATGTCGCTAGTAACGTCATAGCTAGTAATATGTAACCAAGAATAAAATTGTAAAACTTAAAATTACCTTAAAGTTGACCTCTTATTCGATACGACGTGATCAAAATTGTGCCGAAGAGAGAATTTTTACTTATATTGTTAAACAAAAATCCATTCCCCCCCAATTTTTTTGTTTTTGGGCTCAAAATATTCGCACGATAACCAGGAAAAATTCCCAACTGTGTGGAAACCCCATATGCTCGTGAAAAATGATAAAACAAAAATACGAATCTACCACGGTAAAATAAATGTTGAAGTATAAAAGTACATTCTTTTTTGATCGCATTTAAACATATATTGATATAATTTTAGAAACCATGAAAGATTATATAGGATTGAATAGGAATGATTAGAATTAGTAGTTTGTTCACTAAATACTAGTAAAAATCATTACTAATTGTATAGTAATCTCCTTTTAGAGGAAACCGATTCACTATGATATCCGAAGCCAATATTCACGTAGGGTGGAATCAAATCAACTCCACTCACGATTCGAATAAGGTCCAACTCGTGCAATGCCACATATTTGATAGCAGAACACTCGGACGGAGTCAACTGCACTCACTAATGATGACTCCGGATGTTTTCCGAGCTAATGTTTTTTTATTCCGTGTGTAATACTTTTTAAGTATATTGAATACACGACTTAACTAAAATTTAAGAATCTCATGTTGCCCTGTAAATGAGAGTTGATTCTGATAAAATGTTTGCTCCAGAATTCAAATATGACCACCAAAAATAGCCATTTGCCTAGTTTTTTGAGATATTGCAGGTCAAAAGGGTAAAAAATTCGATTCTACATATTTTTGGGCATCCATTCACAGCTCAAAAAAAAATGCTGTTGTCCCGCCAAAATATTGAACTGGACCTACTTTTAGCCCAAATTGAAGGACAAAGGGGTCAAAAATCGTGTTTTAGGACATTTTTTGTGTTTTTCTCAAATTTCAAAAAGTTCGTCGGACATATTGTACCCTTCATTCTATAGTATAGATGTGAAAAATGGCCAATAAGGCGAGTTTTTACCTCTTCGACTTTCAATTTAGTCAATAACCAGGTCTACTATTTTTTGAGCACATATTTCGATTCTACGGGAGAAATCCTACCAGAATTGATTCTTACTGGTGGAACAACACAATTCTTTTGGGCTATGAGTAGATGCTCAAAATGCCTGAAATCGGATTTTTTTACCCCTTAGATATTTAATATCTAAAAATCTAGAGCCAATGCAATATTTGGGTGGTCATATTTGGCTTCTGAAGAAAACATCCTATCATAATCGACCATTTTCTTAATAAAGCAATTATAAGGGTATTAAGAATCGAATAGGATTGATCTTATACTTAGCAATAAAAATAGAAAAAAACAACGTTAAAAATATATTTTTGCCAAAATCTTTTGGAAAAGGTTACTTTCTTGAGAGTTACGAAACATAAACTTGAAAAGTGTGACTCCATAAATGCCTCGAATACTTTGGTTGTCAAAAAATAATCACCTTTGTATAACCAGTACATCTTTTGCCATTTGGGCGTCAATGAATTTATATAAAAGGATAAAGATTTGAAAAACTCCTAACAGATTTTAATCCAGACTGTGATTTTTTGTGTATTCGTGTGCACTGGTAGGATTCCTCAAAAGATGATATTCGAAAAAAAGGTTAGACTTGTGAAGAATGTGAGGAGTGAAATTAACTAAACGTATATAATTACTACCGTACTTTTTTGGCGTAGTTCGTGTCTAAACTATAATAAAGTAAAAATAACTTTTATGCACGATTTCAAATTGTTTCGAATAATTTGTAACATTATAATTTATGCTTATATTATAATAATTCTATTTTCACGATTTCTCTTTTTAATAAAAGCAGAGCATGCAGAACATATTTTTAATTTTTCTTTTATTTATTCACGATATTGGCAAGGTACACATTTTACAATTGATTCTATTGTCCCATTCTTACAAAAAAAAACAATAATATGAATGCGCAATTTATAATTTCGACACGTACGTCCATTCATCAACGATATCAAATTGCAAAATAATAATAGAAAATTGATTTTTTACACAAAGGTATTAACAGAAAAAAAGTGTTGTGCTCCAAGAGTCGTTTATTTTATTTGGTTGTTGAGTTTCTCAAATGTTTTCAATAATTTTTATCAAATTATATTTATCTCCAAGATTATGTGAAGAAATTCTTTCCATTATTGCATCGAAGTCATTAATATTTTGCACATCATCAGATGTGTTCACTCTAGTTACTGGTTTTTTGGTCGAGAACTTGGTTGTGCAAAAACCTACCATATTAGATCGGTCAATTCGTGGCCGTTGATTTTGAGGTTAATTTCTGATGCAATGCTCCCAACTTTCTCGTTTCCCATTTAAATGGAGATAAGTCCAGGTAAATATTTAAACCTTGATATCCATCCTTGAATCCGTAGACGTTTTTTGCGAGGTGTTTCACCTTGTATTTTAATCCAGAAAGAAAAACATGCACGAGATGAACACCGAGGAGTGTACTGCTGGTTTTTGGTACTTCCAAATTTGCATAACTTAGCAACGTGCCCGATGCGTAGTCGCGCTTTCAACGTTTGAATGGTAACTGACCCAATTGAATGCCCCACTCGTCCCAAATTGCAATTAGCATTCTTGTTTCAGACATGAGCCGCAACATACATCACGAACCGATATACCTTTTACACATTCATACATGAACACAAGTAAATCCTTCCAGGAAGATATTAAAAATCTTAGTAACAAGCCCAGTTTAGGACCCCTTAACTCTTTGAAACCCACAAATCAACAAATTAGTTCTAATTGTACGGTCCACATAATTCTCAAGGTCATTTTTCAAATTTCAAACCGACGGATCCAATACGACCTACAATATTTTGAAAAATTCAGAAAACTTTGTAAAATTAATTATCGAAGGTTTTTTGGGTCACACATTCCGATTCTGATTTATCGAAACTCAAAATGGCGGATAATATTCGAAAAATCTGAGCGAAAATTAATATTTAGGGGTTTATTGGGATCGTTTATTATAAATGTTGTCATTTCGATAAAGTAAAATGGCGAAAAGTGATTTTTAGTTGTAAATAAATTGAAAGGAGACTTTGGAAATCTGAGGACTGATAATATACATCCAGAAATTTTAAAGTAAGTATATAAATTCGTGAACCGTACACAATAAAATCATAAAATTTTAGGTTATAGTTCCCTTCGCATTAATATTTAAGATTAAGAAATTCATCACTTTTTCCTCGTACGAGTAATTATTATATAGTAATTTTATTGAGAAAATTGGCCAAGTTTTTTTTTAAATTTAGCACAGATAAAAGAATTTTGGTTAGTCAAATGGTAAGGAGATACCTATATTTTTTGTAAGTATACTAATCATATAATTTACAGAATATTTAATATATATTGCATTAAGTTCTTGTCCTGTAGCTAATTTTTATAGTTAATTAAATGAATTAGGTAAAAAAATTAAAGTAAATAGTTGTTGTGTCTCTTGAATGAAGTATTAGTATAGTATTTATTTTGTTTCTTATCAGTGTTTTGACGCTAACAATGATACGTTCCATATACTTATGTATATGGGGCATTCTTTGATAACGGGAGACCCCTACCTGTCCAAAAATGGTTTAGGCGTAGAGAGCTGCCATCGAATCTGCCATCAGATTTTACAAATTCAAAATGGCGGATAGAATATGGCGGACGTTCTTTTAAAAAAATTAATCAATTTGCTCAAAACTTGCTATACGGGGGTTTTTCCAGTCGTTGATTACAAATATTATGTTACTATTAACATAATTTTAAAAAGTTAAAACAAATCACTCACGCTGTTTTTGACAATTTAAAAGAGAACAAATGCATAACTTTAAATGACGGGTTCAGAAACAAATGACTAACGTGTTTTAAAAATCGAAAAAAACTCTAATAAAAAATGTTGTTTGGAAAAAAATTGTACTTAATTACTGATAATTAAAAAGTTAAATGCTTAACGTAAAAACTGACTCAAGAACTAATTACTTAGATTATTCTTGACACAAGCATGAATATAAAAAAACGGGTTCAGATAGAAATTAAATTTAGATTTTGAATTTTTAAAATTTGATGCCAGATTCGTTTTCAGCGACCGGAAAAACCCCCGTATAGCAAGTTTTGAGCAAATTGATTAATCTTTTTTAAAGAACGTCCGCCATATTGTATTCGCCATTTTGAATTTGTAAAATCTGATGGCAGATTCGTTTTCAGCGACCCCAAAAACCCCCGAGTAATAAGTTCTAAGTGAATTTAAGCGAATTTAAGCGAATTTAAGCAGTTTAAGAAAATATTCCGCCATATTAGAGCCGCCATCTTGAATTGTTTAATGTCTCTGTTCTGTCTTCAAAAGTAGACATAAGCAGCTGTATTTTAAGACCTTGTGCAACTTTTTATGTCAAAATGAATTTTGTTGGCATAGGAAAGAAAAATTAATTTCATCAATTTTGTTCACATTTTCCGCCATATTGAATCCGCCACCTTGAATCCATTAATATGCCACTCTGCTTTTGAAAGTAGACAAAATTCCGGAAATTTTAAGCTGTATTACAGCTCTCTACGCCTAAACCATTTTTGGACAGGTAGGGGTCTCCCGTTGACAAAGAATGCCCCACATATATATATATATTTTTTTTTTCAAATGTCTTATTAGATCTTGTAATAAAAAATATGTGCAACTAGCATGAAACGAAACTATTAATAAATGTTGATAATTTTATATTGTAAATTCTGACATTACATAGAAATAATAGTAGCTCAAACTTCTTACTATTTCTAGTAATAACTCATCAACATTTGAAGAATACAAAAGCTAACATTCTATGTAACGAAAAATATCCGTAATTTTAATATTTCCAATAGTTACTATTAGTTCTCCACCATGGTTCTCAATAATAGTCACAAAAAGTTAATGTCCAATAGAAAAGTTTTCATGTGAAAATTTCTAACAATTCCTTTCTTTTCAACAATTTATCAAAGAATTTCTTCATCACATAATCCAAATAATTAAAATAAATATTTATTTAAAATAATCTTCAAATTTGAATTAATGAAAACTACTAATTAATTAGTCAAATTTGAATAATTACTTTTAGTAATAAGATATTAAAAAATACAATGACCAATTTGAAATTAGTAGAATTTCATTAACGAATTAGTATTTTTCTAATTTTTCATAGTATAGATGATTTTTTCAATTAGTCAACGACTATTCATTCATTGATTAGTAATTGTTTACTAAAAGGGAAAGGAGAAACTTTACAATCGCTAATTAGAAACCAATATAAATATAAAAAATGTTTTTCTTCTTTTTAATTAATATATAAAAAAAACTTGAATGCATTTGTAATATTTTTAAAAAAAAAGTATATTACATGTTACATACTCAGACATAAATAATAAATATGTATAGCAAATAAGTAAATACATGTATATTTCTTGACCGATTTAATAAAATTAGTTAAACAATTAAGTTTTTCTTAAAAACCAAGAAAAACTTAATTGTTTATTTATTTAATAAATATGTATCTTTATTATGTATTTGAAAATAAGAAACTTTATTCATTTTTATTACGCATGCCCCTGCTCGACTTTGTTTTATTTTTTATTCTCAGCTATTTTCATTGCTTTCGTAGCATTATTACATTTACTTCTGACTACATTTTCAAATTTGTTTTTAATATAGTTTATGTAATTTCATTTCTTTATTTATTTTTTGAATATCCACGTTAAAATTATTAATAAAAAATGAATATCGTATTCTTTTTATCCTTTAACGTTTTTAACTAGTATTTCCATCTGTTTCAAAATAATAGAATTTATTTGAATTTCCTAATATGTTATGACAAGATTTAAAATGTAAAAAAATATTTATTAGTTAATTCTATTAGCCACAATAATCTTGAAATTATTACATTGTTTCCTGTTACTGTATAACAATTGCCTAAAAATTTACAAATTGCCTAAAATATATTAAATTTCTAATTTAGTAATGCAGAATAGTTAGTATAATTAACGTATATAATATACATACTAGATTGTAATTGACTGGAAATAATGACGCCAGCATTACCAACGATTCAAAAGTTCATTAAGCCAATCACCGAAAATGTCTTCATTTCGAATATTATTACATAAAAAGTACTGCCATGTTATGAATACTCACTAGAAACTTTATTAAAATGAATTTTCCATCAGTCCAACGGTGACTGCAGCCTGTGGCAGACTAGTTCTTGGTTATGACTGTCGTGAAAGGCCCTTATCGTCTCCTGTTTCACTTTCATACGCTTATCAATTTAGGTGAAAAGTCTTGCAATTGCGTTTGTATATTTAAACATTATGCACTTCTTAAATTATGAAAATAATTTAATAATTCCCGCATCACAAGTGACTGAATTTCCGATATTTCTCGCCTTAAAATCATCGACAGAATTTGAGCAACATTAAAATTAGAATTTTATCAAAGAAGTAGAAAAATCAAAATATTGTGATTAAGTTTCAAGCAACGTTTATTTTATGTTGAACTGAAATTAGACTTATCTTTTTTAAAGCAACGTATGCAAATTTCCTTTTAATTATAAGTTGGGACGCGAAGCAATTACAAATGCAATTATATATAATTATAGATATTCTATTTATTCTGGTAATATTACAATGATGCATGGATACGGGTATAGGAAATTGTCGACAAAACACAAAAAAATAATTGCTTTTAACTAAGATTTAATAAAATAATTCAACTGATATTAAGTTGCACGAAGCGTTAGTTGGACATAATAGTTCCCTCGAATGTATAGCTACTAGTCGAAGTTTTAAGGTGTATACATTAGGAAAAAAAACTTTCCTTGGGGGTAGCAAAAGATTTAGTGATCAGTCTAGCAGTAGCTGCCGAGTAATGACTGTCAAAGTAATACACGTAAGTTACATTTTAGTAGAACATTAGCCAATAAAAAAATGACTTACACAATATAAAACTGATGTAAAGTTTAGTCTACTGTCGAGGTGAATAATATTTAATTAATAAATATAGTAAATAATTAAATAAAATAATTCAAAATTCGATCCATTTAAGGTATTACAAAGTAAAGAAAACTTATAGCATGAAAGGAAGTCGTGATTGCGCCACAATCCCACCTTTAGATAATGATCGATATGATAATCTTAACAAATAAAGCCAACTCTTTCCAAATCAATACTTGAATGATTCATTGATATACGTAAACATAACACTAATAGCTATTTTTAGAACTCATCATTATTATTTATAAACACATGACCGAACAAAAGGTATCACAAATTACAATTTCATATTTTTATTCAATATTTGTCATGTACGGATTTTGAACCTACATCAGAAAGATTTACAACAGTAGTTACGCTGAACTTTTTAAAAAGCAGAAGTCTGATTGAAATATTGATGTAGTCTACGTGATTTGCAAATACTGTTTGCATTATGATTTCAGGCTCAAGCGGACTTTGAGCGCAGCGCTCAAGTTTTTTCATGGAACAAGACGCTCTTATCATGTTTAGGTCTCTGGCCAGCAAAAGCCAGCGATTTTCGATTCACCATAAATTTTGGTTATTTCGTATATCACATGATCCTAGAATATTTGGATTTGTTTCTGTTCATCGATAATTTGGAGCACGTTATTATGAATTTAACCGAAAACATGGCTTTCTCACAGATTTTTATCAGAATGCTGATGCTGCGAGTTTACAATCGAGAACTCGGCGGAGTAATAACGGAGGCAATCAAAGATTTCGAGACGAAAGAGTATACAGAAGATGAAAAGAGTACCTTTAACGCTTATCATGACAAGTCAAGATTTTTAATGAAGCTTTTAATGAGTAACACGGCTTTGACTGCAACATCGTTCTATTTGAAACCAATACTTGGCCAATTGGGGACCAGTAAGTGTACTGTTCCAGGAATGATGACGATTATATGATGAGAACCGCACATGGTATATTTCGTTACCTTTAAAATATTCCCATATGAGTAATTTACGAGAATTTCATGTATCTGAAAAAATGGTTAGTTACACCAACTACGTAAAAGTAGTAAGCACAAAAGTAGCAAATGCAATACAAAAATTAGTAAATTCAATAAACCAATATTTTTACTGCTGGTAATTTTAAATGGTTAAACTAAATTCTTACTACTTTTTGTAGTTAAGGTAACTACTTTCTTCAGTAAAGAAACGAAACTTCTAACCCTTTAAGAACGCGCCGATGAACGAGACAAAAGCATTTTAATAAAATATTCTATATGATTTATTATGTATTTATGTAGCGTCGATGAAAACGAACTCGAGAACAAAATCGGTCGATCCGATATATTTTAAATTTAAAAATAATAACTAATACACGGTGGGCTTTAATTTGATTTAACCCAAAGGTTCTGGCACCTGGAGTTTTCCTTCTGGATTTGATTGTAGATGGTAAACACATGATTTTCCAGCAAAAATGAAATTAATCGCCGGGGCCGTTTTTGAAAAACATCGATTTTAAGTTGTAAAATCATGAAAATTCAATTTTACATTATAAATTTTCATTTTAGGAAAAATCTTCTTATGCAAAAGTTACACATATTTAAAAAAGGAATATTTTTATACTTAAGCTACCGTTTGTACAAACTATAATTTAAAAAAAAATCGAAAAATTCAAATTTTTACGCATACTTTACATACGTACGAATTCCCATTGCATGTAAATATTTTGACGTTGCTATGGTCTTGTTTATAAATAACCTCAAATGTTAATTTGTCTCTTGTAAAACGGGAAGTGAGAATGTCTAAAAGTAAAGCTTTTACGCACGATGTAAATCGGTTGAAAGTGTGCTTATTGTGCTTGGAGAAAAAGAAAGCTATGTATGCGATAAAAAATTGAAAAGTGATATGCGTGCATTTTTTCCAAACTATAAAGATAATGATGCTTAGCTATGTGTAGTTCGTGTAAGAGACGTTTGCATAAAGTAAAGAATGGAGAAAACATTAATTTAGAATTGCCAGATTTAGCACAGTGTATACTCCCAAAAGCTACAAGATCTAAACAGGATTCAAAATGTAGTTGTAAAGTTTGTGAAATCGGTCGAATTTCATTAATTTAATCAATGTATATAATGTATAAAATTCAATGTCATTAATAATAAAAATATTCAAAATATCAGTTGTTTTCGATTTTCTCCGCAATTATAGATTGTACAAAAAGTAGTTTAAATAACAAATATTCCTTTTTTAAATATCTGTAAATCTTGTGTAAAAAGATTTTTCCTAAAGTGAAAATTTATAATGTAAAATTGAATTTTCATGATTTTACAACTTAAAATCGATGTTTTTAAAAAACGGCCCCAGCGATTATTTTCATTTTTGCTGGAAAATTATGTGTTTACCATCTAGACTCAAATCCAGAAGGAAAATTCCAGGCCCCAGAACCTTTGGGTTAAATCGAGTTAAAGCCCACCGTGAATAGTATTAGTAATATCTTCGTAACCGCAAAAATAATTTGTTACATTTAATACACTTGAGCTACAATAAATTTCCCTACCAATCGTATTATATGTGCTATAAATGAATTGTTAAAAATACACCGCGAGTAAAATTGAATTATTATATTGTGCATTCTTAAAACCTCTTTCTTGATGTAAGCGGAATTCTCTTGTCCCGACGGGAAAATCCTCTTGTTCTATGCTCAAAAGGATTATTCCACTCGCAGTAAGTGGATTTCTACTTGCATCAATTGAATTCCGTTTGCAACAAGAGTACTAAAGTGTACTATTTTTACTCTCACGGAAATTATAATTCATTTTTGCCCGCCCCATTGTTTCATTAATCGAAATGATTCAAAGGCAAATAAAGTTCTACTAATGAGCAAAACTGCACTGAAAGAAATTATTTACTAATAGTTAATGTAAGCTAATTTCAAGGCTCTTAGATTAACTGTAATGTTATAACAGTAACTGTTAAGTCAAAAACGACAAGTAACTTTGAGATGAAAATACCAGCACTTTCCTGCATGTCAGCAATGTTATATTGTATATTAACTCCTACATTTTAACATTCAATGAACGTTAAATGTTACTAAAGCTTACGTTAAATTCTTTCCTTTAAACTGCGCATGTCAACAATGCATCGAAAAACTGCGCGTATGTTTATTTATCTCTGTTTCGGTGAAACTGTAAGTGTAATGATCCCAACATTAATATTTAAAATTCTTATATTAACTATTAACATATCAAATTTAACCGATTCTCAAATTACGTTAACTTCAGGATAAAGTAACTTACCTTAAGATCAAAATCTAAATTTTGTTAGCTTTACTATGAAGCTATTTCATTAACTGTAAAGCAACATTTCTCTTAGTGTGAATTATAATATATATATAATATAAGATATATAATTTTGTGTCAGGGCAAAAATGTTGTAACTTTTCGTCAGGGCAAAAATTACAGTACTCCTTCCCTTATTCTAATTTCCCTTATTCTAATGTCTTCCCTTATTCTAATTTTTTCTCTTCTCCTATTCTAATATTTCCCCTCACGCGTTCTCCCCACTGACGTGTGTTGACGTGTCGATTTTCTAAATACAAATAACGGCGCATGCGCAACACAAGAAAAAGAGACAAAAGTGAGACTACAAATCTAAGTAGTGGGGGAGAGGGGAAAATTAGAATAAGGGAAGAAGGCCGCCATCTTGCCTGACTGGACAAATTAGAATAAGGGAAGGACTACTGTACTTAGAAGTTTAAACCGTTTTTTCTTTGGAATTGAGTATAATTCGGTTTTCATCGCAGTATTCGAATAAGTCATTTTTCACACAGAAAAAAATTAGCTCAATTCTCCTATCAGCGTTTCAAATATAGTACAGAAATTTCTGGTTTTCAGAGCGGAAAAATGGACGAATAATGGTCGGTAAATAGAACATTACCGCAGGATTTCCTTCCTGGTAATATCCATTACTGTGCAGGTTTCCGTGTAATAATTTATATTACCGCACATTCTCATTGTATTGTTTTTGTTTTTTTATTATGTGTTTTCTTCTTTTCTGAAGTCACGTCCCTTTTGTATTGGTGTATCTACATTTCCGCAAAATCGTTTAATCATTTATTTGGATTTTCCTCTTGGATGTTCTACTTCTATAATTACAATATAAAATCATAGGAGTAGGTCTGGACTGTTACTAATAGGAAGTCGACTACAGACCACTCTCACTTTTTCCCCTGACGAATCGTCCGTCAATATTAGCAACGGAGTCAATGTAATTTTAATTGTAGATTGTTAAAATCGAGACTAACTAAAGTCATATGAAACTCGAAAATACACTCCACTGTTGTCAAAATATAATCGGACGCGTTAATCTTCAAATGAAATAATAATTTTGCTACCGATCTACAGTAGTCCTCCCCTTATTTTAACTGCATCTCTTATTTTAACTGTTTCCCCTCGTTAATTCCTCCACCATTCGTCATGCGCTTGTAGTATAGCAGTCCACATTCAAAAGAGTAAGGACTGCTGTTTGCGCTTGCGTTTACAGATGAAGAAGGACGCCGCTATATGTCTTCTCTCTGTTTATATTCTCTCATGCCGCCAGTCGTGGGGATGAGGCGAAGCGTTAAATTAAGGGAAGAAGTCACCATCTTCCTGGACTCGAATGGTTAAAATATGGGGAGGACCGCTGTATGACCAAATATTATCGATATAGTGATAGCGTTCCAGTCACACTACTATTAGATGGTAGCGCCATCTATAAGAAATGCGGTGAGGGCAGTATGACCTGTCGGTACTTCCTCATATATGCAGGATGTCCCATTTAAAAGTGCTTAAAAAGTAGACATGGCACAGAAAATGATTGACATAAAAGTTGTAAGAAGTGCTCTTAGCTATTCGAGGACGTGCTTAACTATGTCCTTGAACCTTCGATGTCATTTGACAATGAAATAAGTATTTCCAAATGAAATACTTTTGTAATTTCCCGGTTAGATGACTGCAGTACTTTCCTCCGCATGACATATATTAAATGAAGAGGAGTCAAATACTAATGACATACGATAATTATTATGCATGTGTCATTCCGGAAAACTGATGTTAAAAACAAGAATGCATCATTTAACTCATTAAAAAAAGGCAATTATTGAAAACTTTACAATATAAAATGGAAACTGGGAAGCGCTGAATTAACTAAATGAAACATTAGTTTATAAAAAATTGTTTCTAAATATATCCAATCAGCTCTTGGTTTTCTGACTGTTTTAAATTAGTAGAGCAATTAATAGTATACAAAAATTATTTCATTTTTTAGTTGATTTTTTTTTATTTTCTGTAAAGTGATACATACATACGTACATACGTATAAAGTGATATATACATACGTACATAATACTTGTCTACATGTATAATATGCAATGTGAGAATTTACACATTCGTTATGTAGACTACGTTTTTCAATTATTCCATTATGTGGTTTGAATTAAATGATTTTTCAACCTAATTTTTAAAATTACGAAGTTTTGAAGACATACGTGTATCTAATGCGATAATATAAAAGTGTAACGATAATTATGATTATAAGAAGTAATTTTCCGAGTTTGAGACATTACAAATAACAACATTTTTTAACTTACAGACAACAATATATTGTGATTTAAATAAACGTTCAAATAACATAATCAAGTTTGCTTTCTTAACGATAACGTCGGGGCCAAAATCTAAACACAAATTTAATAACTATTTACGTTTTTAGTCGTATGCAATTTTATTTCACATCATTTTAATAAGCAAGAAAAATTTACACAAACATATTTTATGATAGTTTTTGGTGGACCAGAAAACAACGTTACTTTCGTCTTTTTGCTACCATACCGATTTCACACGTTTTACGAACTAAAAGACATGTCGACGTACCTTTGGACTTACGGATCGCAAATGCCTTTCGTATATGTTAGCGGTGTGGGACAAAGCGCAGCTGATTGTATAATGATAACATTGGTTTATCATGTATCTGGACAGCCATCCGTGTTGGCTAAACGTATCGTAAAAATATCAGCTGATCCACAAAATTGCAGCAACGAACTTCGGGCATTAGTAAAAGATCACACGAGACTTTTGAGGTAATAAATGAAATGTTTCGTATGTAGTTACCTAGGTATTTTGTTAATTCAATTACTGTTTTAATGAAATGTGTTTTTTTTGTGTAAAAATAATTTTGTTTTTCAAAATAAACATGTTTTAGTTGAACACATTCAGCAGAGTATTTCTTCAAATTGTAAATTCCTTTTAAATAATGTCTGCTCAGGGCCTTCAAAGTCAAGATTTGTTTCAGTGATTATTTTTCGCGACTGGATTTCAGCCAATCAGAGCGCGATATTTAAAGGGTTCTATGGTCATTTATTTAAAATTATACTGGAAATTCCACGGCAGCTCCTGGAAATTGCATTCGAAAATTGCATGCTCGCTACTCGTTTGTTCCGAATAACCAGTTCAACATTTCGATAGGTTAAAAGTGTAAAATTTATCAATTGAGATTGATAAAAGATGAGTCGGTTTGGGAAGGAGAGTTTGGAAAGTATTGATAAAATGATCAAAAACAACAGGCCAGTCAACATTATCAAAAATAAACTTCTAAATTCATACATTCGTCTCTCCTCTCTGCTCAGCTGTAACCTCAAATACCGCACTCTGACTGAAATCCAGTCACAAAAAAATAATCCGCCGAATACTCCTCGACCTTCAAAATTGATCGCAATATTTCCCTCTAACTTTCCTGCGAACAAGTAAATATGTTAAGTTTTGCAGATCTTTAACCTGCAAAACTTGACATATTCACTTGTTTGCAACAAAGCTATCGAGAAATATTCCGATAATTTTGAAGGTCTCGGGATATTACAACTGATAATCTCTTTAATCGACCCCGTTACTTACAGTTCAATTATTTCTTCAAGTTCAAAGATAGAAAATAGTCATAGAAGGAACAAGTTTGGAAATGGACAAAGAACGTAACTTACATTTTTTTTTTATTTTGGGGAAAAAATATCAGATAACAGTTTTACGTTTTTCTCCTTACTATTCAATCTTTACCTGAAATTTAACCTTAAATGTCATTTCAAGGTCGAATTTACTTTTTTAAATAACTCGTACTTTTCACGGCAAAACATTTAATCGGTCTAATAAAGCACTCAAAATATTATTTACCGATTGTCCCTTGTCAGCCTATAAACCCACCGCGGCCTTTTATTCAGGGAAATCCATTAGAGTAGTCCTTCTCTTATTCTAATTTGTCCAGTCAGGCAAGATGGCGACCTTCTTCTCTTATTCTAATGTTCCTCTCCTCCACTACCATCTCTTTCTCTTTCATGAGGCATGCGCAGCTATGTGTACTTTGAAGGAAAGTGATAGGCCTGATGGGGAGAACGCGTGAGGGGAAATATTAGAATAGGATAAAGGAACAAATTGGAATAAGAGAAGAAATCGGAATATAGGAATTTAAAATAAGAGACGCATTATTGTGTATTGATAGTTTTTGGATCTTTAGTATATTCCAGTCGATTCAGAGCTTCCATGCAGAAATTAAACATACAGATTTCGATTTCACATTCCTTTCATGTTGCAGCATGGTTGCGATTATGATAAAGTGTGAGCCATCACGACACCCATGGCTCGGATGACTTTTTTGAGCCCAAATATTCATATTAGGTGGGATCTAACCATTCAGTTGTGATGCCTAAAACATCATTTCCCGTTATCTGATTGTCCAACATCATTCCGTGGATCAGATTGTGACTGAACTCAGTGATTCATTTATTTTAATTATTATTAAAATGTTCACAGTCCTCACAATATTTATAGAATAATTCTTGAATTAGATAATAATTTTTTTACATAAAAAAAAAAGAAATCTTAATTATCACACTTTTTCTGTTTTATATCAATCTTATGAAGCAGCCTACATTTAATAACTGTCAAACATCGACTAAATGATGAGGCTTGCTCAAAGTTGACAGTAGTCTACAGACGGCAGTAGGTCTATGTACTAATTTTCCATTCGATGTTACTGGACGGAGCCCAGATAGCGAAATAGAAAAGAATTCCGAATGATTTCGAAATGGGCTCTAAAAGAAGTCAGATGTCTCGCTTTTTCAGGGTTTTCTGAACACGAGTTCATGAAGATCTCATAATGACACCATGTTCAGAAAACTCTCAGAAAGTGGGACATCTGACTTCTTTAAGAGCATACTTCGAAATCATTCTGAACTCTTTTTTATTTTGCTGTCTGGGAAAATTCACAAAGCAGATTCATTCGTATATTTGTGCATTGTAATTCTTGAATACTGTTTATATAACCATACATATAAAAATATGCTGAATGGTTTGTAGACATACTTTTTAGTCAACAAAACTCAAATCCGTCAAGGAAATCAACAGAAGCAGTAAACTTTGGTTTAAAATAAGAAGTAACTCACATTCGTTTCAATATCTGCTCTCATACCATGTTACGTATTACGTTGCTGATAGGTAACATATGCGTAATTTTGTTGCCATCCGCAAGAATTGACCTAGTCTTTAACATAACCTGAACTGCCATTCGGAAATCGATTATTTTATATTAAAAACCGTCACATATTACATTTCAAAATACAAAGTCTTTTTGTACTAATATTATATTGGAAACGTGAATAATTATCGATATCACAGGTCTGCGCGGATTATTGTGTGCTGAACACGAATCTGAAGTCGAAAAATGCCTATCACGTCATGATTTAGAGAAAAGTAGGGATAAAGACACCAAAAAACGCGTTTTTGGGTGTTTTTACCCCTTATTTTCTCTGAAACCTGACGTGCTATAGGCTTGAATTTGTACTTAAATTAAAGCTTGGTTCTTCCCCTACAAAAATCATAAGATAGTTTTAAAAAAAATGTCATAGTTTTGAAAAAAAAATGGTTTTAACCTTGCTATTTCTAATGATTATGATGAAAATGCAAATAAAATCGAATAACCGCTGGTATTACTAATGGCGAACAAAAAAAAACCATGAAGTGGTGATTTTAAGATCCTAAGTATATTTTTTTATTTTGCGGCCGCCATTTTGGATTCGCTATTTTAAATTTTGTCAAACTAACATTGGATTCGTCATCAGCGATTCAAAAAAACCCCGAGTACTGATTTTCATGAGGTTAATTTAAACTTTTTATTTTTACGTCCGCCATCTTGGATCCGCCATTTTGAATTTTATAAAAGCGACAATGGATTCTTAAACACCAACCCCGAAAACAGTCAAGTAGTGGTTTGTATGAGCTCTGCTCAATGTAGTTAGATAATTTGCATTTTCATCATAGTCACTAGGAATAGCAAGGTTAAAACCATTTTTTTTTCAAAACTATGAAATTTTTTTTAAAACTATCGTATATGATTTTTGTAGGGGAAGAATCAAGCTTTAATTTGAGCACAAATTCAGATCTGTTGCACGTCAGGCTTCTGAGAAAATTAGGGGTAAAGACACCCAAAAACACGTTTTTTGGTGTTTTTGTCCCCACTTTTCTCAAAATCATGACGTGATAGACATTTTGCATCTTCAGATTCGTGTTCAGCGTACAAAAATACGTCGGAAATCACTCTGATATAAAAAACAAAAAAAAAAAAGTGAATTTTGCAGACCTGTGTATTTATAAAACAGATACGTAAAAGAAATTAAATAAATCTTCTATTTTCCCACTTTGTACAGGACATATAAAATAATAGGTTTCGAATTGGTTCTAATCTCCGCGTTCATAACATGATATATAGTTTTGTAAGTAATATGTAACTAATACGCAACTGAAACATTAATATTGTCTCATATCTGGAGGTTAACCCAATTTCAAATGGTGATGTATGGGTACAAACCCCAAGATATTAGGTGGCTGCTCTAGTAGCTTACGGTCGAAACGAATTTCAGAATAAAAAATTAACTGAATTAATTGGAATCTTGCTTTTTACGAGTTTTTGGAGCCGGCAACCATGAATCTGGTGTCAGATTTAAAACATTTGAAATGGCGGTTGAAAAGAGTACGATTTTTTTTTAAATTGATCTTATTTATTCAGATTTATCTACTTTCCATTAAAAGTACCCAGAGCCAACACCGTGTACGTAGAAAGTAAACTCTGCTCCATTCTTCATTTTACTTTATTTTTGCGTACTTTCTAACTTTACATGGTATAAAATTGGTTTCCTCGTAAGTAGAAAAGACTTCTTCCCATAATATTTCTTCTTTATGATACTCTTCGTAGATGACGTATATAAGACAGTTAAAACATTGGTACATTGTTCTGAAACGCATTTTTTATATAGAACACAAATAAAAATGCTGAAGATCAAAGAATGCTTTGAGAAAGGTAACATTTTATTATAAATCTGACTATCATTCAAAATTATGACAATGATATGTATTCGTTTTCAACAATGCACAAGCACCACTAAGTGATAAATCTATGGAATAAAAAAATAACTTGCCGTTACACTGCCGATTTTTGGACAGTTTTTAATTATGTAATCAGTACCATCCATGCTCCTACAACACTGAACACGACGAGTGTTTTTTATTATATTTAGTCAGAAAATGCTGCATTTATAGATTGCAATCTGTGTTCATCGATGCCAAAATCCCAGCATAACTTAAATGTTTTCTTTTTAACCTTTTATACTTTACGATTATGTTGGCTCCATCAGTAACATTCACAGAAAAGACGTTTTAATATGCAGAGAATCATGAAAATAAGTATGAGCAAGCTTTTTCCATAACCCAGAAACGGTTAGCTCTGACCCTATTATGTTATCAAATTATCAACCATGAAAGGGATGGTATCTAAAAACAAGTCCATGTTGACTACATTTTTTTTTAAATACCATAAAATGATCACTTGGGCGTTAACGAATAAATGTCCAAACATTTAGTGAAACATTTTTACACCTTCAAAATACCTGATGTACAATTAACATCGGCGTCTATTACAGAATGGGAATGACGATAGAAAAAGCATTTAGCATCACGCTCTTGGGTCACCTTTTAGGAGCTACATCACTAGTCTGCATTCTCGGTTATCAGATACTAGTAGTAAGTAGCCTCTACCAATATTTTTACTTAAAAATATACAAAATGCTGATGAAATATGAAAACCTTAAAATACAATCTATGAAACACGTAATTTTGAAAGCAACATTAACAGAACCTCGCTATGGGTGAACATGCTGTTCTGATATCCTTCTTCGCCTTCATATTTTTGGTACTTTTGGTGTTGTATGCTCATTGTACGGTCAGCGAGAGCCTAATAACAGAGGTAATGTATAAGTTAGCATACCTATAACATAATTTAACATTGTAGCATTTACAATATACAATAACATTGATAGATTTATATTACATATTTTTTATATATTACATCATCCAATAATTAAACAGATCTAAGCTGTGACTTATTTGTATTCTTATATACATGAAGAGAAAGTTTTAAATTTTGTATCATGGTTTAGTAACATGGTGATTATGTTTTAAGGAGTGACTAAAAGTTTCGAAACCATATTGTTGGAGAATGATTCCTTGTTGTTTGATGTTAAAAAAATTAAATACTGTTCATAATATTTATAAAACTATATTAAAATCAATTGAAAAATATAATATTCCAGAGTACTAAAGTATGCGAAGCCTTCTACAAATGCGATTGGTACAATATGTCAAAAGAGAATGCAACAATCGTCTTGATTTCCATGGCAAGATCTCAAAAGCCTCTTAATTTAACAGCCGGAAAATTTACTACAGTTGGCCTAAGGACTATAACCGACGTGAGTTTTTATTTAAAATTGTCGAAAAATGATAACTGAAAATGTTATTCGTATATAAGAACATTTTCGAAACTTGATTATACAAGTAATATTAATTCATGTTTTATATCGTACAAAATGCGTTGTTGCTTGCGTTATTAATAGGTATTAAGAACTTCAATGGGATATCTATCAGTTCTAAGATCACTCATGTAAGACGATAATCACGAAATTATGAAATGGACATCGCCATGATTTGGTACGATTCACGATGACTTCCTGATGATGTTAATAGTACGTAATTTTTAGATAGTCAATAAGAAAAAGCATCACGTTCAAGAAATTGTGTGGATGCTTATGTACAACATTCAATTTAAAAATTACCAGGCTGTGTATTAGAGATTTACGTTAGAAATTATTAAAATATAAATGTATTATAAATATGTTTACGTGCGTTTTCATTAGTTATTGGTTGTCATCCGACATTATAAGATTACAATCGAATCAGGTGTCCTGGAAAAGGAAATATATTATAGAAATAGTCTTATTTTATAATGCTACTGTTAAATTGGTATGATGATGTCAAGTACATAAAATTATATCACACTTATATTAGGTATCCTCAGTACTTTCATATCAATCGAATAAATGTAATCTTGAATGTTTACCATAAATCACGCAGCTGAAGAGACAGCTACATAATACCCGAACTCCAAGTTGCATCATTTCTAGATTTCTGACGACACATTTCTTATAGACATCAGTAAGAATTAGTCCTTATCTAGAAATAAATAACGTTGATTAGGAAATAGAGATTTCCTATAGTTAAATTTTCCACTCAAAATGCTTACACAAATACGATCGATTTTTCATCACATTATAAAAGAGTTTATTTAAAATGAACTGAATTTGTATATGCCGACAACATTCGAATATTTGCCTTTCTGGAAGATAAATGCGTAACTGTCATCTTCTAAAAAACTAAAGAAAACTGTTTGTGAAAAATGTAGACCGAATCCATCTCGATTCAGGCAGGCGAACTGGGTCTATGTTGTCAAACTAATCACCATTGAAATATTACGTTCTTCAAGGAAAATAAGGCGACACGTATTTTACCGATTTGCGAAAAATCTATTATTTTAAAAGTTACGAGTATTTAAATTTGCTCCGTTCCAACCGTAGAATGTCAAAAAATGAATGAAAAAAATGTTTAAATGCACGTCTTTCCTTACCTATTGCAAATATTCTACTTTTTCTTTTTGATGCCGGGCAAGTAATCGACATTCTTCGAAACTGCCCTAATAGATTTTAAAAATTTGAAAAATTAACAAAATGACGGCCATTTTTCGGTAAAACGTAATATTTGATTTATTAAAAAACCCCACTTTTTTTTTCTCTTGATTGATCCCCAGGTATCAAATTTCAAGCCAATTTGTAAATTTTTTTGAAAAGTCGACCGCCATATTGGACCCGCCATTTTGAATTTCCGAAAACTGCTATGAAATTCGTAATCGACGACCCCAAAAATCCACTATAACAAATTTCAAGCAGTCTTGTGATTTTTTTGGAAACGTCGTCCGCCATATTGGATCTGCCATTTTGAATTTCCGAAAACGGATACCAGAATCGTAATCAGCGACCCCAAAACCCCCATGTAACACGTTTTGGAGTGTTTTCACTGTCGTAAAATGCGTATTCTTCTAAGGTTTAAGTATTTGTAACAGAGAAAAGATTCCCCCGGCTGTGGCAAAAACATTATATGGAATATATTCTACATATAGCTACGTATTTGATAAAAATTTATTTAATAAATCAAATATTACTTTTTACCGAAAAATGGCCGTCATTTTGTTAATTTTTCAATTTTTTAAAATCTGTTAGGGCAGTTTCGAAGAATATCGAATACTTGGCCGGCATCAAAAAGAAAAAGTAGAATATTTGTAATAGTTAAGGAAAGACGTGCATTTAAACATTTTTTTCGTTCATTTTTTGACATTCTGCGGTTGGAACGGAGCAAATTTACATACTCGTAACTTTTAAAATAATAGATTTTTCGCAAATCGGTAAGATACGTGTCACCTTATTTTCCTTGAAGAATATAATATTTCAATGGTGATTAGTTTGATGACACAGACCCAGTCCGCCCGCCAGAATCGAGATGGATTCGGATACAATGTGCAATCATACACTCATTTTGCCCTCGAATTTCCACAAAAATAATCTCACATCCTTCATTAACAGGCATTTTTTGCATAATTCAATCGAATTACTTTGCATAAAAATGGTTTGGTACGATTCACGATGACTTCCTGATGATGTTAATAGTATGTCATTTTTAGATAATAAGAAAAAGCATCACGTTTAAGAAATTACATTTCTTGAAAGTGCTTTCAAATACTTTGACGTGCAAATTTTGGTAACCAACTAAAGAACGTACGTCAAAAGGTACGTACAACAATTATTGAAGGTGCATTATTTGGTTAGTCTGAAAAACAACCACTTAAGGGGTTTTAAAGTAGTCTTCCAATAAGTGAAGACAAGTCTCTGCTTCTACTTGAAAATATTCAGTCATAATCATATTTCAATCTTATCACCTTTATTTCAACCTTTAAAAAAGACATGAGAATCTGTGCAGAATATGTAAAGCTTTACCGTTTAATTATGGTATTTGTAATTTCATTTTAAATTAATTTTTTTAATTGAATTTTAATTTAAACCGACGTTTATTGAACTACTAGATCCTTCTGCAATAACAACGATTGTATGGATAATAAAAAAATTGTTAATAGCCCAGTCTCTTTGTTATATTCAATATAATAACATTACATAAAACATATACTTAAATTTAATTCGTTCTAAAATAAGAATAACTTATCAAGACACTATGACTAATTCACATTCGCGTGAGGTTTAGAACGAAAATCATCAAAAGATTTTCTTTATTACTAAAGATGTATCGTAAAAGGCAATTAACGCCATTCAATACGGATGCTTTATACTTTGCTACTTGTGCTCGTCTGTAAGATTTACAGTATTATCTACTTCTGTTAAGGAGTTAATACTTTGCAAATATTGATCTTCATTCATTGACACGTTCGTCTCCTTACATAGATTTCAAGTCGTCCATCATCACGTCATTTTCCTGCATATCTTAATATTTTGTAGATGAAATAAAGTTATAACTGTTCATTTTTTTACAATTATTTTCCCGACTTTATTGCAAATATACTTGTATCTATTAACAATAAAGAAAATATGTCAGTAAATAAAACACGATGTAAGTAATTATTGTAAAATAATAAAAAAAAAAATTATTGTTACTACTCTAATCTGAGTATTAATATATTTTAATAAACGTCGGTATCCATTTTTATAGAAATAAAACTCACATTTAAACACTAAAAAAAGGATTTAGCTAAAGCAGTTACAAATAACCATCACAGTTTAAGTTAGTTTTTGAGAGATAAGTTTAGTCATTTAAATAATAATAGATATCATAAATAAATGAAATCAATTTCATTTTTTCCTGAAACCAGATTAGTTTAACCTATTTTGGTTCGCCTAACTAAACATTTAGTTACGAGAACTATATCAGTTATAGTCAACCAATGGTTATTTTAATCAAACAGTTCAGTTATAATAACCAAAGATTTCGGTGTCGTTAATCAATTATTTCGGTGTTATGAAAACGGAACGGTTTCGATAACTGAACATTTTGAAAACTGTTCGGTTGGGATAGCATACGCATTAACGCATTTCGGATGCTCTTTATGGGTACAAATTAGTGTATCGTTTTGTGCAAACTCTTGGTAATTCAATAATACACAATCCTAAACAAATATATACAACTTGACGATCTAGCATTCAATTGCCACTCATAATAGTGCGCATTTCTTCGGACTACGTGGATAATTTACTCACAGTAAACCAAACTGATTCGCTTCATTTTGAACAGCAATTGACTCTAATTTATGAAAGTATAATGTACATTGCATCTCACTAAACTTATATGCATACCCCTAATGTACTCTGGTAGAAAAGGCGCTTACATTCTAGTCAGTTTTGAGCTAATAAACGTACCCAGGTGGAAATTGACTACCGGCGCAGTACCGCGCCAGTACTGGCTACACATTTACTGTACTGGCGTGACACTGGCGTTATACCGGCAAAGCACCGGCATAATACTGATATTGTACTGGAAGGTAACACCGGCTGGGCACTGACTTCCAGTACTGCGACTGTACTGGCACAGTACCATATATTTACTGGCATGGTACTGGTATTTCACGCTACCCTGGAGTCCCAATATCGATGTAAAGAAATAACTGGCCCTCCTGCATTATTTCACTATTTGCTACTCGAGTTCTTATGACATAGTCGTAGTGAAGATGAAAATTCTATTATATAAGATTGCGGAAAATGTATATGTAATGCGTGAGGGAGAAAGAAAAAGATATTACTTAATACAGGATGAAAATTAAATTATATTTATGTAACTGTAATATTTTTCAATTACATTTCAAGTACAATAAAACGTATAAAATGTGTACTTTTACAAAACTAAAATTTCAATCTAAAAATAAAAAGCTTCATTCTTTGATGAAAATGAAGAATGAATTAAATAAAATTAATAGAAATAGAATACACATACACACATGCGCGCACACAGTTATAAATAAACTATATATACTGAATCAGTACAGTCCCAGTACATTGCCGGTATTGTGCCGATCGTCGCGAAAACTTCAAAATCGGTATAAAGGACTGGAAACCAGTACTGCCCAGGTATTCAGCCAGTACTGAACCAGTACTATGCCAGCTGCTGGCGCGGTACTAGCCACCAGTACTGGTGTTGTACATGATTTATTACCGCCGCGGTACCGTGCCATTCGTCAGGTCCGGCAAATTACAGACTTTTTCACCTAGGTACTAGGCATGACTATCAACTTAGCCAGTTACTCGTTGGAAATGTAACAATTTTATAGATATATTTTAGAAAGATTTTTGTAGATAAATTTTGGACAGTTTCTGTCCAGTTTCTAGGTAGATATGATTCGGAATATTTAAAACACACAACCTCATCAGTTTTTGTCCAATTTTAAGGCCACATGTTTGCTAGTATCAGGATAATTATAATCTAGCTTTTTTAATTATAACCTAGAAATTTGTTTGATCCATTTTTTGTACAGTTTTTATCTATTTTCTATGTAGTTTTTAATGCATTTTAGGACTATTGTTCTTTTAAGCACTTTTATAATTCCATACTAGTATCTTCTATTCGTCATAATTATTATCGGTACTACTTACCTATGTAATTGTTGGCAATCAATAAATACTATATTACGGTTGTCCATGGTATTCATCGTAGTATAAATAAGATGAGTAAGATGAACATACAAATTTAATGAACCTACCAAATTCGTTTAGAAGATGTCCCAGCTTTTATATGCATAACATTTTCTTACATTTGTTATGTAATTACGTATCGTACCTCCAAGGAATATACATCATATTCTTAAGTCACCTAGAAATTGGAATAATACATGTAGGACCTAATTTTAACAGAGATTATAAACATAATTGGCGTGGTGCCTCGCTCGCTTCGCACGCTCAGAAACTTCGACCCAGTAGAGAGTCGGCTATTCCTTAAGACTCGTTTGTTTACTAACAGCTTTCAATTATATTATAAAATTATATTGATATTTGGGGGTCCAATCATATTTAGGTCCATGTGGTTTCGATAGATATGTTACAACAATATAGTGTTTCTTATATGTATGAAAATTGAAAATGAGCATTTTCAAAACTTCGACCCCGACAACAGGCCAGCCGAAGTATTAATAAATAAAAGTTGCAAAACACTTACTACAAGCACTTGTATTGTAATAGACTATTCGATGCATATTACATGTTTACAGTGTTTTACTAATTACTGTCTGCATCATTATAATCTTATATATACAATATATTTACATCTAATTCGTCAAAGATATCTTGAAAGGGTCGAAAAGATCTCTGACGGATATCTTTTAGATACTATAAGACATCTTTTAGATATATCGAAATAATTCTTTTCGAATCAAAGGCGTAAAAGAACTTCTGCGCCCGCAGGTGATCACCGAGCCCGAGGAGCTGGCGAAGACTACCCCTGGGGGGTAGGGGGTCGAAACGTCGAAATTTGACGAAAAACTATAGGGTAATTTTTTTGCCGAGGTGACCAAATTCAATACTTTTTCAGACAATAGTCATAAACATTTTACACCAGTTTTTATGCCATTATCGTTCACTTTAGGAAGAAAATGCATACAACCTGTTTTGTAGAGAATTTCATGCTCTATCTTTTTTGTTTGAAACACGCTTTAATAAAATTTGTATTTTTCAAAATAAATGCAAAAAACTACAAAGAAACTTAATTGGAGCTAATTTTTTTTAGTAATGGACGGGTGGATCTGCGCCAAAATCTAATCAGATCTAAGTTATTCCAAGACGCGTATTTTAAAAAAAAATGTATGTCACTACGCTTATCAGAGACAAAAACGGGACGTACGTACAAGATCACGGACACAAATTTTTTTATTATTCATTTGGGCTCCTTAAGGTCTGAAAAGTCAACATTTGTTGACAAACTATAGGGTAATTTTTATGCCCGAAGTGACCAAATTCAATACTTCGCCCAGATTTGGTCTGGGTCGAAGTAATAAGCTATTGAGACAGATTTGGATGGTTCGTTATTAATATTTATGTGTTCATATTACTCACCTTATTGATTATCGATTTTTTGGTTATGATATTTTTTAACTTGTTTTTTGTTTGTAGCACTACAAACACCGGCAGGAATATGAAATGACAGGTTTTCATGTCACTCAAATCTAATTAAAGTTAAAATTAAAATTAAACATCAGAATTAAAAACACAAGCATGTCACTGTTTTTATATTTCATCACATTTTTATATGTACAACCTCGATCAGAATTGTATTGCATGAATTTTACAACACAGGTTTGAAGTATTATTTATAACAATAAAAAAAAACCGAACCCAGTTTTTCTAGTTTCTAGTTTCGATTTACAGCCAACGGCCGACATTGTTGATAAGGGAGATCATTTTATTGTACACTAATTAAACAAGATATTTGCATAATTAACTCTTCTGAGCAGTTACTAGGCAGGCCTTTTAAAACTTTACTGAATTTCTACAAGGACGTCTAAAGTAGAAACAAGATTTATTTAAAACCTTAACTATCCTATTGCATAACATTTTATTTGTTATTTAGACATTTATTAATACACAGACAATAAATAACACATGACATTATGTGATTAATTTACGACTACGTTGTAATCTCAATATTGACACTGGATCTTAAAATTATATTATATTGCATTATGTTCCTAAATGATATACAGATTACAGAATCGGAAGCTTAATCGAAAATCAATTTATATTTTTATAACAATCAGATATGACGACAAAGTATAAGGTGGATCGTGTTCTCAATTGATTATTCAATGTTTCTTTGCGAAGGTCTGATACAAAATTGAAAGTGGGTTATTGTACCCAATTACTTGTATTTAGTGACTGTAGCAGTGTGAAAGATAAAACAACAGTTCTAACGAAAGTTACGGTCCCATTACAATGAAATGTGAAACACGTGTCAATACGGATTATCAGCAGAACATTCTTTTCTCCTAAAATATAATGAAGTACAAAACGAAATATAATACTATAAAATATAATTTCTAAACAAAAATTATATTTAACATCTTGACTGATATATATGATTCAATATGTTATAGTAAAATACCAAAGTAGTTTAAAAATGCAATTTGATTCCCCAATTAAATGACACCTTTGAGAAACTCGTTAATAATTTTACTTAACAATTCTTATTCGGTATCATTCTTTAATATATAATTTGAAGAGTTTTAAAAATAATAAAAAAAAGGGAAACGAAGTGCGTATCTTAAGTTGCCTTCTGAAGGATTAAAAAATATTTCCATTGCTCCATATTTTTTCTAAAAAAAAAAACGCGTTGAAAACACTGTAAATAAATGATTAAAAGAATAATAAAAGAGGGGATTATTATATGAAAACAAGTAAATAATATTTTTATACAACTCTCTCTACACCACAAATTTGGAAGGAAATCCCAAAAACACTCATGCAACGAACTTCATCTTCAAATCAATGTAAATCGCAAATTTTGAAAAAATGTGAAATTTTAAACATAGCATGTTTCAAATTTATTCGATGTACTCACCTCCATGAACACTGAGGGACTGTCAACGACGACAAAACACTAAGGAATGAATTATTGATTCCCGTAATTATTACAACTTCGCATTCACAATGTATGTTTGAATACAATCGCAATTTCACTTTTTTCAACTTTGTTGTTTAAACTTAGTATCGCATGGCTTTCCTAGTAGCCAAACAGATCGTTGACATTCATTTATGCATATTCAATTATTAAGTTTAAGAAACAATACACGACAAATTATGGCTACGTTTCTTCTTTGTCGCGTGTTATTGAACTTACTCGTAAGCTATGAGTAAGTAGTGACGCATATAAAAAATAGTTGATTTTGTGTTCACAATGTTAAGAGTTTTAAAATATTTAAATTAACAATCGAGTTTTGATACAACGAAAAAAGAAGTTAAGCTCGACATATATTAATGATGTTTTCCGTGCAATTGGACATATAAATACATCTTTAAGAGACTCCAGTTGTTGTAGGTAACATACAGAAACCAGAATACTACTACAATGTGTCCAAATTCATCAGATGAAGATTTAACAATTGCTGTTTGAAGTCTACATCGCAAAAATGATTCTCGATGTTGTACAAGTACATTAATTTGATTTTTAATAGCCTGTAGCAAATTATTTCATTTCTTTCCTTGTGTACATCTTGTCCGACTATTTCTATCATGCATGAAAACTCTATGGAACACATCCAATATTTCATAAATTCATCAAAACAATTGTTTGATATTATTCTGTGTCAACATCATAGTAATTTCATTTTAGCCAGTTATTGTGTGACATAACCTAAGTATAATTTTCTTTTAAGGCACAAGAAAAACTGGACCACTGCGTAACTTTGTTCTCATGGGGCAGATATTTGTTATCAACTGTTGGTATTTGGCCAACACTGCCTAACCCTTTAGTTTTTGCAGTGCAATTGTGTATTTTTATATTTTTCTTAGGCCTCATCTACGCAGATTTTATAATACAAATGGACCTGGAACGTTTCATTATGGGTGTATCCGAACTTGCCGGCTTAATGCCGTTATTTTGCATACTTCTGCTTCTTCGATTTCATAGACACTCCTTGGCAACTGTAATAAATGAAATTATGGAGGATTTCAATGTGAAGAAATATAAGACCTTGCAGGAGATGAATGTTTTCATAAGTTTTCACCAGAAAGCAAGATCCTTCTTAACCTTTGTGATTATTAACAATTACATTGCTTGGATTATTTACTTCTTCAAACCGTTATTACATCAAATAACTGAAGGTTAAATAAAACTCTAAGCATTTTCTATTACCTTTTCCTATTTATTATCAAAAATATTGATCTTGCTTACTATAATATAAAATAACTTTTAGTAAAGTTACTTTCATTCTATTTTTGTCAAATTTATACGTTTATTTAAAAACGTAGTCTCGTGCAAAAAATTATCCGTTGGTTTTACGTTAAGTTGTGCTTAAGGTGAATAAGTTACAAGTAACGGAAGATTTTGTATTTCGTAAAAATAGTTGTAAATTCTACTATTTCTTCATGCTCTCTAAATTAATTAGTGAAAACCTAGCAACTCTCGTGAAAGAGTGAATATTCAACTCTTTAAGAGGGAAATTTCATTCTAAGAAGAAAATTCACTCGTTCCCTCCGAGTCGTGGAGTTGTTAACTCTGGACAAAAGAGTGAATTTCCACGCTTAAAGAGTTGAATATTCACTCTTTCACGAGAGTTCCTGGGTTTTCACTAACCAAAGAGTGAGGTCTCACTCCAAGAAATTTGGAGAGTGACGCCTACTAGTGGCAAAATTAGGAACTTCGTATCAATAACAGTAATCAAGACTGGTTTTGGATTCATCTCACATTCTACGTGCTCTTCCACATTTAAAGAAAATACAATTTCATATATTATTGTTTATGCTTTAATAATTTTTCCAGTATTTCATTTTACCTTTAAATTATTTTCTAAATAAACGAAATCGAATTTTAAAAATGTAACATTTTGTATCAAAATATACGTGACGGCGTTGTTATTAATATGAACTTTCCCAGTCTGACACCTCGAGGCCGAGCGCTGGCGTTGACACTCGTATCCCCTCCAATGTCACGCAGTAAGCGAATAATTTCGTAAATATTTTTTCACCAACATCTCACCAACGAGTGTTCTCCAACCCAAAGAAAAATGAATATATGGAATAAAAAGTAGTCCATAATTTTAGTATTAATATGTCGTATACCACATTTTGAAAATAAAAACTTTCAGATAGCAAAATATATTTTTTAGACGTTTTTCATCTGCTAAACACCGAACACAACCGATTCTTTGAGCACCAAGGGGTTGTGTATGTTCTAAATCAATTTTCATACTATGAATTATACCACTGATATTTCTATATGCTATTGAAGTGCGCGAAATGCTCAACAGATGCGATACGATAGCAAATTCGCGCAAGTAGTAGACTCTGGATTAATATACAGAGGAACTGATTACAGAAATTGCATATATATTGCGTTATATATAATGATGAGATTGGAATAGTAAAAAGTTTGTAAAAGACTAAAATTTAGAATGAAACTCATATCGAGAGTTATGTTTAATGAATCATTTTTTATATTAAAATGTACTAGTCGCCGGTAACATCTAAAATCCATTGATTGTTTCTTATATATAAACTTAATCGCACATTTCTTTACACATGCATGAGTTATACGACGATTCGGCTAATGTAAATTCCCATCATAACATAAACAGATTTGAATATTTGAAACTGAGTTTTGATTAGCGATTCTACACTATGAATTTTGCAGGAACTAAAACAATATGCAATAGATTAACTACATGTTTTACCACTAGCATAGGGGTAGGAAATGTCGAACTTGTAAATCCAACGGATAATCTCATTTGTGAAATCTAATTAATTTCAATTGAAACGTTTTAATTATAAAGTGTTTTTTAGATGCTGAAACACGAAGAAGCGATTCTACGTTGTATCAATTACCATTTGGTATCTTCCAGTTTTATGAAATAAACGATACCTTGACATATGGACTGACGTTCGCATATTTAATGCCATTTTGTGTAGCAGCCACGTGCCTACAAAGTGGATCGTCGGCACTTATCATTACATTGGTTTATCATCTCTCTGGTCAACTGTCGGTTTTAAAATTACGAATCCAAAATTTGTCACCTTCAAGTAGCAAGTGCATTTATAGTCTTGTTAAAGATCACATTCGCCTCTTGTGGTAAGTATAAATTAACTTACTCCCTATATTTTAATGCAAGTCAAAATGTAAACCAGTTTTAAGGTTTTAATACAATTAATAACAGTAGACAATTGAAGCCTTGTCAGGAATTTTGGTCCTATATGGCTAAATTCACACTTTTAGAACGCTTGGAGCATACTTAAGCGCCTATCTTTGCCAGACTTAAAATTCCTTGTTCGGTTACCTTCAAATTTGCTTCCTTTTCTTGAATTTAACATCAATTTTGATTGACTAACTCTTCAAGTCAATATTTTCAAACTTCATTGCGCTCATAACTTTCTTTGTCACTAGTTTAAAAATTCCCACTTGTAAACTGTGTAACTAGAACTGACGTGTTATTATTGATAAAAAGCACGTTCTCTCTGATTATATCCCATACCAAGAAACCCCGTGTAATATTATATCATATCACTATGCGATTGCACACCCGCAGTTAGTCGTGCCTTATGCTTTTGTCTAGAGACTGTTATGTCTACACTTTTATTTGTCTGGTTTCTTAGCTATGGTGGCTATACTTGATTTCATTTGCCTTTCTTCTTTTTTTTCAATCCCAAGATTGAATCTACAGTTTAAATAGGGCTTGTAACCTCATCTGATCTTTTAATTGCTAGGAAGGAACGTTTCCTAGGATGACCTTAGTTTTGTAATTTGGTTTGTACTTAGGTTCATGTATACTACCTTACAAATGCACTGGTCATTATTGGTATTAATTTACTGCACATCCTATCTTCTTTCAATCGCAATTGAGACAGATTGAACTTGAAGTTCCTATATCTCGTTAGGAGTTAAGCTTTGTAGTGGTTTGCTTTGATTTCTCTCTTATTCTACGAAATATTTCGTGATATCTCTTGCTTTTATTTTTGCATTCTCATTGAACTGTATTTTTCTATAGGTACCAGTTACTTTGCATCGATAGCATGTAACCCATCAACACAATCATTGCTTCGGCAATGAATCCAAGTCTTAAATCTTTGATGCAGTGCCAGACGATTTAATAGAATCCTTGTTTATTCTAATATGCTTTCGCATTTTATGTTGTATCTATTCCAACACTTACAGTTATTCCTGGGTTTTCAAAGGACTGGGTTTTACAGACAACTTACTAGTATCATTTTGCATTACATAGGGGAGAGTCACTAGTTGTGAGACGGGTTCTGTTTTTTAGCTGCAACTTTTTAATGGGTAAACAAATTTTAAAAATACAAAGATCATTTGAAAGGTAATTAAAATACGCAAATTTTTGGGAATATGGAATACTTTTGACCCTCCGAAAAAATGTTATGATCAATTTTGTAAAGACGTATTTTTATTAAAAAAAATTGACACTAGTTGTTAGACAGTAAACAAGATTTATTAAAATTTGAAAAATATGTAACATAACTACCATTAATATAAATAAAACATTATTTTAATTTATTTTAAAGGTTTTCTGTCTTCTTCATCCACATGGCTGTCGCATTGTATACATTTTTAAATTGCTTTTGTAGATATATCTAAAATTACGAGAAAACGAGCCAGTAAAACAATAAAATATCGTTATTTTCAACAATTCGAAGTAATAAAGACACAATAAATACTTAATGAATTTCATTGCGAAGCAACAACGAGAAACATTTTTTCTTAACCGCTAACATTTAAACTATATTAAGTATTTACTAGGCGTGACGGTTCGTCGATATGAAAGTAAATAAACAAATACGTGTATGTATCTCGAGCTTGATCATAAGCTTCTGTATACACTATAGTATAATAAAATAATAAAACATTACGAAATTTTGAATTTTATCGCCTCTGAATTGGTTAAACACGTGCAACTAGTGACACGCAGTGTCTCATAACTAAAATTTGACGATATTTTTAAGTAACAAATTTATTTGCAAATTAACAAAATGCAATGTGGCATCGTGAAATATGAACGAAACAATAATAGAAAATGGACTGTACTTACCTTTTTCAATTAATTTAATTTGTAAATTATTAATATGGCACAGATCAATAATTAGATTTCTTAAATGATTTTTGTATACTATGTTGAGAACTAATATAAGAAATATGATTAACAGATTCGGTGTTTTTGCAATAACTAACTTGCATTAAAAGAAAAGATTACACGTTAACAGTTCGAATTGTTTACGTTTGGTGTTGAGAATAATTGCTATCTCACAACTAGTGACTCTCCCCTACTATTGTATACCCTCAAAGTCTAGTGCCACTCAAATTTTTTATTGTAGCTGTTGTGAATTGCGTTTTATCAGAAATACTAGGTAATTCCAAACTATTACTTTTGCAGTAGCTTTACAATCTTTATCATTGAAAGCCTTCGGGTTACTGACAAATACCAGGTTCCAGAAGGTCAGTTCAAGGACTGATCTCTGAAGAAAGCCCTTGTTGATTTTTTAGAGATTGTGTGGTCATCCGTCAGCATTGTTATCCTTCTGTTTTTTAAATATTCTGTAATCAGCAAGTAGAGACTTCTCAGAAATTATATATCATATATTCTTTCGCTTTATCAATCGACCAGACACCAGAGGTACGTACGTTTCCTCTTTGTCATTGGTGCTTGTTTTCACAAGCTTTTAAAGCGCAATTCTGATATTTGTTTACTTCAACCCTTTAACGCTCAAATGGCCAAAGTTTTGACGTCAACTTCATTCCCGTGCCTTTTAATTATAACCCGCGGGGAAAAAATATTGGGATACATATTCTGGTGTGAAAAAGTCTCATCTTTCGAATGGCATAGCTAAATTTATTAATAAATAACAGAAAATTGTTTCTTTTTAACAATAAACAAATAAAAACGCTGATTTTCGATTTGTTGTTTTTTTAAAGGAATTTTTTCAACAACGTTGTTGGTACTTAAGAACATTCTAACCCATCAGGAAGCGGGACCCGAATGTTGTACTTCCAAAATATATTTTTAGATACTTTGATTTTTATTATTAAACGATTCAAAATGGCGTCGGAATGCCCGCAATTATTGAAAAATCACAGTAATGTGCACTTTTGAAGTCTAATCTAAGTTTTAGAGGGAAAAATAACTTTTGTCAGCTTCGTGGCCGGCAACAGATTGGATGCACTTTAGTAACCCAGGTGAAAAAGTTTTATAAAAATTGTATAAAACTTTTATAAAGAAATGGTTCTATAAAATATGCATAAAGTTAGTATATTTTTATAAGCATTTTATAAAATGTTATGAAATTAGAATCTATGCTGCTTTTGACAAATACCGACTTCTGAAGATATTTCTATAAAAAGAAACGATAATTTAATTACAAAATAAATCAGCAACAACAATACATATTTGTACAATTTGGAGGAAATATATTTTTTAACAAAATTGAATACAATTTGTATATCAACATACAAATTTTACAAATTATGTATTGTTGTTTTTAATTTAAATCGAAAAGATCACCGAATGAATTTAAATTCAGATATCACAATCAAAGAATGTTGAAATATCCTGGAGGTAGTTTTGCATTTGGCGATGTGCTCTGTCGATGAATTAAGAATTGGTAAATACTGACATTAAGCAATGATCTCCACTGAAAGGTGGCATTAAATTGTCGATCATTCCTAATGTTCCATTTCTGCGAAAACACGAACAATTCTTTGAGAGAAATTAAGGAAATTCTTGACCCTCTGAAAAACAGCAAACACAAAGAAGAAAGTATTTATTATACTTTTTAGGTTACATGCAGTGTGTTGCAAAATGCAAAGATACAGGACAAACTGTCAAAAAATCATTCTTTTTAAAATTCAACATACCCTAGTAACCACCATGGTAACCTTGTTATGTTTATGTACATCCTGTTTTTGTTTTTGATAGTTTCTTTTGAACTTCTAAACTGTAGAGAAGATACATCGCACTGCATGTAACCTAAAAATTATAATAAATATTTGTTTCTTCTTTGTGTTTGCTGTTTTCAGGGTCCGAATTTCGCAGAAATGGAAGTTTAGGAATGATCGACGAATTGTTTGATGTCAGTATCCACCAACATTTGGTATTGTTGCATTTTAATTGATTATTTCAGCTGACTTCTTAATTCTCCAGGATATTTCCACACCTAATAGGATATATCCTATTTTCAATTCATTCTTTTCTATTTGAATTCAGAAACAACAATATATTTGCAATTAGCAGTGTAGATTCTAATTTCATAACATCTTATAAAATGCTTATAAAAATATACTAACTGTATAAATATTGTATAGAACAATTTCTTTATATAAGTTTTATACGGTTTTTATATAGCAACATTATAAAAATTCTATACAATTTTTATAAAACTTTTTCACCTGGGAAATTAGCTCATACAAATGATTTTCAAGATCGCGACCGTGATGAGTCAGCTAAAATAACGTACTTGCACAGCTTTGTTGCCACTGTACAATGTTCAAACCTCTTTATTCAATAGTTCTATGAACTCTCAAGATCATTAGATCTGAATTCATTAAAAACTTATCAAAATTCAAAATGGCGGATCCAATAAGGCGGACCGCAAACTCAAAAATAGCGATTCAGGAAATTCAAAAATACTACAAACAGCGCGATAGCAAAATTTGGAGGCGAATTTTCGATTTTGATAATTTTTTACTCGTAAAAAAGTATTTTGATTCCATATTTCACGTAGAATTAAGTAGTATTTTTTATTTTTCCTGAATCACTATGTTTTTAGTTTGCGGTCCGCTATATTGGATCCGCCATTTTGAATTTTGATAAGCTAATAATGAATTTAGATCTAATGATCCTATACAGTAGCTATAAAGCTGTGTAAATACATTATTTTAGCTGACTCATCACGGTCGCGTTCTTGAAAATCAATTGTATGAGCTAATTTTACTAAAGTGCATCCAATCTGTTGCCACGAAGCTGACAAAAGTTATGTTTCCCTATAAAACTTAGATTAGACTTCAAAAGTGCACATGACTGTGATTTTTCAATAATTTCGGGAATTCGGACGCCATTTTGGATCGGTTAGCAATGAAAATCACAGTATCTAAAAATATATTTTGGAAGTACAACATTCGGGTCCCGCATCCTGATGGGTTAGAATGTTCTTCTGTACCGACAACGTTGTTAAAAAAATTCCTTAAAAAAAAAAACAAATCGAAAATCAACGTTTATATTTGTTTATTGTTAAAAACAAACAATTTGCTGCCATTTATTGACAAATTTGGCTAAGCCATTCGAAAGATGAGACTTTTTTACACAAGAATATGTATCCCAATATTTTTTCCATACGGGTTATAATTGAAAGGCAGGGGCTTGAAGTTGACGTCAAAATTTTGGCCATTTGAGCGTTAAAGGGTTAAATTGACTATGAGTGTTAACTACCCGAATTCAGCACTTATGAAAGAATTCCTTACTTTGATGTGAGGATATCAGTTGTATTTACCTTTTGTTCTTTATAACCCTAAATGATATGTGGTACATACAGTAATCGATGTCCATCATCTGTACATTTCTTCAAATCGCAATAAAAATCAGCGCAAATGTGCAATGTTAGCATAAAGGGTCACGTAGTTATTTACAAATCAGATAAATAGCACGAATTGATTTTTAGAGGGAAATTGACACTTTAATGGGAATATAATTATGGTACGGTCCGATGGGTTTTAATACTAGTTATGATATGCTATTCTTACAAATGTATGGGCTCATTCAAAAATAAGCCGTATTGTTGCCGTACAATTGTATTAAATTATACATACGGTCTAAAAACAATCATTATTAGATGATCTGAAAATTATTAAATTACCTTGTCATCAGAATTTTTTTAAATTTATTGAGAACACTGAAGACCAAATATATGCTATTTTTTATTTAAAAGGTGCATAGAGCTGTACAATCTTTAGTAACTTTAAGAAGAATCTTTAATGGTATTTAATGATGTCTTTACTTTCTCAAGTAATCTAAAAATGTGTTCATAATACACTAAACAAAAATTTCAAATACTTGAAAACTGAAATGATTTTGTACTGCAAATTATTCCATACTAATACAGAGAGTTACATATCATTAATTGCTATTTCTAGATTATAAATAGTAAACGGGTCAGTACAGTTTATGTTAATTATTATTAAGTTTATGATTTTTAAAAAATTCCTTTCTTTATTTTACGTACTATTCGTATATTATGTATGCGTTAATATACTTGCATCTTCTTATAGGATAGGTGATTTTATATCGAATTCCTTCAGCATAATTTTATTATGTAACATTCTTGGAGTAACATTTCGTCTGTGCTGTCTGGGATTCGGAGTACTTCAGGTACCTCACTCCTATATATATTATATTACTTACCTTGTCATCATCCGAATATTATTTTTATATCTCTCATTTTTAAGCAAATTTATCATCATTGTCGCAATCACCATAATCATGACCACAATCATCAGTATCATTCTATCTTCAATACATCTGCGACGAGCAAAGGATCCTCTTTGAAAAATCCAACTGCATTAGTGGGTCATTTTTATATAATAAATAGTACGGTATATAGTTAAAACACTTATTCAATCCAATTCTACTTTTAAACAGACATTAGCATCTGGAGAAAATGCTTATTTCTTGTCGTTTGCGTCATACGCAGCGACAACTATACTTCAATTATACGTTGATTGTGCCGTAGGTGAAAAACTTTATACTGAAGTGCGTAAATATATAATTTTAGTATGTACGATGAATACTTAATAATGCTGACATATACATTTTTAATTTGCAGAGTGTAAAACTGAGTAACGCTTTTTACGAATGCGAATGGTATACAATGGCAATAGAGCATACGAAAATGATTACATTTTGTATTGCTCGATGTAATACACCTATATGTTTAACGGCGGGTAAATTCACCATCATCAGAATTAGCTCAATGACTGGCGTGAGTTATGATTACATCTTTCCTTTTCATATATTACTTTAGCTAATTTACATGGAAAGAAATCTTTTGTCGATTTCAGCAAAAGAATATTCATTAAAAGAGAATTTCAAAACGCTATTTTATCTGGGTTATTAGCTAGTTTATTTCGATATAGGGCCATTATAAAAGCAAAGACAGAAATGCCATAACAAACTATTTCTGTCTGTGTAGTTATATTTTCGAATATTAACAATTTTTTATGCACAGGTGCTTAAAACTACAATGGGATACTTATCGTTATTACGAGCCGTCGCCAAATAGAAATAAGGATGTTAGTGACTTCATCGAAAGCAACATATTCTACAAAATTTATGTAAACTTGGTAGTTTACTTAATACATTGTATTATGCTAATTGCTAAAGCTTTCGAAATATAAATTATAATTTACATACTAATTCTCTGGTCGTTTGATTCTGGTTGTTAATAAGAAAGTTTTATCGATTTTGAATAAGGAACATTTCTGGACTTATAACCGAATGTGCGCAATTCAAATTCCTTTTTTCCAATCGGAACTCAATGTTTGCTGTTTTTAACTACTGCTGTAAAAATATGTAATCATTCCTAATTAGTGTGTATCATTTAAAATTGTTTGTGGATCAAATTTCCGAAACTATGCTGCTATAGTCTCACCTCGTAGTATTTGAAGTTACTTTGTGATTGAAAACATGCCTAAACAACTGAAAATGTTTTGGCAACAATTTTCATTTGTACTAGGCCTAAAATCGTTGTTGAGTCTATCGATCTAATAGAGTTTAGTTGTTTTTTGTTACTCTACAGAACATTCCATGATTTTGAGAATCTTTTTCAGATTATTAATTCTAACGTTGTGTCATTTATAGTCCGTAATAGCAGAATTACTTTTTTTATATATGATCCACCATTAGTTCTTATGATTTTTTACTTTCGTTTTTATCGAAAACAAACAGAAACAGTAAAACGCATTTGACGTTATACTATATGTACGCAACATTGTAGGCGTAAAAAGTTAATACATATGAAGTCCTACAGATGACATTTAAATCTTGTGCATTAGAAGAGCTCGCGAGTAGCACCCCATATGTCCAAATGAAAATCTATTTCTACAACGGGAGCCGGGATTGCGGAGCAAACAGCTAAGAACATCGCGATCGAGCCTGGCGGCGAAAAGGCAAACTACCTTAGCGCATGTACAGAGTACCTTGTCAACTTCCGTTATTTTATGACAATGTTACGTAATTTATTTTTCTGTGACACCATTTCGGAAAATTCTGGTACATTTGTAACATTTTATGCGGCGCACCAAGGAGGCGTTTTGAAAGATTTGCTCGAAGTTTGCACTTTCTTTTTTATTGACGCTGGACCCATTGCAGGACCTATTGATGGACCTATTTCCGGTTCTCAACCGGATGCCTGCAGTCTTAAATGAGCCTTAAATGAACATGAAATTCCTATTAAAGAGCAATTCCAATATGTTTGCACAAAAGTCGTTTTCTAAAGTGATTGGTGAAGCGTGAACGCATTTTTGTTCACTGGTACCTTTACTGGGACTACCAATTTATAGGATCTTTGGTGGCTTAAATGAATCTTAAATTCCTGTATAAACCCCATCGATACATTATTACGCAGAAGTAATTTTCTATATTGGCATTGCCACCATTTTCATTAGAACTGAAACTAGCTCCATTTACCGAAACTTTTATGTTGTAGTTAAATAATCGGTGAATTTCTTTAAGGACCCGTGTTGACGGAATAGCTCAGAAACATCATTTAAACACGTTTCGGTTTATTGATGTCGATACCCATCTAAAAAGGAAGAGCGGACCTATACCGTGTAAATAGTAAACCTTTGCGGTTGCTAAAAACCAACTATTGTTCGGAGTTTAAAATCGTGCAATATGCAGGGATCATTTCCTGCATTCCTCGCTAATTAATGAGGGTTTATGGACATTCTGAAAACAAAGAGCAAATTGTAAGTTTTCGACAATTTCGAAAAATGTAGCCCGAAATCGTCTTCCTCGTAGTCTCCCCAAGTATTCATAGTAATTTGTAACTAAAATAAAATAATTAATAAATAAAAAAATCTTTTTAATAACCACGTTTTTATAAATGGACTAAAAACGGATAAAATAATTTTTCCCATCCACACAGGTCACTAATACCATGCCGAAATAAATACGCAATAATTTTTCATTTTATTAGGAAATGAAATATTTGTAAGACTTAAAATGGAAAACGTGGGGCGCAATAGAGGTAACAGAAATGACTAGCATGTCTAAACTAGCGTGTCATATTGTTCATTTAAGAATAAGTTTCTCATTTGTTATTGTTCGTCGAGGAGGGAGGAAGGAGTCATTTCTGTTACCTCTATTGCGCCCCACGTTTTCTATTTTAAGTCTTACAAATATTTTATTTCCTAATAAAATTAATAATTATTGCGTATTTATTTCGGCATGGTATTAGTGACCTGTGTGGATGGGAAAAATTATTTTATCCTTTTTAGTCCATTTATAAAAACGTGGTTTTTAAAAAGAATTTTTTATTTATTAATTATTTTCTGCTTTTTAGTTTTAATAGGTCAAATTTTACAATCGATTTTAAACTATTACATTTATAAACAATCTGAAAAGAGCAGTTTCAAAATGAAAAGAATATGCAAGTGGTTTTAGATGACAGGCTCCTCTGGTGGCTTACACCGTCCAGAATCGTTGAGATTCCTGATGAGGTTTTCTCACGCCAGAATCCGTGATCTGTTGCAGCACTTATACATTTATGACACTAATTCACTACTGCTCCACTTGCCGTCGTGGATGAGTATATATAGGCAAGGGAATTAATGACGTCAGTGGAGGACTTTTCCCGATTGCGAAAAGAAAACAAAGGACAAGCCCGATGGTGGAAGGGAGGAAAACGCCGGGCCCCCCGCTAACTGTTAAAGGACAAAACAACAAAAGAAAAACGAGTATAAAGGAATGTATAGATTCAATCAAGAACGGAAAATAAGCGCATTTTTTTTTAAACTTATTTTTTTTTCATATAAAATTTAAATTTGCTGAAAATGTTTTTAAAACTGATTGAAACTTGTAATAAACGGTAAAGGAATTCACTGTCATCCAATTTTGGGCTATCCTAATAGTTTCAAGTCTCTAGCTCATCGGTAAGTTAGTTTAAAATCAATTACAAGATTTGCACCGGACAAACAGACAGACAGACAGACAGACAAGAATACGAGTTAATAAAAACGTGGTAATAATGATGAATTCATTGAAATATTTTTTTACTTTATTATTAGCAAAACAATTAACTCATATGTTAATGGAATAAGTAAAGGGTGCTATTTTTTATAGATTCTACTGATCTTTTTTTCGGTTATGCCTTTTGTATGTTTATCGCAGAATAAACCTGTGTCATTATTAAGAACACCTCTACCCTTAAAAATACATTATTAACATCTTCAATTGAACTTAGGCCTTATCCTAGGGTCATGAAGAAGACACACAAGGATTCGCAACGAAAACGAAAAAAGTCCCATTGAAGATATTTTCACTGTAGTCGAAAAAGAACATTCAATTTTACATTATTAACAATTACAATTCTAAAAAATAAGAGTTGGTTTCGGACCACCACTAGGTGTTCAACTATGGACCAGTCTGATATTTTGCACGTGATGGATCATCTTTCATAGTAACAGAAGCAATGTAATTTTAATGGTGGGCGTTACACCAGAGGCCATAAGCAATAGAAAAACGTACTTTTCGATTTTTCTATAAACAAATAAGCACTAGAACTCGAAATCTCGTAAATCTTAAACGAATTTCACTGTTGTCAAACTATAATCGGGCGTGATAACCTTCGATTAAAATAAGAAGTGTAAACAGAACCTATGACCATCCATTGTAGCAGCATTAAATACAAAAAAAACATTACGACAGCGTTCCAGTCACGCTGCTATCAATTCGTACGGCAGAGCCATCTATGAGTAGCTCGGGGAACTCGGTAGGATCCAACCGGTCGGTATGAGATCATGTTCCTTTATTAGGAAGTTTCTTGGCAAACTGATCCGGCAGACAACAGCAGTACAGTGGCCCTCCCCATATTTTAACTTTACGAGTCAAGGAAGATGGCGGCTTCTTCCCTTATTTTACCGCTTCCCCTCATCCTCACCACCGGCAGTATGAGAGAATAAAAACAGAGAGAGGAGATATAGTGGCGTCCTTCTTCACCTGTATGCGCAACCGCAAACAGCAGTCCGCACTCTTTTGAACACTTTCAAATGGTGAATGGTGGGGGAACGCACGAGGGAAAGAAGTTACCATAAGGGACGAAAAAAAGTTAAAATAAAGGACGCAGTTAAAATAATAGGAGTTAAAATAAGGGGAGGGCCACTGTAGAAGCTGACACTGTCATACCCGATCACTACTACACTTACATGAATATTACTGTTTGTGTGCATTTGTGTGTAGTTTATAAACATTATACATAACCTCGCACCTTGTTTTTTTTGTGCTGTCTTTTTTAGCTTCAATAACGATCTTAAAACCCTTTTTGTAACAATAAAGTGCAGTGTAGAAGGCTGTAAGAGTAAAATGCTATTTAAATTTCCGAAAAATATCCACCAATGAAAAAAAAAGGTTGGTAGCGATCAAAAAGTCTTCCTTTCCTCCAAAATCTGGACATGGTTTAACCCTGGAGCTCTTTAATCCAAAGGATTTTGTCACCGAAAGTTACATAGGTATGTTTTATTACGCTTTATTTACCGTTATACGCAGCTTTTCATCCAATCACTTTAGCACCTCTTTCTTTCAATAATTTCTTTAAGTCTGAAATGTTTATAAATTATCGTAATCATTTTCATTCCCCATTTTCAAATTGAACCGCTATCTGTATTCGCTCATCTGTTAGAATTTGACGTAAGAAATAAAAAATAATCTCAAAAAAAATCTGAGTTACAAAATTTATTTATTTATTTTATTTTATTATTATTCAACGGGCGGGGTGGCACTTTTTACATTCTGAGTAATTAGAAAAATGAATTTAAAAAAATATTACCGAACTTTACTTAAAGTTTCTTTCCTTATTATCAAAAATGAATATATCTTGCATGTTGGGGTAAAAGTAAGCTTCCATTCTCTACCTCCAGGTGTCGAATTGGCACGAATATGGGTGTATTGCCATTGGAAACTCTCGTAAATGAATATTTCGTTTAACGAAATAACCAAGGACAAGAGTTTCTAAAGTAGCAACATATCATAAATGATAATATAAATGAAACATTGCAAACACGAAAATTTGTTATCACTATTATGTTCTCGGCATTAAAACAAAAACAACAGATTATACCACAAGTGCTCAAAGTAGTAGATTCTTGTTAGAATGGAATGTATGCCATTACTTAAGTAAAAAAATGGTCGCACTTGTAGTATCAACATGATCTGTTAAAAATAATATATTATTTGATTATAAGGGTAGTTGTAATTGAAGTCGTACACTCAGAAATACAAAAAGTAAAACAGTAACCTTCATGCGTCACTATATGAATAATGAAGGAGCATTGATCACGCATTTGCCAGAATCTTGGAACTCATGAAGAAGCAAACTTATAGACTGAAACACAAAACTTTATCCCCTTCTTGAATTATTAAAAATTTTCGAGAAAACGGTAGCGAAGGAAGAATAAATCTAATAATTTTCTTGAGAACTGATGTGTAATAAGTTTAAGTTCTGTTTAATATCGATGCTTTAGGGCTTATTTTAAAGATAATATTTGATTTTCAATCTTTTTTGTCAACACTTCAATACTACTCCCTCTATTTCTATTATTTACAGTATATAACAACGAAATAAAGAGAACGATTAATACAATGTAATAAATATGTAGCTGAAATTCAGATTTGAAAATTATACATAAAAAAGAATTAAATTATCGAAACGATCTTTCATTATTCGTTGTACATGCGTATATCTTGGAACAATAAAGTATTAACTAAGAACAAAAGAAAATATGTAGGTATTCTAATATTCTTTTAATGATGACAATAAAAACTGTTTATTGCTTCACTTTCGTCGCGTGTCAGTAGACCTACCAATATTTTTCACGTTTTACAAATTATACTTAATCTCCATACCTGCATCTGACGATTTATATTTTTCGTTATTTATTTTTTAAAGTTATAATATTGTGTATTCAAAAAGATTTTCCAGAAAAAACAAACACGAATAGCTGTCAATAATCTTATGATGTTCACTTTGTTGTAATTCCTTCGAGATACATTTCTCATGCAATTGCAAACACTTTTTATATTATTTACAACTGTAAATTTAATTATCCAAAAACTATAACAAACATTAACTAAGGAGCTTAAGACAACATTAGAAATGTCCAAGCGATTAAATTGCGTACCTGACCTGAGGTATAAGTTGCTTACATTGTTCTTTTACTTTCTGCCGAGCGGAACTCGAATTCGATGACGGTGATGTATGTACTTTTTAAATGAAATATGAACTATACCACACAAAGTGCAGAAGAAACACACAATGTGAAAAGCAAAGTTAGGGTATGGCAAATGCATATCAAATTTTTCGAGGGGTCGATGCTCTGGTGCCTTTCCTCCCACGTCAACCTTTGAATTTATTATAGGCTGAATTTGCTACAAACCTATTGACGAGATTCAGTTTCCCGTCAACTACCAAAACTGATACATCTACTGAATAAACTAATTGTCATACGCAAGCAAATTCTCAATTAAAATTTTGATTTCATAGTCGGTTGAAGGACGATAACATATTTAGCATGAAGGAGATATTGAAACACTTATGTTTAGCGATAAATGAATGCAGTTACCATGATAAACTGATGATATGTTAAGTTTTCCTTGTAATTTACTGAAGAAAATGAATAAATAAAATGAAGAAGACAACAGTATTTGGAAGAACATCTTTCTTGAAATTGCTACAACAGATTTTTGGGTACTTAATTATTTTCTGCTGGTGGTATTATGCGTCATATAAGATTGCAACTATTCATGGAGACAATTTTTGTAATAAAAAACAGTTGAAGTATTATATAAATATGCCAGGAGGGATATGTAGTGACGTAGCAATTGTTGTACAATTTTTTACTACCAATACCATAGAACATAATTTGAATAATTATGTAATGAAAAGAATGCTATTATGCTTATCACCAACTATTTCGCAGATCATTTGTTTCGTACAATGCAGCGATTGTTGTAAGTATATTTATGTATACATAAATATTAAATATATCAATTACATTATATTATTTAATTGTAAATAAATGTATAGTGAAGCATTAACTTGTTATATACTGTGAATGTGATTATTTAAATTTACTATCGACAATAACATAAAAGAAAACATCGAAAAATCAGAAAATGGAACCTGATTGACATGACCTCCACAATCAGAAGTAAATTTTTCGCTTTACCTAGTTTTTTTGATTGTGTTTTTTATGAAAATTTTATTGTTAGTCACTATATACTTGGGTCTATCGTTTATCTTCTTTTCTTTTTATTTACCATGTTGCTCTAGCTCGTTTAGCACTAGCCTTTCCAAAATTATTCCCAGATCAAATCGATACTTTTTGCATTGTGTGTACGCTAAGGAACAAAGAAACAAATGTAACCCACTGAAACAGTCGACCGCTGAATTCCTTAAAACGTGTTGTATCCTTGCGTGAAAGCCAATGATGATCTCCCACCAGTCACCAAGTCATAATGTTTATTCACGACGCTTCCACTCTTATTTTTTCCTTTTCTAAATTTTCACCACAGCCTATAAATCTACTGTTATTGGTAAAAAGAGTGTAATTAAAAATAGTGCATTCTGAGTAAAAGAAAAAATTATTTACTTTTTATACTACATTTTAAAAGTTCTACGGGACAGATTCAGAGATTATAAATTATATTCTCATTATTATAAGCTTAATAGAAGCTTGCTATAAGCTCTATCGATGATTCAAACACAACATTCAAAATATTCAGTGAACAAGTCAACGATAATCCATTGCAGTCCCATTTAACTGAATGAATGCAAGGTGTATTATTAGTATTCATCACTTTGGAAATTCTGATCCAATGTTTGACAATTCAGCTATGACTAGATATCAAGATTAACCAGGAAGCTTGGTACAATTAAAGCCTAATACATCAGCGCCAATTAAAAATATTTTTAAACTGATTACAGTATATTTATTTATTTATTCATATATAAAAAGCTTACTATAAAACTACTTTCAGTAAATTTCCAATAAGTTGTTAATGCATTTTGGCTAATTGCATTATTTTCTTAATTCCAGCTGAAAGAGACATTGGACTTATGCTAACTACCTGTCGTTTTGGACAACATTCAGTTGTAAAAATAAATGTTGTAAGTACATGCGAAATATTCTTAAAATATTGTGACAGAAAAATACTTAGTTTAACGAAAACAAATGCCAAAACACGCATTTTATTATTGTAATTTTATTAGTGTACTCAATTTGGTAACTTCGGAAAAAAATACACGTTAATTTGCCTCTATTGCAATGAGTATAATCCCCAATATCCGGTAATGTCTTTGCTTCCCTCCTATCAAAGTCGCCTCAATTTCTCGTCTTTCCCCAGATAGCAGAATAAAAAAGTAGTTCAGAACGTTTTTGTGAACTGATATCATTATGAGATCATTACGAGGGCTCAGAAAACCCTCATAATTCAATGCATCTGACCTCCTATAGAACATATTGTGAGATCATTCTGAACTATTTTTTACTGTATGTTATGACTATTTCGTGGGTATTTTAAGAGAATTTAGGTACAAATTTTACTGCTCTATTGCAGTATCTGCAGGTCGGTGGTCCTAATCCTATTACGCAGATATCCTTGAAGATGCACTTGGCCATTGATGATAATAACATATTCATCCATAGATAGGATGATATCTAGTCGCAGACTCTGTTTGCAGAACAACTGTTCGGCAGTGAAAAACTTGACTTAGTATAGTTTATAGTAGAATAAGGTATATTTGCTCAGATACGCTGTAATTGAGGTGTTGGCTTCATCCTCAAAGTTTCATGGACGAGCGCATGGTCCCATTACGAACTCTGGATCAATGAACTTCCACTGATTCCTAGCTTAGCTAGCTTACAGCCTGTCAAGTAAGAGCGTGGTGTGTTAATTTATACAAAAATTATTAGATGACATTTTTATATTTACGTATAACAGCCCTAAAGATGCACCTTTCTTCCGTGCTTTACTCGAGTGAGGAAACAACGTTCCCATATAGAAAGTTCATCAGTAAAAATGACTTATATATGACATAAAATTCTTAAAATCTCTATGGATATTGTCATGAGCCCAAGCGAGTCGCTTTGTCACATGTTTTTCAGTGCACAGAGGCTTCTTTATTGTATTGCGCCATTTCAGGTCAGGAGCACGACAATGGGTTCGGATAGTTTCGATATATTTAAACCTCTTGCCTGTAGTTTTGTTTGTCCTTGCCGCAGTTTTCAAACAGGATTCCACGAAAACAAATTCACTATTTTTCCCCTTATTCTTTGTCCACTTTTCCTGTAGAGTTCTGGTAAATCATTATCATTCTTTGCCACTTTATATCGCTGTACCCACTTCTGTACAAATGATTTTGACTTTCTCACTTATTTAGCAGACACAGATTGCGAGTCCTTTGTTTGAGTCCTTTCAGGTTAGTGCAAAGGAACACAGCATCGTATAGCGCGATGCGTATTTAGCACTCATGATGATTAACGCGTTTCTCTTCCAAAAAAACAACGACAATTGAATCTTTGTTGACAATGCATCAAGGACAAATCTCCTTATCAGCTCGCGAAGAAATTAGAGCAAAATCTTTTATTACAAGTCGGTAAAGTCGACCACGCTCTCACTTGATGGACTTTATATGAAATTATAACAATGTCTAGACCTAATAATGTCATAAAAGTGTTCGGTGTCAGAACCACGGGACTGCCACCGGAGAAAATATAAATGCTCGGATCAACGTCCTCATTCAGTGCTCTGTAGGTTTAAAGGTTATTAGGCCTCAATACCGTTTGTAAAATTTGGTGTCTAACCAGTAAATGGAATCGGACTTTCAATACACTAATTTTTGCAGCTAAGAACAGAAAGAAGAGAAGCATGGTCATTGGTATTTCCACATTTGCAGTCTGTTTTTGTATTTCTGATCAAATATGATGCATGGCGATGTAAGTTCGACTACTTCCTGTAAAACGCTACATCGGAGATGAGTCCGAAGAGGCCAGATTATTATTATCAGAGCTCCGTGTCTCTTTATTCTGGACTACGATTTTGCGGCATCAGCTTTCAAGATAACATTGAATGGCTCACATTTAATTTCAGAACCGTTGTGGAAGTTGATATAACGAGTCCCGTGATAATTCTGGCAACGAGTCCTTTTAAAGGCTGTAGTTTATCGACTGTTTTAACAATAAATAGAACTGTTATCCAAATGAGAAAAGACCGAGTTCGCATAAGTAATGCCTCCAGTGTACAATATGGCAGGAAAACAGAGAAAACCCTTCGCCCTGTTCCGCTGCTATAAATTTACAATAATTTTCTAATTATCAATTTTTATATCCGCAAAGGTGAGTTTACTGACAATTCACCTCGCACAATTTGCCGCCCATAATTTACAGCCGTCAAATTTTTCGCGGACAATTTTCCACACACAATTTGTCGTCCAGTATTTACCGCCCATAATTTTCCGCGAGACATTTTGCCCCCTAAAATTTACGGCCGTTAGCTTCTCCAAAATATAGGTATAACAGTCATTTATAAGTTCCAGAGGCACTGCGTGTGCCCAAAGGCAGCTTGCGGGATGGAGGCTCCGCTTTTGCGATATTGTGGGGCTCCGCCCCTCGGACTCGACTTTGTTATACTATCCTAACCTCCAACCAAAAGATGTTAATGATAATCAAACCTACGTTAAGTATATGTATGGGTCTCTCTCGGTGCTGATAAGATCGAGAGAGATAATAAACGATCGGGACAGACCGAGAGATATATAATGAGATCAGGAAAGTGGAAAGATCGACCTAAAAATGTCTGGTAGTAAACTTTCCAACGGTAAATACACGGTAAACTGCCTGGTGGCAAATTGTGGGCAGTAAATTATCCGGCGGTAAAGTATCCGTCGGAAAATTGCGCGCGGTGAATTACGAGGACCAATTAGACCATGGTAATGACACTTCATACCAGTCTTAGGTTAAGAATGGTTCCAAAGTTCCACAGATAATCGACAGTTTTATACCCCAATCACTGCATATATCACCTGTTATAGTCGCGACTTTGGCTCTCCCTAGGCCTTAAGGTATTCCCTCGGGCTAAGTATTCTATTTAATATCACATCCAGGTATTTCCAGCTATCCTATACAGTATAACGCAGACGGTGCCCAGGTAACTTTAGAGGCTATTTGTAGTTTGGGACGAACACCAATATTTCTATTCTTCGAATTGACAGAGAATACTGCGTTCCTAGATCAGTGATCAACAAATCTAAAGCCTTGATGTATAAATGTTACCAATAGACTGCACAGCCAGTCGCTTGACCACAATATATGCATTTTATAATATTAATCTACTAAGCCCATAAATTTCAGTCTGACATTTGACGTTAATTTCTACGAATGTCGCCCTTCCATAGGATGCCGAATTTTCAGAACTGAACTTCCACTCTGCCTGCTTCCCTCTTTGACTATATCCCTGCCTACTGCCGACTGCATTTCCCACCATAGTTCTCCATGAAATCGTCGAAGTTCCGGATTGGTTGTTTATACAAATTGAAGAAGTTTAGTAGATTATCTACAGTGGTATTAATCGTGTAATCGTATAAGACGTGTCAGAAATTCTGAGTATCGGAAGGCCTCCGACCGTTTTGTTTTCCTCAAGTCCTTTGCCCCCCGACAATTTTTGGAGCTGGAAAGAAGTCTATTGGTTGGTAGTACCGCTCACATAAGGAAAATATTTCAACTCCTAACAAGTGTTTGTCAGGAGGATTTTCCTTTTTTTCTAATGGTTTTTTTGTTGTTTTCTTTTTTCTAAACTGTTTTCTTTTTTTCTAAACGTTTTCCTTTTTTCCTTTTTGCTTTGTTCCATTGATTCGATCGATCTCCCTTTCACCCTTCCCTTGCATTGTCGTTGCTCTTCCTTTTATCGTTTACCGTTCCTATATAAGGCGTTTCACATTTGATTTCATCCAGTCTCCAACTGGTATTCTGGATAGCTAGGCAGTAACCCCCTGGTCACTTGATGCAAACTCTCCGGAGATATTTTGGCAAAAAACATTACAGAGATCAGTTAAGAAGAACGAAATTTCTATTTCACTCATATTTAATTAGTATAATTTATATTTAATTATAATTTTGCAAGTGCTTTGCCTAAGCCTTCGATGTTTGACCCCTCCACTAACAATAGACATGTTACGAAAGGTACAGAAAGGGAGCAACTTGCCGACGGAAATAAAGAATGTTTGAAATTTAAAGGAGATTGTTGTATAAATGTATACAATAAGCAAAGAAATAAGCAGGGACTCGGGTGTCCTGAGCGAGCGTTAGCGAGTGAAGATATAAAGCTAGTATGCATTATTTCCTTATCCCATCATGTAAAGGTCTGTTTTACCATCGAGAAGTTAATTTTTGACAATAGACTATAACAATGGTGATAGGACCTCTTCCTGTAGTTAATTACATTTGGTCCGTTTTGGCCAGTCTCTTTTTAACATAGCATTGATCCATCCGTCTATCGATAGAAGGAATTTCTATCTAAAATCCTCGATGTCTAATAGAAAACATCCATCACGAAGCCGTCAGTCCCGAATTGAAACTATTGTCGCGATGGTATGGTGTAACACAGTCTTGTTCGTAAACCCTATTATGTAGCAGTCTAAATAAAAATTATTAGAATTATCGTTTTAAAGTCCTAAAGAAAATGGGTTCATATGAGTTCATAAAGATCTCATAATGACATCATGTTCAGAAAACCCTCAGAAAGTGGGACATCTAACTTCTTTTAGAGCACATTCCGAAATCATTCTTAGCTCTTTTATTTCACAAGGTTAGCATTCTTTGCAGACATCTTTTATGACAAATATTTTAGCATAAAATCTCGTCTTATTTAGGCGTCTTGAATCCATACGTCCTGTAAATATAAGTAAATCAAACGTATTTGCGATGTTAAATATCTGAGTAGAAATTGTTTTTAGTATGCGCAATTCACATAAATTTTATAAATATTTGACTTCTGATATTATAAAAAACTACAATAATATAATAATAAATATATTTTTCTTGCAGATATTCAAGATGTACATCGAAAAGTTTTTCAGCATTCAAACACTCATTTTCATTTTAATTGATATCGTTCAATTGCAGATGTACCTCAACCTATTAGTTCCAAATTGTTTAATAGGTTTGAAAAACTATGACACTGACAAACTATTTTGTCTTGTTAGACTATGCGGTTAATTTCAAAAGACTCAGCATTTAGTATATACTTAGATATGTACAGTGTTTTTTAAAATAAAACTTAGCAATAATCATATATAAATACGAACAGAAAATACGCTTTTCTTATACCTTTACATTTGAAGATAAATCAATGTTTGTTGTATATATTCATCAATAACATTTAAAACAGCATTATCGAGGTATGAAATGAGGTTGGGAACCCAAACTGGGATTGCTGAGATGTGCAATGTATTTAGCACTTTAGCAACTTATTTATTTCTTCTTAATTTTTAATACTTCATTATGGCCAGTTTTGTCTTAATTCATAATCCTTCAGATAATATAATATGAAAAAAGAAATGCCATCGTTTAACAAACGCTTATTTTATGAAGAAGTTGAAGGTACTAAAATAAGATTAATTCGGTAAACAGTTATGTACACGAACTCAGTTCCCATCCTAAAATATATTTACTGAAATAGAGCATTTTTATTAAAAATACAATTAATCGGAAAATTAATATTCAAAGTAATTTCATGAAATTAATTTTCGTCTCTATTTTTGCTTAATCTCTTAAATTTAATTTGTAAGTACTTGCCTCTTTAGAATACTATCCTTTGACAAATTATTTCTATTGATAATGTTTGACTTAGAACAACGTTCTTCGGGCAAATCGTTACTTCATTTCCATATTGAATATTCTATAAACGGCTAGCTTGTTGCGTCCATTATGTTCTTAGTATGCGTGATTTCAAAGCACAAAAATTATTGACTTTTTCCATCAAAATGCCAGTATTTCCTAAATGTCTGCATATGCGATCCATTCTATTGGTGAAAAGTAATCTCAGTTATGTCTGCAATATTTTGTACGATCAAAAGGATTTTGTAATTTTTAAACATAAACACACTATTTACAATATATAACAAAAAAAATCCGCATTCAGATTTCTTATCATACTAGTTGTATCAGATTCAAATTGCTGTCCAATATAAGTGTAATATCGATACAAATACAAATGTTTATACACTCCTTGAGTATAAAGAATTAAATTTACAATGTTTCAAACTATAATATTGTATGAACTTTATGGACCATGAAATGTAAACAAACAGTTGGACGTATGTAGCTTTTACAACGTGGATAAAGTAAATAGAAACAAATAAAACGAAAGCATTGCTGTTCGTAATTAAGTATCTTGTAAAACGAAGCGCTAAGTATACCACTTAATGTTATCTACCTATGGAGGATTTAATGGTGGACATCATAGAGAGAATAATGCTATACTAGGTCTAAAGATAACCTATAGGCTACATATCGAGACTGACACAATTATGTAAAGAAGATATAATTACCCATATAGGATTGGCGCGATTTCACATGATTAGAAATAGGGTTTCAGCTGGGATAAAGTCTGGTTACCCCGATTTAAGAGGTAAATAAAGTTAGCCCAAATATAGAAATCGGGTTTCTGGCTGGAATCCAGCCGAGATAACCCGACCCATTCGGATTCCGAATACAGCTAGTATTTCAAACCTAATTAGGCTCCAGTGAGGAAATCGCGACCAGCCTGGTCGCATCCCACAAAGAAAGAAATTTCTGGCTTTTATATCACGGTTTGCTACATGCTTTTGTTTCACAGCTTTCTCATGCTCTAAAAGGATGGAATATTCCTCCAACCGCGTGATGCTTTTTAGTCATGGCCCACGTTTTGAAAGGAAAGGAAATCCGTAAAACAAAAGCTTGTCGCAAAACCTAGAAATTTCATTCCGTGCAAAACGACCAGGGTAATCCGACTGGATTCCGGTCTGAACTCGATCGAAAATTCAATTCGGCCTTTCAATAATCATAGTCTTTGAAGATAGTAAAGATGGAGAACATTCAGTGCATTCAAGCTACCTTCTTCCAATTTTTTACTTGGGCAGGTAAATACTTCTTACACCAGCAGAATAAAGGTTTGCTGGTATTGATTCACAAAATTTTCACCAGATCTTTAATAACACCTCGTATTATTTGATTATGATTGATGAAATCATTATTTTAATGGTTTCTTCATTTAGTCCGTTTCTCTCAAATGCATGGCTGGTACAATTCCTACAACCAAGGAAAGTCTGGTTGACAAAGGGTGTCGAATTGTTCTGCAAGATAAATTAAGCATATCAGTAGATGGTCCCCTTCATCTAACAAATTGAAGGTTGTGAGTAAGTCCTCAATCTTAAAACGTTTTGAGAAACACCAGTAAAAAGTCTATTTCAGAACCTCTGATAGCATTTAGCAAACATGTGTCTTGTGTTATACCACCCATTTATCAATAAAAAAGGATAGTCTTCCTGTTTTGATCACTTGATTTTTAAACGCCTCTACTGTGCTACGTTTGCGAATAATACTTCTTCCCCGAATAAGGCTTCTATCGATTGGCATTATACGTTGTTCTGGACGTACTTAACCTGACATGGTGTCTCGAAGTTTGGTAACACATTCGTTCCACCTCTCTCTTGGTGGACGAGTTATTCCAGTTTAATGCATTATTGGTTGATTGTCGAGGCGTTCTATGTTTGTGCTTTACTTCTTTGGAAACTTTTTCCATGGCTCTAGCATTGTTCAAAGGTGTCCTGAGATTATCTCCAAACAACCATTCCCTTGGTTCTATTTTCTTCAGAATTTTATGGATTTTACCCTCCGTATGTTCGGATAAGAAAGATTTTTCTTGTTTCCGTCAAGTTAAAAAATAATTCACTTAGGAGTTTTATGGAGTTAGAAAGACTGGATAGAAGTCTTTCACGGCCCAAAAGTATTTCTGTATCATTTAAAATTGAGCTAAGTACCGAAGCGGTTGAAGATAATGCAGCACCAGTTAAGTTTTGAAATCCTCTGAAATGTCCATTTTGGACGCAAATCAGCGCTTAGTTCCTCATTTAAGTTTGGAGCATTGAGGTTGAGTCACATGCCTTTGCGAGGGATCGTAGCGAGTAGGTGTTCTTTTAAGTCCTTCGTAAGGCTTTTTTTATTCCATACATTAATCCTGTCTGCCACCTGGTGTTGAAGAGGAACTTCCGTTGTCAATTGATCCACAGGACTGGCATCCAAAAAGGTTCCTGCTTCATCAGTTTCTTCAAGATTCCTTTCTAAGTTTTTGGTTTCCTTATCATCTTGAGCCGCATCCTCGTTTTATTTTTCAATTCTTCTGACATCTAGAAGAACATCACTTTTTAGGAAGAATTAAATAAATATGCATGTTTTAATCTAACTTTGCCTTAGTTTTCGACGTGGTGGTAAAAAAGTGGCACTTACAATTAGGGATGCCACGATGTTCATTTGTTATATTACCATTCGGGACTTATATCGAAACTCAACAATTCCGTGGCTTTGAATTTGATTTATATTCGTTCACGATTATCATCGAAAATTGGATTTATTGAGTCACGTGATTTTAACTTCATTAGTTGAGTCATTAACTCAGACTCCATTAAAACTACAACAAACACCGAAAAATAAAAATTCCAAAATAAGTGTTTAATTGCCATTTAACGTTTCTTCCTCTTCTGAGTGTGTCTCCTCCATGTCTACCAACTGGGCTAACATCGTATTTATTTCCTTTTCGAGCTTTTTCAAACGGTCTTGCTTCCTTTGAATTTCCATTTTGATGTAGCGTCATCGGCGCCAAGAAACATAATGGAGTATAAGGTCAAGGAACAGATGAAGATCAAGGGTTGCAAAAACAAAAGAAAACAATTTTTTTCCCTACACGGACTCTCAAAAGTTGCGTCATCTGGCAAGTTGCGGCCCTACAAGTTATCATACTTTCTAACTTGCTAAGCGAAGTATAATTTAAATAAAAACTGAAACAACGCCAATTGTGTATTCTGCAGATAATAACCAACATGAAGGTATCAGAAGACCTTCACTTATAAAGTAAATTTGGTGCAGTAATCATACCAAATCCAAGATTACTTCTCTGACAATACCTATGAAAACGACAGTATTTTGGTGTATCATTCGCCAGGTGTGCATCCAAATTCCTGCTCAATATGATGACAACACATGTAAATGATGTCTAATTTCTGTCTAATCAGTTTTTTAGGGGTTGCCACGCTTGTGCTATATTCTAGATGAACGTCGTAAAAGGGATAGAATATAACTTCATCTAATTTTAATCTAGAATAATTTTATTACAACATATAGTTAATATACTAGAAATATTTAGTAACCTCAAGTTCTATCACAACTTTACAATGTAAATTGGGGAAATCAAGAGACAGAGGGGCCAATAAATCCTTATGATTCGATGTTTAGCTGACTAAATATTATCGAAGGTACCCGAGACTGTTACGGAGGATCTTGAAGCTTAATTCTGAAACTCTCAATTGTGCATGCGAAAAAAATGTTAAAACCTCTAATTTGTTAATCACTAAAGCATCAGGCATATCAACCTGACATCTTAATTGCAGACGATTACATAATGATTTAATTAACACTTGTTGATTTCGACCTTCCTTTGGATGGTTTGATATATGTATAAGTTTATGGCGAAAAATATACATAGTACGGTGTTTTTCATCAGTAGTTAGATACACGAAGAAACAAATTAACCTAAAAGTAATGTGCATTACACAGAGAGAAAAAAAAGGTTAATGGAACCATGAGGAAAAGGTAGAAATTAGTATAACATTTCATTATAGTACAATTAACATCGTGTGAAGTTGTGGTTGACAGCATCTTATTTTTATAATTCATAATATTGTAAAATATAACATACAATACCTTACTTTTTATGATGATAAATAGTTATTTTCATTTAATCACTTTTACTAAATCTATTTTTCTAATCAACAATATTTCGAGTAACTATTTAACTGTAAAGCTACGGTATATTTGAGGTTATGTGCTATGCTGCATATTTAAGTATCGGGAAATAGTAAAAGGAACAATATTTTTTTTCTTTTACTTTGGAAATGGTTAATTTAACCATTTTTTTATAATCACGTATTTTACTTTTCTAAAATGGTTCCATTAACCTTTTTCGTTCTCTCTGTGTAGAGTAATATTTGAAATTATTGGAAACTTTATCCTCATATTCAGTGAACAATTCTGACAAAAAAAAATCACAAGCAATCATAAGTTATTGCAATATAGTCCGTAATTTATCATTAATCGCAATGTTATAAAGCAGGTACATTGCTAGCAGTTAATTTAAAAAGAAAATTGAAAGGAAACAACATTTTCGCAGTAGCTATACGTAAGCTACGGAACAAATAATTAATTTGCACTAAACGGAACCATTTAATTTTATGTATTTCCATCCTCGCTATCCACAGTTAATATGTAAATATTAATAAACGCGGCTATAGTTTGGAAAAAGAACCCTTCCAAATACCTACGAAGTGTTACAAACATAAAAGAAGAAGAAAATACACTTTGAAAGGTAATACACTTCCTTTTCCAAATTCTTACCATATAACAACCCAAACGAAAATCTACAAAAAAACGTGTTTTTAGATTTATATTCAAAAATTAAAACAGCCTCAAATTGCTTTAATTTCTAAGAGTTCGACAACATTTATGCTCTTTTACGGTAGGGTTACATTACCTTCAAATTCGGAGTATTTGTAGAATCTATTCAACATCTAAATTAAAATGATGAACATTACTTTACAATATTTAATAAAATTTTATAATAACTAATAACATCTTGCTAAGAAAACAGTTTGTATATGTCATTTTGCAATGATTCCATTCAGGCACTGAGCATGTGGAAGCGGACAAGGAACTGAATGCAATATCAACATAAACTCATTGTAAATTCATCAGTAATCATTGAATGATGTGAAAGTTCTGTATGAAAAAAAAGAAACTGGGAATTATAGTTCTCCATTTGAGTATGCGCGTTTTAAAAGAAATAATCGCTCAATGAACATGTATGTAGCGAATGAGAGATTTGGCTATATAAAACTTCCGCAATTTCTTTATCGATCTCTAAATAACTTAATACCGCATATGCATCCGCCCGTTTTCACCCCCTGGATCTATTTTCGTAGTTTCACATAAACGACCATACATAACGTTGCAATGAAAATGGGAGTAAGGAAATTTATCACTATAAAATATTCTGTCCATCTACAGATGAAGCAATACTTCGTTTTTTTTTCATTTCATATCAGTTGACAAAATAATTAGTTCTTATTTCGAATTTTTGTAGAAAGAAAATGTTTTTGTGATTTCAGAAAGTTTAATTTTAATTTCGACTACTCTTAGAATTACATGACCTGAAGGTATATTCAAATCTGAAAAGCAAAGTTTAAATATTATCTTACAGCTTTATCACCTTAAAACAATGATTTTATGTGGATGATTATATTGATTTTAACAAAAAACTTACTTCATAAAATATATATAGCTCCGTTGATTGAAATGTAATTTATGAAACTTCGTAATTTGAGTATTTTATTTGTACTTTTACTATTTATTTAAATAACCTATTGTTAACTTATTTTACAACCCATGCAAAGTCAACGGAAATAAACCGTCTCGATGTAAGTACTAAATAAACGAAATAAATAACATCATAGCATTACCAACTGTTTTCTTAAGCGACAGAAGAAAACAAAATTTAATTTTTCAACAGTGAAATATTCTGCATGTCATAGTTTTAAAAACAAACCACCCACTCGAACAACATATTCTCGTTTAGATTTGCAATAGAAAACGTTACCATTCTTTTTATTTTTTAAGGATACATAAGGCACGTGTGTATTTATTTAGGACCTATGAATTATATCTAATCAATAATAATTTCTTTAGAGAAACAATTTTTTATGATCTTCATAACAAATTTTATATCATTCCTTTTCGAACCATCTAGGTTTGTGATTTGAAACTGAAATTTTTATGAAGAGGATTCAAAATTCTGTCCTTGATGGCAGAATTTTTGTCACCATTTTCCATCTGTTATTTTATGGTTTGAAAGGGTGTCACGACTAAATAACTTTGCAAAAATAACTTCCGAAAAAGAACTTCAACAAAAATAACTTTATGAAAAAATATCTCTTTACAAAAGCAACTTTGGGAAAAATAATTTCAACAAAAATAACTTTGAGAAAAAATAACCGTAGGAAAAATATGTTTTTTTTTCAAAAATAATATTAGTATCGAAATTAGTTAGTTTTTACGGGTCTGCGACTGCATTCTGGGTCCTTTTTCTAGAGATTTTTATTTCAGGGGGAGGGAGAAATGGAACACTGCATTTATAGGTAGGTTCTGTAGTGGTTGGGTTAGGATAGTTTTTCCGGGGGGGGGGGGGGGTTTGTCCCTTTCCAAGTAAAGCTACCTAAATGGCTTTTTATTCCCAGAACCGCAATGGAAAATGAATTTAGGATTAGAACTAAAGAAAGGATTTTTCTTAATATTAAAAAAAAAATTGTTCCTAAAGTTTTTTTTTGCTGAAGTTATTTTTTCCGAAAGTTATTTTTGCTGAAGTCATTTTTCGAAAGTTATTTTTGCAAAGTTATTTAGTCACGTAGCCTTTGAAAGTTTTAGAGTGACCTGAAAATATGGATTAATGTATTAATTTTTTCCAAAAATATTATTATACATTTTTGTATAAACTATGCGTTGCATCGCTAACATTTTATCACTTAAAGTTTATTTCATTCGCATTGGACGTCATCAACGGATGTAATCAGTTCCCAGAATTTCTAACATATTCGAACTTTACATATTTGTAAAAGCTAGAAATCAGTTGATCAAATTGAGTTTGACAAAGCTGCAAGACTATTCTTATGGTGTGAGCGATGGTTGTCGCTAATGGGACTTTGGCCAAAAAAAAATAGAGATGTTTTATTTTGGACACTTTTCATTTACTACGGTTTCTACAAAATATTAGATGGGATTACTCTATACATTGCAGCTGGAAAATCTTTGCAGTACTTCATACACAGTTTGGCATATAACGTTACGTTCATACACGTCTTTTTGCGGTTTTTTGTTCTGAAATTTTATAACACCAAGTACGGCGAATTACTTGAGGAGATCTCTACCGACTACAACGAAGAACTGTACAAATCACCGGAAGAAAAAAATACATTTTTAGAGTACAATCGAAAATGTAAAACTTTTATGAACGTTGTAGTTACTGCCTCGTGTTCTGCTTCCTTTCTGCAATATTTCAAACCTTTTATTCATGCTGTGCGTACATGTAAGTATTTCTTTAATCAGTGTGAATTTTAATATATTTCTTCAAAATCATGCAAGAAATGAATTTATTATTGATGAAATTTATTTTGCAGATGTTGCACAAAATGCAAACTCGACTACTCCGATAACTCCGATATTGCCAAATGGCTTTTATTATCCTTACAAAGTTAACAGTCTTCAGACATATGCTCTTACGTATGTAAGTCAATTTCCATTTGTGGTACTCAATACTCTCGTTAATTGCGGTTTGGACTGCGTATTTTACACTTTGGTATTTACTTTGTGTGGTTTATATTCCGCACTTTCCTACAGTATCAAGGATATAAATTGTAACAACCAAAGTAAAGATTTTAATAACGTGATGGAGAAATATTTACGTCTATTACGGTAATGATAGCTATAATACAGTACACAAATATTAAGAAATATTTAGTAGATTGTTTACCCAAAATTTCCTCGACTTGAACACTGAACAACTCCATCGTTAAAAGTGAAAGTTTTGATAAAATTTTCATTATCCCGATTCGTCCTGAAATGCCGTAAATTTTGACTTCTTTTCATCAGGTGCTTTCTTAGAGAAAAAAAAATCACTCAATCGTTTTGATATAACAAAAATTGTGAATTTTGAAAAAATTTCTTCAAATAATGGTATTTCAGAATGCTTTAACTGAACAATTATGAGCATGTTTTAAAAAATGCTAACAATAAAAAATTCTTAGAATTCGCCGAGAAATATAGTGGATTTTTTCAGATTTTTTAAATGAATTTTTGAAAAAAAAATTCTCAAAACTTCATTTAAAAAATCTGAAAAAATTCCACTATATTTCTCAATGAATTCTAAGAAAATTTCATTCTCAACATTTTTTTTAAAAAGCTCGTAGCTTTTGAGTTAGATCGTCCAGAAATTGTTCAACAAAATGTTCACTGAGAACCGCCATTTTGAAGCCGCCATTTTGAATGGTGAATTAATAACCATCCTATCTTTTAGTATAACTATTTACTCCGGCAGATACAGAGATTCAGCTTGATTCGAACAAGGTTTCCTGTTCAAAAATACGATTATTTGAACAAATTTTTTCAAAATTCACGATTATTTTATGTTTAAACCGCCATAGTAAAAAATGGCGGCAGATATGGTCAATCTGAAACCGGATTTAGAAAGTTCGAGAAAAAATACAATAGGTATGGTTATATCAAAACGATTGAATGACTTTCTGTATGAGAAAACACCTGATGAAAAGAAGTCAAAATTTAAGGAATTTCAGGACGAAACGGGTTAAAAGGAGAAATTTCATTTTTGAAATCGAAAATATTTTTATTGTTTTGTACGAATGACTTAATTTTTACTCCAACATATTTTATAATATAATAATAATTTATTAATCGCAGTACAATTATTTAGGATTAGTAAAGACATTGAAAAATCGTTTAGCGCATGCTTATTGATACATTTTATGCTTTCGTCTACCTTAATCTGCATTGTTCTTCACGAAATTCTAGTGGTAAGTTATTTTTTATACACATAATTTATAGTAACCTCTTCTTTTTGTTGCATTATGAAATATAAGAATCATAGGGGAGAGTAGTGTAAGTTGGCATTGGTGTAAGTTGGCACAGTGCAATTTTTAAGCGTTACGGTGTAGCCAGACTTACCGATTCTATATTATAAACTAAATTTAATACACGGCAACTTTTGATGGTATGTAGTCGTTGTTACTTGTTTCCTTCGAAGTAATACAACATACAAACAATATTCGAAAGTGTCAATTTGTGTCGTCGAATTCACGCAAAAGAATATTTTGCATTCAAATTTTAATTAAGGAAAGTGAGTGTTTTACTTTATTTTTAAAAACGTTTTTATTGGTATTTGTTATGTTACGAAAAAATATCGGGTAAATAATTTATTACATAAAATATAAAAAATATACATGTGGTGTAAGTTGGCATGTATTATTTATGTATATTATATATGACTACATGTTTACAGGCGATAACATCCTTTTTACATGAAATATTAACATTCACGTGACGCAATTAAAATAACAAAATTTATATAAACTATAAGATTAGAATAAGACAAAAATATGATAAGACTAGCAGTAATACCGTAGCACCAAATCACGCGGTTTACAATTCTTTTAAGGCTTATTAATAATTTTCTCCTTAATTTTTCAACATGTGCCAACTTATACCACTTTTTGAAAAAGTGACTTTTCTCACTTTTTAGTAAATCAACTGTAACTTTTTTTCTGAGACACGACAGAAAAAGTTTCTAGATAAAAAAGTTGCCGGAATTTATGATCTTTCGAATGTTTTAAAATTCATTACTGAAAAAATTCTGTAGCAAATTAAAAAAACTGTGCCAACTTACACCACTCTCCCCTAGAAATTGGCTAAATTACGAATTATGCGAGTATTTTAATATAATAAAATCTTCAAATTCCTTATCTTAAAATTTAATCTCTTAAATTATATTCTGCACAAAGAAGCAGAAACTTTGATCATGGCCCGCTTAAATTGTCTAAAATCACATTTAGTGCACTCTTTCAGGACGCTTAACGAAGCGTTGTGTGCTTCTATTACGATTTTCTGATGCTTAACGTCATCTTTACGAACTCTTGGTTCACGCTCCTATTTTTACCAGGGCTGACTCTTTCTTAAGTTTTGACATGTTTCGAATACTACATGTTCTAAATCATGATCGAATTTTTAAAAGAAATATGATTATAAATGGATTCAGCTTCTACACGGAAAAAAATCATAAGTAGAATTTGCCGAACTAAGTTAAGTAAAATTTACCGAATCTCGTTTAAAAGCTAAATTTATGGAAGAATATAAATAAACAGTATTCTAGCCCTTAAGTAATAAGTGTTTAAATGATGTTAAATCACAGATTAACGAAAAACTAGGCTAGATATTCTATAATAACACTCGCAATAACATTGACACCAGTTATATTAAATATAAAAATTATGTGAATTTTTTTTACTTGGATTAGATTTTCATACATCATTGGTGTTAATCAAGCATTTAATAGATAAATTCCAGATAAACTGCAAAAAATTAGGATTGTTCTTTTAATTATTTTGACTGACAATGGTTACTTTTTCGGTAAATTTTACATAACTTCTAGGTAGAATCTACTAATTATTATTTTATGTGTACTCAGTTCCGAAATTCAGAAACCAACCTTATAAGTGGACGTTTGAGTGCCCGTAAAACGAACGTTATTTATTTCATATAAAAACAAATTCTTTTGGTGGTAGATTTAGCTATCTTTTATTCCTATATGTATAAAATTTGTTTGTTGTAGATATAACATTTAAAAATGTCATATCATTTTTGCGGCGAACAAAATACTAAACACTAATTTAATAAAGGAATTTAAATTATTAGAAAATAAATTCTTATTAATTATTCACAAATAAATGTATTATTAATAATTGCTATTATTAATACAATATTAACGATGCATATTTCTACATACAGTGCCATGCAACCGGTCAGGTGGCAGGAGTAATAGCATACTTTATAACTGGACTTTTAAACACGATTCGACTTTTTTGTTATTGTAAAGTTGGAGACCATTTAATCATGGAGGTAAAGCGGCGGTACCTTTATGAACGCTGAAAATTTGTTTGATTTAATATGTTTCGGTGTAAAAATACTAAAGGATTTACGTTATGTAATAAAACAAAATTCTTATTTGATTTTGTAGAGTTCGAATCTGAGTAATGCCTTCTACAGTTGCAACTGGTACAATATGTCGGCGAGTAATCAAAAACGAATAATATTCTGTATAAGTCGAGCACAAAAGCCATCTTGTTTAGTTGCTGGCAGATTCGGAGCTTATTCGTTGCCTAAATTTACAGATGTAAGTATTAAGTTTTTTTTAAATTATGCTTCACCTTAATTCTAATAATGAATAGAATAAAAAAAATATTCACTCTCGATCTTACTGTAAGTAAACAGCTTTAAAATCTATCCGTTTGAATACTACAGTTATTCGTTCATTACGGTTGAATGATTTTGAATTATTTTGTTTTGTTTGTATCCGAGACTCCAGCCGTGAGGAAATTTTTCCTTCGATTTCCTGCTAATCACGAATAAAACTGTTTTGATAATCCCTCATTTCTCACGAATCTGTTCTAATAATTCTCTATTCCTTCAAATCCGTATACAATTTTAACGAAGAACAACCGATTGAACAGAATGCAAAGTGTGCGGGGACAAACTTTATATCCATTTGAATCCGTTCACTTTCCGCATGTATCTGATACATACAATATTCGTTGTATAGATTATTATATGAATGTATTAATTATAATGAATTCGCAATACCGTTTTTTAAATTGGAATACGAAGATAACCCAGCAATCGAATTTGGATAGAGTTGTATAGAATTGGATTCAATTATTAAATTCTGAATCCATACTTTGGTCAATGGTAAATCCATTTTAATACGTAAATACAATTCTACGCGTTCATACGAATAAAAAGGTTACTTTCTGAATTCATATTAATCCAAAAAAAGTTTTCTTTTTAAAAATTAAATCTTAAGTACATCCGTATTCAACATTACGGATTCAAAACTATCCAAGTGTATTCATTTCAATCCAAAAAAAAGTTGTATTTCAAAAACAAAACTTTGAATACATCCGTATTCAACATTACAGATTCAAAACTATCCAAGTGTATCCATTTCAATCCAAAAAAAGTTTCCTATTTAAAAACGAAGCATTGAATGCATCAATTTTCGACATTACGGATTCAAAAGTAGCCAAGTGTATTCATTTCAATCCAAAAAAAGTTTGCTTCTTAAAGACGAAATATTGAATGCCTCCGTATTCAACATTACGGATTCAGAACTATCTAAGCGTATTCATTTCAATGCAAAAAAAAAGTTTTCTATCGAAAACGAAACTGTGAATACATCTATATTCAACATTACGGATTCAAAACTACCTAAGTGTATTCATATCAATGCAAGAAAAGTTTTGTTTCAAAAAGAAAACTTTGTATACCCCAGCAAACGAAAATGGATTAAAATAAATTGAAAATTTGAATTTTTTTGAATCCGGATTCTTAATTCCGTGTAAAGAATTTAAATAAATTAGAATGTTCAGGGTTAAATAACTTTCTATTCATACTGGGTAATTGAAGCGTATAATCATTTTGCATTGAAAAAGATTCAAAATATCAATTAATCTCTATCAATGAAGTGAACATAACCTTAAAATGGCAGCAAACGAATATGGATTGGAATACATTGAAATCTTGAATTCTTTCGAATTCTGATTTTCCATTCTTTCATAAAAGAATTGGGGAAAGTCGTCAGTTGATAAGGTAGTAATCTACGCTCAAAAATCTATATTAAAAACTTATTATCGGGACTGTTGAAATGATACACTTAAAAAGTGTTAAGTGTATAGAAAGCGATATCTTCTTTATACCAATTACGAATATCGACAGCAAAATTATGTATTTGAGAATAGGAAAACAAGCTTTCGTGTCGCACATACCAAATGTGTTCGAAGCCGACTAAACCTGTCAGTCGGTATCAAACTTTTTAACTACTTTGTAAATAAATAATATTTGATAAATATATCTTTTATGTACGTTGTTATTACGTAGGTACTAGAATAAATTGTGAATATAAAAAATTACTCTTGTTCTATTTATTTGCTTTTGTGCATACCGAGTGGATACGTAATTACTGAGGATATAGTAAATTCATGTTTCTAAAAACGTTTTCTCCATCGATGGATTGCAGTATATCAAATTGCACACAAAGGCACATGGTAACATTATTTGCTCCATTCCTCTTCGTTCACAATATTTTCGGTGTTAAAATTTATGTTTCAATTAGTATATTACTAACTTCCTAACGAAACCCGGAAAAAAACATTAATATTTTTAAATAATTGGTTATTTATCATATTTTATGTGTTATGCGTATTAAAGTGATAATCGCCTACTTAGAAAAAAGTTATATCCATTATTTAATAACAAAGAATAATTAAAATGACGAAGCTCACATTATTAAATATTAAAAGAATTGTCATGAATAGATTCTCGTATTGAGGAATTCCCTTCCACACATTTATTTCATTCGGTATTAATTGCAATACATACAAAAATCGGCAATTCCGCACACTAAACTGAAATGAATTCCTCTACAATATTTCTGCTAGTAATTGGATTATATACAGGAGAAGGTTGCCTATTCTGTTAAAAGAATAAAAAGTAATCTGATTTTGAAAGAAATACACAATTATTGAAAGATTGTCTTTCCAATTCTACGTCCTGAATTCAAATAAATTGACATAACCTCTCATTTTACGAAGGATTTCAATTGAATCTCAAATAACATTGGCGAATTCTATTTATTGAAATTAAAATCAATAGACTACAACTTCCATCTTGTAATTGATTTCACTGAATACAAATCGAAGCAGGGCAATCCATATACAGGAATACAAACGAATTCAGAATTGAAATAGATTTGCTAAAATCAACAATCCGGATTGACGAGTAAAAATTTCAATTAATTTCAATAAATTTCTATCCATTTTCGTTTACTGGGACATCGATCCGTAATCAATATTACGGACTCAAAACTATCCAAGTGTATTTATTTCAATCCAAAAAAAGCTTCCTTCGTTGTGTTCGTAAAACTGAATACAGATGGATTACTTTTTCTGAAATTTAATCCAGCAAATTACGCTTCTGATTATATTCGTAAAATTGAATGCAGATGGATTCCTTTCTTCGGAATTCAATCCATTTGAATACATATTTACGGAATCAATGTATGAATTCAAAATGAATTAAAATTTTCAATCCAATCCTTTCCAATCTCGATTGCTGGGAAGTGTGCGAATCCACACTTTAGATCCATTTGAATCCGTTCACTTTCCGCAGGTATCTGATACATACAATATTCGTTATATAGATTATTATATGCGGATGTATTAATTATAATGAATCCGTAATACCGTTTTTTTTATTGTAATACGAACATAATTTATATAACTTAAGTTCTATACTTTTAAATACATATTTTACTTTCTTACCGATTTTTTTATAACTCGTTAAAACACTAATTGAAATTCAGACATTAAGAAATTGTTTAAAGATTTGTCATATAAGTATGGTCACGTAAGTATGGTCATATTCCCGCCCTAAAATAAAAACGCAAATAAAACATTTCTGTTGCAGATTATGAAAACATCAATGGCATACTTATCCTTCCTACGAAATTTTCTATGAACGCAACGGAATCTGAACGCCTTCCTCAATATTTGCAATATACACTTGATCAAAAAATTAAAAAATATCCAATGTATATCTATTTTGTGTGATAATTTATAATAAACAATGTCTTTAAATATTTTAAATACGAATAAAATTGTCAAAAATTGTTATTAGTTGTTAACGTATAAAATTACTGATTTTAATAATACCTAAAATGGCCGGGGAACAAAAGTTCCGAAAATCAACACACCGAAAGGCCAAAATTTCGATATATCATTGCTCCAGCGTGATTTTCTTCACTTTGTCTTTGAAAATTTGACAAAAAGAAAGCAAATTAAAATACCTTGGACTCATGCAATATCGACATTTAAGCCTTTCGGAATTTTGATTTTCGGAACTTTGTTCCCCGGCCCTTAAAATGTAAAGTTTATTTTTTTTTTTTTTTATTTAATTATTTCAAAGTGTAAAATGCTAGGCCCGTTTCATCGACTAGTTATTGTACAGAGAAATGAAAAAATGTATAATATGGATTCTTGCAGAATAAAAAATATGCTTGCCATCTTTTTGAAAATCTTACTTAAAACTAGAAAGAACAGGGGCCAACTCGGCGTCATTCGAACCCAACTGTACAGTTTAAGGGTTAAAATTCGTTAGCAACGGCTCCAAAAACACACAAGTAACAAAATTCAGACGATTTCTATGAACTTTACGGTTTTGGCAAAATAAATAACTTCCCAACGGGCACGAAGGACCCAAATGTTACTAAAACGTTTTTAGAATGTTCCACAAACGTTCCTAAAACGTTAAATGTCTGCAACATGGATGAAACGTTTATAAAACGTTCCGTAAAAGTTGCAGGCATTTAACGTTTTAGGAACGTTTCTGGAACGTTCTAAAAACGTTTTATAAACATTCGGGACTTTCGTGCCCGTTGGGTTTTAAACTTTTGTAACGGTTTTGGCGATATATTGGGTCCGCCATCTTGTATTTTTACATACATTTGAAAAAGCACACCATTTTATTAAGCGTTTTAAAATCTTGATTACAAAATACACAATTGAAGAGAACATAACAATTAACCCTTAGAAGCATGGTGGTAACCCACGTTACCACCTCGATTTCTTTGATTTTTGCTCATTTAAATTGCAGTTAACGCATTTAAATCGGTGTTTTTGCTATTTTATGTTACTATAGTGATACAAGAATATATAAAAACAGTTATTAAGATATAAGTGTTTATTGTTTATGATTTATAAATAAACAAACATTAAAAAATCACGATTTTTTCGAAAAAATTCATTATTGACGCTGTTTTTTAAGATAATTGTTTTAAATTTAGTATAATAGTGTTTTTAGGATTGTTGATTACGAATCTGGCAACAGATTTTAAAAATTCGAAATGGCCGATCCAAGATGGCCGAGTAAAATGTAAAAAATTTCTTGATCGGGTTGAAAGTGAGTACTCTGGGGTTTTCGTGGTCGCTGATGACGAATCCGACTACAGATTTTGAAAATTGAATATGGCGGATCCCAAATGGTGGACTAGAATGTTAAAATTTCATAATTCGCGACTGTAACATTCACAGGTATTCGTCATTTTCTTCTAAATTGTTGGTCGAAAATAAATAAAGTTATTATTAGTTTGCCGCATCTAATACCAGATTCGTAATCAGCGACCTCGAAAACCCCCGAGTAACAATTTTCAGCCATTTTCCGTGTAGATAAAAATGTATACTTCAAAGGGTTAAGAAACAAAAAAATATATATTTACTATCAAATCAGGCGCCATGTGAGTATCGCCTTGTATACAGTACATTTCCACGATATTATCTTTAATTTTTAAATGTTTAAGTATACACTAGCTCCAATATAAATAACGAAAATATGTCGTTTGAAGAAAGTATAATACCTGAACAAACTGATTAGAATCAATGGAGTCTAATGTGCATTTTTTCATTTTTCAAGCAGGTTGACATTTTTTAAATAATGTCCGTTATGAATCATAATTTAACATTGGTGTTTCGTCCCAAACTTACCATCGGACCTCAATAAGTCCGTATGAATATTTTATTCGTTAGATTTGGATATCGGGATATGGATTGGAAATAACATAAACGTTCGATACAAAACGCTACGAAAATTATTTTGTCAAAGTATTTATTGTACTACATTCATGTTTAATTCATATTTAACAATGCTGCGATCTGAGCAGGGCATGCAGAATACAAGACGAACCATTCATCTGGAATGTACAATCATGATGTATCTTGCATTCTTGATACAACGATGCAGTGTTCGTTATGATGAAGTTTGACATACCCATTGTTCAAAACAAATAAAAGCTCTTGAATTGATGTTTAAAGCATGTTTCCTTAATACTCTGTTTATTAGAGAGTCGTTTGCTGTTAAGTAATAAACTTATGGACGACAACGTTCCAGGAAACGTGGATAGAGACACACTTCTCGGATGTGGTAACGGTTCAAAAGCCAACAGATGAATCGTTCCAAACCGAGTCCGTAACCACCGTGAGGACATGTTCCATATTTCCGCTGCAATATAAACATTTTGATTGATCCTTTCCAGGAGGATTTTTTCAAGACGCAAATTTTAAACAATTTTGACATATTTAATAGTTTACCATCTCACTAAATACTAATCTTATGTCAGTTTCACTATTTCAAAATGTCGAATCCAAAATGGTGGACAGCAATTTTAAAATAGCCGCAAAATTCAAGAAAATTACTGCTCTGGGGTTTTATATATCATATAAAATGATAGATTTGTTTGTCATTTTAAATTAAAAACTGACATCAGATTCGTTTTCGGAAAACCCAAAATTCTTCAAGTGGTGATTTTTGACCGCCATATTGAAGCCGCAATTTTAAACGTTAAAAAACTTACATTAAATTCATATTCCGCGACTCCAAAAACCGTCGAGTAGTGATTTTTATAAACGTTACAAAAATGTTTAATTTGTTTACTGTCATATTGGATCCGCCATTTTTAATGTTTAAAAACTTTATATTTGAATTAAGCGATTTCAAAAATAACAGAATAGAAATTCCAGTGAAGATGACGAGAAATTATGTCATTTTCCGCCATATTGGATAGGAAATTTTTAATTTTTATAAACTAATTACTAACAACAAAATTATTCTTAACTATCAATATTTTGAACTTTATTTGTTATACACGGTGAGCTACGATTGAGTTCAACCCAAAAGTCCCCCCACCTCTCGGATATTTTCAGATATCATTTCAGCAAGGTCCTATGGTTATTTTAAGCCATAAATAAAAAAAATCGTCGGAGGGAAAGGAAAAATATTCCAAATTTTCGATTTTTTTTAGGTTATTTCAAATAATTTCCATGCAATACTTCTTTTACATAATTATATTTCATTTGAATTCGATATTTTATATTAGGAAAGTAATCCCATAACGATTAGTACATTTTCAATGTTGAAACAAGAAAATAGCTCGAAACGAGCCTTTTTTACAGCTTTTTTGTATCTCGCTCATTTACTACAGTTTCCGCGTTAAAATTGCTGAGGAGGGAATTGAAGCGAAGAAAATTATCTACAAAATTAGTGTAATAACTTTCTATTATTTAATGTATTTCCAAAAATATGGCCATTTAAAGTTACCTAAAAGGAGAAAAAATGATGGTCGTTGGTGTTTATATTTGATTAACTTTTTCCTGGGCATTTCTGAGAAAAGTTATAGGGAAGTAAGTTAAAGTGAAGGTAATTACGAACAATTTAAAAAAAAATTGGAATCATTTTTATCCTTTACATCAAAAGTTGCAGAGCTATGAGTATACCTACTTTTTATGACTTGATTTGACTTCATGCCAGTTGAATTAAAATAGTTTTTTACGACTTTTAAAGTAATTTTCAATGGTTAAAATGATACTTAATTGTTTTTAACTTCTTCAATTATTATATAAGTGTAGTATATACATAAGGGTGGTCCACAAAAAATCGAAGTAGCGAATTTTAATTGGGACACCCTCCAGAATTCTTCTATATTGAAAATAAAAAGACACGTATATTTTGTTCTGCGATTCGTCGATATTTAATATTAAGTTTTCCATGTATTTTATATGGAAAATAATCGTTTTCTTGAAAATTTGATGTAAAATTTCTAAAAATCAATCTTTTTTCATTATCAAAAGATATTTTCTTTCAGAAATTATGAAATCATGAAATCATAATGATCGTTTATATAAAAAAACTTTTTTGAACGATCGCACAGTAAGCTCATAAATGGAAAAAAGTGAAAATATTCATCCAATAATTTATATCGGTATAGTATCTTAGTTTCATGCCTTGAAACTTATTACTCAGAGTATTTCAGAGTCGCTGAATAAGAACCTGACATCAGAGTTTCAAAATTCAAATGACGGAAACAATATGGTGGACAAAATTTAAATGAATTTTCATAAAACTTATGGTTAACTTGAATTTTTGGGCTCGATGATTGTGAATCGCAAATCAGATTTTACAATTCTAAATGGCGGATACATTATGGCGGACATAATTTTTAAAATACAAATGAATTTGGTTGAAATTTACTATACGATAGTTTCTTTGGTTACCGATTACGAATATAACATTTTCTTCTAAAATTATATACTTTTGCAATATAAAAATTTTGTTTAAATTAATAAAAATTATATAATACAAATTGTAGAAAAATCCACGGTTTCATAGTTTTTAAGTTTCTTAACTTTTCTTGTTTATTATAAGTGTACCAAAATTTTCTAATAAAGCTTAGCTATCATTTACTATCATTTTAACAATTTATAATTATTATTATTATTTTTTTTTTATGGACCAATCCAACTAACATGTCACTGTGTTGAAACGTTGGAAAAGCTGTATGAAGAATTAAGATCTTTACAGAAATCATCAAAGAAAACAATTCGAGCGCGACAGAACAAGGTTGTATAGAAAAGAAAGGTGATTTATTTGATATTTCTTATGCAAAAATTATAGTAACAATTAATATTTTGGTTGCGAATAATGAATAAAGTGTCGAAACAAAGGAAATATGCCAATGCATAATTCTAAGCGTAAATGTTAGATTCGTACTGTAACCTAAGAAACCATATAGTTAATTTCAAACAAATTCATTTGTATTTTAAAAATTATATCCGCCATATTGTATTTGCCATTTTGGATTAGTAAAATCTGATTTGAGATTCATAATCAGCGAGCCCAAAAACTTCAAGACAATAATAAGTTTTTTGCAAATCCATTTAAATTTTAAAAGTGATGTCCACCATTTTGAATTTTGATCTCAGGTTCTTAGCCAGCGACTCTCAAATATTCCGAGTAATAGATTTCAAGACATGAAACTAAGATACTATAGAGATATACGTTATTAGAAGAAAATTTTCACTTTTTTCTATTTATGGGCTTACTGTGCGGTCGTTCAAAAATGCTTTTTATACAAACGATCATTACGATTTCATTATTTCATCATTTCTGAAGAAAAATATCTTTTGCTAATGAAAAAATATTGATTTTTAGAAATTTTACATCAAATTTTCAAGAAAACGATTATTTTCCATATAAAATACATGGAAAACTTCATGGGCCCGACGGCACCATTAAATATCGACGAATCGCAAAACAAAAAAAAAACGTGTCTTTTTATTTTCAATATAGAAGAATTCTGGGGGGTGTCCCAATTAAAATTCGCTACTTCGATTTTTTGTGGACCACCCTAATATACAGGGTGATCGGCCAACCATTACCCAGCGGCTAACTCTAGATTCTACAGATAATTCTGAACAACTTTTTCCTCTAAAAAAATGTTCGGGAAGGTAGAGTTTTTAAATTATTCAACACTAAAATTTAGGTGAAAAAATCACATTTGTTGAAATATCTCGACCTCGGTTTGAAGGTACCTTAACGAACCGGAGTTCATTTTAAAGATATTTTAAAGCTCTATAAATTGTTTCTATTGGTTTTTGATCTACAATGAATATCTCTCTTGTTATAGCCATAAAAACGGGATAAATGCCGATTTTTCAGGATTTTCGCGTTTAACTCGTTTCGACACATAGTTACCGAAATATCACACAGAAAAAAGTTGTAGGCCTTGAAAAAACAAAAATTTTTTGTCCTCTAATACGATGCGATTAAATTAAAACTGAACCCTACAAGAGCCTCGTAAAGTTGACAAAATACAGTTCGACAAATAAATCGATATTAATAACAAAATGTTATGAAAACGAGTACAAATAGGGTTCAGTTTTAATTTAATCGCATCGTATTAGAGGACAAAAAATGTTTGTGTTTTCAAGGCCTACAACTTTTTCCAGCGTGATATTTGGATAGCTATGTGTCCAAACGAGTTAGACGCGAAAAACCTGAAAAATCGATATTTACCCCCGTTTTTATGGCCATAACAAGAGAAATATTCATTGCAGGTCAAAAATCAACAGATACAACTTATATAGCTTGAAAATATCTTTAAAATGAGCTTCGGTTCGTTAAGATACCTTCATACAGAGCCGAGATATTTAAAAAAAAAGTGATTTTTCCCCCTAAATTTTAGTGTTGATTAACTTAAAAACTCCACCTTCCCGGAAATTTTTTCAGAGGAAAAAGTTGCTCAGAATTATCTGTACAATCTACAGTTAGCCGCTGGGTAATGGTTGGCCGATCACCCTGTACATACATATCCTAGGGGATCCAAAAGTATTGAGTCGTAAAAACAACTTTCGAGGAATGCACTTTAGGAAAAAAGTTTCAGACAAAAGTTTTAGAATATTTCCTTACCTATGCTACTGTGATCTTATATTTGACCTTGACCATGATCTAAAAGGTCATTTCGGGATCTCAATGACTTTTATAAATAGTAACCCATATTTTTTACCACGGAAATAGAAATAACGGATTAATCAGCTGAAGTAAACGTAATTGCGAACAATTCCAATCAATTTTTATACTTTATGTCAAAAGTTACAAAATTTTGAAAACAGAGCAGAAAATTTTGCGTCTAAGACCTTCATCGTGACCTCATAAAATTTACGCTTTTGAAAGTCATGATCAACATTAAATAGAAGATCACGTTTTATATTATATATAAAATTTTAATTCAACTGGCATGATGTCAAATCAAGGCAGAAAAAGTAGGTATATATACTCAAAGCTCTGCAGCTTTTGATGTAAAGGATAAAAATGATTCCAATTTTTTTAAAATTGTTCGTAATTACCTTCACTTTAACTTACTTCCATATAACTTTTCTCTGAAATGCCCAGGAAAAAAGTTAATCAACCATAAACAACAACAACCATAATTTTTTCCCTTTTTAGGTAACTTTAAATGGACATATTTTTGGAAATACATTAAATAATGGAAAGACATTACACTAGTTTTATAGATAATTTTCTTAGCTTCAATTCATTCCTGAGGAATTTTAACGAGGAAACTGTAGTAAATGAGCGAGATGCAAAAAAGCTGTAAAAAAGGCTCGTTTCGAGCTATTTTCGAAAATTGCTTCGTATTTCAACATTGAAAATGTACTAATCGTTACGGGCTTACTTTCCTAATACAAAATATCGAATTCAAATGAAATATAATTATGTAAAAGAAGTATTGCAAGGAAATTATTTGAAATAACCTAAAAAAAAATCGAAAATTTGGAATATTTTTCATTTCCCTCCGACGATTTTTGTTATTTATGGCTTAAAATAACCATAGGACCTTGCTGAAATATCTGAAAAGATCCGAGAGGTGGGGGGACTTTTGGGTTGAACTCAATCGTAGCTCACAGTGTATAACAAATAAAGTTCAAAACATTGATAGTTAGGAATAATTTTGTTGTTAGTAATCAGTTTATAAAAATTCAAAATGTCGGATCCAATATGGCGGAAAATGACATAATTTCTCGTCAACTTCACTGGAATTTTCTATTCTGTTATTTTTGAAATCGCTTAATTCGAATATAAAGTTTTTAAATATTTAAAATGGTGGATCTAATATGACGGTAGAAAAATTAAACATTTTTGTAACGTTTATAAAAATCACTACTCGATGGTTTTTGGAGTCGCTGAATATGAATTTAATGTAAGTTTTTTAACATTTAAAATTGCAGCTTCAATATGGCGGTCAAAAATCACCACTAGAAGGATTTTGGGTTTTCCGAAAACGAATCTGATGTCAGTTTTTGAATTTAAAATGATAAACAAATCTATCATTTTATATGATATATAAAACTCCAGAGCAGTGATTTTCGTGAAATTCGCGGCTATTTTAAAATTGCTGTCCACCATTTTGGCTTAAAATAACCATAGGACCTTGCTGAAATGATATCTGAAAAGATCCGAGAGGTGGGGGGACTTTTGGGTTGAACTCAATCGTAGCTCACAACAAAAATGTTATTCAAGTTGCAAAAAATAGATAAAACGCAAAAATCATGTCATTATCGGTTAATTTTTGCGAAAAATAGATAAAAAATCAAATATGAACAGATTTTAATGTTAATAACTTTTAAATAAACGTTATATATTATTAGAATTCAATTTTGTGACTATCCTAAACCACTGCATAAATAAGTAAATCATTGATTGTTATTATTTGTATTTGTCAACAAGATTATCTTATTTACGTATTTCTCAAATACTAATAGATAAACATTAATACAAAAACATAATCTTGTCTTATCAGGAAACAAAATTAACGACGCATTATTTTCACGCTTTTCTACGCAATTGTGACGTAAATTACTTGAATAAAAAGATTCGCACATTGGAATAATAAACAGAAAACTCCAAGAACATGAATTTTAAAGTACAATAGTCCTTCTCTTATTCTAATTCCTCTTATTCTAATTTTTTCACTTCCTCTAATCTAATTTCACGCATACAACATAACCTAAAAAAAACTCTTTTTAAAAACAAAAACATTTAACAATAAGTCAGTTCGGTTATCTGTTTAATAAATAATATTGTGTAAATTAACATTGATGTAAAAACCCCTCACAAGATCCTAGAAAAGTGCAAACGTTTTTGGCGGCAAATTATAGAATACGAGATGGAGACGCCATCTTGCCTGTCTGGACAAATTAGAATAAGAGAAGGGCTACTGTATTTTAAAGTATTTTAATCATTTTGTTTTAAATTCTCGAAAAACGCTACAAACTTTCAAGTATTACTACCAACAATACGAAAAACTTTATGATATATTGAAAAAATAACAGATAAAATTTATAATTTTCAAACAAATTTTACTCACCTGATCCGTGTACCAATAGTAAGGAGCAGGATCGATTTTCTCTCGTTTATAACCCTCAATCAGAGCATCATGATCCCAAATACGCATAGAACCTCCAACGATCTCACCAACATTTGGCAGAAGGACATCAACAGATTCCGTAAGACGATCATCTTCAGGACACCGTTGCATGTAAAACGACTTGATAGCAGTTGGAAACCGACAAAGCATTATCGGCTCATTAATTTTATCAGTCATTTTCCTCTCAGGCATTTCTGGTATGTCCTATAAAATAAAAATTAAATTTATCAAAAGTTAAAAAGAAATGTTATTTCTTACCTCTCCAAATTCATAAAAACTGCCATCGTCCTTTGTTATGTTATTTTCCTTTAAGTACTCGATAGCCTCGCTGTAATTCATTCTTCTAAAAGGTTTTTTTGGAACTTTGAAATCAGGATTCAATTCCTTCACTAATGGCCCTAAAGGTGATTTCAAAACTCTGTCCACTACATCACAGATTAGATCTTCCAAACGGTCAAGTAAATCATCAAATGAGATGAATGGACACTCTGCTTCGATGTGAGTATATCTAATAAACAAAAATATATTTAATTTTAACCTCTTTTGTTATATCCCAATCGGCACGAAGAACCCAAATGTTTCTAAAACGTTTTTAGAATGTTCCAGAAACGTTCCTAAAACGTTATATGTCTACAACTTTTACGGAACGTTTTATAAACGTTTCATCCATGTTGCAGACATATTTTTAGAAACATTTGGGTTCTTCGTGCCCGTTGGGATGTAACAATTTAATACATACTCTGCCAAATGACGACGAGTCCTCGACTGTTCAGCTCTGTAAGATTGAGCGATGCAATAAACATCTCCCATCGCTGGTATACACGTTTCAAGATACAATTGTGAACTCTGAGTTAAAAATGCTTCTTCTCTAAAAGTAAACATAATATTTACATCCATTTTACATTTTTAAAAATGACGACATACCCAAAATAGTTTAATTTGAAGAGAGTTGAACCACCTTCGACTTGAGTTTGTACAAGAGTAGGAGGAGTAACTTCACAGTATCCTCTATCTTTATAATGATCTCTAAACGCTTGAGTCAAGACTGACCTCATCATCAAAATGCGAGAAGTCTGCAAAAACACAATTAAATATAATTCTGTTTAATCATGTTATACATTAACCCGCTCAAAATGCCGTAAATTTCACTACATTTTAATCGTCACTTTTCTTGTAGTAACTAACGATGAATAATTGAGCACCTTCATCGTAGAACTCGATCGACGCTCGAACTGCCGAAACGAGTTGGCCCCTGGCCGTTTTCAGATCGAAATTTTGATTTGGAAAAATATCGAGGTATTCAGAATGACGAGACGCATGTTTTTTTTTCAAAAGAAATTTTTTAATTCGACGAATAGCTTTCACAATAAAAAATAAAAACCACTAAAATCGTTAATCATAAATTTAATTGGATAATTCTACTGAAAAGGACCCGTGTTTCCGAAAAATTTTCAAGGCAAAATTTTTTTATGAAATTAAATATTGTTACTTTTGAAACATATTTAGGGTATATTCTAAAGTGAAAATATGATGTTGCGCAAAATTCATTGTTGTTATTATAAATTTTATAGCCCTTCTTAAATGTTAATATATTAACATGATTTTAACTTCGTATTACAAATTCCTTTTATCCAATTAATTAGAAATGTGTTACTCGGGGTTTTTTGGGGTCGCTGATTTCGAATCCGTTGTCAGATTTTTGAAATTCAAAATGGCGGATCCAATACGCCGGACCAAAAACAGAAAAATTGCTCGATTGACTAGAAGTTTGTTTAGGTGTGGATTTTTGGGGTTCCTAATAAAGAATCAGTTGTCATATTTTTTAAATTCAAAACGGCGGATCCAATATGGCGAACCAAGATTCGAAACTTTTTTATTTAATATGAAACTTGATAGTCGCAGAATTTTAAATTTATGAAAACTTACCTTACTTCTCATAAGGATAAATTGAAATGATTGGTATTTTTAATTTTTATACATTTTTTATAATCAGCGACGACAAAAACCTTCGGGTACTGATTTTCAGGTAAATCGGAACACTTTTACAAAATTGGTCCGCCAAATTGGATCCTCCATTTTAAATTTCTAAAAAGTAACATTACATTTGGAATCAGCGACCCCGAAAACCCCCGAGTAAAGATTTTTAGGTAAATCGGAACTCTTTTACAAAATTGGTCCGCCATATTGGATCCGTCATTTTTAATATCAAAAATCTGACAACGGATTCGTAATCAGCGACCCCAAAAACTTATGAGTAACAAATTTCGAGTTCATCTGAGGGAAGGAAACATTTAAAGTTTAGCGAATATGCCTACAACTAAATAGGTATTTTCTGGACATATTGTTGTTTATAATTATATCTATAGTATAAATAATATACGTTTAAACGATTTATAACTCCCGTATATGTTTACAGTAACAGTTTTTAAAATGTTTTGAATCATTAATTATAAAAATACAGGTAAATGAATATTGTATGCGGTTGCCGAAAATGGTTTCGGAGATCACCAAGCTTCGGAGATCACAAATCGACATATTATTAGATTTTAGATAAAAATCGAATGCTGTAACGAAAAATTCTTCTAACACCACTTTAGGACTAATTAGTACTTAAATTTTAAGGCCGTAGGATTCGATTTTAGTATGTTAATACATATTTATTGTTAAAAATAGGTGGCTTCGGAGATAACCCGAATTTTTACTCGCAAAAAATGATAATGTTTGAGTAATTATATAAAATCCAAAAAATTGTTTACACTTAATTGGCCTTATACAAAATAAGTAGTATAGCTTAAAGTTATTTTTCATGCATTTTAAAACATTATTTGTATTGTTTTTGTACGTTATAATGAATAATTACAATGAAATGCAATTTTTATGAAAAATATGCAACGACTTTGCAAACGCGTGTTTAGCTATGAAAATGACGTATTAAATTTTCTCTATATACGTCAAAAGTTAGCTAATATATTCTAGTTTAAGAATTAATTTATTCAAAATTGCAAAAAATATACGTTATGTTGGAATTTCATTACGAATCTTGGAAATAGCGATGATGACGCATTTCGGGGTCCCTTTCAGGAGAATTACCCAATTATATTTTAAGATATAAAACGCCATATTTCGTTCAATTATGCCTGAAACAGCTTGCCATTTTTTTTACCTACTCCTGATGGTCCGTAATATAAAAATTATACAAAGTTGTTATTTTTAAATATTTTTTAATTGTTAATAACGCTAGATTGGTGACCGCAAACCTATCGCTTCGCGGACAAAAAGCATCGAGGGAAGTTTCGAGTTGAGCAAACTGTCCGTGAGACCTTTGGTTCCTCTATATTCAAAGAAGTTTTATGGAAAATTTCAACTCGATTGGTTTAAAAATGACCAAAATATTCTGTATTTAACTATTTTTAAATATGGCGGCGAAAAGGCAAAAAAATAGAAAAAATTTCGATTTTTGTATCGTTTTCTCATGTTTTTCAATAGGTTCGCGCTGACCGATCATTCCAATGACCTGGATCTGGTGGCATAATGAGTTGGACTAAAAGTTGACATGATCAGATATGCAAAATATAAGATGGCGGATTTTTCGCCGAATTTTGTGTTTTTATAGCATTTCCGACGCTATTAGCTATTTATAAATATTGCGGTACACTTATTATTGATTTATGCAATCGTTTGTAACAGTATCTTCTATCCAATACTCGAAATTCAAAATGGCGGTTCCAAGATGGCCGACTGAATCGCAAAAAAATGTCTTGATCCAGATGAAACTGACTATTTGGGGGTTTACAAGGTGATTATGACATTTGATTTTCATAATTCAAAATGGCGGACGAAAATACAATACGTTGCATGTCCGAAATGAAAATGGTTGCTCGGGGGTTTTACATTATATCGTTCACAATTATAAAAGTCTTATAAAATTAATCTTATTGTGTTTTTATCATTTGTTAGCAATGGTTTATCATGTTTCCAACTCTCACCACGTGGAGGTCAATGATTGTAGAGAATCTTATATTTTTTTTGGTATTTTTTATTTTTTATTTTTTTATTTGTTTTTTTTTTGTATTTTAATTTTTTCCGTTTTATAAATTTTTCTTAGATATAGTAGTTTCATCTGGATCAAGACATTTTTTGCGATTCAGTCGGCCATCTTGGAACCGCTCTTTTGAATTTCGAGTATTGGATAGAAGATACTGTTACAAATAATTGCATAAATCAATAATAAGTGTACCACAATATTTATAAATAGCTAATAATGTCGGAAACGCTATAAAAACACAAAATTCGGCGAAAAATCCGCCATCTTGGATGCGCCATCTTATATTTTACATATCTGATCATGTCAACTTTTAGTCAAACTCATTATGCCACCTGGTCTTTGGAATGATCGGTCAGCGCGAACCTATTGAAAAACGTGAAAAACCGATCCAAAAATCGAAATTTTCTCTATTTTTTTGCCTTTTCGCCGCCATATTTAAAAAATGGCTGCTCCTAGCGAAAAACGGACTTCGGATTCGGAAAGAGGAGGGTTGAAAACTATAGAATCTAAATATTCAGAATTATTCATCGTTAGTTTCTATAAAAAAAGTGACGACTAAAATGTAGTGAAATTTACGGCATTTTGGGCGGAAACGGGTTAAGAAACTTACATTTTCACCACGAATCATGATGTGTCTATTGTCCAATTGTACATCTGGTTGGGCTTCTTCGTTAAGGATCGAATCAGCACCTCCAGCCGGCGAGGCTCCGATTAACTTCCAATAGTCAACATGGAGCTCATGTCCGCCAGGTGCCTACAATATTTTACATGAATCTTACTAATAAACTGTTGTAATATTTCAATTTACCGTTTTTCCTTCTGGAACAATTTGCAGGGTACCAAAGAGTTCGACGGCAGCTTCAGTGGCAAGAGTAAGAGCATCGTATGTTTGGCAAAGTTTATCGTTTAATATGCATTGAAGAAAACCAGTTCCGTCCCTCAATGTTATGAACATGAGACCCTTTCCTAATATGTTAATATTGCATCTTAACTTTTCATTTTTAAAAAATTTTTAGAACAGAACTAAATAAAATATTTTATACAAATAAAAAAAAGGAAAAAAATTACCTTGTCGGCGTAATCTATGAACCCAACCATACAATTTGACTCGCTGACCCCGATATTCCTCTGATCTGATTATCTTAATTCGTTGCGCAGCTGGTAAACTTTTATCTTCCTCGATGATAATGGCTTTAGCATCTTCCAAATTCTTCACTCTCTTATCTTCATCTTCCTGCAACTTCTTTGCTTTATCTTCATTTTTGTATTGTTCTCTCATCCAAATCTTTTGTACTTTTTTTAATTGAGACTTTGCACTAAGTTCGTACTTAGAACCTTCTGTCTTTGAGTCTTGATAAATGTCAGGAAATGGCTCTTTCCCAGCAAATCTCATTGCTTGTAAAATAGTTTTGAATGGTTTAGCCTCGGAGCCATTACCATTTTCATCGCTACCTAATTTTTCTGAAGTGTAAATCGGCTCTAAAAGTAAATTTTCCAATTTAGACATTCGAGTCAACCACTTTATAATTTGTAATTTCATTATAATTTAAGATTTAAAAGTATTTTATTTACAGAAATAAAAATAGATTCTTAGGCTTTTTATATTTTTATTCAAAATTTATAATAATGGAAACAATTGTTAATGTCGAAGAAAATTGACCACTTGCAATAAAATACTATGTTCATTTCATGTATTATGCATTTATATTTTTTAACATAACGATACAATTTTATACAAAAATATTGAATTCAGAGAAAATACAGTAGGACCTCTCTTTAGAAACCTCTCTTATTTTAATTGCCTTTCTTATTCTAATTGTCCAGCCTCTCTTATTCTAACCGTTCCCCACAAGTCTTCCCCCACTATCACACGAAAAGTCAACGAAAAATATTGTCCACGAATCACAAGCTCGCAAGCAAAGTAAGTGGGGGTAAGGGGAAAATTAGAATAAGAGAAGTCGGCCCCATCTTGAAAAACTTTACTAATTAGAATAAGAGAGGTCCTACTGTATCGGAATACAAACCTATTGAGCATCATAGACTATTAAATTTTAAAAAAGCTAATTGTGTTGATTGTCAATTACAGTAGTCCTTCCCTTATTCTAATTTGTCCAGTCAGGCAAGATGGCGGCCTTCTTCCCTTATTCTAATTTTCCCCTCTCCCCCACTACTTAGATTTGTAGTCTCACTTTTGCCTCTTTTTCTTTTGTTGCGCACGAGCCGTTATTTATATTTAGAAAATCCACACGTCAACACACGCAAGTGGGGAGAACGCGTGAGGGGAAATATTAGAATAGGAGAAGAGAAAAAATTAGAATAAGGGAAGGAGTACTGTAATTTCAAATGCTGTCACCAGTTTTGCCACGTGAATTGCAACATCAGGACAAAACGGTACACAAGTTTTACTGTGGAATTGCCCTGCTAAAAATTAAGCGTACAGTAAAGCGTCCAGTGAGAGAACAAGAAACGTTTTTACGAAATTGTACGCTTAATGAAGTGAATCGCACGCTTAGAATAAGTTTAAATGACCCTTATTTGAAAAGAGTTCTGAAGTGTGAATAGGCACTTTTTAAGCGTTATCTAAGCGTCCAGTTAAGCGGCTTCTAAGAGTGCATCAGGGTTTTTTTTTACTTTTGTACGCTACATGAGAAAACCAAAATTAAAGAGTTCATGAGACGTTCGGCAAGATGAAGTAAAGTGATTTTTACAATCTTCTACAAGTTTCTTTACGAAACCTTATAATTTTCAGTCTTCAAAAATTATTTTGCTCCACATTATACTGGTATCAATCATTATTTACTCATTACCAATGAACATTTTTATTAGAATACAAGTGTAACGCAATTATCATATTACGTCTTAGAAATTGATTTACGGTGGTAGATCAGTGGTTGGCGTCACACGCAGTCTTTGTTTCACATTAAGCGTCACATACCATTGATTACGACTGGATAGGTGACCGAATGAGAACACCTTATTTAAAGATAATTAATTTATGTATCTTTAAAAAAATTAAATTACATACAAAAGATAAAAACATATTAATTTTTAAATAAAATGTAGAAAAAAATAAATACAAATGTTTTCAAGGTAGGGGAGAGTCCGGTAGTCCCGACCACCTAAGGTTTTTCGCATATAACTTATTCTTCGCGACTTCAACAAGTAATAGAAAGTATTAAAAATAATATTTGTATCATATTGAATGCATCCGTGGAGAATTTGAAGACAAAATAGCAAATCTGTTAAAGAATTGCATCCTTTTCGTTGTTCATAAAATTGGTTACGCCATTTTACTTGTCTGGTAACCCCGACCACTCAATAAATTAATTTGTATATAATAAAAATACATCATTAAATACTTACAATGGACTTTTATTCGAAATAAATTAATATTTACATGTTCCATTGTTTAATATAACTTAAAATAGATGTAGTAAGCAATGTAATAAACATATCGTTAAGAAAGTTTTTTGATGAAATTTTTAAAACTATTGAACATAAATATCTAAAAATCTATAAATCACTTCACATATCTAAAGCCAGCATACGATGTGTACTCGTGTCAGTCTGTTCGCGAGAGGATTTTTATGAAGAATAAACGAAAGAACGAATTACATTTATGCTTAATTTCATTACCGAAGTCAAGTTAGCTTTTAGAATTGTTAGATAAGCAGTATTTTTACCGGTCGGGGCCACCGGACTCTAAATAGTTGGTGGTACCGGAAAGTATGTATGAGCCTTGAAATTGTTATTATAAACAAATGAGACATAAAAAATAAAGTTTTTATAGCCTAAATCGAAAGCTGAGGGATGAATGTTTGTGTAGACACAACAATAATTAGCTTATTTATTATATGATAATAAATATTGACTGCAAAACTTACCTATTTTTTTTTAAATGTTCATTTTATGAGTTTGAAGAATAAAAACTTATGCCATACCATTAAAGTAATGACAAATAGCTTCCTATTCTCAAATTTAAAGTTTTGTGTAGTGTACCATAAAAAAATTATAAAATTCGCCAAAATCTATGTTTACATTCTTAGAACTAATTAGTGGTTGGGGCTACCGGACTCTCCCCTATAACTAATTAATTTAGCGACATAAAAAGTTAAAAGTTACAAGTTCTTCTCTAAACATTTACTTTACTTGGAATTGAAAATATGACTTTATAAAAAAATTGCATTTTACCCATATTTTGCGAGTTATTTGTTAAAATGGTATTATTAAATTTGATTTGTTATCAGTTTTTTAATGCTTGTGTCATTTTTTCACCGATTAATTCCAATATCTCATCTCTAAATGGCAGAATTCCATGAAATTTCTAAAAATGTTTTCTGAATTTGATTATTTATTCCTGAGCTAGACCACAAAGAATTATAAATATATAAGCGTTTAACAAATAAAGGCCTTTAAAAATTTTATAAATGAAAATACGACTTTCTTAGAAAACATGGAAGTTTTATCGTAGCTTTTATTTGAAAATTCGACGTTTATAGTAGTTAAAAACATCGTATGTCCATTAAAAACAGACATACAACCTTCTTAAAGCTTTGGAACGAGATTCGACTTTTGAAACTACGATTCTTGACATTAAGAAGGTCGTAAGTCCCAAAAATTTGTACATACGCCCTTTTTGAGATAAATTTCTATTAAACGTTACTTGTTTTATTATTTATTTTATTTTTTTTAACATCTAAACATAACAATTTGTAATATTTTAGTTCATTATATGATAGAAAACATTACAAAGATAATACAAATAATTTTTTCTCAATTTTCATAAAAATGGATATACGACGTTTTTTTACGGACCACGACAGTACACTTATGCATACTTATTTCGACTCGTTAAACCTAAATATAAAACAATCACACATTCCTAAAAATTTTTAAAATATTAGTACATATGTAAAGTAGCCGGTTACTGTACCGTTTACCCTAAATATAATTTTTTATGTAAAATATTAAAGTAATCGAACAACATAAGAGAATTTTGTACTTGCTAATATTTAAATATGAAATCTACACCAGTTTATGTGCAATAAATCTGCAATTCGCAGATTGAAGACGATTATTGAATATAAACGTTAAATAACAATGAGTAAGCAATATTTATTTCCAGATTCACACAAATTAATTTTATTTTATTTTCGTATCAAGTTATAATGAAATTATTACTACAAAACGATCTAGATAAACTTACCAAGTTCCGATTTCGACATATCACTTTCCGGCATATTGTATTTTTGCTAAAATAATATATAATCGATTATTAAATTAATATTACATTGCTTTCGCAATTACTAATGTGTATTATTTATATACATAGTTCCATTATTGGTCGTTTAAAATTTTTAAGGAACTTCCAATATGGTAAGGACGTACGCAAAAAATAAATCAATTAACTTTATTAACAATTAGGTCTAGAATCATAATTTAAAAAACAAATGTATCATAATAATTACATTTTAGTTTTTTGTTTTATTTTGCAGGTAAGAAACACTATATGTATATTTAGTTTTTAGGTTAGTTACCATCTTACGACTATTTGAATGCCTTTGAATCGCAAATCTTAGTTTCTTTAACAAATTTTACATTTATGAAAGTAAAATCAATTTTTTTTACATTTGTTTTTCTAAATTGCAATGTATTATACCAGTACTACTAATAAAAAATTCAACTACGTTTTGGAGTTTTTGCACGTTTTAATATTGAAATCATATTTTATTTAATTATAATTATTAATTAATTAAATATTAAAATAAAACTATCTTTACATAAGTATTTAAATAAAATATAAAATAATTACATACGGTACACCGGCGTTTCTCCAAAAGAGTGACAGAGTGCAACTAAACCCTACTAAATTTCTGACTAAACTCGCAACTTACTCAACTGAAACGCGAACAAAACAGAATATACGTGCTAGTTAATTCTTGGAATTTAGATTCGATGATGTGTTCTTCTAGAAATTAGAATAACCAGACTGATCATATGTATGAATTTATTGGCAATTAATAATTCTATACTTATTAGATTTTTAATATACTTCAATAATTACAGCACATTGAAATATGTCTGCAATATATCAGTAATGTTGCATTACGATACAAAAATATTGCTGAAATGTTTCTGTATATCATAATGCAATATTGAAGCAATGTTTCCTTATGATACATCACAATGTAATATTGTTGCAATGTTTCTGCAATGTTTCAATATCGCAGAAATATTGCGCAATATTGCTGCGTAATTTAGGTAATTTACGTAATGGTTACATTGTTACATAAATGTTACATAGTTGTTACCAGTAAACGAAAAGGGATTAAGGGCTTTTATCTTTTATTCTTTTAATGAATTCGAAATTGGCAATTTTCCAATTCCTTTATATATAAACACGTGAATTCCGTTGAATTCTGATACGCAACTTTTTATTCCGCGCATTTCCATTGAATTCCCTAACCTAACCTAAAATAATATGGATTCGTTGGAACGGTCAGGAATTAAAATTGTAATTTTTTATTCCGCACAATTCCATTCAATTCCCTAACCTAACCTATAATGTTTACAATATTTTCAGGGATTCCTTGGAATTCGTGGGAATTGCAAATTTAACTTTTCTATTCCAGTGAATTCCATCCAATATGTACCTTCAACCGGAATTCAAAATTCCAATCCCTTTCTGTTTGCTGGGTTACATAACTGTTACTTTTATGTTTGCAGGGAAGAAACACACAGATATTACAAGGTGGAAAAGCCGAGACACCTTGTGAAAATCTTTATTTTAAAAAATAAATGCGAAAAACTAGACAAAAAATCTAATTTCGAACAGAGGTTATTGGTTAGGTTAGGTTAGGTTAGGATTGCTATGAACGCCATCTGACGAAGAATACCAGAATAACGAAAACGAATTCTATTGCATATATTTGAATTTAGATGGAAAAAAATCAAGAAAATGTAATAAATGCAATCAAGAAAAAATAAAATCAAGAAAATGTAAGTAAATGCAATATGTATCCAATTTCTGTGCAATTTTATCTAAAAAAAAAATGTTTTAAAAAAAGATTCATGTTTTCAATATACAATTTTATTCAATTTTTGCAAGTACTCGACCGATAAGGTAGGAATTTTCACTAAAAACCGTAAATAAAAAGTGACTGAATCGATTTTTCAAAATTCGAGCTCTGTAAGGGCAATTTTAATTACAATAGACATTATCATAGAAAATGCCAAAGACGTTAATTAACAAGCGACTAAGAGTTTTCGGAAATAACTGACTTTTACCCTGCAAACACAAAAGTAACAGTTATGTAACAACTACGTAACATTCATGTAACAATGTAACCATTACGTAAATATTACATAACTGTTACTTTTCGTGTTTGCAGGGTATTTATTTTCGAAAATTCTCGGTCAGTTCGCAATTAATGTCTTTGGTATTTTCTAGGGAACCTTCTAAAGTAATGAGAATTGCCTTTACAGAGTCTGAATTTTGAAAATGTTATCCAGTCATCTTTAATTTAAGTTTTTTAGTGAAATTTCCTACCCTACCGGCGGACCACTTTAGAACCCCCTTAATTATATGTAAATCGTTATGTACTTTCTTCTTTATTTTTAGCAAAACGATGAAGTGGACTTCTCATACATACTTGCATAATAAAATATTGCTGAAATGTTTCTAATAAATCATAATGCAATCTTGGGACAATGTTTCCTTATGTTACATGACAGTGTAATATTGTTGCAATGTTTTTGCAATGTTTCAATATCGCAGAAATATTGCGCAATATTACTGCAATATTTCCTGTCGTGCGGGAAGAAAAACCCATGTATTAAAATAGATATATAAACAGAGGAGGAAAAGCCGAGACACCTGGTAAAAATCTTTAAATACGAAAAATTAGAAAAAAAATCTGCGGGCAGGGCATCGTATTTACATTAGAAGAGATAAGGAAAGGTATCTCGTAGTCGTTCGCGTAAGTGATTTTCTGTCGTTGATGGGAGGTGTCGTTAGTGGGAGTGTCGTTAGTGAGAGGTTCTACTATAATTTCGAACAGAGATTATAGGTTAGGTTAGGTTCGAATTGCTATGAACGCCATCTGTCGAAGAACACCAGAATAACGAAAACGAATTCTATTGCATATATATTTGAATTTGGATGGAAAATAAAATCAAGAAAACACGTTTTTTCAATTCAAACTAATTTGTTCTCGTTTGCTGCAATTCTGAAAAGAAAAGATACTCTAAAAAAATCATGTTTCCATGTACAATTTCCATTTTTGCATTGGGTTTAATTACAAATCGTTACTTTCTTTATTTTTAACAAAGATGAAGTGGAACTTCACATACACATACTTGCATAATATATGTACACACTGCGACATCTTCTACTACTTCACTCACTCTCCTTTTTTAAACACTTTTGCCGCATTCTCGGAATTCTCGACCGATATCCCTACTACATTGCCAATACACTTTGTGCATTTCTGCTGATTTCTGCAAAATGTTTTGGCTACTTTTGGTTAGCGAAATTATGAATCAGTGATATAATAGTTTGCTATTTCTTGAAACACAATGGCAGGATACCAAGGTTATGAAAGAGTTTATCGAGGAAGACCTATGGAACTTTGGGAACTTGGTGCAAATTTTCCAAGCAAATATCATGGACGTGAGGTTATACGCCCTTTGGAGATTCCTGTGACCCATCCTCTCGCAGAAGACAGTCCACCTCATGACGATGGTAAAACTTATTTTCTACTCGATGTGAACCTCTTCAATTTTTAAGATTTTATTATTCTGCTTAACGAACAAGTGTAATGAGTATTTAATGGCAGTGTATCTAGTTAGTTCGTTGTTAGTTGTCTTTATTTTGCCATGGGATAATTATCCCTTGTGGCAATTTATACATAACTCGATATAATATAAAAATAACATAAATAAAGTAAAGAATTAAAAATACATTAGAATAATATAAAAAAAAAATATATAATTAATAAGCTAATTTCTTATAACTAAACTAAATATGAATATGAGAGAGTCTATCGTGAGACCTAGATACATTAGAAAATAATTAAGTAATCAAGTAATCGCCGATGGAAAATAAGGACCAGGAACGCTTACTACAGTTTAGAACGAATGGGATGATCTAAAGAAAATAGGTATCTGAACAGATGCGTCTTGAACGATCGAAGAGAAGGCAAGTTCCGAATATCAGTCGGCAAAGAGTCCCAGAATTTGATTCCACTTTCCCTGAATGATCGCTCAAGTATACAAGTGCGGTATGTTGGCATGACAAATTTCGATGATGTAGTTATACGATTTGATCGACTCGAATGTCAGAAGAAACCAATGGGAAGAGGTGAAACAGATAAGGTGGAGTACAAGGCGAAAAAACACTGTAAAGCAATGATCCGAGAAAATATTTGCGACGAGAGATGGTAGTTAGCCATCCGGATTTGATGCAATAAGGTGTGATGTGACGATCGCGACGAATACCATAGATGAATCGGAGACAAGCATTTAAAAGACGGGTCAATTTTTTATCAAGAATCAGACAGGTCATTATATACAATACAACAGTAATCGATGATTGGAATTATTAGTGTGAGATTACTCAATAGAATATAAACAAAGATAAGGTACGAAATGAATGTTGTCGAAAACTTACATTCTTTCATTAAATTATATGCATTACGAAACCAAAGTAATATTATTGAAGAGAATAATAAGTTGAACTATGGCTTTCATTCTGCCATAGCTCGTCTTCGGAGGGAATGGAATTGCCTACCTCGTGATGTATCTAGTCTGACTAGAAGGAGTGCATATGTTGCAGCAGTTAAAAATCGTTACAGGCTGTTTTAGTTTCATATTATTTTAGTTATACTTTATTTTCTTTATTGTTATAGCGCTATATATACAATGTTCTAATTTTTCTGTATTTAAAGGCCTTCGGGCCATTGATCCATAAATAAATAAAATAAATAAATAAAATTGTTAAACGTTCGTCTACTTGAGTCAGAAATTATTTAGTATTGGTTGCAAGTGTCGTTGCATATTTAAACATATTACATTATTAAAAAAATTAGACATTTTCCGTACACAGTTAGTAAATTGAAAGAATTCTTAAGTACAACTACACTGTAAAAAATGTTGATGTAAATTTACCACGAAAACTGTAGGACACAAAAATACCACTGATAATCGCAGGAAATTTACCAAGAGCTGGTAAAATATAACCTATTGGTGTAAAATTACCTTGGAGCAATGTAATATTTTAATACAAGATTAGGGGAATTTTACATCAGTCAGGTTATTTTTACACTGACTGCACTGTGATTTCGCACTAAACCAGACTAAACTATTGGGAGTTTACATAATTGCTGTAATATTACAATTTTTAATTTTTCCATTTTAATGTAAATTTACCACGATTATCAGTGGTATTTTTGTGTCCAATGATTTTCGTGGGAAAATTACACTTTTATTGTAATATTACTATGTTTATGGTAAAAATCCTCGAGAAATCATTGAGAAATTACAACAAATCTGTAATTTCACCACAAACATTGTTGGAAATGATTACATTAATGCAATGTAATTTTACTTGACACTTTTTTCAGTGTAATTAAACTTAAGTTACAACCAATTAAAAGCTATTTATTATTCTTTATTTAACTCGATTTTAACTTATGGAATCATTATGTGGGGTGGAGCATACAACAACATCCTGCAACCTTTAGAAGTCTTACAAAAGTCTGTACTAAAGAAAATGTTAGGGAAAAATCGTAGATTTTCATCCGATAAAGTATTTGAACAAAGTGGTGTGTTAAATATCAAGAAAAATTATCTGTTAACTATAATGTTATATTCGACAAAAAATAAACTATTCACGCAGTTACAAAACCTATCAGAGGTAAACACTAGAAGTAAATCTAATCTGCATGTAGAAGTTCCGACTAGGCGTAAAAGAATTGGACATCGATCGTATGATTATATAGCAGCAAAAGGTATTAATTTATTACCTACAACTTTAAGATCAGATGCTTATAATTATGAATCCTTAAAAAAGAAATTGGCAAAATAAGAGAGACAAATGTCTCAAAATTACGAAAACTAGTATTTATATAATTTGTTTTTTCTTAAATTTACAGTAGGACCTCTCTTATTCTAATTAGTAAAGTTTATCAAGATGGCGCCGACCTCTCTTATTCTAATTTTCCCCTTACCCCCACTTACTTTGCTTGCGAGCTTGTGATTCGTGGACAATATTTTTCGTTGACTTTTCATGTGATAGTGGGGGAACTATTAGAATAAGAGAGGCTGGGCAATTAGAATAAGACAGGCAATTAGAGTAAGAGAGGTTCGAATAAGAGAGGTCCTACTGTACTATTGTTTTATTTTACTCTTTACATATTCTTTATAGTTTTTTTATTCTTGCTATTGTGTTTCTTTTTTATTTTTTATACTCAGACGCAGGGACAAGTATCCTCAGTTACTTTTGCGGTTTTTTGTATCGATATGGTTATAAGTGCTTCATGGAAAATATTGTACGAAAAAGAGGTCTGAATAAATATGAAAACTTGTATTCGATATAACTTTCTACAAAACAATTTACATTTATAAATGAATCAAAACTTTTAATAAGTATTCACGAAATAAGTAGATAAATTAAGAAATATAGGTCATGTATTATTTCAAACTTATCTCTGAAACTGATAAATTTTCTTATCCTTTATTTAGAATTAAGAAATAATTAATTCTCAACCGTTTATATAAATTACATGAATAAAAAATTTGCGTCTAAGTAACGGTCACCATAATATATTTAAAAAACAGGAGAAGACACACGTAAAAATCACAAATATGTATTAAAAAATGTCTAAAAAAGGCAAAATACCTATACAAAATAACCATGTTTGAAATACAGTCAAGATCTGTATTGTGTTTACTGAATGTGGAGGAACTTTTTTTAACAACTTTAACAAAAGTTCTTAATATAATTCTATAAAAGTTTTCTCTTCTGATAATTTCTTAAGTGAAAGAATTCTTTGAAAGTTCTTGATAATCAGAACGAGAGGTTTTAAAAAAATAACAGTGGTTACATTTCGACCTAAGATTAAGGTCCTCTTCAGAAATTTTTATTCTGTTTGCAACAAAAATTATTACAACATTTTAGAAAAATTATAACAAAAAGTGTTTTACATTTGTTTTATTATACGTTAAGCATGGTGCGTGTTAACTAAAATTAAATAAAAAGGTCTTACACCTAGAAAATTAGTAGAGATTCTGAATTTACAATGTTCATAGATGAGAAAAATCAAAAAAACTAAAATAATCTGTGGAGAGATTTTTAAATAAATCCAAATTGAACTTAAGTTCAGTAAGTAATTTTAGCTCAAAGTACGGTATTTCAAAAATGCAGGCACCATTTTTTACTTATAAATAGAAAAAACAAAATAATTTTGTATTAAATGTTTATATTAACCGTTTATACTAAATTTTATAATTATTAGCAGTTTATTAATTGTTAATTATTCTTTCAATTTACTGTGTACAGAGAATGTCTAATTATATTAAATAACAACACTTGTAACCAATACTAAATTATTTTTTATTCAAGTAGACGAACGTTTAACAATTTAATAAAAGAATCTACATTAGAAAAAATAAAGATCCACAAACTAAAGCCGAAAACTTGGATAGAGCCGTTAAATATTTTTGTAATCTGTTTATAGACAAGCAGTTTTCAACAATTTTTAATATATTTGGATAAATAAATTCAGAAGCTGCTGGATTGTGAAACTTTACACAAAATGTTACCATTTGCTGAGCGAAACTATCCATTAAGAACTATATATCCTTTTTATTTACCCTTCAGTTACAAAAATTTTGTTAGAAATGATCCGATACATAGAATGTGTTCGTTAGTCAACTCGCTCTGCGATTACAATACAGATATAAATTTATTTGATAATAATATACTATGTAATTCTATTATTAAACTTATTAAGTGTACGTTTTATGAATTTAATTAGTTTTTGCGTTATTTGTTACATTTCTTTATTTTATATATTTTATTATGTATATTTTTATTATATTATATTGATCCCTAGCCTCGGAGTAACCTTGTTCAGAGAGAGAGAGAGAGAGACTGGTACCCCATAATCTGCGCCTAGTCAGAAATATACAAGAAGATAGTAATCAAACTAATTACGGTTTCTTCTCATTGACCGCTAGACTAAAACCCCCGTCTATAGGACAAGAGCAATTCATTTCATTTAAGACTAGGGTTAAGCTTCTTACCAAAGTGTTTGCTTAGATTTATATTTTTATTTATACTTTATTAATGTTGTTACCTCTTATTCACCAAAATTAAGATTTATTCGTTATATTTGATCATTTTATTATATTGTGTTGGCTAGGGTGGCCCTTATTTTAGATATTTTCGAATTTCATACGGGACACCCCCTAGATCAATTCGAATAATTAAAAAATGATTTTTAAGCTTGGTGAGAGCTCTTAATTTTAATATTTAGGGGTGGCGCATTTGACTTGAAGTTTAACATTGGTTATAAATGGGAAAAACTTACTATTTCAGTTTTTTAACTCTCACTTTTCCAGAAAAAATTGTAATTTTTTGCACATTGGCAGATGTACACTACCGGCCAAAAGTTCGTGAACGCTATGAATTTTCCAGCTCGTCAAAAAATGTGTCGGATCTCCGAATCCTTTAACGATATTGAAAAAACTCATAGGACATCTTTTGAAGTACACAAATAAAGCATCTAAGTGGTTCATTCGGTTTTACTTTAGACATTATTGTTTCTTAGCTGTCAAACATGGAAAATGATGAATTTTTTAACTTTTTTCTTCCGAATTGTAACTCTGACAGCAAGTGTAACAAATTTCTCTGGCAATTGACAATTTTTGTATAAATTCTACATTTCAAGGCCTTTAAAATTCATTTTGGAAAAAGTCGCTACGATTTTTTGTTCCAGAGTTATGATTTTTTGAAATTTTTTTATTTTACTCATTGAGACAGAAATCATTGAAAAAAGGCCAAAAGTTCGTGAACATGCAGTTTATTCATGTTTCGCGGATCGCAGTGATTCGTACCTTTTAAAGATGATGCAAAATACTAAAATTAATCGAAAAATACACTTTTTCAATGTTAACTATAATTCAAAACTCCAAGCTAAGATGGTATAAATAACAGAAGTAAATATTAACCCTTTATTGCTACAATTATAGTTTTCCAGTATTCTAAGTTCAGTATGGGTTCAATTAACTAAAACTGGGGAAAAACTTACATTAAGTCCATATTCAACGATTGTAGGTATTCTCTTTTGATTGGCGCATGTTAAAATATCGTAAAACCACAAAAATATGATCATTTTTTTCGATTAAGTTTAAAAAACACGTTTTTTTCGGTGATGAATAAACTGCATGTTCACGAACTTTTGGCCTTTTTTCAATGATTTCTGTCTCAATGAGTAAAATAAAAAAATTTCAAAAAATCATAACTCTGGAACAAAAAATCGTAGCGACTTTTTCCAAAATGGATTTTAAAGGTCTTGAAATGTAGAATTTATAAAAAAATTGTCAATTGCCAGAGAAATTTGTTACACTTGCTGTCAGAGTTACAATTCGGAAGAAAAAAGTTAAAAAATTCATCATTTTCCGTGTTTGACAGCTAAGAAACAATAATGTCTAAAGTAAAACCGAATGCACCACTTAGATGCTTTATTTATGTACTTCAAAAGATGTCCTATGAGTTTTTTCAATATCGTTAAAGGATTCGGAGATCCGACACATTTTTTGACGAGCTGGAAAATTCATAGCGTTCACGAACTTTTGGCCGGTAGTGTATTCTGGAATTCTTTTAGGTGAGAAAAAACCAAGTTACGATAAAAAAAAAAATATTTTTCGGTCGATTTATTCAAGATTTACTTATTACAATTTTTAGCTCAAAAAATTAAAAAAGTGTCAATTTTTCATTTATTTCCTTTATAACTCGGGATAAATACATTTTACAATTTTAGCTCAAAGATATTTCATTTCTGTAAAGATTTCTGCGTAAAATTACCTCCTTAGTAAAGTCCAAATGATGTAATAGAGAGTAGTTATCGCATTTTTAAAGAATACGTGTTTTTGTAGAAAATCAAGTAAAAGAAAACATATTTTAGTTTATCCGCCATTACGCGCAAACAAAAAATCTAATCGTAATGTATTATACAGGATCATATATTCCTTACCTTTTTACGGATTGAAATGCCTACAAATAACTTGATTAAAAAATTTCTTGGCAAATTATGGCATTACAGAAATTACTCCGTTTGGCTAGCGTAAAATCTGGAACCGACTTTTTGCAAATATTATTACAAAATTAATATCTCCTCAGGTATTTATATGGAAAACGGCTGAAATTTGGTATTCGGGGGTATTCGAGGTCGCTGATTACGAATCTCATCTTCGATTTTCAAAATTGAAAATAGCGGATCAAATGTTGAAAAGTTACTTGATTCAAATGAAACAAGGTACTCGGAGGTTTTCTGATTTCAGATTATGAATTTTTGATCTTATATTTTCAATACTTGTTTATATTTGGAAGATATTCTAACTAGGCGGGAAATCGAATGTATTTGTCCCGAGTTATAAAGGAAATAAATGAAAAATTGACACTTTTTTAATTTTTTGAGCTAAAAATTGTAATAAGTAAATCTGGAATAAATCGACCGAAAAACATTTTTTTTTATCGTAACTTGGTTTTTTCTCACCTAAAAGTATTCCAGAATATATCTGCCAATGGGCAAAAAATTACAATTTTTCTGGAAAAGTGAGAGTTAAAAAACTGAAATAGTAAGTTTTTCCCATGCGCCACCCCTAAATATTAAAATTAAGAGCTCTCACCAAGCTTAAAAATCATTTTTTAATTATTCGAATCGATCTAGGGGGTGTCCCGTATGAAATTCGAAAATATCTAAAATAAGGGCCACCCTAGTTTTGGCATTGGCTTTGTATTATATTTGTTATTATTTTTGTTTCAAAGTGCCGTTGATCCAAAATAAATAAATATTGTTTATACACTGATATAAAAATTTTATTGTGAAAAGGGATTTTTCCCGTTTATTCTAAAATAAATAAATAAATATGACGCTGAAGCTGGCAGCAGATTCATAGCAGCGGATTCGAAAAATCTATGATTTTCAGCCATTAAATTTGCCAAAAACAGATTATTTGTATTTAATCTGTCTAAAAATGTTTAAATGCAAGTAATTTTTAATAAGAAATTATCAATTTCTACGGTTTTCTTGAATCCGCTGCTACGAATCTGCTGCTAGCTTTAACGTCATTAAATAAATAAATATACAAGTTGTTTTCAACGGTTTTTAATATATTTGTTGTTTTTGTGCTTTTTATTTGCGTCTTTTCAGACCGTTTTTTAAATATATTACAGTCACTGTTACTTTATTTGGAATTTTCAGATCAAGTAGTGAAGAAGTGTATTGGACTCGGATGTGGATTAGCCAGTTTGATAACTGAAAACTTACTCATACATCCATTCATAGTTTTACGACGACAATGCCAAGTACATCCAACTTCGATAAAATATCATGTCGATCCTATAACGCTTATCCCGGTGATGATTCGGTTGCATCATACGCAAGGTCTCAACACGTTATGGAAAGGAATCGGTTCTGTATTATTAGTTCGTGGATTAACGCTCGCTATCGAAGACTTAGTATCGAGGATTACACTATGGCCTAAGTATGATTATTACGTATTTTCCCTATGATAACACAGCCCAACAAAAATGTAAGAATTTCATGTTGCCCTATAAGTATGAGTCGATTCTGATAGGATATTTGCTCCAGAATTCAAATATGACTGCCAAAATATCCAATTGGCTCTAATTTTAAAGATATTGAAGGTCAAACAGTCAAAAATCAGATTTCCAGCATTTTGTGCATTCACAGCCTAAAAAAATTATGTCCCACCAGTAAGAGTCAATTCTGATACGACTTTTCCCGCAGAGTCCAAAATATTAATGTGGACCTAGTTTTTTACCAAATTGAAGGTTAAACGGATGAAAAATCATGTTTTTAGACACATTTCACATCTTTACTGTAGTAGAAAACCGAATGACTTCAAACTCGTTATCATTCTTAACCCGAGGGTATATTGATGTTGGAATATAATTTTTTCAAGACTTTAATTTGTCTATTTTATACTTCTGATTTGACGAACAATCGTTACAATTAAATAAAAACGCTAAAATCACAGTTTTTTGTTATGGGACTTGGAAGTCCCACCAGGACTTGAGGGTAAGATTTTCAGTTTTTGATAAAAATAAGAAAATCAACAGTAATATATATATTTCACGTTTTATTGGTTTAATGTTATTTTAGGCTAAATCTAACACTCTATATAAGTAATATAACGCACGACATATAACGCACAATATAACACGATTTTGCATATCTTTGAGAACTATTCCTTTTTTAAATGGTATGTATAAAAACAATTATTGCTTTTATTGCAACAAAGGTATACATTGCATTTGCAGCAAAAAGACGTAGGTTTATTTTTAATGCATAAGGTGCATCTTTGTCCGACTTCGCTAAACTCTGGGAAGTGATCTAAGGCGTCAAATTTTTGTGATAAATTTGTGAAATAACAAAAATTAAAACAAATACATATTTATGTATAACTCACAAATTATTTAACATCGTGACGTGTAATAAAGTAGAAAACGCCTATTTATCTTTCAACTTTTGCATTAGTAGACCGTTGGCCCTGGTGGGACGTACACGTCCCATACTTTAAAATCAGAAGCCCCTATATAAATCAAAACCAAATAGTGGTTAAAATATGCTAATTTGCATATGTATATCCCGCTTTTAAAATGTATACACGGATTTTACCATAAAATCATTAGTACATACTTTATTTTGAAAAATTATCGAGTGACATACGAATACGACAGTTAACCTGCAATGCAAGGCAAAATTCACAGCTTTTCTAATATTTAACCAATTGAATAACTGTTGCTGCTGGTAGGAACGCATTATGCATGACCGACGGAAACCAACCGTCGATATTACATACCGGATTTGCCATTAAAAAAGCAAAAAAGTATTTTTAAATCTATGGGACTCCCACGTCCCACCAGTACCTAGAGGGTTAACTACTTTTCGAGAAAATCAGAAAAAAAAGTCTTGATTTCTTATCCCTTTGACTTTCAATTTAGGCAAAAATTCAGTCCAATTCAATATTTTGGATTATATATTTTTAATTTGTGGGAAAAATCATGTCAGAATTGACTCTTACTTTCGGGCCCAGTAAACGAAAATTCATTGAAGGCGATTGAAATTTATTCATGACATCATGACATCTGAATTATCTTTCTTAGCTTCTTGAATGAATTTAAATGAAAAAATAAATTTCAATTACTTTTAACGGTTAATAGTTTGTTGAAAATTGTTCGCTGCAATGATTTTGAATGGGAAAAAAGTGTCATCGTTAATGAATTTCAATAGAAAATTGCAAATAAGACAGTTGGAGATTGAATTAATTCCAATGGAAAAATCGTTATCTTCACTTCAAATGAATTAATTTCAATAAATTTGAATTATAAAAAAGTAAAACATGAAACATAGTCGACATATTTTCTTATCGAAATTTATTCCAGACAATGAAAAAACCTATTCAGAAATGATGCAGCGAATGAATTTTCGTTTGCTGTGATTAGATGCAAAAAAATGTCTACAATCACATTTTTTACCTCTTTGACCTTCAATATTTCTAAAACTAAAGCCAATTGGCTATTTTGGCGGTGATATTTGTTTTCTGGTACAAAAATCCTATCACGACTCTTATATGACAACAAAATTTTGTTCAGCTGTGTAATGATTCCTTTGGCAAATTTTGCGTAACAATTGTTACGATATTTCTAATCTCAAACAAATTTGTTTATTTTCTAGGGCAGTAACGTGTAACAGTAGTTTGATATCATTCGGTCAACACATCATTTTAAAATGTGTATCAATAGGAATAGTAACCCCATTCTATTCTGCATCCCTGATTGAAACTGTTCAATCGGAAATTGCATCTGAGCGACCAGGTATCCTGGATGTTTTTCGCGACGGAGCAATCAGGTTACTCGAAGTTGGTAACAGAGGAAGACTTTTACCAATATACGCACTGCTTCCACCAACCATTACGTACAATATAGTGAAATACTTATTCACCTTAATAGTAAGAGGGGTTACGCGTCGAATAATGCATGTGAAGAAAAAATATTCACAGGAATCGAGAGTAAGTATTCTTTTACTTAATCCTTTAACGCCCGAAATAACAATTTTTATACTTCATTTTCAATCAAGTATTTCGTATAAAAATCAAAGTTGAAAACAATTGAAAGGTACAGTAGGTCCCCTCTTATTTTAAGATTTCGAATTAAGGAATATGGCGGCACCCCCTCTTATTTTAATGCTACTTCTCTTCCTCATCACCAGCAGCGTGAGAGAGAGGACATGAGAAAACGTTAAAATAGAAGGGAGCGGATCTTTAAGATAGAGGAGGAACTTAAAATAAGAGGGGTACTACTGAGTACATATCCTATTGTTCTCGAGGTCGCTCTTCAAGATTTCGAGGTCAAAATCTTGTATCCTCAGTAGTCCTCCCATTATTTTAACTTCTTTTATCGTGCTCTTTCACTCTCACTGCTGGTGGTAAGAAAGAGGGGAGATGCTAAAATAAGGGAAGGGGTCGCCATCTTCCTTGTCCCGAATAGTTAAAACAAGAAAAATCAAGAACATTTCACTTACGAAAGAGTCAGAAAAGAAAAAAGATTTATTTATTTTATAATAAACAATTAAATCTGCATCTTTTACAATTCTTTTTAATTTATTAGGGAGCCTACAGTCGAGATTTACCCTCCGCCGCCGTAGTACTGGACATTGAAATTAAATCCATCGTAATATCCATGTGCGCCGCAGACATCGTATTCTATCCCTTCGAAACTGTTATTCATCGTTTGCACCTTCAAGGCACCAGAACAATAATCGACAACTTGGACACCGGCGGCAGTGTCACTCCGCTTCTCACCAGCTACAGCGGAGCAGCAGATTGTTACCGCTCCATCATAAATTCCGAAGGTCCTCTTGGCCTCTACAAAGGTTTCGGTGCCCTCATCCTGCAATTCGCAGTACACGTCTTAGTTTTGCGTGCCACAAAGTGGATTTTGACAGAAGTCGGAAGTATGGTGAAATGCAAACTCAAGTTGACAGCAAAAAACTATTATAATTAAATATAAGAGTCGATTTCTCAAGATAACTTTTCATTTCTCGACTGTGAAGTGAAAGTTCCCATAATTAGACTCGTGAATTACGTAGAAAATCATATGTATATATACGTACCTTAACCTCTAGTCGCGAGTATCCCATTTAAATAAGTCGGTGTAATTCTTATAATCAGTGAACAGAATTTGTACAGAATACAAATACAGTAGAACCTCCGTTATCGAATATTCAGACGCCTCCGTTAACGAATAATTTCCCCTCAGTCAGTCTCCCCACTCTAGACCCCTCTAGCTGGCCGACAATATCGCCTATGTACAGTAGTCCTTCCCTTATTTTAACTCCCCTTATTATAACCGCGTCTCTTATTTTAACTCTTTTCCTTCCCCTGTTTTAACTTTTTATCGTGCTCTCTCGCTCTCACTGCTGGTCGTAAGAAAGAGGGGAGATGTTAAAATAAGGGAAGGGGTCGCCAACTTCCTTGTCCCGATTAGTTAAAATAAGGGGAGGATTACTGTATGTACAATGCCCTGTAACTCCTAAAGATATAGGTGGGGGGTCGATTTTTTTTCCTCAAATATTCGTTAACAGAAATTTAAAGGCTCCGCGTTGTCCCGACCGCATTCGATAACGGAGGTTCTACTGTATGTTAAAGAACGAGGGTGCAGACGGCACGTTTGCTCGAGTCAAGGTACGATTTTACGGTTTTGTATTGATTTATTATAAATATAAGTTAGTACAATGTAAATTAACTATTGTTTTTGAACACTTAGCGAGCTCTTGACAGTTGAAGGGATTGTCAATATAACCTAGAGTTTTCACTAAATGCAAAAACTACCTCAACTTTCGACTGCAGTTTAGTCAGCACCAAAAAATATTAGTCGGAAAGAAAGTATTTTGAACTATTACTAATTAACCCATTAAGGACTAAACGGACACATTTTGAACATCAGTTTAAACGTCGATAATTTGCATATAAAAGCATTTGGAAAATTTTTGCTCCCACTATTTCTGGCGTAAAATTGTATGCTCTTTCAGAATCTTTCAATAAAATTTCGATAAAATGAAATCAGAAAAGTTATACACGTTTTTTTGTTAAAAAACATGGTTTTTAAACATTTATTTTTCATTCTAACATCACTTTCACCTGGAAATTGCATTGGGATACATGTTTAAGATGAAAATATCGCGTCTATGGATCTTTAGGATTAAAACGTACCCTGTTCTAATTTGAATTTCAAGATGGCGACGTTCAAAATGGCGCTCAAAAATCTTTTTAAAACTTAACAAATTTTTTTCTTGAAAACTATAGACTTTAGAGAAAATCTGCTAAGAACAAAAATGGCTTAGAATTGGTTAAAGAACCTTCTCAAATTTTATCACAATGTATTGATACACTTTTTGGTTTTTTGAAAATTTAAAAAAAAATTCATTTAAAAAATCTGAAAAAATTTGAGAAAGTTCTTTAACCAATTCTAAGACATTATTATTCTAAGCAGATTTTCTCTAAAGTGCATATTTTTTAAGGAAATAAACTTTTTAGTCTTAAAATCTAGAAAAGTTTAATAATTTATTTCCTTAAAAAATATGCACTTTAGAGAAAATCTGCTAAGAATAAAAATGGCTTAGAATTGGTTAAAGAAGTTTCTCAAATTTTTTCAGATTTTTTAAATGAATTTTTTTTTAAATTTCGATTTTTTTAATTTTCAAAAAACCAAAAAGTGTATCAATACATTGTGATAAAATTTGAGAAGGTTCTTTAACCAATTCTAAGACATTTTTATTCTTAGCAAATTTTCTCTAATAAACTTTTTAGTCTTAAAATCTAGAAAAGTTTAATAATTTATTTCCTTAAAAAATATGGACTTTAGAGAAAATCTGCTAAAAACAAAAATGTCTTAGAATTGGTTAAAGAATCTTCTCAAATTTTTTCAGATTTTTTAAATGACTTTTTTAAAAATGTCGATTTTTTTAATTTTCAAAAAACCAAAAAGTGTATCAATACATTGTGATAAAATTTGAGAAGGTTCTTTAACCAATTCTAAAACATTTTTGTTCTTAGCAAATTTTCTCTAAAGTCCATAGTTTTCAAGAAAAAAATTTGTTAAGTTTTAAAAAGATTTTTGAGCTTCTTGGCGCCATTTTGGAAGTCGCCATTTTGAAATTCAAATTAGAACATGGTACGTTTTAATCCTAAAGATCCATGGACGCGATATTTTCATCTTAAACATGTTTCCCAATGCAATTTCAAGGTGAAAGTGATTTTTTAAATTTTTAAAAACCATGTTTTTTACAAAAAAACATGTATAACTTTTTTGCTTTTCCTTTTATCGAAATTTTATTGAAAGATTCTGAAAGAGCATACAATTTTAGGTCAGAAATAGTGGCAGTAAATAAAATAATAAAATAAAATCCATCAGGAATTCCAATATGGCGTCGAACTTTTAAAAAAATTTCAAAAAATTGGGAATTATTTATTCCTATCAATTTTTTTCGAGTTTTTAGAATATTGGGATTCTATTAAAACTCTGAAGAAAGGTGAACAAAATACTTAAATTTTAAAGAAAAATTTTACTTTTTTACCCCACGTCATTCTAACGACTTCAAAATGGCGTCAACAATGAAAATTTCTTTGAAAAATTTCTGAACGTTCTAACTCAAAAACTACATGCTGTTATAAAAAAATGCTAAGAATGAAAAGTTCTTAGAATTAATCGAGAAATATAGTGGAATTTTTTCAGATTTTTGTGATGACATTTTGAGAAATTTTTTTTCAAAATTTTATTTAAATTCATAATTTATTTATGAAAAATTCTGAAAAAAATTTGGTGTATTCACTTGTGAATTCTACGAGTTTTTTGTTCTTTTGCAATTTTTTCCAAAAGTTGATAGTTTTTTGGGGGGAAAAAATCCTAAACTATATTTGAAATTCATTTCCTCGAAAACTATCAACTTTTCGAAAAAATTGCAAAGAATAAAAAACTCTTAGAATTCATCAGAGAATACACTAAATTTTTTTCAGAATTTTTTGTAAATAAATTACAATTTTGAAAAAAATGTTGAAAAAAAATGTCTCAAAATGTCATCAAAAAATTTTGAAAAAATTCCGCTATATCGCTTGATGAATTTTTAAGAACTTTTCATTCTGGGAATTTTTTTTACAAGTTCATAGTTTTTGAGTTAGAGCGTCCAGAAATTTCTCAAAGAAATTTTCATTTGTTGACGCCATTTTGAGTTCGTTACAATGACAAATTTTTTCTTAAAATTCAACTATTTTATGCACCATTATGCAAGGTTTCAATAAAATCCCAAAATTCTAATATCTCGAAAAAAATTGATAAGGATAAAAAATTCCCAACTTTTTGGAAATTTTTTCATATTTGGCGCCATATTGGAATTTCTGATAGCTGAAACTCAATTTTGACCTCGGAATCTTGAAAAGCGACCTCGAAAACAGTAGGATACGCACCTCTCAATTGTTTTCAACTTTGATTTTGATACGAAATACTTGATTGAAAATGAAGTATAAAACTTGTCATTTTAATATTTCTAACTTCAGTTCGTAATAGTTCCAAATAGTTTCTTACGAAGAAAAGTTTACTAAAAACTCAAGTAAACTTACGAAACAACAGCAAAGATTGAAATAAATAAAGTTTTATTTCATTTTTATAGATAAAATTATATGATACAAAAAAATATTCCATTCCATGTATCGAATTCTTTCTTTTGTCACTTTCGAAACATCTTACATCGAACAATAAAATGTTACGTAAGATGTTATTCAATATTTAAAAAGAAAACATTCATAGTTTTATTCTTTGCATCGAAAAAGTAACCGAGGATGTTTGTGTCTTTTCAATACAAGGTAAATTTAGCAAGCTTCGAGCCAAGGATCTTTTTTTTTTAATATTTTGAAAGTAATTTTATTCCCTTCCTCAGCGCTTCGCTAATCTATCGCTATGTACAATATATTACAAATAATCTTTATCTAACTACATAGGATCACGTAAAAATAATTTATTCTTGTAATCACAATGTTGGGGATCAGGTGCGATGAACCTCGATATTCCGCTCTGCAGAAGTGCTTCTTCGAAAATGTGTACGACACTTTTTTTATACATTCGAAATTTTATTTCTTGTATACTTCGCCCACGACGCTCCTACAATCTTTCATTGTCGGAATGTAAAATTTCGAACAATTGATAAAAATTGAAGGAAAGTCGCAGCTTCGAGCACCTTCTGAAATCCGACAAGAAACTTCTTGTGAAATTAAAAAAAAAAAGCTGCGTTTCTCCGAAAACGCAGATAATTTCGTACTTTTCCTCTAAATATCTCCATTAATTTCTTTGCTCCGGCATTCGAAAATAATTTTGACCCTGGAGTTGCTGCACGGAGAAACTGTTACAGTCGATCTGTGGAACCGCTACTCGTGTTAATTCTTTGTTAATTGTGTACGTGTTGAGCTTGTTGTAAATCGTCTTCGGTGGTCTCACCTCTCCTCACGTATTGGGGCTGCTCCAAACCTCTAACGCAACCTTCGGTGACGTGCACTGCCGCGACGTCGCTACCGGGAACATCAAACATCGGTTCCAGGAGCAACGATTCCATAATGGCGCGAAGTCCTCGCGCTCCGGTCTTCCTCTCCAGAGCCATCGTTGCGATGGCTTCTAAAGCTTCCGTCGTGAAAGTCAGTTCGACCTGTTTTAAAAATGTACAATTGAATAACTAATTTTTTCAACCCATGCAGGACACTTTTTTCGCTACAATTCCAATAAAGAATTTCATATTCGAAAATCCAAGTTCAAATAAATTGAAAGGTACATGCCTTACTATTTTCGAGGTTGCTCTTTTGAATGCTGTTGTCAAAATTGAGCTATCTTAATTAGACAATTAAATATGGCGATTAAAAATGTCAAAATAACGCGAAAAATCGAGTGTTCTTTTTTATTAATGCTCTTTCAGAGCATTTTTTGACTCATTCTAAAACGTATTTATTTCTAACAATTGTTAAGTTTTAATTAGAAATTTGTCATTTAAGTAGCCATTTTGTGGTCAACATGTTAGTTTTTAAATATTAAAAAAAATTTATCTTGATACTGTAAACTATTGGGTCCACGTTTGATGAAGAAATTTTCTGACGACAAATATTCTTTCGATGAGGAAAAAATGTTTTATAAAAAAGAAGACTCGATTTTTCGCTTTATTTTGACATTTAAATCGACATATTTAATTTTCTAATTAACCCATTAAGTCCCAAAAAGGCAAAATTTGTAGCTTACGTTTTAGCTCGGTTTTGTGAAAAAGTAAGAAAATCTTTTGGAAAATACCCAACCCTACTATTTTCGGGTATGCTCTACACGATAGAATGGTTTAAAAATTTTAAAGATTTGATTTTCAATTGTTAATTAACAATTTAAAAAAAAAAAATACGACTTTTTCATGAAAAATTTTTTATCAATCAAAAATTTGAGTGGGAAGGATTTTTTTTCTCTCGCAAATATGCACAGAAAATCTAAGCTTCACAACCGGCTTTAGTTTTTTATCGTACGATTTTTTTAAACAAAATGGCGGCCAAAGCTAAAAAATCAAACGTTCATTTTACTACTGTTTTTGACGTTTTTTCATTGGAATCGTGCAAATTATTCAATTATTTCAGTAAAAATATACTTAAATATAATATTTAAAAAAAAAATAACTATAAAAAGGGTTAAATATGAAAAATAATGCTTTTAAGGTTTATAAAAAGTCGTTTTTTTACGGTTTCTCGTTATTATTTCAACAGAAACTAATGCGAGAACCTAAATATCGTTGAATTTCGAAATACTGATTGATGATCTGATATTTTTAGGGTAAAATTCATAATATAGACATAGACGTAGACATTGGTCAGATTTACTTGCCACTTTATACCACAGGACGAAGCAGCATATATACAATTGACATAAAACTGTGAAAAAACAACTTTTTAAAACCTTAAAAGCATTATTTTTCATATTTAACCCTTTTTATAGTTATTTTTTAAAAAAATATTATATTTAAGTATATTTCTACTGAAGTAATTGAATAATTTGCACGATTCCAATGAAAAAAACAGTAGTAAAATGAACGTTTGATTTTTTAGCTTTCGTTCTTTCGCCGCCATTTTGTTTAAAAAAATCGTACGATAAAAAACTAAAGCTGGTTGTAAAGCCTAGATTTTTTGTGCATATTTGCGAGAGAAAAAAAAATTCCTTCCCACTCAAATTTTTGATTTATAAAAAATTTTTCATAAAAAATCGTATTTTTTTTTTTAAATTGTTAATTAACAATTGAAAATCAATTTTTTGAAATTCTTAAACCATTCTATCGTGTAGAGCATACCCGAAAATAGTAGGGTTGAGTATTTTCCGAAAGATTTTCTTGCTTTTTCACAAAGTTTTCTGAGCTAAAAGGTAAGCTACTAATTTTGCCTTTTTTGGGACTTAATGGGTTAATTAGAAAATTAAATATGGCGATTTAAATGTCAAAATAACGCGAAAAATCGAGTGTTCTTTTTTATAAAACATTTTTTTCTCATCGAAAGAATATTTGTCGTCAGAAAATTTCTTAATTAAACGTGGACCCAATAGTTACTGTATCAAGATAATTTTTTTAAATATTTAAAAACTAACATGGTGATCACAAAATGGCGACTATTCGACAAATTTCTAATTAAAACTTAACAATAGTTTTTCTTGAAAACTATAGACCTCAGAAAAAATGTTCTAAAAATAAATACGTTTTAGAATGAGTAAAAAAATGCTCTCAAATTTTTTCCAGAATATTTTGTTAAAATTTTTTATTTTTCGAAAAATCGAAATTTTTAAAAAAGTCGTCAAAAAAAAACCGAAAAAATTTGAGAATATTCGAAGAAATTCAAATTGACCAATTTGAAGACATTTTTGTTCTAAGGAAATTTGTTCTAAATTTACAGTTTTCAAGAGAAAAAATTACTAGTCTTGAAATCTAGAAAAGTTTAATAATTTTTTTTCTTGAAAACTTTAGACTTTAGAAAAAATGTCCTTAGAACAAAAATGTTAGAATTGGTCAAAGAATATTCTCAAATTTTTTCGGATTTTTTGGACGACTTTTTTAAAAATTTCGATTTTTCGAATTTTCGAAAAATAAAACAATTGCAACAATACATTCTGAAAAAATTTGAGAGCATTTTTTGACTCGTTCTAACACGTATTTATTCTTAGAAATTTCTGAAGTCTATAGTTTTCAAGAAAAACTATTGTTAAGTTTTAATTAGAAATTTGTCATTGGAGTCGCCATTTTGTGATCACCATGTTAGTTTTTAAATATTTAAAAAAATTATCTTGATACAGTAACTATTGGGTCCACGTTTGATGAAGAAATTTTCTGACTACAAATATTCTTTCGATGAGAAAAAAATGTTTTATAAAAAAGAAGACTCGATTTTTCGCGTTATTTTTACATTTAAATCGCCATATTTAATTTTCTAATTAAGACAGCTCAATTTTGACAACAGCACTGAAAAGAGCGACCTCGAAAATAGTAAGACATGTACCTTTCAATTTATTTCAACTTGGATTTTCATATGAAATTCATTATTGAAATTTAAGTGAACCTTTTTCGTCCGAAAAATCCGGAATTTGGACACAACTTTCAACGATGTAACTTTTGTTCCAAACAGCGTTAAAAAAAAATTGAAATAAGTCAAAATCGATAGATTTGGACCTCCTCTTTCAAATGCCGTGGTCAGAATCAGCCGGAAATTTCAGAGAAAAAAGTTATGATCGTTTTTTCGACAAAAAATACTGAATTTTTCGACGTTTTTTCCCAATTGCGTTTTTTGACATTGAAAAGGGCAGTGATCGTTGCAAAACATACCAATCGCGTCTTTTTGCACAGACCATTCTTCTCCCGTCTGATTTTTTTCAAAAAACAAAATGGCGTCTCCAAGTGGTAATTTTACATTTTCTCCCACAAATATTGATTATTTAACCGCGTAATGGTTCAAATCACGGAGAACTGGGATGAAAAAGTAATTATTATCATTTGTAAATATCTCGAATCATGATTTATTCATAACCTCAAATAAGTCGTGTACAATGGGTTACTACCGATATTTTGTCTGATTTTCACTCAATTTGCAGGTCGCAGGTCAATCCACATCTTATAGTGCAACATAACTTTCAATATCTGCTATATTGATTTACAAAATACAAAACAAAACACAAAAATAACAAACAAATATTTCCTCATTGCCTCCACGTGTTTTGAATACAATAAAAATGAAAGTAATAAAATTAAAATAAAAAAAAAATGAAGAAAAGTAATTTAAAAATAAAAAAAGTCGAACTGTACTAAATTTTTAGGTTATAAATCGATAATTAATAGGTCGTAAGGGTATATGGTCATTTTTAATTTCACACATAAGTAATGTTGCGGAAACGTCGAAAATTATGTGAAAATTAGACAAATAATCTGTATAAACCCATTGTGAATAATTAATTTGAGGTTATGAGGTTATGAATAAATCATGATGAGACTAGGTATTCACAAATGGTAATAATTACTTTTTCATTGCAATTCTCCATGATTTGAGCCGTTACACGGTCAAATAATCGATATTTGTGCGAGAAAATTCAAACTTCCAACTTCCAGACGCCATCTTGAAGCCGCCATATTGTTTTTTGAAAAAAATCCGACGGGAGAAGAATGGTCTCAGCAAAAAGACGCGATTAGTATGTTTTGCAACGATCAGCACTGCCCTTTTCAATGTCAAAAAACGCAATTGTTGGGAAAAAACGTCGAAAAAATCAGTATTTTTTTCGAAAAAATGATCATAACATTTTACTCTGTAATTTTCGTCTGATTCTGATCACGGCATTTGAAAAAGGAGTTCCAAATCTATCGATTTTGTCTTATTTCATTTTTTTCTAACACTGTTTGGAACAAAAGTTACATCGTTGAAAGTTGTGTTCAAATTCGGGACTTTTGGGACGAAAAGGGTTAAGTAACAAATACGCTTACCTTATCCATAAAGAACAACATTTGGTATTGTGGCACCACAGCATTTTTAGGTTCTGTAAGAATCCTGACGAGCATGTCCTTGTCCAAGGTGTGAAATGGTACAAGAACCGAGAATCTGCCAACGAATTCTGGAATCATTCCAAAGTCAATAAGATCTCTCGCTTCTACTTGTCGCAACAGGATATCCTTTTCTTTATTGTCATCCTCGGTCGACGGTGACATATTCGCAACATCGGCCAGGCTTGCGGCTCTCCTGCCAGGGCTTTCGCTCGTTGGTGATGCACCGAAACCTAGATATTTCTCATTTTTGCGTCTTGAAACCAACCTATCAAGACCGTTGTATGCTCCAGATGCCACAAACAGTATATTTGTCGTATCGACTTGCAATGTATCACCACGAAGCTTTCTCGAACTGTTTTTCTCCGGTACGTTGACAATTGTTCCTTCCAACATCTTCAACATACCTTGCTGCACTCCTTCGCCCCCGACATCGCGCAGTTGATGGATTCCAGGAACAGCTCCAATTTTATCCACCTCGTCCAAGAAAACAATACCCATTTGAGCCCGTTCCACTACGTAGTTGGCGTCTTGCAGTAATTTTGCTATTACACTTTCAATGTCCTCACCGACGTATCCTGCTTGCGTCAGAGTTGTGCAGTCACAAATTGCGAAAGGAACGTCGAGGCATTGAGCTATCGTTTGGGCCAGAAGAGTCTTTCCAGACCCGGTAGGACCCAAGAGAAGAATATTACTCTTGTCGAGTTTCAACTGATGATGTTTACTATCCAAGATGTCGGAACCAGGTACAGTCTGTGAACCCAATGACTTTTGTTGGTCGCTACCAGAAGACACACGCTGATAACCAACATCCAGAGACGCTCCGATGCTTGACGTATGATGTAGATCTGCAAGAATAAAGAAACTTATTGTTATAGACGGTCATGAGGTAAGTGTCATGAATTTCGTGAAAAAGGGATGGTAAAAAACTAATCCACAAAATGTTGAAATTAATGAAACATGATATTCGTCCATAAGAAGGGTAAGAAGTTATTTACGTGGCTTGAGACCTCTGTGAGTGAAAGGATGATTGAGCTCTTGCGCTCCCACTACCGGATTGGCATTCGTCTGTGCAGATTGATTTTGGGTCGGCAGATTATTGTGTATTCGTTTATAATGATTGTATACGGCAACACTGAGGACCTTCTTAGCATATTCTTGACCCACGACATGCTTATTTAAATACTCAAAAATCTAAATTATAAAAAGACACAATTAGGTATACTGAAGTAATTTAAAAAATAACTATTTCGACTACTTTAGTTTAAAAAAGTATTCGTTATTAACTTTAATAATTAAATAAATTAAATTATTTGGGCAATTTTACCTTTTTCGGTGGAGGTGGTGGCTTTCTGTAATAGCCTTGTTTCGGATCTTCGGGCCTCAAAGCTTCTTTCAAAGACCGCTTCGACTCAATCTCCGAAAACACACAGAAGAAGTGGTGGCACTTTTCACATTTCACAAACCTCGTTGAGCCTGCAGAACCAAAATAGTTTGATTTAAATCCATTAATATTATAAATCAGTACTACTTACAGACGAATGTTTCAACATGAGTGCTAGAGTCTCCGCACTTTGGACATGTCAGTTTATTTTTCTTTCCGCCACTACTTCCGGTTGTTCCGCCTGCGCTAACACCACCACCGACATCGCTACTTGGAGGTGTTGGTTCTGAGGGAGCTTTCGCTAAAGTTCCTGTTGACGTTAGGGCTCGAACTGCGATCACCTTCACGATTTTATGAACTGAAGAAAAATAATAAAAATCAATCATATATGCAACATATAAAAATGATAATTTGTAAGTTTATATATTTAATATGTAATATTAATCCTAAACAAAATTTTAGTAAATTTTTAAAATAAACAATTTGGAGTAATTTACTTTAAAGGTAGTAAAAATCTTCAAATGCTGCAATGCTGTTTAGGTATGTATACAACATTTTTTCATTTTGTAATTTTTCATATTTGTATTTTTAATTTATAAGTATTTTTAATTTTTCTGGTAACTTTATTGAGTCTTTTTAATTCCTAGGAATTTTATACTAACAAAGTGGTTAAATGTTTTATGTCAATTGTTTTATTTTATTCGTCTTGCAAATTCGTGTTCTACTGGTCATAAATTTAAAATAAAAAAATTATTAAGAATATTCAATTTTACATTGTTTAATTTCATCATTATTATTGTTGTTATTATATTTCGAAAAGTTTTTGAGTTACAATCTTTTAGTTTTTAGTTTTAAAGGACCCCACACCAAATACATTAAAAATTTTACTAAACTTTGTAGTTTTTTTGTTCATAGGAATGTGAAACAAAAAATCTTAGTACCAAAAATAAAAAAAATGGAGAGTTTTTTTGTTATAAATAATTGAAAATGCAAAATTCGTAGTTAGCAAAACAAAACAAAAAAATAAGTAATCGAAAATTGTTTTGTCTCTGTTTACTTGTAGGTTATTATTATTTTTAAAGATTGTACGAAACACTTGTTTTTACTTTCAATGTAAGTCAATAAATTTTATATTATTAAATCGCTATTTTGAATCTGCTTTTTTATGTAAACATTTCAAAAACCGTTCAATTCGTATTTGTACTCATGAATTAAAAAACTTAAATCATCACTACTTTTATCTAAAAAAATTGAAAATAATTTTCGATTACTTATTTTTTTGTTTTTTTCGATAACTACAAATTCCGCGTTTTCAATTATTTATAACAAAAAAACTGTCCATTTTTTTTTTACTTTTGGTACTAAGATTTTTTGTTCACAATCCTATGAACTACTGACTTACATTGTAAGTAAAAACAAGTGTTTCATACAATCTTTAAAAATAATTATAACCTATGAGTAAACAGAGACAAAACAATTTTCGATTACTTATTTTTTTGTTTGTTTTTTTTTTCTAACTACAAATTTCGCGTTTTCAATTATTTATAACAAAAAAACTGTCCAATTTTTTTGATTGTTCGTACTAAGATTTTTAGTTCACAATCCTATGAATTACAAAACTATAAAGTTTAGTAAAATTCTACTGAGAGCAATTTTTAATATATTTGGTGCAGTCTTTTCTTGATTAAAAAATTTTAAAAAATAAAAGATATCTTTTTTGAAGATATCTTGACAAAGACATAATAATTATCCAAATTTATTTACGTTTTTTAATTGGTCGGTTAATTTTATTTTAAAATATATTTTTAATATATCTGAGAGATGTCTTATAGATATCTGAAATTATTGCATAAGACATCTAAAAGATATCTTTTTGAGATCTTTTCAACATTTTCAAGATATCTTTGATGGATTGAAGGATATCTTTCAGACATCTTTTTTGCTTATTGGGTATGTTTCAAATATTCACAAATATATTCTTAAACCATTAAAACATTCCATATGGTAGTTTTCTTTTTAAAAATTCCCTAAAATAATGTTTTTGTTGATTAATGTCACTAGAAGCACTCTTTCAAAAGGCAAAAATAAATCAATGTTGTTAGAATTTTATTCATTTCATAATTTTTTAGACTTTTTTCTTCGTTGAAAATAATAAAGTTAACAGTAAATAACCAATGCTCTTATTATGATACCATCTTACATCTTTCACCTACTTTAATATACTAAATACAATTATAATGAAAATTTTATTGTAAAGTTTTCCAATGTTTAATTTTCTCTCGTAACATGTATTTCTTTTGCTACTTGCAAAAGTAATATATTGATTTTTACTTTAATGTAAGCTACTTAAGAGTTACTTGTATAAGTTATTGCAATTAAATGCTAATATTTTTCAAGTAACGATATTTATTTTTGTTGTAATTACATTCTTTACTGTAGTTTGAAACGTTTCTAGGGAATTAATATATTATCATAGTTGTTTTGCTCTATTACTTGATAAGTTAAACGGCAAGAGTCCGTTGCTATTGGTATCAATAATATATTACAATAATCCGGACTTTTTTAATAAAAAAAAATTCCGCAATATTTTACGGTTAAAAATTTAGTTTTATTATTTAATTAAATCATTATTATTTTGCTCTTATTTCAAAAGCTTTCAGTCATTAATATTTTTATATGTATTTAACAAAATTGAACATATTCCCACTAATTTTTTGTTTCTGTTGTAAAAGTATTAGAAAAATCCTGATATATTTTACAAATGTGTTCATAATAAATTGATTACAATAATGATAAAAATGAATAAATAAGAATTTAAAAAACAAATTTAAATAAACAGGGACTATTAGGAGTAATAAAAAATATTAAAGAAATAAATTGAATATTTCTGAACAATTTAACTATTTTTTAATCATATGATTAGGTTTTGAATGTTCCAATGTTAGTAAACAAAAATTGGATAAATATAGCTTCAATAATAAGCTTAAAATAAGGATCAACGAAAATTGTAAATAAATATTAAAAAATAAACAAACAAATTAAAGACATTTTTTATTTTAATATAAGTTCTATTAAAAATGTAGTTTTTGATTACAAATTCCGACTTAAGGCATAATATTAGAACCACGATTTAGTATTCATCTTATTTTCAATTTTTCTTCAGGAAATAATGACTATCTCATCTTGTACTGTAATTAATTTGTAATATTTTTTTTGTAGTTTTTAAGTGTTCTTATATTGTTATTATTTCTGCAGCTACACTTTGTGCAGTTACAATTGTTACTTTTTTAATGTAAACTCGTCCATTTTTGTATTTAGAACAATTTTAAGAGTTTTTTTAAAAATTACTGTAGAAAATATAAATAAAAAATGAGATACACCAAGGTTTTTCAAAATTGTCAATTTTGTAGTAATTTCCAAAAACATATTCATCAATTGTTTAAAACAATTTAAAGATTTTTTATTATTTTAGTTATTATTGATATAAATGGTAAATAACGAACTCAAATTAATTTGATTTAATTTGTTTATGCTTTTAAAACTCACTGGTTCATTTTTAGAACAATTTCAAGATTTTTTTAAGGATACTATCCAATTATCATTAGTAGAAATTATGAATTTTTTCGACCTTTCCAAAACCCATTCAATAATTTCATTAAACAATTTAAAGATTTTTAACAATGCTATTACTCAAATATTATTAATATAAATAATAAATAACAAATCCCAAATTAAACTTTGCAATACTTAAAATTTAATTAACCCATTAACGTCCAAGACGACGAGATTTTTAGCTCATTTTCAAAGCTCTCTAGCAAATCGAAAAATGAAAAAATCATAATGAAACCAACATACTTTACTAATTTTGGGTATGTTCTATAGATTTATGGGATTGAAATTACGATTCCTTGCTGTGGAAAAACAATATAGCGGATTTTATCTGAAAAAGTACAAAAAAATCGGAACATTCTTTTTTTCGACAATTTTTTACAAATGGATAATGGATGGCGATCCATTTAAAAGTATGGATAAACGTAGACAAATCAGTTACAGTTTAAAGGGAAAAAGGCAAAAAGTGTGAAAATTTCTAAAAATAGTGTTTTTCGTCAATATTTCTGAAATATTTAACCGACATTAATCTAAATTTTTGTCTTAAAATGTAAAGTTTTGGTTTATTAAATATTCTTTGTCACTTTTTAATATCTTTGACGATGTTAATAATGGCGGATTCATTCAGAAAACGACCACGAACTCTTTTGCACGGAAATTTTACATAGAACATGATGCAATCTTTTTTTCCAGAAATAATGTAATTTCCAAAATTTTACCCGCCATTTTAGATTTTGACTATTCCTCATATTCATATAGGCAAGTGAAAATATGTCATTATTTCTTGCATTTTCAGGGCAACCACATTGAATCCGCCATTACTAACATCATTACATATTTTAAAAAGTGACTATGAATATTTAATAAATCGAAATTTTACATTTTAAGACAAAAATTTAGTTTGATGTCGACATATTTCAGAAATATTTAATACATTATTATTAAATAATTATTAATATAATTAAAAACACGCATTTTTAGACATTTTCACACTTTTACACCATTTTTAATACAATGGAGTTCAATAAAAAAAATGTTTCCCCTTAAACTGCAACTTATTTGTCCACGTTTGTTTATAGTTTGGAATGGATCGCCATCCATTATCAATTTCTAAAAAATTGTTGAAAAAAAACTTTTCCGATTTTTCGGTACTTTTTCAGATAAAATCCGTCATATTGTTTTTCTGAGGCAAGGAAATGCACTGTTGACCCCATAAATCAATAGAGCATACCCAAAAATAGTAAAGTGAGTTAATTTCATTATCATATTTTCATTTTTTGATTTGCTAGAGAGCTTTGAAAATGAGCTACAAATCTCGTCATCTTGGACGTTAATGAGTTAATAAAATTACCAAAATTTGAATTTAGACAATTATTTTGTTAAATAAATAAGTTTAGAAAATACCTTTAGACTCTACCTAACACAAATCCCTAAAAACGTACCATGTATAAAATTGGTACTTTGTTAAAACTGTCATAAATAAACGTCAAAACTGACATTTGTATAAAATGTTGCCTAAAATTTCGTGTTTTTTTAATCAATTGATCAAACTTCATTTAAATAACTCTTTTATCCCTAATTTAAACGTAACGTCATCGTAAGCTTTAATTCCGACCAATCGTATTCCCCCTTTGCGATACGTCTGTTAGGTATACGCATTGCGTCAATGTATGTCATACATATTGTCGTACATGATATGCACACCCAACGACTTTTTCATCTTTCTGTTTTTGTTTTCACGTCAGACTTTGGGTAAACAAAACAGATAACTTACAGAAACAAACAGGAGGTGAAGAAGACTAAAAGTCATTTTGTTTACTAAATTTTGACCTCATATCAAAACGACTCAATCGTCAATTTATAAAAAAACGTTAATTATTTATTTTTATATGTATGATGGTCAGCTTTCTTACACACTTTTTAATCAAGACGAAATAAAATAAAATGGAACAAGTTAGATATCAAGTGCGAAACCGCGATCGTAAAGATCAATATTTAGCACGTAATAAATACGACATTTTTTTAAGACGACGTGCACGACGACGGTTATTCGCACTTGATACTTTGACCTTTGGGTGCGAGATCGTGTCCATTATAAATTGAATTTTGACCATTAACTTGAGTCAAAACTGTTGAAATGATTTTAATTTTAATTACACTTTGTTGAAATAAAAAAAAATATTATTTCGGAATTAATCGGAATTATCTAAATTATTAATGGGAAACCGATTAAAATATCTCGAAAAAAGTAGCTAATTTGACGTCGTTTTTATATATTCTGAAAGCAAAATACTATTTTTTCTCCTTAAATCGCGGAAGAAAAAAACAGCACTTTCTCTCACTAGTGAGCAAAAATAATATTTTGAGCTCAATGTGCGAGAAACTTACAATACTGTTAGTAAGTATGAGACATCCGTGCGGAATTTTGGACCAATAAAAATGTTGATATCTCACCGACAAGTTAACGTACGGAAAAAATAAAAAAGGGAGTTAACCCGTTTCGTCCCAAAACGAGAAAATTTGTTGCCGGGTTTCATCATCCGTAAGTCTCTGGATATCTTTAAGATATTGTTATGAAATTTAGGTTCCCTATAGTTTTTGGGTTTGCACTTTTCGAATCTGAAGTCCGTTTTTCGATATCATTTCCCATTTTTTAAATATGGCCATTTAAATGAAAGAAAACATGGAAAAAAGTGAAAACATTAAACAGTAAAATGCAATTTTTAAGTTCCGGGATCATGTCGAGCCTCAGAATCCTGTGGCATAATGAGTTTTGCTAAACGTTGGTCAATATTAAGATTTAAATTACAAAATGGCGTCCTAACAACAGCGCTATTGATTTGGATTTTTTGTCGTTTTTATTTGCGTTTTATTAAAATATTTCTAGTATCTTGTCGTGTATTTTGATGAATATGTTGTTCTAGATTATTCTTGAGGTTGCTGAATACAAATCTGTTATTAAAGTTTGGAAATTGAAAATGGCGAATCCAATATGGCTAACCGAAATTTAAAAAAAATTGTCTGGTAATTAGTATATAGATGTTTTCGAAGTCATATTTAATCGGCCATTTTGAATGTAATAAAGGGTTTTGTTTGTATTGAGACACCTTAAAAACAATCTACATATTCATCAAAATACAGTCAAGATACCAGAAATATTTTAATAAAATGCAAATAACAAAAAGATTCCGCATAAATTGCGCCATTTTTAGGACGCCATTTTATAATTTATATCGTAATATTGACCTAATTATAGTAAAACTCATTATGCCACATGGTTCTTAGGCCTGACACGATCTCGGACCTCCTTCGCAATGAAAATTGCAGATTACTGAAAAAGTTTTTGCTTTTTTCCACGTTTTATTTATTTAGTGGCCATATTTATAGAATAGAAAGTGTTATCAAAAAAAGAACTTCATACTCGAAAAGAGCATACCCAAAAATAGGAAACCTTCACTTCATAACAATGTCTCAAAGATATCCATAAATTTACGGAGGATGAAAACCAGCGACAAATTTCGTCTTTTTGGAACGAAACGGATTAAAAAAAGACTTTCAGCTTCTCAGTCTCATGCTCGATTTACTAAAGTCATTTTTTAATTTTTTTTTAAACCGCCTCCTTTATTTTAATTGGTTGTAGGAGAAAATTACGTGTGATCGATAGATAATTTCTTCATTTAATTTTCCTCTCTGAGATTGTTTGTTGTATTTATTACAAATACTTATTCAATTTTTAACAACATTTTTTTTTAATCTGCTCTATTTCGGAAAATTGACGAGATATAAACTCTGCTCCAGTTTAAGATGATGTTTGCCTTTACAATTCAGTTCATTTTTGGGTAATTTATCAGTAGACATTTTTACGATGCTTTTCTAAGCCATTGTATGGTCATTGCAAGTTTAGATATATTAACCCTTTACCGCTGAGATTGCTGGTTTTCTACGTGGATTTCAGCTACGCAAATTTTTTTTAATGGGAGGGTACACCAACCGAATCAGCTCTACGAAATACACCTTTAAAAAATTTGAAAAAGTTATTTTTTTAGTAATTTTTTACGAGGAATACAGTAGTGTGAAAATAAAAAGTGGAAAAGTTATGCTTGTCCAGAAAATTTTAGGGCGAAAAGAAAATTGCGTTTTTGAAAAAATGCTACTACATTTTTCTAAATTAATTTAAAAAATCAAAAAATTATGGATGGATTTTTGGAATAGACATTGTAAAAAATTCCATTTTTTCGAAAAAAAAAATTAATTTTTTATGGGCCAACAAAATTGTTAACACTTTTTATTCTAGCACCTCTGAATTCCACGTCAAAAATTACTAAAGAAATAATTTTTTCAAATTTTTAAAAGTTGTTTTCATAAAGCTGAGTTTTTGGGTGTTCCCTCCCCTTAAAGAAAGGGTAGGAAAGTTTCAAAAATCCATTTCCAACTATTTTTGGGGTTGCTCTTTCGAATGGCGTGGGTAAAATTTCGAAAAAATTACATTTACCCCGTCCTTTTTTCAAAAATGCAAAATAAAATCACTTTTTTGCCAGATAATTTTTTTGTTTCAATCAGAATGTTTTTTATCATACATATCGTTTCTGATACTTCATATAATGCTCAGTATACTGTATGATAGAAAAAATTCCAATTGAAAAAAAAATATCTGGCAAAATCGTGATTTTATAATGCATTTTTGAAAAAAGGAAGGGGTAAATGTTATTTTTCCGAAATTAATAATTTTTTCGATAACATAGTAAAATTGAGTAATATAAAAAACACTGCTTTCAATACATAATACTCAAAACAATTCATGTAACTAAATTAGTTCAATTATCTTTCCTCAAATTTCACCAGTGAAATGGACTTATTATTTTAAGTATATCATTACGAAATTAGTGAAAGAATTTCATTTTGTGAGTGAAACTTCTTAATTGGAGATTTTTCTGACTGAGAAATTGGATTTTAATTAGTATTTTTAAGTATGTTTTTTCCTCAACATGCATATTATTATGATATCTGTAATATGGTTTAGCAAAATAAATTAGAGTATGTATATGTCATGGTATCTTAAAATTAATGATCTTTACCACAGCAGTATTGATTTGACCTACTAAACTTGTTTTGACCTGCAAGAATTTTATTATAATGTGGATGTATCTTTTGAATTTAAATTCAAATTCCTTTTTATTATAGTAAAATTACTCAGATAAACTAAATCTACAATGAATGAAAGAATAATAAGTTTTTCTATAATAAATTGTAAATTTTATATGCAACCAGAATCTTATAACCTATCTATAGAGTTGCCTTTAATAAATTACTTTTTAAAACTGTTCATTTAGTTTTTTTAACATCTGTCATATTAGTTATATAATTTGGATTAGAATTGTGTATCCTATGTATTTAATGGATTTATTCTGTTGAAAAGATAATTAATCATACATTGATAAATAAATTTGTATCTAAATAATCATTGTGTAAATGTGGAAATAAAAACATCAGTGTATTGATGTGTTATTAAACTTAATTACATCCTTAAAACTATGATTAACAATAGAAATATACCTTTGACTCCGTATGGTGTCACTCCTGATTAAGCAGTTAAGATAAGAAATGACAATTAGACAAAATACTAGTTAGTTAAATTAGACACTAATGCATTCAACATTGTAAATATTTACACAAGCATTTTAGTGAGAGAAAAAATTAAAATACACTTTTTGTGAATGATTTTGTAGCATAATAATTATGTTTACTAATTATTCTGAAATATTTTTCATTATTTTAATTAAATATTTAACAATTGCTAAGAAAAATACACCTTTTGTATGCATTTTCACCATATTAGAACAACAGGTCTAAAGTCATTGCAAACCTGTCATCGACCTTGATCTGCTTAGAACAGTGATTTTATCAAACTGTTTACTGTTCATCGAATTAAGGTTTCATTACTATTAATGCTTAAAATTGTTTAAATGCGTTAGGAATTGAAACATAGTTTGAATTATTGCTGCATGGCCAGACAATTAAAGGTTTAAAAGCGTTAAATAAATGATAATTAATATTAAATACATTCGCAGGTATTACGTTTGTTCAAACAAATTCCAATTAACTTCATTTGAGAAATGATACGATTTAAAGATAAAAATGTAAACATTTTTAAATTGGGAGCACATAATATGTTAAAAATGTATTCAGGAACATTTTTTTTTTATGAATATCTTTTTCATTGCTGCTAAAGGAATTATAGTTAAAGCAGTACATCAAAATTTTGATTGTCAAAAATATTTCATAAAACAAAAGAAAAACTATTGAATCATCTAATGAATATTGTTGATTTTTCTAACGATGGAAAGTTTTTAAACATTTACTTAGTAAAATATTATTAAATATTATTATTGGAACCACTTAAAATCTTTCTATCATACCACAACACTTTGCACTTTCCATATAATAAATCTGTAGGGTTTCTATGATAATTCTACAATAGTCTCTAAAGAAATTCTATACAAATTATATACAAAAGCTCCAGAAGAAATCTAGGAATTTCAATCCATAGTTTTCCGGATGGACCATTTTTATTTTATAATTGTTTTACGAGTAATGAAAAACAAAAGTATAACAGGTCAATATCTTTATTTTTTATAAAAATTCTTAACATTGTAGAGTTTTAAACATCTTTTCTAACTAATTTTGCTAGAAACAAATTAAAACTAATATGAGATTGATTATTTCAACAATAAAAGGTTAACGAAATGTTCACATTTTACGGATGTTGCAATTGGAGTACATAATTAGCATTTTAACATATTAATATTAATAATAACTAATTAGTTATGCAAAATTTCAACAAATAATTATTCAATCTGTGATTGTCACGCTTATAGATGCATAAATAAATATTGTTATATTATCTTTATTTTACAGCATAGTGTCTAATAATGTCTAATTTTTTCAATTTTTTTATCAGTAATAATTTATTTAATTATTTATTTATTGTAGTAGACGGTCTTGAAAGGCCTTTATACAAAAAGAAATAACAATATGCGCTTAATAATAACAAAAACAAAAACAAAAATTTTAATAAACAATGAATAAACCTTAATAGTTAGTTAGAATAAATCTTAATATTTGATATCTGAGTTAAACAGTAAATAAAGAGAAAAACAAGAAACTTAAAATTTATAAACATAATTAAGCATCACAGTTTTAAACAGTCTCATTTGTTGTAATGATCTTATATCTAATGGCAAACAATTCTATTCCGTAATAATGCAGTTCTTGTAATAATCACATTAAAAAAAATTTGGGTTTGCATAATTGATCCGCAGGAAAGTAAAAAAGGACATAAAATTTTGAAGAAAAATCAATGTTCATAAAATTTTAACAATCACTATCTTATTGGAAATTATATGCCGCATCTTTTGATATCCCTTTCCATTTTCGAGAAAAAGTAAAACGCTCCGAAAAATATTATGTGCATTTTTACTTTCTGGTGGCTCAATCGCGCAAAAACGCAAACCTTTTTTTCTATATATAATAACTTTTTGAATACCAGAAGAATCATTTATTATTTCTTTTGGATGATTTTATTTGATGTTGAAAACATTGTACACATAATGAATATAATACACAGAGTAACACAACAAATTTAATTTCTTAAGTTACTGTATTACTTTTTATTTGACATGTAACATATAAAAACTATATACTTTTTTTTAAATTTATCCTGTTAAATATGTTATTAAAAAGATATTGACATCAAAAAAGAAATTACAGTATTATAAATGAGGAGTAACATTAAATCATACGGTTCTGTGGATTTGCACAAATAAGATAAAAATATTCAAATAAGATATCATGAGATAAGTTTAAATATAATGTATTATTAACACATGTTTAAATTAATAATACAGAAACTGTTTAAAATTAAATTTATAAGAAAAAATGTGTATTTCTTCCAGAAAACTTTATATTAGTTTTCATTAAAATAATTTTTCATTTTAAACATATTTAATTGGTTAACTATTTTTAATAACTAAGCACATGTGTTAAATTAAACATGTTAAAAAAAGTTAAAAACACAAGTTAATATTATTTGTAGTTATACATGAAAAGAACTTTGATAATGTTGAATTTACATAACAAATTCTGAGATTACTGCGAAGGCTATGAATACATCAAATATTTGTTCGATTTGAAATGATCAGGTATTCCGTTACATACATATTTTTTATTAATAATTTCCAGATTCGTTCTTTATGTTTTAATAAGCTAAAGTGACTCCAAAATTAAATGATTCACATCAAAGGAAATCCGACTTGTAAATTGCCTTAATTAACTCGTAAACAAATAAAAAAATAAAAACATTATTATTATATAATAAATTTATTAAATTATCTTTATGTAAATGTAAGAAGATAATCAACTTCATATCATTTCATAATATTTAAAAATTATTTTCAAACTGATTTGAGCCAAACTTTGCAACTGAACTTTGAGAAACCCTTGAACGGATTCTCTTAATCTAATGAATGTTATTTTTGTAAAGTTACAAGTGTCAATTACAAAGAATAATCTATGACTAATAAGTAAATAATCATTTCAAATATATCCTATAGAAAAATGGAAGCAGATTATAAGAATAAAATGTCATATGATATAATTATACACTTCCCAGATTAATTTGCATAAATTCTGTTTACTTTAGTACCAATTTTACTTAATTTCTTTATTTCTATTTTGGCAGGATTAAGACGCTGTTAAAGATAAAAAATAAGAGCATTTTATTAACAATTACATTTGTTTAAGTCATTATATTCATTTGTTAAAACATATGTTTGTATTCAATTTATGAAATTGGTCATATTTATCAGGATTGAAGCAGCAATTACTAAGAAAACTTTAAAACTGCATTGTGAAAGTTGTATTATCTCCAATACTGCAAATAAATTAGTAAAGAAAAACACTTCTCTTTATCTATGTTTCTTAACTGTATACGTAATGAATTTACCCAAGCATCTTAAAATTTTATTACACTTGTCTTTTATTATTATTATTTGCGCAAATAGTGAATGTTTCAAAAATTACTAAAATTGTATTTTAACATTACATAAATGCAAAGTAGTGTGAGATGAAAGTAACATAAATTAAATAAATATAATGGCTTTGGCATATGATGTAATGCAAATGATAGGAATTGCATCGCTGAAATTTCTGGAAAACTCTAGAAGTTATTCTCACCTCCTTTGTCAAAATTGTTCCATTCTCGAACAAGACATTTTTAAATGCAAATTTGTTTAATTAAATCATTAATCACAATTAATGTGTTATTTGTTATTGTTTTTTAAATAGTTTTAAGTTTTTATAGTATTAGCTTTTAATATATTTTTTTCTTTATATATTCTATATTAGGGATCATGGACAAGTGTCACTACACTTTTGCGAACTGCATACAATTGTGAACTGCGATTTCCTTCTTTGAGGTAGCTGTTATATTGTATGTACTATTGCCCTAATAAAAATTTGATTTGATTTGATGTAAATCACAAATTAAAAAAAAATAACAACAAAAAATTGAAAAACAAAAGTTAATAAGGAAATAAAATATAAGGAAAGGGCATAATGCATTATCATGATAAGAAACCTGTATCCAACAGTTACAAAATAATAATAATGATAATAAAGAGGAAATAAAATAAAAATTAGTATGATTTGCATCAAATTAATTTACGATTCTAAATGATGCTGGGTTAAACGAAATTACACTTTTAATGACCATTCCCAGCAATCAGAAATGTATTAAAAATTTTGAATACTTTACAATATATTTGAATGGACTATTTGAACTCCCAGTTCACACGTTTAATGAAAAAAAATATTGCATCGACCGAAAATCAAACTCTGGACTCCCGCACAACAAAATCGAGTCGTAACCATTCAACCACACTCGCTGTTGTAAAATTATGCGAAACTAACGAATAGTTGAAACATGAAGTATTTATACATTGTGTAAATGAAAATAATGTCTTAAATTTATTAGCATTTTTACATTTATGTAATAATTTACTTATTGACTTTTGAAAAGAAAGAATGGATATAGTACATATTTTTGTTAATAAAATAAATATTGTAAGTTTCTTTTCTAAATTATGCAATATCTCTAAAACATTACGAGATACATGAAATTTGATAAAATTTTGATATAATTCCCAAAGTAAGGGTACTGTATTGGTGCAATGATTCAAAGCCACGATACATGATTCAAGATTTTTGAAATTTCTGATTTCTTCAAAAATATGGCATTGTACACTTACTGAAAAGTGAAAAAATTGTCAATTGGTTACAAATAAATGAACATTATTATTACATTTAAACAAAGTTTACCCGGACATTTTGCAGTAAATTTTTGTATTGATTTATTTTAGATTCATTTGGATTAAAACAAACATTTGTTTGCTAAGTTATGTATTGAAATGGATTCATTAATTTTGGTAATTAACTGGCATTAGTCATAGATTCGATTGCATTAAAAAATTATCATTTCAATCTTCATTTGTATTTAGATGAATTCGTGACTTTTGGCTTTTTTCCAAGTCAATTATAAATGGATTCATATGTTTTAATATAATGGGTCAGTCTGCAAAGCAGCTTCGTAAAAGCTGTGACTCGCCCCTTGGCATTGTAAAGGAATAATGTACTCTCTTTACGTGACCAATAAAGACGTTTATTATTATTATTATTATTATTACAACATATTTCCAATCACGATCATGGATTAAATTGTATTCGTATTTTTAGTAGTTTTGACAACCCTATTATTTATGTATTCATTTGGATTCATATTTTTGTATTAAAATATGAGTAAAGTATTTTTGGATTCAAATAGTCAATATATTTCAATACAATTCCGATTGCTGGGATATGATCACCTAGTTTTCCATATCTTCGTAGGTTTATTTATTACCATTACTAACATGTTTACATTAAAAAACAAGGCCTTGTTCGAGAGTCGGAATTATCTTGATAAATGAAATGTGTTTTCCATCATTTACCACCTTTGCAATATATTGTAAGATTATGCCGTTAAATTCATTCAATTTCTGGTTTAAGATTGGTAAAAATATTTCAGTTCTAAATATTGTGTATAAGAGTTGTTGATCTTTTGGAAACGATACATATTTAATGTACATTTCTTTAAAAAATTAATAGATTCCATGAAAAATGATAATGACGTTAATCAGTGACAACTTAATAAAAAAATGATACGTTTCTGAAATTTCCTCATAACAAGGGTAATAAAATATTTAAAAAATATTAGATGCAATGAAAATGTCAGCTGAAAATATTATTAAACTTCAAAGTTTAAAATCTTTGCAAAAAATTATCGTAGCTTAAAAAGTCGAACCGCATTTCAAAGGTTATTGCAACAGCTTTCTTTTTTTTTGCGCATTTTCAGCTTTGTCATATTTTTCTATTATTTATAACCATCAATTTGTATTTTTAAAATTGATTTTATAGTTAACAAAGCGTCAAAAACACTTACGCGTGCTTTACATGACTCTAATAAGGCGAATTCCGACATATATGCATCTGTATTTGGTCAGCATTTTATTAGAATAGTATCTCGAGAATTGAAACTATTCAGCATAAATTCCTGCGCTACATCGCATTGAAATTAGGACAGCCACTGAGTTTCTACAATCATAACTATTCACAAATTTCTACACAACTCCAGCTTCCATCCCTCCAATCACTAAGACGTGTCGATTTAATTTGTATTTTCAAGATTATTCGAAATATTTAATTTAAGTGTAATAATGAATATTTCAATTAATTATTATGTATTACATATTATTTTTAAAAGTCACGCTAGTTTGTTATATGTATAACTTTGAATAAACAACTATATTACATAAAATGAGAAATTAAAAAAAAAACGTTCGATTTACAAAAAAATGATGAAAAAAAATGTTTGATTTTTTAAATTTTGACCTAGTTTTTGTATTTTCTACCCAAAAATGATTATTTTTGTATTTAAAATTTTTTCTATCGCTCTGAGTTTACGAGATAATAAGATAATAAAAATCTTTTTTTTATAATGGTTATAACTCTGGTCAGAAGGGTCGCACAAAAATGGGCGGACAATAATTTTAAAGGCAAAAGGTATACCTTTCAAACCCTGTCAGTTTCATTACCCTATACTATTATTTGTTTCAAATTGGCAAACATTTAACTAAAAATAAAAAATATCCTATTTAATCTTCTTTGTTTATTATCCATAAAAATCTGAATTTTGAGTCTTTTAAATTTTTTCTCTTAAATGAAAGCTATTGTCAAGTTAAATGAAATGCCCTATGACCTTCATACGTCAAAATGCAGTTAAGATTGGCAACAAAATACTTGAAGCGTATTATATATTATCTGCAAAGTTTTGTATAAATACGATCCGTTAGCGGACTGTTCTTTATGTAATTTTAATGTGCAAGAAACCTTATTACATATTTTTGCAGAATGCCCAATGTACTCCTTCCAACGAGCAAAGGCACTTAATTCAGCTTCGTTTAAAGGTACTAACTCTGATGACTTAACCAGAAACATAATATGTGCAAATGATCAGAACTCGATTAGGATTCTTTACAATTTTGTTAGCGATTATTTTAAGGCACATGAATTTTTAATCGTCCAGTGATATTTTTAATATGTTATGAGCGGAAATGGAAAAAAGGTCCAATAATCGAAAATTAAAATATTATATGGGTGATTCTCCTGAAAAGTACACGTTTTCACAATTTTTTAACGAACAAATTTTTTATGGAAATAATTTGTTTTTTAGGGTGAAATATGTTGTGGGTACGTTCTGAAGTGAGAAGCGAATGTTGCGCAAAATTCATGATTGTTATTATTAATGCTATAGCCATTCTTAAATCTTAATTATTGATTAAGCATTAAATGAAAAATATTATTATATTGTACGCTAAATATTAGTCAATATACATATAAAAATCACAAATTATGTTAGTCGACGATTATAAACTGTTAAATATGTTAAATTAAAGACGTATCCATTATGATCGACCGAATTCTAAAATTAAAGTGTTTAAAATTTATAATTAATAATTGTTTGTTTAGAACAGTACAAAAAACAATATTTACAAATACTACTTAATATAGTATTAAATTCTTACAATACAATATTATTATTTTCTGGTTTTCCTTTTCGGTTGTTTCCTAGAAGTTTGCGAGTTTTTCTGACCCGACGAAAGTTTCCTATTGCAATTGTTCACGTGAAATTTTTCATTACTAACTGCCAACCGGGCAAAGAAAACAATTATTTTTTGTATTACGTATTTACTACTACGAATGTAGTACTTTGCGCACGGAAAACAGTGCACTAAGTGAGCACCAAGCGCACAGTGTTAAAAAAATGTGTATTATGAGATCAATGTAAGGTTTACAATTATTTTATTTGTTTTTACAATTTTTGGTCGCCATATTGGTTCGGCCATTTCGAAATTTAAAAATCTGACATCACATTTGGATTCAGAGCTCCACAAACCCCCGAGTAATAAGTTTCAAGCGAATATGATCAACTTTTACCATTTTTGGTCGCCGTATTGGATCCACCATTTTGAAATTTAAAAATCTAACATCACAATTGGATTAATCGACCATAAAATCCCCCTGTAATAAGTTTCAAGCGAATATGATCAACTTTTACAATTTTTGGTAGCCATATTGGATCGGCCATTTCGAAATTTAAAAATCTGACATCACATTTGGATTCAGCGACCCCAAAAACCTCTGAGTAATAAGATTCAAGCGAATATGATCGACTTTTGCAGTTTAAATAAATATTTTATAAAAAGGCTTCAGAGATCACAAATCGACATATTATTGAATGTTATTAAATAACGGAATAATTTAAACAAATATTATAAGGAACCTATATTAATAAAATCATAAATATGGAAAATTGTTTTGTTTATTTACAATTTTTTATTATTACATAATAAAAGTAATCGTTTCTCAAAACATTTTGATAAAGTTTTTAAATTAAATAGAGAAAAAAAATAATCATATAATTTTTGTTGCATACTACATACCGTATATATATATTATAAAATAATTTATAGATGAAAAACAATATGGATATAATTTTGAATGGCTTCATACTATTTTTTAGTTTCTCCCAAGTTAAAACTTAAGTAATATCGTCATATTTCTTTGGATTTGAAAAACGAATTACTTTTCTTAATCAAACATTTATTCATACACCGAAAACAAGACGTAAAAAGCCGCAGAAGGACAATTTAAATTTGATAGGTAAAAAAAAGGATGTAAAAGGGACTTTTGACGAAAAAAGGAAATAAAAGGGACTAAAGTCGAAAAAAGAGACTAATTTCCTAAAAAGAGACTGACTGGGAGCCCTGTTATACATTATAAAGAGCATAGTTGAAAGTAATTTTTAAAGCATTGCAAAAAATTATTTATATTTTTATGTTAGTTTACTGGAAAGAAATACATTAAATAGCCATTTTTGTTAAAATTTGATAACAAGTTTCCAACGCTCATTTTAAAATAAAAAACAAATTTAAAATTTTTTATATGCATGAAAAGTTAGTCAATATATTCTAGTTTAAGAATCAATTTATAGGAAATCGCAATAACATAATGATAGTATTTCATTTCGAAACAGTCAAATAACATTGGCGACAAATTTCAGTGTACTTTTCAGAAGAATCACCCATATACATGGATTAGGTATAAATCGGCCTCATTCAGCTTATGTAAATTTGCTGTAAAAATGATCGAACTTCGATGAATGTCCAACCTTCTTAATCGCATTTTTTTAACCTTTAGACTGCCAGGATTTAGAAGAGCATATCGCCCTCAGAAAACTGGTATTTAAGGTACCTCATATCAATGATTGATCATACACAAAGTGTAGATCATGAGGTGCGTCAATATATTGATTCTCCGGCAGGGAACGGAACTGCTAATATTAAAAATTTCAAATTTAAAAAAAATGTATTTTTAATAGTAGAAAACGCTTCTTTCTTTATGATAACATTATGGGGCATTCCACGTGAAATCGGCAACTTTTTTTCAGACAATTTTTAATTTTAGTTTTTACAATCGGGTACCATTAGTATATACAAAAGAAGTATTCTTGACTATATACAACATTTGAAATTTGACTCTAGTGAAAGTTGTGAGGATATTTAAAAAATGTAATTTTCTTTTCTTGCAATGTTTAATTTATTTTAGCGCGAAAATGGCATGACAAATAATTAATGTACCACATGTTTTTTGTAGTTTTTTTAATGGCTTTTCTTTTGAAATTATCCAATTTTACGCTTTATTACAGGATGAAGTTAAAAAATCATTTTAAAGTTTTCATTTTATATTTTTTGAAAGATGGACCATTTTTAAAATTCTGAAAAAATTCATAAATAAGGTTTAATGTATAGCCTTTATGGCAGTATATTTGAAATTGTGGTTATAGATCGGTTTACAATTAAAACATCGACTTCAACATTTTTAAATAAATAGAAGTCCCCTGAATAGCACGCAAAACTGTATGATACAGGGGCCTTATTTTTTTAAAATTCAACCTGAATTTTCTTGCTCAATTTTGGTCGAAAAACACATTTTCTTTTATCATTTTAAATTTTGACTATACATAATGACCTGTAATAATGCGTAAAATTGGATATTTTCACAAGAAAAACCATAAAAAAAACTACGAAAAACATGCGTTACATTGATTATTATTTGTCATGCCATTTTCGCGCTAAAATAAATTAAACATTGCGAGAAAAGAAAATTACATTTTTTAAATATCCTCACAACTTTCACTAGAGTCAAATTTCAAATGTTTTATATAGACAAGAATATTTCTTTTGTATATACTAATGGTACCCAATTGTAAAAACTAAAATTAAAAATTGTCTGAAAAAAAGTTGCCGATTTCACGTGGAATGTCCCTTATATAAGTTAAATTTGTGGATTTAATTAAATATTTAAAGCATTTTGAAGGGTTGATAGTCAAATTTTAAGGGTTGTTTTAAAGATATTTCATCCCTTTAGACATAGGATTCAAATTTTATTTAAGTAAAGATGAAGATGAATTTATCGTTCGGTGATATTTCAATAAGTAATCGATGAATTTATCGGTAATCCGAACCAAATAGTGTCTGAGTTTTTCAAATTTCGCGCGACAAATATTTTGCCAGCCAATCAACTTTGAAACTGATTTTAGATGGAATGTGACACGAAATTTAAATTCGTGTAATTGCACGGCAACCCCGTGCATTACCGAACGATAAATTCATCTTCATCTTTATTAAAAACGCATCTGGGTTGGAATGATGCAACCAGAAAAAATGAACTGATGAATCATGACTTGAATTAAATCGGAGGGAATGCACGGGGTTGCCGTAGCTCAGATGGTAGAGCATTCGACGCGAAATCGAAAGGTCGTGGGTTCGTCCCCACCGGCTGCGAATGTGCTTCCATACCCCATTTTTTTCAAGTGTTTTTCTTCATTTCGTTTTTTCTGAATTTTCTATTAATTATCATCTTAATTTCACATTTTTAAAGAATCATTCTTGAGATTCTTTAATTTAATTTAAATTTCGTGTCACATTCCATCTAAAATGAGTTTCAAAGTTGATTGGCTGGCAAAATATTTGTCGCGCGAAATTTGAAAAACTCAGACACTATTTGGTTCGGATTACCGATAAATTCATCGATTACTTATTCAAATTTTATTTATTTTATAGTGCAGATACACTTTTCGACATTGAATCCAAATCTAATGATTATAGTAGAAAATACAGATTTAATGGATTTGGGGTAGGTAAAAAGGGGTGTGGAGGGGTAAATTTATCTTAAATGACTTTAATAAGTGAAAATATAAATTAATATATATTTTAGTCTAAAAATAAACATTAAACAAGTTTTTATGATGCGTCAAAATATTGATTTTCTGGCAGTCTATAGGTTGAGAGAATAAAAATTACATACAAAGCTATTGTAATAACGTTTGAAATGCAATTTGATTTTTTAAGCTACGATAATTTTTCACAAAGATATTAAGATAAATTTCGGTGCAGCAAAACTTTATATACTCCGAGTTCATGTTTGCAACTTGTATACAACTTTAGTTCAATAAATATGGTTCAAGGATAAACGCATATATAGAAAAACATTCAAGGTATGAAATTTACGATTTCAATATTTGCCAGAAAACAAATCAACTTAAAAATCGCTTTACGAATTCAATAAAAATGTTTATTTCCTTTTCCTCCAGAGAATCGTTTGAATATAAACTTAAAAAAAAAAAGTTAATATCGCATAAAGAAGATTAATACCAGAAGCGGTGACAGAATTGAGAAAACAATGTATTGCGCAAATCTAAAGCTAGGAATAAACGTCACGTGTCACAATTGTTATTAATGTTTGTGCGAAATACTTAAAAGTTTGCGAATGGTAGTACTTACCGTGATTTGTGACATGATTGGCAGATGCCAAGCGTCCGGCACTGATCAGACAACATCTGACGCAACTCATGTTCGCCATCTCAACAGGTCTTCGTCGGAGTTACTCCCTTGCAAACGAACCCTCTGAAATGTAGGCTGATTCTTGGGTCTGGAAAGAAAAGTGTGATGCATATGTCAGATGAACGCCCGATTTAAGGTTTCGTAATGGTAATCCCCAGAAGTGCAAGGTTAATTGGTGGAAAAGGTCACAGGTTAGATACCCGTCGACGAAAGAGCCAGGGACACTTTTTTTGTCCCTCTTTGGACGTTTGTGTACCCTTCTGGGCCAATGTTTATGAAGAAAAGTGCGCCATAATGGCACTAACCTGCTGATTCTTCCCAGTTTATCGTTTCATGGCAGTCGAAAAATAGGAGTCGAGGGTTCGAGAAGGAAAGTGCACTAGAGGACGCCCAGACTACAGGGATGCGAAGTCGCTCATTCCGCGGCCGTCTGACACATCGCGGAAATCGGAAAAACTGTCGCGCTAACGAAAATACGAGCCAAGGTCGAGGAACGTCGAAAGCGAGATAGAACACAAGCGACGAGGGAGTAGGGGGACGAGAGAGAGAGAGAGTGAGAGGCCGATCTTGAAATTCGCTGCCTTCGCCACGACCTTCGCGAAAAATCGACGACGCGAATTCCCTCGAAAATTCGAGACCGCAATATGTGAGGTTAAAAAAAAAACGAATTTTTTAAAATCAAACCAGAAATTAATACCCACACCACGGAACCCCTATTTTAGGGCAGTCGACTCCGTCGAACTGCGCGGCTGCGCCTCCGTCCCCTCCGTCGTATTCCACGGATTTTATGCAGATGTACAAAACAAGGCGACAACAGCGACATGAGTTTACCAATCTAGTATCGCGACATTCATCGGTTAACATTTGACATTTCTATGCTCAGAATTTTTCTATTTACAAATCTGCTTCTTCTCAGTTGTTTACAAAAGTAACATAAGAAACATTAGAAACTACAAGAAGAATGTGTTAATTTTAATTTAGAGAAAAATGTGTTGATGAAATGTTGAAATGTCATGTAGATTACGCACACGCAAAAAAATTTCTGCGCACTCGATCCTGATTGGCTGATGAAACTACCGAGGTTGGCCGAACTCATCCGAGCAGCGTGTGTCCAAACTGACCAACATTTCCGATCCTACTCTAAACGCATTTCTTCTCCCCCACCGCTTTCGGCCGCGTCACGCGAGACCCCGCCCCTCGAGCAATCAGGTGCGAATACGGAAACCGCGAAATTTGACTGCGGAACTCGCTTCGTTTGAAATGTATCCGACAAATCTTTTCAATGCGCTTTATTAAATATTTCTCTTTTCTTACTATTAAATGCTCTACTATTAAATATTAACTGTTCATTTTACTATGTAACGTATTACATTCTAGTCTAGTACAGTAAAACCCCTCTTACTTGAACACTCGCTTTCTTGAACACCCCGTCTATTTGAACAAAATAACCTCGTTTATTTGAACGATTTCTACTTCCCCTTACCCCCACTACTCGCTCTTACGCGAATACAAAGTCCAATGCGCGTGCGCTACTCACGTCGGACGGGTATATTGCGTGAGGAGTGGGGACAACTGTAAGCGTTCAAATAAACGGGGTCGGAGGGGAAATTCTGGCTCGACCCTGTTCAAGTAAGAGGGGTTTTACTGTAAAAGGTACCAATAACATATTACTGCACTGATTTTTAAAGTGTACTTTCGCAGGAAAACAATCCTTTTTTTAATAGTTTTGATATATTTTTCTTTGATGACTCAAATAATGAAAAAAAAATGTTTAAAATATATCTTTCTATCTAAAGCAGAAATTGAATAAACCATTTCTATTTATTCTGTGAAGTTATTTCACCTTTAAAATTTAATTTTTGTTCCATGAAATACATAAAATTGATTTCATGCATCATGTTAATGTTGTTTTATTGTGTGCGCGTTGGTTATAATTTTCTTAATTGTTTAACCCGTTTCGTCCTGAAATGCCCTAAATTTTGACTTCTTTTCATCAGGTGCTTTCTCATGGAGAAAGTCACTCAATCGTTTTGATATAACCACACCGATTGTATTTTTTCTCGAACTTTCTAAATCCGGTTTCAGACAGACCATATCTGCCGCCATTTTTTTACTATGGCGGTTTAAACATAAAAAAATCGTGAATTTTGAAAAAATTTGTTCAAATAATCGTATTTTTTAACAGAAAACCGTGTTCAAATCAAGCTGTATCTCTGTATCTGGTCGAGTAAATAGTTATACTAAAAGATAGAATGGTTATTAATCCACCATTCAAAATGGCGGCTTCAAAATGGCGGACCTCAATGAACATTTTGTTGAAAAATTTCTGGACGCTCTAACTGAACAATTATCAGTTTGTTTTAAAAAATGCTAAGAATAAAAAATTCTTAGAATTCGCCGAGAAATATAGTGGATTTTTTTCAGATTTTTTAAATGAATTTTTGAAAAATTTTTGTCAGAATTCTTTTCAAAATTGTAATTTTTTTTTCGAAAAATTCTGAACAAAATTTATTGCATTCTCTGATGAATTCTAAGAGTTTTTTATTCTATGCATTTTTTCCCAAAAGTTTTCGAAAAAGAAAAATCTTAAACTATAATATTTGAAATTCATTTTCTCGAAAACTATCAACTTTTGGAAAGAATTGCAAAGAACAAAAAACTCTTAGAATTTATCAGAGAATGCACTAAATTTTGTTCAGAATTTTCCGTAAATAAATTACAATTTTGAAAAAAATTTTGAAAAAAAATTTCTCAAAACTTCATTTAAAAAATCTGAAAAAATTCCACTATATTTCTCAATGAATTCTAAGAACTTTTCATTCTCAACATTTTTTTTAAAAAGCCTGTAGCTTTTGAGTTAGATCGTCCAGAAATTTTTCAACAAAATTTTGACTGAGAACCGCCATTTTAAAGCCGCCATTTTGAATGGAGAATTAATAACCATCCTATCTTTTAGTGTAACTAATTACTCTACCAGATACAGAGACTTAGCTTGTTCCGAACACGGTTTCCTGTTCAAAAATACAATTATTTGAAGAAATTTTTTCAAAATTCACAATTTTTTTATGTTTAAACCGCCATAGTAAAAAAAATGGCGGCAGATATGGTCAATCTAAAACCGGATTTGGAAAGTTCGAGAAAAAATACAATAGGTATGGTTATATCAAAACGATTGAGTGATTTTTTCCCTAAGAAACACCTGATGAAGTCAAAATTTAGGGAATTTCAGGACGAAACGGGTTAATAAAGTCAAAATGAATGCAGGCATTTATGAAGAAATTTGCTTTAGATAAAAAGATATATTTTAAACATTTTTTTGTCATTATTTGAGTCATCAAAAAAAAAATATATCAAAACTATTAAAAAATGGATTGTTTTCCTACGAAAGTACACTTTAAAAATCAGTGCAGTAATATGTTATTGGTACCTTTTACTAGACTAGAATACGTTACATAGTAAAATGCAGTTAATATTATGCATTTAATGGTAAGAAAAGAGAAATATTTAATAAAGCGCATTGAAAAGATTTGGCGGATACATTTCAAACGAAGCGAGTTCCGCGCCGCGCTGGCAGTCAAATTTCGCGGTTTCCGTACTCGCGCCTGATTGCTCGAGGGGCGGGGTCTCGCGTGACGTGGCGGAAAGCGGTGGGAGAAGAAAAGCGCCTAGAGTAGGATCGGAAATGTTGGTCATTTTGAACGCGCTGCATCCGAGGCCAAATTAACTTATAGGTTAGGTTGTACGGTTGACTGTTGACACGTGGGAAGAGTACGTAAATACAAAGTGCATTTTGCGTGTTATTTTGAGGCAAAGTTATTTATATACATTGAAATATGAGCAAAGCGGAGATAAACAACGAGGTGAGTTAAAACTAGAATTTACTTCCCACTTTCGCAATTCTATTACACTAGGACATTTAATAAATTAATGATGAAAAATGTCAATTTCTAAAAGTGTCATTGTAAATCGTAAAAATGATGTTAAATAATTAATGATGACATCTTAAAGTTTTCATTGTTGTTAATGCAAGTAAAAGTGCATATGAGTGATTTTCAAAAAACTGTGATACTTTGAATCTTGTATAAAAAATGTAATAATATGTACTTGAAAGAAATCTATTGATGTAACGAGTTATTAAGCAATCACTTTTTGTTGGTAAATATGAAAACGATAAATATAAAAACTATTTTTAAGGTTCTGCATAATGAAATATAAGTAAAATGTCAGTATCGCCAGTCTTTTTTCGAATTAAGATCAATAGTTATTCAGCATACACTGTGAAAAGTAAAAGTAAAATTACATTTCCAAGTTTTTACAATTTTGTTGAAATTTCCTATTATTTTTGTAGTAAAATTAAAATTTTCATGTAAAAATCACCCAAAAATAGAAGGAAATTTACCATATATGTTTTTAAAATGTTCGACCATTACACGAGCCTCATTGTAGGATAAACTTTACATTCTTCGCAACTTCGAATAAATTACGCAGGGCATGGAATACTCTGCCCTCAAATTTACGAGACGAGTCGATACTATCTACTTTTAAAGTAAAAACTTAGTTTATCACTTCTATTAATTCCTAATTGTGTTATTATCTTAGATTTATTTTTATTGTTAACTAGTTTTCTTTTTTGCTGCGTCATATATATATTTTATACATATTTTATTTCATTTATTTTATGTACTTTTCTTTATTACTATACTCGACTTAACCTATTGCTTAATTGTTAATTTTGTATTTCTCTATTGGGTGTTAACGCCCGTGTTAAATAAATAAATATATAAATAATCGCTAATTTAGAAATTGTAGTATTATAAATAAGTAAATAAAGTTTGAAATTATTGTGCAAACGAATCAAACGTAAGTAATTTAGAAAGCCTTAACCTTATATTTAATGAAATCAATTTGGTTTTTAGTGAGATGAGAGTGTGTTTTTAAGTGCATGTATTTTTTTAAATTACGAACGTGCAGGGTAATTCCGACCTCTAATGTACGGGGTAATTGCGACCGTCCTATTTCGAGTTCATTTTCATTTGCTTTTTATCACAACCATATTATGCAATATTATGTATACATTATATATAATGTATCACAAATGTGTTGATTTTTTTTTCTTTCTACATTTTGACCACAACATTTGAATTTGCTTCGCTTGTTTTCTCGTGCGATATTAGAAGTGACTATTTGCGTTTTCATTTTTGACCAACAATGTAGAATAGGTATGTGATCTATGTACGTAGTGTTGTACATAAACAAGTTATTGTGATAGCAAAATATTATCTTCTTTATTTATTATTAATAAATGTAAATTAAACCTATGAATCACTACGAAATTGTGCTGAAAATAAACGCGGTCGGAATTACACCTTTTGGGGTCGGAATTACCTATACTTTGACAGAATCTGAAGAATTGCAATTTTTTACTAATGGAGGTATAATCCTATAATAGACCTATAACAAGGTATTAATAATATCGATAAATGTTTACCCATGCAATACACTTTAAAAAAGCATAACGTACAAATTCATGAAATCACATTCGTTCTCCCCTACTGTTTATACTTTGTATTTTGTATTATTTATTATAGTTAATTTTCTTTTATGTAAAGACTCATTATGTATATTTGTATTTTTTATTAATCATATTTTGTATTATTTTTTGTATAATTTATTTTCTGTTTTGTAAGGACTTATTGTCCGTTTATTAATAATATATAAATAAATAAATAAACATGTAAAATTCATAAACGGAAATATAAATTTACAACATCAAAGGTTGGAATAAAAATAGTAACAATAATAATAACGTAATAAATAATTTCCAATTGCCCAAAAGATGAGACACAGCATACAATTTGCTGCTTCATAACCTGACCTAGAAACACCAGTAATAATCGTGGTAATTTTACATCGATTGTGTAATTTAAAAAATGTAATTTTACATCATCTTCGTAATATTACAAGCTATAAATTATGCTATAGGGATTTACGTTGAAATTTTCTATTATTTTCGTAGAAAAATTACAATTTTTGGGTACAAATCGCCCGAAAATAGAAGGAAATTTACCATAAACATGTAAAATTTACAATGGATATGTAAATTTACAACATCAAAGGTGGAAATAAAAATATCAGTAATAATCGTGGCTATTTTACGTCGATTGAGTAATTACAATAATGTAATTTTACAGCGTCTTTGTAATATTTCAAGCGCACTGTAAATTGTGCTATAGGGATTTACGTATCTGCTCCTCCCTCTAGCGAGTGCGGGTCCCTCTAATCAATAATCGATTGACATTTTATTTACAGTGCACATGTAAAAATCACATCGATAATATAGGAATTTTACTGCAACGCTGTAAATTTACCATGATTTTCACTGGTATTTTAAATTCCACCATTTGACTGTAAAATTACATGGAAATTTTTCACTGTAGAATCTAGTTTTTAGGGAAAACTTATTGGTCGAAAAATAACAATGTATAGGAAGGCGAGTGATTATCGTCTGCAGTTTGACTCTCATCCTTTAATTACGTTGTACAGAACGCCTTGAATTTTGTCTAGGGTTATGAATATTCCGGCGTAAGTGAGAATCAATGGTTATTCCCAAATATTTAACGTCGTTAGCTCTTTTTATTGTGAGGATTTGATTATTCAATTTGAACTGGATTTGCTTAAAATCAGGAATGCTATCTCTATAACAACCGAAAGGTAAAATTTTAGATTTTTCGAGATTTATTGATAGTTTTTAATTAATTTATATAATGCATTGGTTGTTCCTCATTTTATGTATTGCTCTCCTATTTGGTCGCCATTTAATAAGAAAGACTTTATTTTGCTCGAGTCCATTCAGCATAAATTTATCCGATTTTTATCTTTTAAAGCCCGATGTCCAATGTCCTATTTGGAGCATAACTATTCAGATCGATCTAAGCAATTTAACCAGTATACAATCCAGTCGATGCATCATCTTAATGACGTCTCTTATGTTTTTAAGATCATTAATGGTAAGGTTAATTGCAGTGATCTATCTGCCTTGTTTGTACACCGCAATGTGCCATATTTAATTAGGAACTCTCGAACGTCGGTGGAGGACCAGTGCAGAAGTGGCTTCGAATTTTATTCTGTGGTAGCGCGTCTGAAGAGATCGTGGAATGCTCTTCCGCAGCTTACATCTAGCTATGCTGAGGTATCGTTACCTAGATTTTTAAAGGTACACTGCCTTCGAAATTTTAATTGACACAACGCTCTGTTATAGTTTATCTAGTCAGGTTATCGCGTGGAAAATTTTATGTTGTAGAATTAGGTTTTAATTAATATTGTTACGAGTTGTTGACTTTCGTAAATCGGGTTGTATTTATTGCAGTGATGTTATTATTGTTATTTATATATTTATATTTAAAATTGTTATTTTCAATACGTGTTGCAATTTGCGCTACTTATTTTATTTTTTATTCTAAATTTGTAAAAGGCCTTTAGGCCGTAGAAAATAAAATAAATAAATAAATAAATAAATAGTTTATTCAATCTTAGACATTTTATTATGTTCGGAATATCTTTTTGGATTTTCAATAGTAAGCTATCCCAATCTGTGTAAAGATCGTTTATATAAATTAAAAAGAATTTCTAATATAACTTTATAAATAATTCACTTGTAATTATTTTAGTTTGCAATAACATTACACATACTACATGTAACAAGAAAATGAAAAAATATATATATTTTTTACTTAATCTGGAAATTGCTGAATTATCATTAAAAATACGACAGTTTCTTGAAAATCACCCATATATGAATAAAAAATACAAATAAATACATGGATAATAAATTAATTCTTATATAATATTTTTTATTCTTATTTTGATTTCAGATAGTACTGATGCGAAAAAAGGTACGTCAAGGACGTGTCCGAGTTGTAAAAAAACTTATAAAAGAAGCGAAGAAATTACGTGAAAAACGTGGAGTTGAGCAACAACAAGAAAAATACAAAAGAAAAGCTGAGAGACTAATCGCAGAAGTTTTAGCGATCAAGAAAATTCGTGATGACGAAATTACACAATTCGCAATCACAAACACCAAACCATTAAAAGCTATTCTCGAAGATCCAGAAGTCGTACCTCTTACCCGAATAATGGCAAGAATTACTAGTCAAGAGTTATTTCAAAACAAAATATTAGAATTTAAAAGTAAATATCCAAACTATGCCGAATATTTGGGACCAGGTAGAAAAAAATTGGATAAGCTAAAGAAAAAAGGTAAATTACCTAGAGAAATTGCAGTTGATAAATCCCAGGAAAAGGAAATTGGTACAAATGAAATGGATGTGGATGATTCTGTACGAAATGATTCTGATAATGATCAAAGTGTTGATTTAAATGAAGAATCTAGTGACGAAGCAGTTGATGAATATGAAACTGATAAAGAAGAAAATGAACAACAATGTCACCAGGAAAGTGACAATGACAGTGACGAAAGAAGTGAAAGCGAAAGTGAAAAAGAAATAAACATTAAAACAAAACTGAAATGCCCTAAGACAACAGTCGATTCTGTTCCAAAACCTTTAAAAATATCAAAAACCAAACAAAAGGTTCAAATTAAAAAACCGAAACCAATTAAAACAGTAAGTAAAGTCGCAGTCGTAAAAAAGTTCACAGAACTTTTACAGGAGGATGATACGCATGAAATTGAAGCAGAAGACATTTCCAATTCAAAGATCTGTGCCGCTAACCTTCAAAAGGAAGTCGACACGTTCTTCACCACTGGAAATGGGAATCAAAATTATCTCAGCGTAGCAGTTCCTAAAATAAAACCCGAAGGCGACGAATACGACAATGAACATGGTAGAAGAAACTTCAGTGAACGACCGTTCCCCAACAATCGAAACAGTAAATTTTTCAATAAAGTGGGGAAACCTGATAACAGTTTTAGAAAAAATAATGATAATTTTAAAAGGTTTGGACAAAATAGCGGTAAAAGATTTGATTCGGACAAGAAAATGCCAAACGTGAGGCAAAATTCATTTAAATCAGTACCGCAAAGTAATAAATCGAAGTTTGAAGTACAAAAGAACTCTAAGAATAATGTAAAGACACAGCCGAAAGATGAAATTCTACATCCATCTTGGGAAGCGAAGAGAAAACAACAGGATATGTTGAAACAAGGATTTCAAGGAAAGAAAATTGTTTTCGACGACTAAAATTTATTTATGTTTGTAATTTTATATTGTAAATATTATTATTATTATTATTATTAAATATAGAAAATTATAAAAAAATCTTATTTTGTTTAATACATTGTATTAAAGTTTATTGACTGTTTTATCTAATATTTATAACAAAAGGTAATATTACCATGGTTAAGACATCATGTTTCTTCAGGTATTAGTAGTTTTTACGAAAATTAATTGTATTCGTCTTCGTTCCACAACATTTTGCATTACAAAATCTGGTTATATAAAAAGTAATCTAAAATTCAAACATATTTTCTAAAATGAAAGAAAGCAATATTTAAAGTGACATGAAAGTCATATTATCTAACTTTGTTTTTGTGAAACAAATGAACAAAGTTAATGACAAGTCGAAAGAATTTTAGATACGAATACGTAAAGACTATTATTAACAACAGCTTCATAACTTCTTTATCAAAATATTATCTCTGCCAATATATCATTTAACATTTAATTAATCATTTAAAAGATCAAGTAATATTTCACATTTATGTCGGCCATCTTGGATCCACCATTTTGAATTTACAAAATCTGACTTCAAATTCGTAATCGGCGACCCAAAAAATTCCCGAGTACCAACTTTCATCAAAATCAAGTAAATTTTTTACATTTATGTCGGCCATCTTGGAACCGACATTTTGAATTTTCAAAATCTGATTTCATATTTATAATCAGCGGCCCCGAAAACCCCCGAGAACCCAGTTTCATAAAGTTTGGGTAATTTTTCGCATTTCGGTCGGCCATCTTGGATCCGCCATTTTGAATTTTCAAAATCTAACTTCAGATTCGTAATCGGCGACCCCGAAAAACCCCGAGTAACAATTTTCAGCTGTTTTCCGTATAAAGAAAAATGTGCGCCGCACATTTTAATAAATTTAGCAAATTTACAGCCGCCATTTTGAATTTTCCCATTTTGACAACCATTTTGTTTCATGCAAATTCATTAAGAATTGTAAAAGTTATTGCAAAATGTACACATATGATCCATTACCACGTTTGTCAATAATTTTTTTTGTACATATGATCCATTACCATTGAAGTGTTTAATCTGTTACATTTACAACTTACCATTTTTTTAATTAACTCAATTCTTGATATGTTAACACAAAGCAATCTGTCGTCTCGTAAATTCAAATTTTGAAAAAGAAGAAATCTATATTTCGAAAGATTTTTAAACAATATAATCGATCGGTAAATTAGATTTTGACATTATCGATACTCAATAGCACACCACCACAAGTTACCTACAGTCGATGACCATTTTCTAACTTAAAAACGTTATTGTCCCGTCGGTAACATAGTTTCATAAAAACAAAATTTATAAATATATATGTTAGTTTTAAACATGTCACTCGAAGAGTGAAGAATTACATACAAAAAAAAAACTATGAAATGACGCGTAACTTACCTTAAGGTTACCATTGTAAAGTGGTCCGCCGGTAAGGTAGGAAATTTCACTAAAAAACGTAAATAAAAGATGACTGAATAACATTTTTAAAATTCGGGTTTTATAAGGGCAATTCTAATCACTATAAACAGTTTCCTAGAAAATACCGAAGGTGTTAATTGAGAACTGACCGAGAATTTTCGGAAATAATTGATTTTTATTTATTTACGAAAATTCTCAGTTAATTTCCTTGCCATTTTCTAGAACACCATCTATAGTAATTAAAATTACTCTTATAAAGCCGAAATTTTGAAAAATCGATTCAGTAATTTTTTATTTACGGTTTTTAGTGAAAATTCCTTACTTATCGGTCGAGCATTTTAGAATCCCCTCAATATAAATTTTGTCAGACTTACTAAATGTATATGTGATAAACAAGTGCAGTGTTGTTGACAATAAAAGAGAGTGGGTGTACACCAATAACAAAGAATTTACTATTAGCATCAGCCACTAATATCATTTACCGACTTATCGACCGAGTAAAAATTTATCGACGCCATTTGTGGATAAATAAGTGCCTAAAACCTTCTTTCCATGTGTATAATAAATAAGAAGGATAATTAAAGGTTATTCATTAAGCTGCTCAATGCAATAAAACTGTAGTTACTTCTATAAAATATAAACATCCACATTAGGGGTCCGTCGGTAAGGTAGGAAGTTTCCGTAAAAAATTTAAATTAAGGGGGTTCTTAAGTGCTCGGCCGATAAAGTAGGAATTTTCACTAACATTCGAAAATAACGAATTACTGAATCGATTTTTCAAAATTCTGGCTCTGTAAGGGCAATTTTAGTTAATTTAGACGGTATCGTAGAAAATGTCAAAGAAATTAATTGAGAACTCACCGACAATTTTCGGAAATAAATAAAAATCACTCATTTCCAAAAATTCTCTGTCAGTTCTCAATTAATATCTTTGGTACTTTCTACTAAACTGTTTATAGTGCTTAGAATTGCCCTTACAGAGCTGGAATTTTAAAAATGTTACTCTGTCATCTATAATTTACGTTTTTTGTAACTTCCTACCTTACCGGCGGGCAACTTTAGAACCCCTTTAAAGATAATTGAATAAAGTTAGCAAAATTGAGGCTTTGTATAGGCAATTCTAATTACAGTAGATGGTTTCCTAGAAAATATCAAAGACATCAATTGAAAACTGACCAAGAATTTTCGGAAATAAATAAAAATCACTTAAGGGGGTTCTAAAGTTCTTCACCGATAAGGTAGGAATTTTCACTAAAAATCGTAAATAGAAAGGGACTGAATCGATTTTTCGAAATTCGGTCTCTGTAAGGGCATTTTTAATTACTACAGACGGTATCATAGAAAATGCCAAAGATATTAATTGAGCACTGACCGAGAATTTTATATAAAAAATTTTAAATAATTAAATAAAAATATTTTGTTTGAAATAGTTGCAATTAAACAATTCCTCATCCAAATAGTCTTTTGGAGTTTCTTTTAACTGTTTTTTTCTTTTTTGGAAATTATTTGCATTAAAGGGGTCTTAAAGTGGTTCGCCAGTAAGGTAGGAAATTTTACTAAAAAACGTAAATTAAGGTCAATAAGGTTTGTTAGGTCAATTCTATACACTATAACCAGTTTCATAGAAAATACCAAAGATATTAATTGAAAACTGACGGAGAATTTTCGGAAATAAGTGAATTTTATTTATTTTATTAAAAATTACTTACTCGATTTTTCAAAATAAAAAGTGACGATTTTTCGAAATTCGGGCTGTATAAGAGCATTTTTTAATTACTACAGATGGTATCATTGAAAACGCCAAAGACATTAATTGAGAACTGACTGAAAATTGAAAAAAATCACTTATTTTCGAAAATTCTCAGTCAGTTCTCACTTAATATCGTTCGTATTTTTTTAGGAAACTTTTTGTAGTGCGCAGAATTGCACTTACAAAGCCCAAATTTTGAAAATTTTATTCAGCCATGTTTAATTTACGTTTTTTAGTGAAATTTCCTACTTTACCTGCGAACCACATTAGGACCCCTTAACCCATTAAGGCCTAAACGGACACATTTTGAGCATCAGTTTAAACGTCGATAATTTGCATATAAAAGCATTTGGAAAAATTTTACACCCACTATTTCTGACGTAAAATTGTATGCTCTTTTAGAATCTTTCAATAAAATTTCGATAAAATGAAATCAAAAAACTTATACACGTTTTTTTGTTAAAAAACATGGTTTTTAAACATTTATTTTTCATTCTAACATCACTTTCACCTCGAAATTGGTTTGGGAAACACGTCTAAGGTGAAAATATCGCATCCATGGATCCTTAGGATTAAAACGTACCATGTTCTAATTTGAATTTCAAGATGTCGACTCCGAAAATGGCGCCTAGAAGCTCAAAAATCTTTTTAAAACTTAACAAATTTTTTTCTTAGAAACTGTAGACTTTAGAGAAAATTTCCTAAGAACAAAAATGTCTTAGAATTGGTTAAAGAACCTTCTCAAATTTTATCACAATGTATTGATACACTTTTTGGTTTTTTGAAAATTAAAAAAATCGAAATTTAAAAAAATTCATTTAAAAAATCTGAAAAATTTGAGAAGCTTCTTTAACCAATTCTAAGATATTTTTATTCTTAGCAGATTTTCTCTAAAGTCCATATTTTTCAAGGAAATAAATTATTAAACTTTTCTAGATTTTAAGACTCATAAGTTTATTTCCTTGAAAAATATGGACTTTAAAGAAAATCTGCTAAGAATAAAAACGTTTTAGAATTGGTTAAAGAAGCTTCTCAAATTTTTTCAGATTTTTTAAATGACTTTTTTAAAAATTTCGATTTTTTTAATTTTCAAAAAACCAAAAAGTGTATCAACACATTGTGATAAAATTTGAGAAGGTTCTTTAACCAATTCTAAGACATTTTTGTTCTTAGCAAATTTTCTCTAAAGTCTGTAGTTTTCAAGAAAAAAATTTGTTAAGTTTTACAAAGATTTTTGAGTTTCTAGGCGCCATTTTGGAAGTTGCCAGCTTGAAATTCAAATTAGAACACGGTTTTAATCCTAAGGGTCCATGGACGCGATATTTTCACCTTAGACGTGTTTTATAAACAAATTTCGAGGTGAAAGTGATGTTGGAATGAAAAATAAATGTTTAAAAACCATATTTTTTTTTACAAACAAACGTGTATAACTTTTTTGCTTTTCATTTTATTGAAATTTTATTGAAAGATTCTGAAAGAGCATATAATTGTACGCCAGAAATAGTGGGAGTAAAATTTTTCCAAATGCTTTTATATGCAAATTATCGACGTTTAAACTGATGCTCAAAATGTGTCCGTTTAGGTCTTAATGGGTTAATGCAAATAATTTCCACAAAATAAATTTAGCCACAAAAGAAAAAAACACTTAAAAGAAACTCCAAAAGACTACATGAATCAGAAATTGTTTAATTACAACTGTTTCAAACGAAATATTTTCAAACTAACGTTCATTACTAACGAAATGCTAAATAAGAGATAAAATACGTAAAACCCAGGGACTAAAAAACATGATTATTCTATTTCATAGAAATATGCAAAAATGAGAACGTCTTACTATAAACATCGCAAGACAAACCAATAACACTGTAACTTACTAAAAGTTAAGAAAATTTTATTATTGTACATCAATTAATATTTAACATTTTACGCAACAAATTATTAAAACGATTACAATAGGAAAATAGATGAAGAATAATTTAGACTGCACTAGGAACTTCACAATTCATGATTTTTTTTAAATGCACGATTTCCGATATTATTAGAACAAAATTGGCGTTTTTTACTGTGTATATTTCTAATTAATCGCATAAAACATTAAAAACTAAAAATTGTGTATTGACAAGTAAATTTTCGTATGCTCAATTAGTTTCGACCAAGTAATATTTTACTTTTTAGAGATTTTTCAACACGAAAAATCGACTAACATTAAAAGCAATGGCATTGCGTAAATATGGACCAAAATAATGCACTCCAAAATTTCATAGACGGAGAAAAGTGCATGTTAAAAATTACAATATATATTATTGTATTTACAAAATGTATTTCAAGTTTCATAACACATATTGTAACTCTTAACTTACGGTTTACTTCGTCTAATCCATGTTTATGAAATTTTCTATAAACAGCAATATTTATTAATAATAGAAATATTGAATACGTAATTTTAATTACAGCTGCTTTACAAAAAAACACAAATAAACCAATTTCTTTTTTTATACAGAAAATATGTTGCCATGAAAATTTATGATTGCGTGCAATTGCTTTCATGATTGTACAATTTTTTATTAAAACAAAAAAAAATATAATTGTTTTCATACACAAATCCAATGCGAGTTGTAAAATATTAGCAAAATTAATCAGAGCATAACTTAAGAAGCTTCCAAAAAGTCGCCTCCTTTACTTTTCCTAACTTTACAATATAAATCATAAAAATCCAAAAGTTTTTTTTGAGAATTCTCGATGTTTCGTAGATCTACATCTTTTTGCGAGCATTTAATTTAAGAAATACTTTGATTCTTTTTAATTAACATTTTACTTTTACGATAATTATATATCCTATAAAACTATAGAGGAAGTTAAAAGTGCTAGTTATGTATACAGTAAATTATATTAAAAATTACAAAATATATATGACATTTACACGGAGAAAGATGACCATCTAAGATAGTAATTTAAAGACGAAATTTCATTACAGGAAAATTTACTGCGATTGTTGATAAAAATACTAATTATTTTTTGAAAATTTGCAGTTTTCTTTGTACATTAACAAAATTTAAGTAATTTATACCGAAAGTTATTACCTTCGTATAATACAGGCCTATCATTAAATTACGATCTCAAATGGTAATATTTCTAATATAAATCTTATCTCTAAATTTCCTGGAGGAAAAATTCACTCAGTATGGAATGAAATCTCACTCTCTAAGGAGTGAACATTTACTCTTGTATAAAATTGACTAAGTCTCCACTCTATAAAAAGTACTTTATCTGCCCAAGAAACATAGAAATTTCTCCTTGTAAAATATCAGCTTACCCTCTAAACTTTTAGAAGTGAAAATTCACTTTTTATGGAGCCAAAATTGAGCTATGCTAGTGAAAGAGTGAATTCTCGCTCCAGGTAGATCTTACTAGTCAAGATTGGCTCAATTTTCACCGCTTAAAGAGTGAATTCTCTCGAGAAATTTAACGAGATAGACGACATAACAAAAAGAGAAAAATTTGTAATGGTGGTTTTTTCTCTAAATTTCTTGGAGTGACAATTGATTTACTATAACGAAAGAGCGTTTTCTCACTGTTTAAGGGTGACTTTACACTCGTTTGGTGTGAGAAATCACTTTCACTTTAGTGGCACAATTTTCATTCCTTAAAGAGTTATTTCCTTAGAGTGAAATTTGAATCAATTTAGAAAAAGTGTCATTCTCACTCTTTAAGAGTGAACTTTCATTCCTTACAGAGGGAGTTTTTATTTGTTAGGGAGTGGAAATGGAGCCACTCTAGTAGAAGAATGAATTTTCACTCTTAACGAGTGAAAACTCACTTTGCACGGAACGAAAATTAGAATAAAAGTTAACTACTGTAGTGGAAGAGTTTGCATGGATTGAATTCTCGCCCTTTAAGAGTGAATTTTCACTCCAATGCAGAGTAAGTTGTCACCCTAAGCAGAGTGAGTCTTATTTCTTAAGAATTCGCTCTTTCATTCGAGTAGCTCAATTTTCACTCCATAACGAATGAATTTTCGCAACAAGAACTTTAGGGATCTTACATTACCCGTTCAGCACTCTAGCCTCCCCTTAAGTTCTGAATAGGTAACATGTTGAGGAAAGAACCCAACGATAGATAAGACGTCGCTTTCGTTGTGCATGCAATGCATTTCCCTGGAAGTGGTATTATTTGTTCTTCGATAGAGTTCGTTGTTTCTCGGCGTGGGTTACGAGCTGTGAGTCGACCGGAAGTCCCTTGCGCCTTCGCACGGCATCCATGTACTTTTTAGCGCGATTTCCGCTGTCTGCCTTCTCGCCGAAATGGAGGTACTCTTCTTCCGTCGACGGAACCCAGTAAGGATCCTGCTCGATCACCTGTAATGTCATACGAGAGCGTGAGAATTCCTCGAAACTGCGCTACGTGGGTGATGTATCCAGGAAAGGCTAGCCAGATACCCCCGTTAAAAGTGCATTTGCTACAGCCGACTTACGACTCTGCTTGCACGGAAACATTATTGGGAGGTCTACTCTCCCGAATGTGGGAGCATACGAAAAATAGCACAGGACCACAACAAAAAATGTTATAGTAGATAACACAGGACCACAAACAAAATTTGTTGGGAGTTTCCTTTAATCAGAGGTAGTGGATCTTATAGATTTTGGGTCACCAAAAACTAATCCGTTGCCCGATTTGGACCATCATGTCAGGTTTTCGAAATATCAGCGAGTTTTCAGCGACCCAAAATCTGTAAGATCCACTACCTCTGATTAATGTAAACTCAGGAATTTTGTTTTTATTGTGGACCTGTAATTATTAAGTTAAAATTAAATTCAGGTTTTATCACTATAGAACGACAAAAAAACAAATTCGGGGATTTATTTTAATCAAAGATAGTGGATCTTATAGATTTTGGGTCTCTGAAAAAGAATCCGTAGCCCGATTTGGGCCATAACGTCAAGTTTTCGAGATATCCTATCCGCTAATTTCAATTTCCGGATACGATATTTCGAAAACCTGACGTGATGGGCCAAATCGGGTAACGGATTCGTTTTCAGCTACAAAAAATCTATAAGATCCACTACCTCTGATTAAAAGAAACTCCCAACAAATTTTGTTTGTGGTCCTGTGTAATTAGCATCGGAGGAAATGGATCAAAGATATGGGCATTATTCTAGAACTTTTAAACTTTGAGGTTGAAGAAAATTGCATTTTTTTTAGGCACATTCATGAAATTAATTTTATTGGCTTTAGAATTGATCAACTGACAGGAAAAACCTTGCGTGACTCATTTATACACAATGTATTTCTTTTTTTTTTAATATAACATGTTACGTTACTCGTAAAATTAGTTTTTAGTTTTGTAACGTTTAATATACATAAAAAATTCAGTTCTTTTCCTTATGGCCTAATTTTTAGAAGCTAGTATATAAAATTAAACGTCTAGTTAATAGTTATTCAAATTTAAAATAATGGATTAAATATGGCGGACTATTTTTACAAAATTTCTTTGATTTTTATAAAATTTGATATGTTAGGGTTTTTGAGGCCACCGATTACAAATCCAAAGTCAGTTTTCATTAAAATTTGAAATGCAAATACATGATTTAACATTAAGGATACCAAAAAATTAAAACGATTTGTAAAGAATAATCATTTTATTATTGTCAAAAAGTGTGTTTTTTGTTGTATTAAAAAAACACAAAAGTTATAAATACTTTAATAACATAGGAGAAAAGATCACAATGATTCCAAAGTACTTAGAAGCTAAATTGTAGATGTGCCATTAAATAATTTGATTTTTCAAAGTGAGTTTCGCTTGGAAATTTAAAGTTTGACGTGGTCGAATTTTTTATGTATAGGTGGCACACATTCGGGCAAAGGCTCAAATTACTTCTTGTCATATAGGCAATGTACCCCTGTTGTATGGTTTCTTAAAAACCAATGTGAAAAAAATTATCTAAGGTTGATTGCTAAATTGTCAACTATAAAAAAAAGTTATCTCGCAAGGTTTGAAGGTATATAATTTTATTCCTCAGTGAGGCACATCATTAAGTTAGGGATTTTTCATTTGTTTACATCCCCAAATACTTCCACAAAAAACCACAGACCATAAAAAAAAGGTTCAAAAAGTTTCAGTGTTAAAACTGAAAAAATGTAGTGAGTGTCGCGCACCAAAAACAGGCAAATTCACTACTTTTATTTACTCTCATTCTTTTCTACATATCGGTAATTAGTAATACTTATTACACGTAAAACAAACAAAAATTTGTTGATCTGTGGTGTTGCAAAGTTATATTTAAAATTTTTAAGGTATCATAATGAGCGACAACATACAGTTTAAAAGTTCTACACCAATGCCCATATTTGGTAACTGAATATAAATTAGCTGGAAATGAACCCATGTCCAATGCAATCAGGCTTTTAAAAATGCCCTCAAATTGCCAACTTTCGGGTTGGATATCTTAAGAACCTCACGTGGTGGACTGCATTGGACAACGGATTCATTTCCAGCCCAAAAGTTATAGAACCTACTAGGTCTCATTCAAGTTTGCAACCAACAATTTCTCATGATCCCTTTTAAATAAGTGAGCTTCAGAATAACAAAACAATCCCTTCCATAACAGCACTAAATTTTGCAGTAAGGTTAAATAAGCTTGACTTAAGGTTGGCAATCTTAACGCAGCCTTAATTAACCTTGTCATAAGGTTCGCTGGTGTTTGGGTCATTTATTGATTCTGTTACTTTTTGCATTTTTGAATATCATTGTAATATTTCTAAACTATAAACATGTTTAAAGGGTCTTAAAAAAAACATGTTTGTTGCCGTTAGTAATCGCAGAATTAATTTTATTATTACGTTACCTATAATGACAAACTTTATTCGCACAGATATAACAATGTCAGTGTCCCCAGTTTAAGAGGATTTTTTACGAAAGAGGAGGAAGCTTATACGTGCACTAGAACTGCCCCTAAACTGACAAGACTGAAATATTTTATACCATTTTAACAATAGTTTGTTATCAAACATCACGTAGGGTGTTTTAAAAGTGAAACTGTACCAAATTTACACAACAGAAGTTTTTTTATTTTCACTTGCGTTTATTAATTTATTTATTTCAATAACGCCTTTCATCTCACGTTTGAATGAGCCGTGATCCCAATATTTTTTATGGTGCGGGTCGAAAAACCGACAAATCAAAACGCAGACATTCGTAAAACCGACTGTCAAAAAGCCGACGCATAAAAAAATACACATTGCCAAGCGGGCAGTCATTTTTTGAAGTGTCGGGTTTTTTACCGTCGGCTTTTCGATTGTTGGTTTTCTTATTTGTCGGTTTTTCGATCCAAATTCTAAATTTATATTTTTTATAATTAGAGGACGGCAGACGCGATGCATCTCAAATATTTCGAGTACGATACATACCGCATATTTGGCATTATATTTATAAACAAATTGTTTGTAGAGTGTTTTTAGTGAACAATTATTAGAAATAAATCGATTATTTCTGATAGTTATCATTTAACATTTTAGTGCTAATAGCACACAGACTTGCAAAGTTTCAATCAAGTATTTTTCAACAATTTTTTGTGGCTTATAAAAAAAATGTTATCCTAGTAGATTTTTTAATGCAGAATCCGAATCTGACATCCAAAATGGCTGATCCCATTCACCATTTTTGTAACATTAGGTTCAATTTTTAGGTAATGACAATTTTGGACATTTTTGTGAATTTTTTGTGGCTTACAAAAATTTTGTTTTTAATTTTTTGAAACGATATCGTACCGTGCCACTCTTAAGCTTCAAAACGATTTAAACAAAAAAACACTTTTTTAAATAAAGGCACATGTAATCATTTCTGATATCGTAAATTAATTCGAAAAAATCACACCGAATTAATATAAAAAATATAAAAATTACATGAACAATTAATGAAACATTCAAGAAATGTTTAAATTCACATAACTCGGTCAATTCCTATTCGTTTTTGTTAAACACATTTGACGCGCAATTATATTTACTATCAAAATATTAATCAGAAAAATCATCAAGATGGAATAATATCAAAATATCGCCAACACTTTCAACGGTAGTCTCGTCCGTTTTTATTTCATCAACATAAGGCATGGATTAGTCGAAAACGTATCCTTTTCGGATTTCAAATTTTATAAAAACGTTCTAATTCGAATATAAATGAGAGCAGTTATTTTTGACATGAATCTGCTTAAAACGGTTTTTGTCCACAAAATTTTGGGAGTGTATCGGAAATTACACCATACGATTTTGGGTATTTATGCCAGTTCTTCGTATTTTCACTCCGAATCAGTGAAAATTCATTCGTTATAAAGTGAAAACTCATTCTACATGATGGACCGAAAATTAACGAGTGAGAATTCACTCAATCACTAAAGTGGCTGAATTTTTATTGCATAAAGAGTGACATTGCACTGTATGAGAGAAAGTATGCGGAATAATTTAAATGGAAGTTTGGAAAATAATTAGTATTCAGTTTGTTAGACAAACAATGAATCTATACAAAGTAAATTATTGCAAAAACAATTACATCTCTGTCGCTTTAATTGCAAAATAAATAACAACATAACAATTCTCTTGTGGCGTTTATACAGACAATAATAAAAATAATAACAGATGTCTATTACGGATTGTTCATCTCGACCGTTTGATGTTATTTATTATGGAATTTGAATGTTAATTTAACAATCTATATCTAAGTATCGTTTCGAATGTTATTTATGAAAGTGATTACTATTCAATAATTTCAAAATTTTCACGACACCAAAAATTTTATGGAAGTTTCAGTTTCAAGCTTTTCACGCTAATAATTTTACGGAAGTCGCAGAAATTAAAAAAAATTATCAAAACGTCAAACTTTGAGTTATAATTACAGTGTAAAATAATTTTGCAATACTTCAAAAAGTTTTAAAAATATCTCGTAAATCTTTTTATACAGATTTGTATTACTTTATCAAAACTTTTCACATTAAGTTATCATAATTGCTTGTACCCTAAAAACTCCTTACAACTAAAAAAGAACCGCAATCAATATTATTGTTATTAAATTCTGTAAAATATTTTTCATCGTTTCACAAAGAAATTTAAATCATGACAATATCCATTGGACATTGTCATTTGTAATTTTGAGTTATTTGTAAAAATTAATTAAAATATACTTATTATTTATTACTTACACGTATGGTACTTATGAACTTTCAATTTCTGTGAAAGCATTTTTTCTCCTTCGGACTGTATCATTCCAGCCACCCATAGAGTGCAAGATTTCTATTAGATATATCGTCATCATAAACATATTTGTTTACAAACCGACTATAAAATCAGACATGACATTTTGAATGTGATTATAAGCAACATGATTTAATAAGAACTAATCGCCCGTTATAGGTTTGAAATTTCATTTTCGGAATTCTATTCATAGGAATCCTGGTACTATTGGAAGATCTACCACAGGAATCACATTGTATACACTCCTCGTTTCGATCACGTACCAACTAATAAATGCCTATTTAAACGACTATGAATTTTATCTATTCGTAAGATACCTATTGCAATTCATGGCGATCAGGAAATAACACTGAAAATAATGTTGTAAACGGCGAAAGAAGCTTTGATGGCGCAGAGCATAGTTATTCAGCTGTCGGATTCACAGGTTTTTCTGCGCAAAATCTAATAGTTTGCACTAATCGCAGAAAATAAGGTTATGAATATTATAATATTGATTTTCCGAGATGTACATAGTTAATCCTTTTCGACCGGACTTTTAAACATTGTAACTTTAGATCATAACGACGTTAAACTCAAATTTAAAAACGTCAAGATCGATAGTCTTGAACCTCCTCTTTCGAATCCTGTGGACAGAACCAGCCGGCAAATTGAAAGACAAAAGTTTTATTAAAAAAGTATCAATTTTTCGAGGTTTCTTCGCAAGAATCGCGTTTTCTTAATAAAAAAAGGCGATAGTTAGTATTGCAGAAGATTCTAATCGCATCTTTTTTCCCCCACCCCTTCATCGTCCCTCGGATTTTTTTAATCAACAAAATGGCCGCTATAAGATGGCATCTGCAAGTTGTAATTTTCCGGCTAAAGAACACGTTACCAGCAGTTGTGAATCATCAGTTTTTCGGTATAATATTTAACGACATACAATGTAGAATCTTTAGTAATATTTATATTTTATCTATAATAATATCTATCATATTAAACGTTGGTAACGAACAATTTTGAAAGGTTTCTAAAGTGGTGAGTTTCATCACTTTCACTTTTTTTATTAAGCTTACTTTCGTCACAGTAAAAGCTTAAAACGTTATCATAAATAAAGTATCGTTCTGACCCAATTTTTAGGTTATAAAACGATTATTAATAGGTCAGAAATGCATATGGCAATTTTCAGTTGCACGCTTCAACAGGAAAATATCGGAAGTGAGTGAAAATCAGTAAAATCCTATTTTATACAACTAATTTGAGGTTACAGATGAACGATCATGAGATTATATATTCATAAATGATTATAAATACTTTTTTGTAATAGTGTGCGTAAAATTCGATTTTACGCATTGTTTTTAGTGCGTAAAATGCGATTTCACGCACCGGTATGTGTAAAATGAAACCAGTGCGTAAAATAAACACTATGCGTAAAATGATTTCCCACGGATAAATCAATAATAAACTAACTTTGAACCAATGTTTACAATAACAAGTGTCCCCAATAATAATAATTCTCTGAGAGGTGAACGTATTGTTTACTTCTGTGAGAGGTGAACGTATTGTTTACGAAATCAGTCTCGTTCTTCAAATCAAAGAGTGAACACGCGTCTCGTTGTGTGAAAAAATTATGGAGAACTCTACAGAGATTGGTGACGATAATTATATACCGCCCGATATACTGCAAACGGCTGAGGACGTTTTGTCGGATTTACTCCCGGAAAAATCTAAATTTATTTATCAAAAATGTTATTCAAATTTCGAACAGTGGCAAGAAAGCAAAAATACGACCTCGTGTGACGAAATGGTGCTACTAGCTTATTTCCATGAAATGTCAAAAACTACAAATTCAGCTACAATGTGGTCCAAGTTCTCGATGTTAAAGTCTGTGCTACAAACTAAAAAAAACGTCGATATGAAAAATTACCATAAATTACATGCTTTCTTAAAAAAGAAACACACAGATTATAAGCCAAAAAAGTCAAACATTTTATCACCGGAAGATATATTTAAATTTCTAAATGAAGCTCCAGATGACAGATTTTTACACATGAAGGTAAGCGTATATTTATAATATTATTTTATTATTAAAACAAGCAGTATTATTGAATATTGTTATTTACAAATTTGATTAGAGATTTATTTACAAAAATTATTATTTACAAATTTATTTACAAAAATTATTATTATTTACAAATTTATTTATAAATATTATCGTTATGTACAAATTTTATTTTGTACAAATATGACACATACACAGTTAAACACAAACATACTTGAATGTTATGTACAGGTTGCTTTGATTTTTGGAATCAGTGGGGCGTGCCGAAGAGATGAATTGTATAACATGACAACAAATGACGTCAAAGCATACGAGTCTTACATTGTTGTATCGATTCCAAATACGAAAACGCACATATCGCGAACATTTACCATTGAAGGACCGTATGTTAATACAATTAAAAACTATATTAATCTGAAACCTAAGAATCCTACGACGAACAAATTTTTTCTATGTTATCGAGACGGCAGGTGTATTAACCAAGTTATTGGTATTAATAAAATCGGCTCAATACCGCAAGAAATTGCATCTTACTTAGAATTACCCGATTCTAAGCAATATACTGGCCACAGCTACCGTCGGACATCAGCAACATTGCTTGCCAATGCAGGAGCCAGCATGACCACTCTCAAACGCCATGGAGGATGGCGTTCGTCAACGGTGGCTGAAGGATACATTGAAGATTCCATTAAAAACAAAAGAAAAATATCCAACCAAATAATACAACAAATCGACGAACATTCAAACAAAAGCGACGACACTGATGAAACACCAACAAAGAAATCCAAATTAGATAACGAAAATGAACCTTCAACATCAAACAATACAAATGTGACAGTCAATGTGGACAAAATATGTAATATTCAATAATAATTTATCTTCTTCAAATCACTTAAAAAAAAAATTATGTTTTCGTTATCAGTAAACAAGCTGTAATATTTACTTTTCTTCTTATTAAGATTTACATAAACAATGAGATATTTTGTTTATTTACTATTTTTCCAATAATAACAAATAGCGTTAATTTCAATACATATTACATTTACATTAATAATGTACATTATTAAATTTATTTCAATAAATATTTACTATTTCAATTAACAAATTTCTCCAAATTATTTATTAGAAAGTAACCATCCATGAAAATGTAAATGAAGAAATCATATATATATATATATATATATGTATAATTCGATGTATATAAAATTTTAATGTTAATTTCATAAAACTTGTTTATTTACATCATCATATAGTACTAATATATAATTTATTAATCGGGGGGCTCCGCCCCCCGAACCCCCCCTCCCCCCCCCCCCTCCCACCCTTCCCTGTATACCCATGGACTTACAGCAATCATGCCAATCACGATACCTAATAACCATTGCATATATTCTTCAGCTCATGATTACGAATTTTACGCACACTATTACAAAAAATAATGTATGGAACACGTGCGTAAGTTTCACGCTCTCGTACTGACCGCGCGACACTCGTGGCCGGCTTCGCCGGCCACTCGTGCGCCGGTCAGTACTCGATGCGTGAAATCGCATTTTACGCACTAGTTGCATAAAATACTATTTCATCTCAATTCTCCATATTTTCAATCGTTGCAGGGTCAAATAATTGATATTTATGTGAGACAATCCAAAGTTACAAGTTACAGACGTCATCTTGAATCCATCATTTTGTTTTTTGAAAAAACAGCACTGTCCTTATCAAAGTAAGAAAATACTTAGTTCTACTGAGCACATGGCAGCCAGCATCTTGAAATTTGATTTTACAGGATATTATTACTTCCATAAATCAAAAAAGGTTAAACAAAATTCGTAATAACTTAGCTGTACGAATTTACTATAAAAAAATCATAGCAGATCAAAAATAAAAGCAATTTCTTAAATTTCAAACATTTTCAACGCTCAGACACCGTTTTGAAAAGGAAAACAAAAATATACAAATGAAGTAAAACAATAGGGTACACGTTTCTGACAGGTTAGATGGTGATCAATAACGGGTATCATCGTTAAAAATGCACTTTAAAAAAATTGTATATTCAAAAAATGTGTATTTTTCGAAAATTTCAGCAGCGCCAATCGAAAGAGCGACATCAGAATTAGTCAGCTATGGATGTTTCAGAAAAAATGCTACATATTTTGTAAATAAAACGATGTGCAACTGGAACATTTGGAACTTAAAGGGTTAAATTAGTTATTAATAAATTCATGTTTTTATCATTTGTAGTAATAAATATTTTTAATGTAGCATATTACATTTTTTTAATTTGTTACGTTTGATAACAAAGGTGTACAAAATAGGAGTTCTTGGATGTTGTTGGGAAGCTGTAGGTCATTTCCGACGTAACTGTGTGCGTAGAATCTGAACCCAAAGTCAGAATTGGTCCATCACGTCAGGATTTTGAGATATTTAAGGTTATGTACTCGAAAAACGCGTTATTTTGCTATGTTTGAGGTTACGTACAGGATGCAACGATTTTTGTTGGCCTTCTCTACTATTTGCATCTTTTTCTACTACTTTTATCCCTACGATTTTGTCTTACAAAGTTACGGTCATTTTGAAATTACCAGATATATTCCATTAATGTGATGAGCAAATGCTTTAAATACTTTGAGACAGACATTTTTTACTGGTATCTTCATCTAAAATTTGAACTGGTGATATTTGGCGTTGTCAATTACAAATTTGAAGTCAAGATTTTAACACTTTTTAATTCAAGAAGGCGAATTCAAAATGGCTAAATAAACAAAGTTTAAAAAAGTTATCAAAAAAATAGTCAGAATATTGAAACGTCTTTTTAGTTATAAATATCCATATTTTATATATTTTTTTCTATTTATATAGATTTCATGACATTGAATTTGACCTTAAGCTTGTTCTCCAAGGACATTTCAAGGTAAATTTGTTTACATGTATGTCGTAATTTCAAATTTATGCGTATCTTGGTGAAAAAAGTCGTAATTGAATTTTCGTGGATCCAACTAAAGAAAAAACTCCTAAAAATGTTGTGACTTATATAGATAACCTCAAAAGTAGCAAAAAAACTCGTTTTTCGAGTACATAACCTCAAATATCTCAAAATCCTGACGTGATAGGACAGTTCTGACTTCGAATTCGGATTTTACGCACAAAATTACTTCCGAAATGACCCACAGCTTCCCAACAACAAAGCAATGTTGACATGTGTAATAGTATAAGTAATATAAGATAATATTACATAAATACTAGCACTAAACACAAATCGTCTGTTGTTAAAAGAAGTCCACGGACGCGGCGCATAGAAGTCTAGCCAATAATAAAATTTCAAAAATCGAGGTTCCCCTGAATAATCAACGAAAAAATCGTTCATGAGCCATTTTGTTCCATAAGGGGTGTACTAAATAAATCCATTTTTTTCATTCGGGCCATTTCCCCTGCATTCGCATCAGAGGTGTACAAAGTCACCTACTCTCTAAATTTCTTGGGGGGAGAATTCACTCTCTGGTTAGTGAAAATCGAGCAACTCTCGTGAAAGAGTGAATATTCAACTCTTTAGGAGTGAAATTTCAATCTAACAAGAGTGAAGTGAAGCGGGTCGTGGAGTTGACAACTCTGGAGGAAAGAGTGAATTTCCACTCCAAGAAATTTAGAGAGTAGGCATTAACTTACGCATGTATTAAAATATAAAATTGAATTAACCAATGTTTAAGTTTCTACCTCGTGAAATATCTTTATTTACGACAGATAAGGACACGAGTATGGTTCAACCCTACCAAATATGTATATTGCATTCTCTAAAGCGACTACCAAATGATAAAAATGTGCCAAAATTAATCCAAGTTGCAGAAAAAAATGTTTGTGTACATTCTAATTTGATTTATTGTTCTTGTCCACAAGAATAAATTTTAACCATTCCGATTCTGTATATCGCACCACTAATGCCACCCATAATCAATAAAAATGTCCCAAAATTCAGCCAATGCCCAGAAACAAATGTTTTATGCAGATTCTAATTTCCTTTATTGGTCGGAGGCATTACAATAAATTTAAAAATTCATTCAATGTATAGACTTAAAAGTTTTTAATCTGGATTTAATTTTATTTCATTGTTCTTTTAAGTATAAATTTCAACAATTCTGATTGTGTGTATTGCATCCTTAACCACCCCAATTGATAAAAATGTCTTATGATCCATTCAATACGCAGAAAATTGAAAATTCAGCGGAATCTCGATTTGTTTTACTGGCTAGTTTTCTATGTGGCGGGGTTACAACCCGCGTAAAAATAAAAAAGGCTTTAGAAGATCTCAAAAAGATCTTTCTTAAATATGTCACTATTCAAGATCTATTTCAGATCTTTTTAAGACTTCAAACTACTAGTTTATCAAAATCTTTTTGAGATCTTTATGAGATCTTTAAGAAAAATTTGTACTACTTTTTGAGATCTTTTCAAGATATTTATTTTTATTTTTCGGATATGAAAAATTTGTAATGAAATGCTGAATTCTGAATTTTTACCAAAATTAATTATCGAAGATGATTTTTAAGGTGATTATCCAGTTTACTTGCTTTTTAGTTTCTAATTTCCTAATAATTAAGATGGAATAAATACATTATACTTTTCCTAAGATATCGGTAGTAAACTTCATTATTTGCAATACGCTGTATTGCAGAAATGATAATGTGTATAGGTAAAAGAAAATTTATCAATTTTTGTCTAAGACACGTAAAATTGTAGCGTTTTTCATGCTTTCTGAAGGATGACAAATTTTCATTTCTTTGTCTTCATTGTTAGCGCATCGAAAAACAACTCCGGAAATCTCTCATCTTCGATTTGTGTTGTAAATATTGAATTTTCGTAATATGAAACGTTCTGTCTTCATGACATGAATCGCTTGTATTAACGCCTACTATGTGTTTATTTCTCATCTTCGACTTGTTGTAAATATTGACCCCATATTATAAAGTGAAGTTTTAGAAATCAGACAATTACTTTAAAATTCATCTTCGATAATTAATTTTGGTAAAAAATAAGAGAATTCAGAATTTTATTACAAATATTTTTCATCATATCCGAAAAAGATAAAAAAAAAGATCTTGAAAAGATCTTGATAAAAAGATCTCAAAAAAATAGTACAAATTTGTCTTAAAGATCTCATAAAGATCTCAAAAAGATGTTGATAAACTACTAGTTTAAAAGTCTTAAAAAGCTCTCAAATACATCTTGAATAGTGACATTTTTAAGAAAGATCTTTTCGAAAGTCGTTTTTATTTTTACGCGGGAACGTATGGCTGTTTATCGATGTACTCGACTACAGTATTACGCTGACATTTCGGTATGGTTTTCATTTTAAAATGTTAACAGAGTGTTCATTAATAATTGTAATATTGTATTTACATATATTAAAAAAGGCATCGTAATTAAATCACATTAAAAAACTACTTTATAGCTTAAATTTTGTATACTTATAAAGGTTCTAACGCAATTTTACATTTCGGATTTGAAAATATTAGACATTGAATCAGATATTTGAAAAATTGACGATTTAAACGACAAATGAAAAAAAAGCGTTTTTAGGCTTATTTTCGATACAGTATCTGAAAAAAAAATTGAAAAATATCTATTTTTCCCATGAAAATACGACATGGAATGCGCCATCTACATTTGATCACATGCAGTCCCTCCAGTCTCGTATATGAGTGCGGGTCGAGAAACCGATAAATCCAAAAGGTCCAAAAACCGACAGTCCAAAAACCGACAATCGAAAAGCCGACAGTAAAAAAACCGATACTTAAAAAATGACTGTCCGGTTGTCAGTGTGTCTATTTTTTGATGTGACGGCTTTTCGACTATCGGCTTTATGATTGACGCTTGTTTTATCAGTCGGCTTTTAATTTGTCGGCTTTTTCGACCTGCACCCTCATGTCCACTTTGAATGGTCATTCTTCTTTTGACGAGGTGAAGGTTTAAAGTGCTCTAAAATGCATCCTACTTATGTGATTTTGTTTTGATTACCGTCGATATGAAACATTCCTATATTCGATGTTGAAGAAATTACATTTTCCAAAATGTTTTCCAAAAGAAGAAAATTCATTTCGAATAAAACGAAAGAGCATGTGGTCACGTGTGCTCAGAGCCCAACTCTGTTCGATGCAACGATGCAAATTTGTGTCTAATTCGTTGCAACATCAGGAAGTTTATTAATGAACACCTACCCTTAGTTTTAATCAAAGGGTATAAGAAACTGTTGAAGAACTAGAGGAAGTTGAACTCACGCGTGACCTTAAAAGTTTCCAATCGTTCACGCAATATGTTTTCATTTTGATCATACTTGAATTCTTTTGCTTCCTGGAAGACGTTATTTTAGGAATAAATGCGGTCCTTCGATGTTGACGTCAGAAATTCCGTCTTGGGGAAAGGAAAGGAAGGCGGTCATCGATATAATGTTCGGTAAAACGATCGCGTGTGGATGCGCGTGGCCAGTTTATAACAGTTTTTTCCACTTCGCACGTGCAACCGAGCGTAACTCATTTCGGCAAGATCAACGTGGATCATTCGGGATATGGATCATCCATGGTGCATATAATGCAAAAACAAAAATCTTTACGAAATACCATTATACTTGACATTTTCCGCGTGGGCACGCCACGGAGAAAAATAACCGGCTAAATCAGCCGAAAAATCCGCAGATTCTACCAATTTTATCCTATAGGGATAGCTGTTGGAATTCCGTTAGGAATAGCCGATAATTTCAGCTAAATTTACTGAAAAAGTCCGCAAATTTAGCGGAACAAATCTGCTAATGTAGCGGAAATTTAGATCTAAGCGCGAATTGAGTAGGGTTAAGGCTACATTAGCGGAATCAAAACAGCTAAAATTGCAGATATTTTCGGCAATTCCAGCCGAAAATTTTAGTTGATATGAATCAGCTAATCCAGCGGAGTCATTTTTCTCCGTGCGCATAGAATCCTTTTATCTTAGGGCAACAGGTGTCAACCTTCAATCTTTTGTTGGATGAACTCCAAAACTGACCATACAAGTTCCTCAATTCTCAAAGAGTTAGCGTTACATTGCCATAACTAAATAATTACTAAACATCAGTAATATTTAGATTTGTGGAGATGAAAATAGAGGTTAAATAGTTTACTAAATGTTAAATGCACCGGCCTTTGTTGAAAATAGAGACCTTAACTCTCATATAGTAACTGCTTTTAGCGACTAGTAAATTTGAACCTCGTCAACTTCTTGCACCAACCAGCTATGACATGAGTAGATTCGGATTATTCAGTTAGAATTAATGAAACCTTCAAATCCCAACATAATTACAAGCGAATGCTACTTTGTTGTATACACATTTGGTTTCTTTGGGGATTTCGAGTCGATGTGAAAGAAACCTACAACAATCATATCGAAATAATTATTTTTATCTTTGGGTTACCTGCTTCGATCCAAATAGTTTACGAACAAATTTTCTAAAATCACCCTGGTAGAAATTTAGCCATTTATTAGACATTTATTCTCTAATATTCTTGTTAAATGTACAAATAATGGGCAATAAAACTAGACAATTTATAGACAAAAATGTAAGATTTTATTGGACAGTTATTAGATATTTTTATTAGATAATTTGTCTATTTTATATTGCAATTTATAAGGAAAATGACATTACATGTTACGATTTTGAGGTTAGAAAGTTTTGGACATTTATTAGACATTTTTATTAGAAAATATTTGTCTATTTCATATTGGAACGTATAAGAAAGATTACATTATATTTTATAACTTTAAGGTTAGAAAGTAAGAAAAATGCAATTTTCAGGACAGTATATAGTAATGCTAATAACGCTGTATCGTATATTCAAATATAAACTAAACATTTTGTAATTTTCAAGTACAAAAGTAGATTTCGACGGAGAATCGGTGCTCTACGGGACTTGGTTCCTGCAAATACATACATCAAAATTTCACATTTATGCTCATGTGCATTTATATGATAGTTACTGTATTGTTATATGATAGTCACTTTACTAAAAATTACAGTTAACATATTATATTACATTATGCGACGAGTGTGTTTGCTGGTATCGTAGCCCTCTGAAGCAAGAAACTTCTTCGCTTCTGTGATCGTCTTCCACTGAATTTTCACATTTCACTTCATTGGTCGCAGTAAACATCAAAAGCATGCTTTGCTTATATTTTTTTAATTGTCTATGTTTTTTCACATAATCCTTTGAGAGATTCATAATTAAATTGCAAAAAAACTAATTACAAATCTTTAAAAACGAGAAATATAGAATTACAAATGTTGTTGTTCGTTTATTACATTTTTTTTGGTTAAATAAATTTAAAACATTTTTCTTGTGCAATAATTAGATAAAAAAATTGCATAAAATTTCAAGCCAAGTTTAGAATAGTTTTAATGGACATTTAATGGACAAAAATGTTCCCTAATTAATGCACATTTATTATATCTAAGAATTAGACAATTATGTAAGATTTTCTTATTTAATATATGTTTTGCTTAGAGTTGTCCAATTCTTGGCCATTTTTTAGACATTTTTATTGTATCCATTTTTTAAGCAACATATTTGCCTAATAATTAGTTTTAATCCAATAAAAATGCTTACAATTTCTACCAGGGCAACCATGCAAATTTATTAGATCTAGTCTGCTCGATTTTGGTTTGTTCACCTGTGTTGGGTTTGTTACATGGCTTTAATTAGGACCTATTTCATCTTAACAGATTCTTGACTATTCGCGACACTCTATAACTTCGTGAAGTTCTTATATTGCGAAATGATAAATTTCCAAATTTCTTATTGTGATGCCAACCAAATGTTTAAAAACAGTTACGGCAATATTTTGCGTTGGTCGAAGTTAAACAGAGTGCTTACAATTTCTTATTTTAATTAAAACACTCTTAAATTTGCAAAAGGAAACATTCCTCAATCTGCTTCAAAATTCAATTTTTATAATTTATACATTCTAAAATATGAAGCAGGACGTATAAGAAGATTTATTAGATTTGTAAAACGTGGCCAAATCTGATATTCTGAAGAGGGCTCACCAGAGATTGAAAGGTGAAATTAATAAATATTTGTTATACAATTACCATCTCGTTTTGATTACCAATGCGATAGATACAACAAGGAAAGGGAAGTAATAACAGAAACATTGATTCAGCTCTTGGATTTTCCAAAATGTATGAAAATGTCGACTCTATAACAATACCTGGTTACACGCAAAAATATTCTCTGTAAAAAATATCAAAATATTGTGAAGTTGAGGATATCAGAAAATCTGTACGACTATTACTAAACAACCACACAAGACTATGGAACATTTTCTGCAAAAATTACCTAACTACATCTGAAATTAAAGTTTCTGTAAAAGTTCAGCAAATCGTTTAAGGTATTCAGTCATTATTATCAAAGGCTATTAAACTTTCTTTACAAGTATTTTCTTTCTTCAATACATTTCAAATAGTTTCAATTATTAGTTCCCGTGCGTACGTCATAACTATTCGTAGTTACATGGAGAAAAATCTTCTCGGAAATTTTACCATTTCAAATTTCAATTTTGGGACAGACTTGCTGAATGGGAAAAGTTATCTGGTAATTTTTAGCAGGAAAAATGGCAATGATCTCTATTCTACAAGTTTGTCCTAAAATTACCATCTGAAGTAGTACAATTTGCAAGACAATTTTTCTCTTTTACTATGTCATACAAAATCACAAATCGGATATTTTACCATTTTCTCATTTAAAGGCGACATTGTGTTTCCACCATTTGGAATTCTGAAGTTACGTCTGAAAATTTTAAAGTACTACTCATTATTTCTATCTCTGATTTAAACATAAACAATGTTATGTGATTTAAAATAGAATTAAAAATAAAAAATGGATTAAAGCGGACAGTGGATGTCAATTAATTATTGTTATTAATGTTTTTAGAAAAATGTGGAATATAGATAAATTGGAAATATTTGCCAATTTATTTAAATTTTGATGTTTCGACCCCAGGTTCGGATCATCTTCAGACAGAACATAAACGAATTTGGTGCTCGTGTTTATAATAAACATTTATAATAAACGTTTTCTTAACCAAATTTACGATTCGTTGAAATAAAAACTACCAATAATAAATTGTGTTTCCGTTTCGAGCGTCAAATTAAAAAATCAGTTAATTGTAATGAAAAATAAACCTCGGATTTAAAAAGAGTACACTTACAACTCGGCATTGCTCTTGTCCAATGGTAAGCTTTTTTTCCCATTTAGACAAATAAAAATGTGTAAATACATGATTTGTATGAAGAATAATGAAATGTTTTTCTTTAAACTAAAATAGTACCTATATAACACCTTCTAGGATTTCACATTTGTCCAATTAGAAGTTTTGATAATCAGTTACTCTTCGGTCGATAACAACGAATACGCGGAACAACATAAATAACATCAATATTTTAAACAATAAGAATCTTTCTATCTTTAGCCAAAATTTGAAAAGACAGTAGGTATACGTAGATTTTTGGGATTTTTTGAAAATGTACAGTTTCAAAACATTTTGGTACTTTGGTAACAGCTTAGCCATTTCCCAAATCGAGAAAGCAAAATACTTCAATACAGGTTCCGAAAAAACCGTCATTCCCAGTTTCTTTAAAGAATAATAACATTCAGAGAACAATAAATTGTTTTATTGTTTTAAATTTTAATAATATGCCATCAATATTTGATAAATATAATGACCAAGTATTAAAACGTATAGAAATGTAGTATTTACTGGAAAGAATGCAATTTTGACCACTATATGATAAATACGCAAAGCACGTTATCATTTTGCTAACTATACTATTTTGTACTTGTGCCAAATACTGCACAGGTTAGTCTTTGCAGTTACTCTGACTCAAAAGTTAGCTCATTTGTGTTTAATCAATGTCACTGATTAGTGGTTATCAACTTCAAGAAATAATATGAACAATACCATAGTTTAGCGTATCTAATTTTTCAAAATAAACATCTATGTATTGAAAAAATGATCTCACTAACGGTTTGAGAGAGATATGGGCATTATTCTAGAACTTTTAAACTTTGAGGTTGAAGAAAATTGCATTTTTTTTTAGGCACATTCATGAAATTAATTTTATTGGCTTTAGAATTGATCAACTGACAGGAAAAACCTTGCGTGACTCATTTATACACAATGTATTTTTTTTTAATGTAACATGTTACGTTACTCGTAAAATTAGTTTTTAGTTTTGTAACGTTTAATATACATAAAAAATTCAGTTCTTTTGCTTATGGCCTAATTTTTAGAAGCTAGTATATAAAATTAAACGTCTAGTTAATAGTTATTCAAATTTAAAATAATGGATTAAATATGACGGACTATTTTTACAAAATTTCTTTGATTTTTATAAAATTTGATATGTTAGGGTTTTTGAGGCCACTGATTACAAATCCAAAGTCAGTTTTCATTAAAATTTGAAATCCAAATACATGATTAAACATTAAGGATACTAAAAAAACTAAAACGATTTGTAAAGAATAATCATTTTATTATTGTCAAAAAGTGTGTTTTTTGTTGTATTAAAAAAACACAAAAGTTATAAATACTTTAAAAACATAGGAGAAAAGATCACAATAATTCCAAAGTACTTAGAAGCTAAATTGTAGATGTGCCATTAAATAATTTGATTTTTCAAAGTGAGTTTCGCTTGGAAATTTAAAGTTTGACGTGGTCGCATTTTTTTTGTATAGGACGTGGCACACATTCGGGCAAAGGCTCAAATTACTTCTTATCATATAGGTAATGTACCCCTGTTGTGTGGTTACTTAAAAACCAATGTGAAAAAAATTATCTAAGGTTGATTGCTAAATTGTCAACTATAAAAAAAAGTTATCTCGCAAGTTTGAAGGTATATAATTTTATTCCTCAGTGAGGCACATCATTAAGTTAAGGATTTTTCATTTGTTTACATCCCCAAATACTTCCACTAAAAACCACAGACCATAAAAAAAAATGTTCAAAAGTTTCAGTGTTAAAACTGAAAAAATGTGAGTGTCGCGCACCAAAAACAGGCAAATTCACTACTTTTATTTACTCTCATTGTTTTCTACATATCTGTAATTAGTAATAAACATTTATTACATGTAAAACGAACAAAAATTTGTTGATCTGTAGTGTTGCAAAGTTATATTTAAAATTTTTAAGGTATCATAATGAGCGACAACATAAAGTTTAAAAATTCTAGAACAATGCCCATATACTCATAACATACTGATATTTGCTTATCTTTCTGAAAAAATTATATTATTTCATCTTTTCAAAAACTTGACAACAAATTCGTTATTAGCAACTAAGGACCTAATCTACTGATTTCATCATTCTGGGTCCTTAAGTAAAAACTTGATGCTAGTTTTCAAAAATTAAAAATACCGAATCCACAATCCGTAATCAGCGACCAAAAAAAACACTAAGTACCAAGAATGAAGTGATTTCGTTTGATTTTAGTGCGTTTGTCATTTTGGATCCACCATTTTTGAAAACTAACTTCAAATTTGGAGTCAGCGACTACAAAAACCTCGGCAAGCAAGCTTAAAATTATTTCATTCGATTTACTTGACAGACTATACGCGACTATGATATTGAAACAAAAATAGGATTTAGAAGCTAGTTTTGAGCCGTCATTTTGAAATTTAGTTTTTTTTCACTACTTCCATCTACTAGTGTAAACTTTTTTTACGCGATAATTATAAATATCTGAAATATTCTAATACGAGAAATGACCAAAAAATAATTATAAGTGAAAAAAAAATCCTACAAAAATGGATTGAATCGATTTTTGTGAAATAAATGCTTGTAATTTTTTTAGTTTTAAATTTTCGGATTTTTTGAAACAAACATTCGAAAGAGCAAGGTTTGAGCAATGAAAAACGATCATTCCAATATGTTTGCAACTTCACTTTTCTACTAAAAAGTACTGTCAATATTTATTAATAAATACATTATTACATACGAAAATGTCCGCACTGACAAATTGCATTAGGCACCGGTATAATAATTATTTTAATAAATTTTCGTTAGCAACTTTATTGTAGGGACAAATCCCACTCTAAAAAAATTTATATCAATTTTTCCAAGGAAAATGTTCTTAGCATTACTTATTAATTTATATGACAAGCAATGTTACCTACTGCAGGCGGGGATCAAGGTGCACAAAAAGTGATGAAAACGTCACATGCTGACCATCTTGTGAAATTCACGTCACCCATCTTGTGGATTGCACATGGCAGTTTTTCCACGAATAAGTGCCGTGGGAACACGGATGTCATTCATATATTGAAGAATTTGCATTTTTGTTTTGTAAGTTCCCCCGTGTCATGTACGATGGAGAATACGTTCATCATTTGAAATCTATAAACAGCATGTAGATTCAATATCGTCGAAATCACAAGGGCCACGCTATTTCTACTATATTCCAAATTCTATAATATTTGACAGGGAACTTTAAAAAGGACCTCCAGGTCGAAAAAATCGATTTTTATAGTAAACGGGCAGCTCTTTCTAATGCGATAAACTGCAGCTTTCTAGCTGCATTAGTTTTTTCCTCAATTTCACTTCAAAGTTTGACACAACAAAGTATATCAAATCTTACAAACTTTTCTGAAATTCCCTTTTGAATTCTAAAAAAATAATATCGGATTCGTAATCAGCTACTTCCGAAAATCTCCTGGGAACGAGTGCCAAGCGAATCCGATCAATTTTGTTTGAAAAGTCATCCGCCGTATTGGATCCGCCATTTTCAGTTTTGAAAATCTGATAGATTCGTAATTAGCGACTATGAAAACTTCCGAGTAACGAGTTTCAATTCATTAAAACATTCAGAAGCATCAAAATTCACGTGGTAAACCTCAAAGTCGTTTTTTTCGAAATGTTTTTTTGGGACCGTAGGTCCCTTTTAAGTTATCCTGTCACATACGTTTTTAGTTTGTGTACCAATATGAAAATATTTAACCCTAACCTTTATGACGCTGGCAGGATTTCTCAAAAATCAAAAAGTTATACGTAACTAATGCCTCTCCAGATACATCGCATAAATAAAACATCGGATTTCACGGTGAGGGCAAAAAGTACTGAACGAATTTGCTCGAAGTGTGTCGAGCAAAAAATTGCCGGAAAAAAGTGCGCATATACGCAACGAGTGTGTCGAAAACAGAATCGGAATAAAGAATGGGGTCCGCATTCTCAATATGCTTTGAGGGTCCATCGAAATTACGAGCATTGACGAAAAGCCAACGGAGGAGCTTAAAATAAACTTAAGGCACGAGTAAAAAAAGTGCATAATGAAGCCAAAAGAGAAACAAAAAGAATGAGGAGAAACGGTTGCAGAAATAAATCTTGTATCTTATTATTCGTACATAAATAACTTTGTCCACATGCGAAACGCACGTCCATCTAGATATCGGATCATTTTGACGGGCGTCACGGCATCGGAAACTGCTACCGGAGTTTCTCAATGAGAGGCAGGCAAAAGAAGGATCGCCCCAGGCTCTTCGGACAAAACTTAAGCTCCCGGCTCTTGCGTAAGCCGGTAGCACTTTGAATTAGTCCCCTTCCTTCTTTCCCCCTCTCTATCCTGGGCCCCAAGCCCCAATGCCCCTTCCCGGCGACCGGGGGCCTTTTTTCATTTTGTTAACCCCCTCCCATTTCACCGCAATCTCCCTCCACCTCATCGTGTCTGTCCCCTCTCCCCTCGGCTCCATCCACACGATCTTGAGCGTCTTCTCGCCAACTTGTACTTACGAATCCTCTTTATTTCAAGCATCTATCTTGTTATTTCTTCTACACCTTTTCGGTCCCTTTTTCTTTTCTCCTCTTCCTTTTCTGTTTTCTCCCTTTTCTCTAATCGCCTCGCAAACTTTTATAAGAAGTAGCGAATATCCCCTTGATCCCGACGGAGAATTTCGAATCATTTTTATCTATCCGTGCAAAAAATCAAAGTTCTGTGTCGTTTTAAATCACTGCTCTGAATAATAAATTTCCAGTTTGCTTTAGTTAAGAGAGAACCTTTGTTACCAGAATTTAAACCCATTTTCGTGTTTTCAGTTTTATTATTTTCCGCTTTTTAACTTGGTAGCAATTACTATTAATTACACTACCGGCCAAAAGTTCGTGAACACTGAATTTTTTAAATCATCAAATAATGCGTTTTATCTCTGAATCGTTAACGATAATGATAAAACTCATAGGATGTCTTTTAAAATACACAAATAACGCTTTCAATTGGTGCACTTAGTTTTACTTCAGAGGTTATAGTTTCGTAGTTGTCAAATTTTAAAAATGTTAAAATTTGCCATTTTTTTCTGTCGACTTTAAACACTGACAAAAAGTCTAAAAAATGTTTCTGCATATAGTCAATTTTTGTCTAAATACTACAATTCAAGGGCTTTAAAATGGCATTTGTGAAAAGTCGATACGATTTTTTGTTCCTGAGTTATGATTTTTTGAAAATTGTCAGTTTACCTCATTTTGTCAGAATTCTTTGGAAAAAGGCAAAAAGTTGATAACTCAAAAAAATAGTAACTCTGATAAAAAAAAATCGTATGTACTTTTTACAAGAGCTATGTCAAAGCTCTTGAATTATCGTATTTAGCCAAAAATTGAAAATGTATAGAAAATTTTATTAGACTTTTTGTTAGTGTTAAAAGTCGAAAGAAGAAAATGGCAAATTTTAACATTTTTAAAATTTGACAACTACGAAACTATAACGTCTGAAGTAAAACTAAATGCACCAATTGAAAGTTTTATTTGAGTACTTTAAAAGACATCATATGAGTTTTATCATTATCGTTAAGGATTCGAGAGTAGAACGCATTATTTGATGAGTTAAAAAATTCAGAGCGTTCATGAAATTTTGACCGGTAGTGTAGGTCGGAAATTGTTGATTTTATTTCCGTTAGTCCAGTGATTGATTTTTATCGAATGGAAGAAAAACAGAATTTAATAAGGTCATTCCTTCAATGATAATTTTCCCAAACGGGTGCTGGTCGAAAAATCGATAAATTAAAATGCAGACTGCTAAAAAACCGACAGTTGAAAAGCCGACACTCAAAAAGCCGACGTATATAAAATGGACACATTGACCACCGGACAGTAATTTTTTGTGTCCGGTTTTTGACTGTTGGTTTTTGACCTGTCGGTTTTTTGACCTGTCGGTTTTTCGATCCCCACCCTTTATATTCAACGTTTACGGGACGGGATGAAAAACAAAGATGTCCGGCTGTAAAAACTGCCCAATATTCAAGTTTATAAACGTTTTAAACGTTTATTTTTATATCCACGCAATTGCTTAATAAACGTTTAATTTGTGGTCCTTATAAATGTGCACCAGAATTTTAAGTTAAAATTTAAAAATTGCCAAACTTGTATCCAATATAGCGGCTAAAAGTAAGCTGACTTTTCCGTATCTATTTAGACAAATCGCTCTTGCAATCGCTTAATGACTTAATGATAATGAAGTAACAGTTTCAGAATTCAAAATATCGGATATTCATGATTTTGAATCAATATACACAACCTATTGTTTAATATATGTTTATTATACTGAAGTTTAATTTTAAAAAAGTTATAAACGTGTATTCGTAATATGTTTATTAAACTGGCGTTCAAATTATGATTTACGTTTATAACACGTGTATATTATACGATACGTCTTTAATGGAATCATTTCGTCATGGGTTCCAGATCGGTTTTTGCTTACTTTTTAAATAACCTCACCAATCTGACGCACATTAGACAAATCTAAGACTTAAACATCACCAAATAACAGTCGTTCCGCGGGAACCATAAAGACTTCTTAAAGACAATGTTTAAATTACTTAAATTTCCTTATGTGGACGTCTAGAGAATGTCTTTAGACAGACTTATCCAGGACACTTTAGAGACGTTGATTTGCGAGACGTCTTGGAAACGACTTTCTGACGACTTTCTGACCTCTGAAAGACGACATTATTATATCGCATGAGTCATAAAGGGGACAAATCAAAGAATATTTATTCAAATAGTAAGAACGCGAATTATACGTTTCTCAGACATAATTGTAATATTTATATTGCCCAACTCTCATTACGTGGAGGTGAATTGTAAAATCTTTTACTTCGACCGAGACCGAAGGTCTGGACAAAGTATTGAATTTGGTAATTTCCCGCCAAAAAAAATATGCTGTAGTTTTTCATTAAATGTCGATGTTTCAAACCCCAAAGAACTCAAAAAAGCAAACAAAAAACTGTGTATATTATTTATTTATATTAATATTTCGGCTGACATGTTGTAATGTCGAAGTTTTGAAAATGCTCATTTTTGGAACCTCCTCATCTACTCCCTTTCTTTCCTACCACAGTTACATAGAGAATGTTTTCATAAGCCCCACTCTTTCTCTTAATATATTTGGACCCCCTAAATATCGGTATAATTTTATAATATAACTGAAAGAAGTTAGTAAACGAACGAGTATTAAGGATTAGCGGACTCTCCAAAGGTTCGAAGTTTCTGAACTAGCGAAGCGAGCGAGGCACCACTCCAACACTGATTTTATTTTATATTTTACGTTCCGATATGTTTTGACAAAGTTTTAGTTTTTTATTTATTTTTCGATTTTGACTTTATTATTAAATATTTTCCTCTTATTGTGTATGTGCATCTTCAAAACAAGATTTGTAAAAAGAATTATACAAAAACACTGTAATTCACGCAACTCCCATTGCTGAGAATCCGGAGTTATTTTAGTTAAGTTATTTTATGACAAAGAATTACGTCATACTGATAAAAATGATGTTACTGTCAAATTGAAATAACCACATTGTACTTTAAATATCAAACAACACAAAATTCGTATACAAATACTGACTACCAATGTGAGGTGATTTCGACCGATTTCAGATAATTCGTCCGCCATATTGAATACGACATTTTGATTTTTGAAAATTAATTTCTAATATGAACTCAGCGATTTCAAAACCTCCCTAGTAGATTACTATATTGAGTACACGTAACTATGATAGTGGACAAAATCTACTTTGGTAGCAGTTTTGAAATGTAGTTTTTTTCAGTAGTTCTATCTTCTAGCTTAAACATTCTTAACGTGATATTTATTTCTATCTAAGATATTCTAGGACCGGAAATGATAAAAAAAAATTATTATAGGCGAAATAAAATTCCTGATTTTCGTTGAATAATAAATTGCATGTAGTTTGCTTATTTTTAATTTGTCAGCATTTTTGGAAACACCATTCAAAAGAGGTTAAGGCAATAAAAAACGTCCATTCCAAAATTGTTACCCATAGCATTCAAAGAAAAAAGTAAGCATAGAATTTATGGATTTCTTCAGGACGTTTGACGTGCGAAAATATTTATTTTTAATCATATACGTTGTCTATCTTCGTCAACAATTGTTTAGATTTGAATCCCCTCCCCCACCAAAAAAGAAAAGCATCTTAATTGACGGAAAAATGATAATATTAAAAAAAAAACATAGGAACAAAAAGGTTCAATATATAAATATTTCGTTTAAACAAGCTGCCGAAATTAAAGACCCTTAAATAACACGTTGATACATGCATTTCAGGGGCCTTCTACTTGCAAAGTTCAGCTGCCTGTAACTTCGTCAATATTTATCAGACCAAAACGATTTTTTTTTAATTTTAAAGAGAATTCAATGCTCTTTTATATAACATTATGTATATAGCTTCATGCAGATTATTTACTTAGGAAAAACTTGAAAACATCTCGCATCTAAATTTCCGCTTTTTACGACGTCATTTTCATTATTTTTATTATTAATGTAGTGAAATAAGTAGATATTTTAATTCAATCTGAATAAAAAAAGTCCTACTGTAGCTGAAGTGATAATGAGATAAGACGATAAATCGAAAATAACAAATTAAAATTAACAACTATTTTAACATAATGACAATAAAAATTGAGAAAATGACGTCGTAAAAGGCGGAAATTTAGATGCAAGATGTTTTCAAGTTTTTCCTAAGTAAATAATCGACATGCTGTTATGTATATTATTTTATGTAAAAGAGCATTAAATTCTTTTTAAAACAACAAAAATAGTTTTTGTACCGTAAATATTGATGAAGTTGCTTACACTAAAACTTTGCAAGTAGAATTCCCCTAAAGTACATGTGTCTACGTGTCATACAGGGGCCGCCTTTTTCAACAGCCCTTTTTAAATCATTTTTTAATACGTTACACCGTTTCATCCCATACTTTTTTGAATAGCATAATTTTCTCCATATATATATATATTAACCCAGCAACGCCCAAGAGGACACAAATTTCACCAAGATTTTTTCTTCACATTAAAAACAAATTAAAAAAATGTTAGACAAAACATTTTCGACGTAAAATTTATCGATCTTTCCTAATCAGCTGTTAAAAAATGAATCGAGCCCATTTCAAAAAAGTTATACTTGGTTTTTAAAAGAAAAATCAGATTTTTTCACTGACAAATATTTTGTAATCGGCATTTTCACATTGGATACGGTTAAGGGAGATCACTGATGGGTGAAACTTTGACATGTGCATGATACCATTTTGAAAATAAAGTTGAAAACTGTCAAAATGGCGGCTCAAACACGAAAAGAACGGCGAAAACCTCCTGAATTTCGTATTCGAAAATGATAGGCTTTCGGAAGAAATGTCGCTGAACAAAAAGTTCTTAGAATTGATCAAAGAATACGCTCAAATTTTTAAAACACTTCATTTTCAAAAACGCAAAATTTGCAGAAGAAATATGAAAAGTCGATGAAAATTGTGAAAAAATTTCGAGGTTTTCTTTGATCGATTCTAAGAACTTTTTGTTCCGTCACATTTTTTGCGAAAGTCTATCGTTTCCAAATAAAAAATGTTTGAACTTTTGAAAACATAGGGAAACAGGATTTTTTCTACGACTTTTCATATTTTTTCAAAATTTTGCGATTTTGGAAATGAAGAAAAGTGTTTTAAAAATTCTGAAGAAATTTGAGCGTATTCTTTGATCAATTCTAAGAACTTTTTATTCAGCGACAGTTTTTCCGAAAGCCTATCACTTTCGAATAAAAAGTTCAGGAACATTTTCGCTGTTCTTTTCGTGTTTCAGCCGCCATTTTGACAGTTTCCAACTTTATTTTCAAAATGCTATCAAGCACATTTTAAAATTAAAGGATTGAGGACACGATAGTTTCACCGATGAGTGATCTCCCTAACCGTTTCCAATGTGAAAATGCCGAATAACAAATATTTGTCAGTGAAAAATTTGATTTTTTTGTGAAAAACCAAGCATAACTATTTTGGAATGGGCTCGATTCATTTTTTAACAGCAGATTCGGAAAGATCGATCAATTTTACGTCGAAAATGTTTTATCTAAAATTTTTTCAATTGGTTTTTAATGTCAAGAAATATTCTGAAAATCTTGGTAAATTTATGTCCTCTTGGGCGTTAATAGGTTAGGATGCTTTTATTAAATTTTTTAACTTCTTACCTTCTGGCCTAACTATAGTATTTCTTACTACGATAGGACTAAGATATGATTAAAAATAAATATTTTTACGAGTAAGCCCATGAAAAAAATCCATAAAATCTATGTTTAATTTTTTTGTATTATCCGCATGAACAAAATGTAACGAAAAATTCGTATAAATGGCAAAATTGTCAGAAAATTTGTAATGAAGAGATAATAATTTGTTGTATTTAGTTAAAATATAACATTTGTATACACGAATGCTAATATTGGATGATTAGAAAAATTTTTAAATATATCAAAAAAGTAGCTCTTTTGATTCGTTCTTTATGAATGATGATTTTCTTCATTCATTAATTTCGTCCAGAAATGCCGTAAATTTTGACTTCTTTTCATCAGGTGCTTTCTTAGGGAAAAAATCACTCGTTTTGATATAACCATACCTATTCTATTTTTTCTTGAACTTTCTAAATCCGGTCTCAGATTGACGCTCTCCGCCGCCATTTTTTTACTATAGCGATTTGAACATAAAAAAATAGTGAATTTTGAAAAAATTTTTTCAAATAATCGTATTTTTGAACATGAAACCGTGTTCGAGTCAAGCTAAATCTCTGTATCTGGTGGAGTAAATAGTTATACTAAAAGATACGATGGTTATTAATTCACTATTCAAAATGGCGGCTTCAAAATGGCGGACCTCAGCGAACATTTTGTTGAAAATTTTCTGGACGCTCTAACTGAAACATTATAAGCTTGTTTTAAAAAAATTCTATGAATGAAAAATTCTTAGAATTCATTGAGAAATATAGTGGATTTTTTTCAGATTTTTTAAATGAAGTTTTGAAAAATTTCTTTCAAAATTCTTTTCAAAATTGTAATTTTTTTCGAAAAATTCCGAAAAAAATTTAGTGAATTCCCTGATGAATTTTAAGAGTTTTTTTTATATGCATTTTTCCCAAAAGTTTATAGTTTTCGAGAAAGAAAAATCTTAAACTATAATATTTGAAATTGATTTCCTCGAAAACTATCAACTTTTGGAAAGAATTGCAAAGAACAAAAAACTCTTAGTATTCATCACAGAGTGCACTAAATTTTGTTTAGAATTTTTCGTAAATAAATTACGATTTTGCAAAAAAATTTCTTAAAACCTCATTTAAAAAATCTGAAAAAATTCCACTATATTTCTCAATGAATTCTAAGAACTTTTCATTCTTAACATTTTTTTTAAAAAACTCGTAGCTTTTGGTTGGAGCGTCCAGAAATTTTTCAACAAAATTTTGACTGAGAACCGTCAGTTTGAAGCCGCCATTTTAAATGGAGAATTAATAACCATCCTATCTTTTAGTATAACTATTTACTCCACCAGATAGAGAGATTTAGCTTGATCCGGGCACGGTTTTCTGTTCAAAAATACGATTATTTGATCAAATTTCTTCAAAATTCACAATTTTTTTATGTTTAAACCGCCATAGTAAAAAAATGGCGGCAGATATGGTCAATATGAAACCGGATTTAGAAAGTTCGAGAAAAAATAGAATAGGTATGGTTATATCAAAAGGATTGAGTGATTTTTTCCCTAAGAAAGCACCTGATGAAAAGAAGTCAAAATTTACGGCATTTCAGGACGAAACGGGTTAATTTCGACATTCATAAGGTGCAGATCTGTCATGAAAACTTCCTCTTCATGAATCGTAATAATATCTTATAAGCAACATGATGGTTTGCATTTATGGTCGATAATAGTTTGCACTTTACCCTTTATTATTATAAACTATTGGAATATTTCATGATTCCATTAATTTAAATTTATAAATACATTCCTTGTAAGTGTTATTACGAAAATACAACGGAGCAGTCCACGCCTACACATGAAATATAACTGTATACCGTCGATTTACTCCAATTTTCATAATAATTTCCTTCTCTCCTTGGTTCCCCCTTCGTCGATTTCTTGTCCTTCTTTTTCAATGATCCATTATTCTTTCTTCTTCTCTCATTCAATTTTTCTCGTATGCCCTCTCTCTTTCTAGCTCGGTCTTGGCCCCGTGATTTTTTTTACGTCTCTCCTTGTCTGGCTGTTCAGGCACCCCTCGCACCTACCTTTTTGGGCCCGTTCCCTCAGCCCCACCTTCGCATCGCCTCCAACCCGTATTGAAATTTATAAGATGTGGACACCTGGCCCCGAGTTCCCAGGCTGCTGTAAGGAATAGACACGGAGACGAGAGTTTCGAGACTCTCTCGCACTCGCGCTGCCCCGGCAGATGGTAGCCCGGACAGTTTTTGTTTCAGCCAGATTTGTTTTCGTGCTGCTCCATGGGTCCACTCGAGATTGGGATGAGGATTGGGCCTGGGCCCCCGATGCTTTTTTTTTAAGCTATACACCGCGATGGGCGTGCGTATGCGTACGCCGTGCGTAAGTAAACCACGCATCGGCGCGATGCTACCGTCAACCTGTTACGCGTTTGCAATCTTTTAGGAAAGTCACGTCCCACCTTCGGTACCCAGAATTTTCGACGTCGCACACACGGAATTTTAATACATCTCCGATCAACATCATTGTTTATATTTGAAGCATACGATGTAACCAAAAACATCACTACGCGAGTGGCTAATTAACCCTTTATGGACGGGACGGACACTTTTTGAACGCCAACTTCAACGCGATATTGGATAATGTTATGGGAAAGAAAAAAAATCAGCACCCAATGTTTCTTACGTTAAATAGGCTGCTCTTTTAGATTCTGCAAAAAGAATTGGTCCAAAACTCTTTCCAAAAAAGGTAAGAGTCGGGCAACGTCCATTCTTCTTGATGGCAAAAGATGTTCATATCTGTAAACCAGCGACCCCAACTAACGACTTTCGGTGACAATTTTACGAAAATCCTTTAATATTTTAGAAATGTTATCCGCCATATTGGATCCGCCATTTTTAATTTTGAAAATCTGACCCCATATTTGTAATCAGCGAACCCGAAAACCCTTCAGTGACCATTTTTAAGGAAATCCATTTATATTTTTAAAATGTCATCCGCCATTTTGGATCCGCCATTTTGAATTTTGAAAATCTGACCTCATATTTGTAATCAGCGATCACGAAAACCCTTTAGTGATAATTTTTAAGAAAATCCGTTAATATTTTAAAAATGTCATCCGCCATTTTGGGTCCGCTATTTTGAATTTTGAAAATCTGACCTTATATTTGTATTCATCGACTCCAAAAACATAAATTTGCAGTTATTGAGCAATTGCCGATTTCGAAACTTTAATCGGTTGGCTAAAAATGAAACAATATACAAATTTTGCACTTTGGGCGCTATTTTTAGACCGCCATTTTGAAATTTTGAAAAATCGCAGGTACCATTTTGAAGTTGAAACATTTTGGACGCGATATTTTGCATTTCCGAGTTCTCTGCGTTGCAGTTTCCCGGTGTAAATTGACGATTTATGAAAAAAATATTTAAAAATTTTGCGTTTTGTTTGGATAAAAACCGCTGTATCTTTTTTGGAAAGAGTTTTGGACCAATTCTTTTTGCAGAATCTAAAAGAGCAGCTTTTTTTAGGTAAGAGACGTTGGGTGCAGATTTTTTTTCTTTCCCATAACATTATCCAATATCGCGCTGAAGTTGGCGTTCAAAAAGTGTCCGTCCCATCTTTAAAGGGTTAATATGTTTTTTGACATACGTATGCGTAAAATTTGGTACAGTTCGTATCTTTATGTGTTTTGATGCGATGATTACGAATATGACCATGAAAATTGACAGCAAGGTCATTTTCAAGGTAAAAAATATAAAAAAAGCGTTTATTTGCGGTTTTTTGCATTTATTTCCAAAAATGCAAATCACAGAAAAAAGGCAGTATGCATTTTTTAAAAAGAATATGATGCTCTACCTATTTTCTTCGAAACATTTTTTGTGTGATTTGTATTTTTGGAAATAAATGCAATAAACCGCAAATAAACGCGTTTTTTTTCAGTTTTGGCCTTGAAAACGACCTTCCCGACAATTTTCATGGTCATACATATATTTTTTTTTAAAGAGCATTGGATGCTCTATCTATTTTCTTTCAAACATTTTTGTGTGATTTGTATTTTTGGAAATAAATGCAAAAAACCGCAAATAAAAGCGTTTTTTTTTCATTTTTGACCTTGAAAATGACCTTGCTGTCAATTTTCATGGTCATATTCGTAATCAGCGCATCAAAACACATAAAGATACGAACTGAGTCGGAGACTTGATATATACCGAAATATATCCAAAATTTTATATAATATTTGTTGTTTAGCTAGGGCGATACGCATCGTTTTTTTAAAATCGGCCCAGACAATCTTCTTGCCAATTTTATTAGTTTCATTTAAAAAAAAAATCATTGAAATCGGTCGCGTAGTTTCGCCGGAATCCTACTTTGAATCAAACTATCCAGGTCGTTTTCTACAGTGCGATGGTTGTCACAGAAGCCAATAGTGAGGGCAGCATTCACATATGTTAAAAACAAAAACATTTTTTTTGACATACGTATGCGTAAAAATTGATTTTACGCATCGTTTTTGGTGCGTAAAATATTTACTTTACGCATTGGTGATAACCGGGTGTCACGCGTGCGTAAAGTATTTTACGCACCAAAAACACTGCGTAAAATAAATTTTTTCTTATACAATGTTAAAAAACATTGTTCGATACTTAAAATTTTTCATTTTACGCACGTGTATCGAAAAGTATTTATACAAAGTATTTATAAATACGACAATCACGAACATTATTTGCTGTTCCTTAATCCATGAAATTCTAAATTATATGCAATATAGTTTATAAATACGATATACAAGTTTGTAAAAGTTAATTTTATGCACAGTTGATTTTTGCAATTCGATGCAGAAAATTCGATTTTACTCACTCCCAGGAGTGCGTAAAGTACCTTATTATAGCGGACTCTGGTTCATTTTTCGTTTTTACGTACTGACTATAATAGATTATTGTGATCTTGCATTTATGGGTATTTTATAAATACGATATATAAATTCTTACTCTGTGCATTTTCACCCCAAAAAACTGATAAATCAAGTGGAAAAAGTAACTAAATGTTAATAAAGGGCTAAAAAATACATTCAGTTACTATTTTGCCCTGAAGAATTAGTGAAGAATATTCAAATTGCCGCTTCATGCTCGTATTTGCGTAGCACAAAACGGTAAAAATAACTAATTTCGGTAAAAATGGGACTAATTTGAACGCGGACAATATGGCAGATTCGGGCGAACAACTGAAGACCACAAATGCATCCGCCCAAGGCCACGAATATACTTTCCCAAGGCCACGAATGCATCCCATCCAATGCCGCAGAGGCAACTTCCGGGGATCTCCCAATATGTTCGATTTATGCGAGATTCGATTTTTTCAGGACATTATATACCGTCCTTGAACTAGCATTTTAAATAGGAATAGAATAACAAATAGTGTCGTATCAAAAAAATATTTTCATACATTTTGAATATCAATTTCAAATTAAAAAAAAAAATAACAGAAAACATAACCATTCAAATTAGTTAGGTTGCTGCAAAGTAAATATTTCCTTTGAAATATGTTGATTATATGGAAGTGTTAATATTCGTTTTATAATTCTCTTTCTGTTTGTAATCTTTATTTTAAAGATTAACTTTTGCTCACTAAATTCCTTAGAATGAAAAGTCACTCTAATGTAGTGAATTTTCACTCTAAGCGACAGTGAAAACAGAGGAACACTGATTAGAATGAATATTCACTTTTGCAAAGAGTGACAGCTTTTCACTCTTTTTTTAGATAATACATCTCTGCTAAAGTGAGCTTGTTCAAAACTTTTATTTTACCTACATAATTTCAATTTTTTTTCATGGGTTTTCTTTATGAAACAAAAAATTCCTCGAATTTGTAACGTGTAATTCGTAATCCATAAATGTTGGTTACAATATGTGAGGCTGACAAACAAAACTTTCAGATATAATAAAATAAGATCTTTATTGTCGAAACGTTCCTTCAGTCTTCTGATTAACAAAATTGGAATATGTTTTCATAACGAGAACAATATATAACCGAAGACACGTGTGACCATTTTCATATTGGATCCACCATTTTGAATTTCTAATTACTGAGATCAGATTCACAATCAGAGATCCGGAAAAGAATAATGTCAACAAATTATTTCAAAAGAAACATACCTCTCTGAATCAGTTAGCGAAAACAATTAAAAAACCCTTTAGTATTACTATTTTTTTTATTTATTTATTATTATTTTGTATATATTGACCTACATAATAACATATAAAAATTTCAAGAATGTGCTAACCAAGTCTTTTGCACTTTTGTCACCTAAAATTTAAAGGTTACTGAGATTTGCTTATATGTTATGCCCAAGAAAAAAACGGCACACGATATTTAATAGAGCCAAAAAAATATGCCCAAAAAGCTTTTTATTTTTTTTTTTTTGTAAATCAGATATTTTTATAGTATTTTTTCATAGAATGCACGTGTTAATATTTTCAAAATATCATCTGCCATATTGAATTCGATATTTTGAATTTTGAAAATCTGACTTCATATTTGGAATGAGCGACTTAAAAAACAAATATGAAGTTAATGATCAATTCTCGTTTTATAAACTTCAATCGATTAACTAAACAAGAAATAATATACGAAAATTGTGTATTTAGACGCCATTTGTAAATCGCCGTTTCGATATTTCGAAAAGTGACACGCGCCGCTTTGAAGCTAAAAAATTTTGAACGAGACATTTTGTTTTCTCTGGTTTTTGCTGTTTCCACATGTAAATTGAAGATTTATAAAAAAAAAAATACTTTAAAAATTCATGGTTTTTTTGAAAAAACAGTTGTACCTTTTTAGAACTAGTTTTGGAGCATTTCTTTGACACGTAAGAAATATTGTGTGCAGATTTTATTTCTTGGCCATAAAATTCTCCAATACAGCTGAATATTTTTTTAAATTCCAATTTTCAGTTTTGAATCATTCCAATTTTGAATATCTGATCACAAATTCATTATGAGTAACCCAAAAAATGCAGATCATTTAATGAGTTTGGTTCAATTTTGAAAAACGCTTAAATACTCCGTCGTGTTAACCACCAGTTTGTCAATAAGATAATAAAGTAGAATCCCGGTATAATGGCATCTCGCAGTGTTTACGTCCCAATACATTCGCCCGCTTCCGACTCGTTATAATTACCTGTCGCGGCTCTCTTTTTCCCCCATCTTGCGAGCTTGGGCCTCAGGAAGGGCCTGCTGTGATGTCACGTGATGTTCCAGAGTGGGAGAAGCGGGGCTCCCCTTCTTTTCGTAAATATAAGGAGACGAGAGGGAAAGGCGCGGAACTAAGTTGGTAAATATGACGGGACTCTACTGTCAAATGAAAAGAAAATAGTATAACAGATTCCGTTAACATATACATCAAGTGCATTTTATGATATATTTTAAACCATTTAAAATAGGTAAAAAATTGCATCTGTAAATCTTGCATAATTTTTTAAATGTTTATGCAAATGAATTACTGAAAATTGCAATTTTTAAAACACGTTTTCATCGCTATTCGAAAGTGTGACCTTCGAAGAGTAAAATCCGTATACTGGGGATTTTTTATTCGTTTCATAGGAGGAATAAACGCTAAAGTATCAAAGGAGAATTTTTTAAGGCTAATCAGGTCCTTAATAAATGTTTACTACCCTGGTAGAAATTTATCCATTTTTTGTTAGACTGGCAAAAAAATGTTTTCATTTCTACCAGGGTACGGAAGGAATAATATTCGAGTACATTTGACGGTTAATGGATTAATTTCGTATAATACGTAAGCGTTGCATATTTTAGTAAATTATCATTATTTTTAAATTGTGCACATCTTTTGAAAAGTTTGACCAGAAAGAACAATAAATAAAAACAAAAATAACTTTTGTGTACTTAATTCATAATTTATTGTTTGGGTCAGTATAAAAGTAAATGTTTTTGCCATGTCAAGAATGTTGAATTTTTTTTTTCAGCCTTCGAAACTGTTTTCTCAAAATTTTAACATTTTTAACTCGAAAGAGTTGACGAAAAAAAAGAGCGGAAGTATGTGTCGGAATTTGGACCGCAGAATGCTCTAATAGACTGCATGTATATTCCCATTCATAAATCACACCAACGATATTGCGTACATATATCTCAACAATGTGTTGGGTTTACGGGTTGTCAAAACAAACGATTTCTACCTAATGCAGAAGGTAATTTTTCATTTTGGCAGTGACTGTCGACTGTGTAATACACTTAACGATGTACCGTTTACAGGAAGTGAAAGCATAAAACTTTTTCTTGACACGCGTTATATTCCTTCCGGTACGGAGATGGCTCTTTCCTTTAAGCTCGGTTGTGCCTGTTAAAAAAGGATCTAACAAAACTGTCCGTTATTTTTCACAATAATGTGGCAAATCATTCGACAACAATACCAAGTTTGTAATTCAAAGACTGTGGGTTCTACACTTTTTAATTTTACGACCCAACTATCAATAATTTGTATGAATGAAAAACACTATGATGATTTGAGATATACGAATCTAGAATGAACGATCAATTGCTGCAAAAAATCTGTAATACCACTTCCGAATTTGACACTTTCCTCTAAGAATAATTTATCATTTTAATGATTAATATAAAAAATGTATTATGAGCATGTTATTGCCAGTAGATAATTAATTTTAACAAATTAACCCTTAGAATCATAACCTTCAAATGGTAATTTTGGGATAGACTCGTAGAATGAGAAAAATCACCATTTTTTCTGGTAAAAATGACTACATTTTATAGTAATTTTATTGCCTAAATAGTAAAGCTTAAAACCAATTCATGTTTGTCAGAAAAATTGATAACTTTTTTCATTCTTCTAGTCCGTCCAAAAATTACCATTTGAAATTGTGAAATTTCTAAGTAGATGTCATGCTATATTTTGCTACTTCGCATGTCGCTCAGACGTTGTAAAGTTTGAAATTTAATGTAAGGACTTAACCTGATAATTAAATAAGTACCAATCACTGAGAAGAGCCATCTAAACCATTATCTAACCTAATGCTGTGCATTGTGTGCCTAAGTATCTGCGGATGAATGGCATTTCCTATGATGTTTTATGTCCATATCGCTGATAAAAGAATTTATTTACTTTAAAGAAGGCTACATTAAATGATGAATGAATGGCCAACTAAACCATTTCTTAGTCTTTAACGACATTTGTTAACAGTTAAAATACATTTCTTGGTGTATTTTAAGCAGTAATAGGTTACATGGACTGCAGTAAGTGGTACATTTATCCCAAGTATCGTATGATCATAATATAATATAAATGCGATATTAAAGTCATGTAAAGAGCAATGTGTTACGCAAATGAATGAAATAATGTAGTACCTACCATATGACACATAGAACCATCCAAATTTGGACATCATTTTTTGGACTGTTTTTTTTTCTTTTTGACAACTTGTCTAAAAGTAACTTACCTGTCTGTAAGTCTTTGATATTAGAAGATAATAAATGGACGAATATTTCCATCTCAATTTACTTGTTATAAGGCCTTAACATCAGATTTATGCTATAAACTCTCAGCCCGTTTTTCTTTGACGTTCAAAAAAAGTCCTTATTTGCAATTAATAAATAATTTCTCAGTACTTAATAAATGTATTCCATCAGTTAAGAAATATTTTGTGTAGTAGAAGCAATGAGTTCTTTAATATTAATAAACTGAAATTTCAAGTACAGAAGCCTTCTTTTGAGGGTCTCAATAAACCGCTTATTCATAGTTAACATATATTTATTTAACCAAATACCACAAATTCGTTTGTTAAATGTTAAGGAGCCTTCTACGAATTAAATAAATACTTCTATCAGTGCCCCCAATAACAAATTTTATTAAAAATGAAGATACTTTTAAGATTTTCCTCCGCCATATTGGATCTCTCATTTTGCATTTGGTAAAGTTAATGTTGTATTTGCAATCAACGACTCCGAAAACTCCCAAGTGACATATATGTTGTTCAAAAGGAGGTTGTTTTAACAGTTTTGCCGGCCATATTGGAACCTTCATTTTGAATTTTGTAAAACAACCATTGGATTCTTAATCAATGACCCAAGAAAACCTGATAAATAAATCTACAGTAAAAAAGTTGTTTAGTTTGAACAAAACTGAATTTATTCTAAAAAGCCAGTTTTTCCACATTATTTGTTAATAACAATTGCATATGTAACAATTTACATATTTTCTATGTTAAAGGCTATGTTCAGTTTGTTCAGGAACATTTTCAAATATGCAGATTTTACTTCTGAATTAAGCAGACGAACCTTTTATTGCAGAATAAACATTGCAGCTGCAGAGAAAGAAAATGTTAAAATTCCTTATATTTTTGTTTCGGGCAAAAATATTGGTCTAATAAAAAATGTTGTAATGAATAATGATTATCTCCTAGAATTGATTAACAAATATGTAAAAATGAGAATTAATAATACAGAACGTAACACAAATTAACAAAATAATATTTTAATTTAGATTTGAATTGCAATGTGACTGCCTTTTATTACAAGTATATTTTATTTTAAAAAAAGCATACAAAATTTGTGATTTACAAAAAAAAATATTTGAACATTACATTCTATTTTGAAATTTTATGTATTGCAACATTAAACAGTAAAATTTGGATTCCTAAGGTCCATTAAAGTAATATTTCTATGAAATTTTTGTAAAAAGTTTGATTATTATTTTGTTCTAATTTTCTCATACAGGTGGGATTACTACAGAGAAATATTTTTCAACTGCACTAAAGAAACCAGAGAATCAATCATATTTCGACTTTATTTATTTTGATAAATCTCACTACCGAATTCCACTACTTTTTTATGTTTAATATTTAGTGTTTCAGTGAATGGCATATTCATTCCACTGTTTTTTTTTAATAAAATAGACCCATTATGTGATTATTTAAGATATATTTCTTAACTAAATTATATATTTTAACTAAATTGTATATTTTCAATTAAAATTAGAATCGCAAAAATATTTATTAATTTTTGTGACCTTTGACCCAGGCTAAAAATCATCCCTGATATTCGTATATAAGGGTGCAGAATCAAGCCTCTGTCAAAAAAGTTTTCTTCAAGTTTCAACAATGTCATCCTGTCACCTCTCAATTGTTCGCATTGTTAGGAAACACAATTGCACCCCAGGAGTTTGAAACTTACACGTCGACTCTGGTTCGAGAAACTCAAAGTAATATATATATTGAATATCTTCGTTCTCTTCTATTTTTTTTCCTAATGCATCTTACTTTTATATTAGATTCAGACTGCATAACTTGTCGATTATTTTCGTTACGTTATCTTAATCCATATAATAAATAACATTTTTATTTTTAATTTTTTATTACTATCTTCAAAGACACGAATTAATATTTTTTTATTATTTTCAGGGTAATGGTTTACAATATTCCATAATGTATGCAATGAATCTGGGCCCGTCTGAAAAAAAATTAATTAAAAACTACGGATCAGTCATTCCATATTTCATGTATAATCTGCAACAATTTATTCAGATATTATAAATAATATAATGTCATAATTAGTAGTATATTTAATTGTAAATATTTTATTATAAATTTCTTGTGTAATCAATACTTCCTTTACTTGTAAAAGACTAAGTAACCATTCAAGGTAAATTTGAGTATGAATAGACGTTCTACCTTCATTGAAATAGAACGCGGCATTATTTCGAAATAATTTTCGTCGAAAATTGCAATAACGACTCAACTCCTCTTCAAATAAATAATGTTTTTTATATTTTTTTCATGTGTTTAACAGATGCGGAGAAAAAAGTTACTACAGGAAAATGACCATAAGGTAAATGGTGATGCACTATTAAAAACTATACATTAAATACATTATTATTATAACATTAGATAACTTTTTTTTATAGTTGACAATTTAGCAATCAACCTTAGATAATTTTGTTCACATTGGTTTTTAAGAAACCACACAACAGGGGTACATTACCTACATGATAAGAAGTAATTTGAGCCTTTGCCCGAATGTGTGCCACCTATACATAAAAAATGCGACCACGTCAAACTTTAAATTTCCAAACGAAACTCACTTTGAAAAATCAAATTATTTAGTGGCACATCTACAATTTAGCTTCTAAGTACTTTGGAATCATTGTGATCCTTTCTCCTATGTTATTAAAGTATTTATAACTTTTGTGTTTTTTTAATACAACAAAAAACACACTTTTTGACAATAATAAAATGATTATTCTTTACAAATCGTTTTAATTTTTTGGTATCCTTAATGTTAAATCATTTATTTGGATTTCAAATTTTAATGAAAACTGACTTGGGATTTGTGATCAGTGGCCTCAAAAACCCTAACATATCAAATTTTATAAAAATCAAAGAAATTTTGTAAAAATAGTCCGCCATATTTAATTCATTAGTTTAAATTTGAATAACTATTAACTAGACGTGTAATTTTATATACTAGCTTCTAAAAATTAGGCCATAAGCAAAAGAACTGAATTTTTGATGTATATTAAACGTTACAAAACTAAAAAATAATTTTACGAGTAACGTAACATGTTACATTAAAAAAAAAAATACATTGTGTATAAATGAGTCAAGCCAGGTTTTTCCTGTCATTTGATCAATTCTAAAGCCAATAAAATTAGTTTCATGAATGTGCCTAAAAAAAATGCAATTTTCTTCAACCTTAAAGTTTAAAAGTTCTAGAATAATCCCCATATACCAGTTTACCATTTAAGTACAACTATCGAGTGCACCCTTGCGATATATTTTAGTTCACTCAAAGTAAGGTATTATATCAAAATCATATATAAATTTCAATTGTTAAAAAATGTTCTTACTACCATTCGAAAGAGCGGCCTTCAAAATGGTAGAATCTGATCTGAAAAATTGTTTCACTCACTTTGGAAAGAGCGGTCTAGAAAATGGTGGATTCGGATAGTTTTTATTTTTTCGAAATTTATTTCATATTGAAAATAAGCGTTGAAGTTGCAGTAAACTTTTTGTTCATTTGGATGTTAATGGGTTTATTAAAGCGGTCGAGAAATGAAGAAACGATGAAATTATACAAATAATACGATATCGCAGAGGTAAACGATTAACAACCTTTTTGGAGATTTCAAGAATTAAAAATCTAATCTAATATTTAAAATTCAGAATAAAAAACCTAAAATATCCAACCAATTATAATTTTATACCATTTTAACTGCGAATATGAAATCTGCATTATGAAAGCAATATCTACTTTCAGTATAAAGAAAATCACAAAGAGAAACGTAAATATCTAGGTTTAAAAATGAATCAAAGCACATTTTAGAATTTTTGAGTGATCTTAATAAAATTTAGAGTGCAAATAGTTTTGAATACCCCGTGTAATTTCCTTCTTTAAAGATAAATAAATTCTAATTTAATCCATTTGATAGAAATTCGAGAATTCGTCGTATTTCAGTAAAAAATGTAATTATGTTTTGTCCAGCGAAAATGTTAACGTCACTGAAACGAACTTTACATTTCAATAAAAAGAAACAAACATATTGCAGTTTAAATCCCTTTCAAACTTTAATTACGTGTCTTTGAAATAAGAGTACCAACATCTGTAATGAAATCGACTGCAGTGTGCGACTTTTTGAATGCATCAAACCCTTTTACAGTAAACTAGCATCTACCGTTCACTCATTTAATTTACAATTAAATGAAAAATCGACCTTTAAACGTCCTTTTTCAACGCCTTTAAATGTTGCATTACTGACCATTTTCAGAACAGTACAGTTTGAGAGGTCGAAGGATCCGGTCGATCTAGTAATGCTTGTACATAATACGAGAGCATTACTAGTTCGATTGTTACTTTTGATTTCTTATTTCAACTATATCCTTTCATTGTTCTTCGTCTCTCAAAGTGGTATCAGTTCAATAGTACGTCCAAGTGAATTACACTTTTTTCATTAGTTGTGGATATGTAAAAAATCGTTTATAAATATTTCTAATGAAAAGTCAAGTTTGAATTTCAATTCTAATTTCGTCCCTATACCGTCGAAATCGTGTCAATTATGTATTTTGGAGTACGTCAATTCCAAAGCTAAAAGACCATTGCGGTAATAAAAGAGCATCCTGCATCATCAATTCGAGCCGATTAATGCAGGCGAATAAAATTGCATTATTAAGCTTGCTTGATGGAGTAAGATTGTTCTTAAAACTTCGTGGTCAATCACAAAATATATCGCCAAAAGGAAGGAAGTTTCAAAACGAGTAGGAATAATCCGTGGATTCCAATCCAGGGTACAGTAGAGTCCCGGTATATTTAACAACTCGGTTCCGCGACTTCCCCTCCCGTCTCGTTATATTTACCGACAGAAGAGAAGCGCCACTTCTCCCACTCCCCTCAGTCGCGTTATGTTCATGACCTCACAGCAGGCCCTTCACAAGGAGGGGAAAAAAGAGCGGCGACAGGTGAATGTAACGAGACTACTATATTACTCCTATTCTAATATTTCTTATTATACTGTCGGCTCTGTAGCGCATGAATCTTACACAAAGCCATTTTTTAAACCTTTTTGTAATTAGTTAAAACTACAAAAAAATAATTTTCCGGATTATGATCATTACTTTTTCTAGCATTTTTGCAACACTTTTGAATTGTGCAGAACAGTTTCAAACTTCAGAAGAGAAACCATCGGAAAAATTGAAAAAAAATGTTTAGAAAACTCCTTCTGATACTTAATTAGTTAAAAACAAATATCAATAACCTAAATTTTCAAAAAAAAATGCAAAGAAAGTTATACCAGTTATCATTTTTTTAATCTGAAAGAAAATCTTAGAAAGAATATGTAACCTACTAAATAATTTCTTAGTTATTACTTAATTACACATAAATGAAAGAGGCACGTTCAAATGATTTGAAATAAGGAATGATCTATCAACTGTATTTTAACATCACGGAATTCACATGAAAAATACACAATAATATAAAAAACAGAAAAATGTCAAAGCTATATTGAATTTCCTAGACTTCCATTTTTGTTGATGGGGAAAATACGTAAGGCAAACTGTAGTAAACCTTAAATGAGCTGAAAAAATGTTCTAAGAATCACCGAGATTTAAGTGCTACGTGATACTAGTGCAAAGAGTGCATAATGCTACAAAATACAGGAAGTCCACTGTTAACAGTCTTGAAATAGAACATTTTTAAAATGTACAGATTTTTTCTAGGTAGTTATAGAGTCATAAATCCAGAACAATCGTTTTCCACCACGGAAATTTATACAAATATTCTTCATACATTTCCTGTTTTTTTTACAGAAAACATGTCTGCATAATTCACGCTTTTTAATAATAAGAATAATGACAGTAAGAGTAGGTATTTATTACCGCATTTAAAAAAAATGTTTATATATTAGACAAGTCATTCATATCTTGAAACAATTTTATATGAAATTTTTGTCTTCTATTATTAAATGTATGTTTTCGTCATCTTACTACAAACAAAAAAATTAGTTACATGTGACTAATAAATTTATAGTTTAAATTACATATAATTAACTATGTAACTAATTAAATTTCTGTATGACTTGACTTTTTACTTCATTATTATCTGTTTTTTAATTGAAATTTAGAGAATTGTACTTCTATTACTCACACGTTTATTTCATACGTGATTTTATCAAGTTTTACGCAGATGATTACGAAGTAAGTATAATATTATGAATATTTAAATATCGCCTGATTTTTGGAAAATCAACTCAAGTGGAAAATAAAGAAATGTTTAAAAACACATCTGAGACAATATTCATTTAATGTCTCATTACAGAAATATATGAGTACTTCCGCAATTCTTTTAATGTTTAGCATTAACAAAAAAATTGTTTAACTTGCACTAGCCTGTAAAGTTATTTTTCTCAGGCGCCACGAAAAGCAAACATTTTCTGGTCCACTAATTTTTCTAAAAACGCACATTTTTGTGAATAACTTTAGAATTTTGAAGAAAATATTTGTATTACCCATTTTCAAACCCTTGTAGAATGTAGCTTGTGCAAAAATCGCTGTTCGACGTTTTTGAGTTTGACGCCCCCCTCCCGCCCCCTTGCCACTTAAACACAAAACGAGAAAGGTGAGTTAAAAAATGCATATTTTTCAAATTAATTACTCTTGTTTATTAATATTATTTTCGAATGCATTTCGATAATCTTTAAATACAAAATATTTAACTTACAATTTTGTTACCAAAAATCCAATTCCAACAATAAAAGAAATAAATAATATTTCATAACATAATTCATGCTTGTTTTTTTAAACTTGTTAATTTTTTTTGTGGCTTCATAATTATTATTTCACTATTTCGGAATGTGTTTACATTCCAAATTTTGTTTTTTAGCGAGTAATGATGACATGGAAGTTTGTTTAAACATTGTGGAAAAGATAAATAATTAAGGTAAAAAACAGTTCGATATGAGCTGCGCAAGTAATATCAGTTTTCAAAGCCCCGCATTTTGTTTCCGGCAAAGTGACACGGTGTAACTTAAAAAGTGTGGTTTGAACCATTTTTAAGTAAGGAACATCCTAATGCATTCCTTTTTTTTTAAATCGCACTTTTTCTAAAGGATGAATTGTTATGAAATGTACTTTTATTAAAGTTTAATTTCCTTCATTTATACTTTCAGAACTCATCAGAAATTTTGAAAATTACATTTATTAAAAGTACAATATCAGACGTTACTACAGAAAAATGTTTGCTGTCTTTTATAAAAAAGCATATCTTTTTCGGCCGAAAGAAAAAAATATAGGACAGTTACCTGCACAAATCTTTAAACATGACGCACTCGAGTTGCTTTCATGCAAAACTCATTATTGTCCATGGTTAAGTTGCAGAAGAGCTACCTCACCTCAAAAATTAATTGTACGACATGTTTCTAACGTATTTTGTGGCGCTGATTACGAATCTGATAATAAAATATGGCGGTCGGGTGTATTTCGTCCGCTATCTTCAAAAAAACAACCAAAAAAGGTGTTTTTTTTTTGTTTTTTTTTTGTGTTTATATGAAAAAGTATGAATCGGGCGAAAAAATGTTTTCAACAAAAGTTGTAGAGCGGAAAATTCTCTATAAAAATGTCAGATACATTTCTTTCGACATCCTAATGAAAAGTCCGCTAATGAGCGACAAAAATGCCCGTAATTGGTTTCTGGGTAAAAGTGTAGAAGAATTGCCTCACCTCAAAAATGAAATGTGCCAGATGTTTTCGATGTATTTTCAGCTGCTGATAACGATTATCGCAATAAAATTTGGCGCTCGGGCGTATTGAAGCCACTATCTCAAAAAAACCGCTAAAAACGTGATTTTTTGGAGTATTTTGCATTTGTTTTGAAAAGTACGAGTCCGACAAAAAAATGTGTCAAACAAAAATTGTAGAGCACGCAATTCTGTACCAAAAATGTTTTATACATTTTCTTCCTACTATAAAAATTAAGCTCGTAAATGAGCGACGAAAGTGAACATAATGGATTTTTTCAATGTACGTGCGTAATTTTCACAATGTAGTTTTTATCATTCGGATAAAACTAATATCTCTGGGAGGCAAAATCGAGATTGTAGGCATATTGTGATGGATGTGGGTTAGGTTTTTTTTTAGCGGGAGGGTCTGGGTCTATAAGTCCCGCTAAACACCGATTTATAGTTTTTGGTCATATATATATGGCTACAGAATTCTGCCTACTGGGGGTCCCGCGGCCCCCAGACCCCCCGCTAAAAAAAAAAACCGAACCCACATCCATCACAATATGCCCACCATCTCTATTTTGCCTCCCAGAGATATTAGTTTTAACTGAATAATAAAAATTACATTGAGAAAATTACACATGTACATTGAAAAATCCATTATGTTCACTTTCGTCGCTCATTTCGGAGCTTAATTTTCATATGAGGAAGAAAATGTATAAAACATTTTTTGTAGAAAATTGCGTGCTCTACATTTTTTGTCGAACTCGTACTTTTCATAATAAATGCAAAAACTCCAAAAAAATCACGTTTTTTAGCGTTCTTTTTGAGATAGCGGCTTCAGTACGTCCGAGCGCCAAATTTTATTGCGATATTCGTTATCAGCAGCCCAAAATACATCGAAAACATCTGGCACATTTCATTTTTGGGGTGAGGCAGTTCTTCTACATATTTACCTTGTCCATCCACCAAAATTAGTGTACAATATTTTCATACATTTAATTCATATAAATAATTCTTGTTTATCAATTATATTAAATTCGTCTTGTAAATATACAGTTTCCGAAATATTAAAAATATCATGGAATCATTCATATGGGCGATTTTCAAGAAACTGTGATATTTTCAATGATAATTTGGCATATTCACAGATTGAGTAAAAAATATATATTTTTCCATTTTCTTGTTACATACAGTATGTGTAATGTGTACGTGAAGTAGGATAACTACAAGTCAATTATTTCTATAGTTACATTAGAATTACAATTGAAATAATTTTTCAATATGGCGATACTGACATTCAATGGCTTTCTAAACAAATACAACATCGACAGTTTATGTTCATTATCATTAAAATAGGTTTCTCATGAAATATAAGAGAAAAATAAACGGACATAAAGATATGAACAGAAATTATTGATAATTATAAATATGAATAATAACTGCATACTTTTTTTCTGCATAGCAAATGGAAAATCTAAGGCAAATGAAATAATTGGTAGGATAATCATTTCGATTTAATTTTTAAATTGTCATTGAATGATATACAATAGTTACAGACATATAACTACTTCGACACTGAAAAGATATTTTTTAATACGGTGGACGTGAAGCTTGATAATTCGAGCACGAAGGTGTCGCCCTCGGGCGCGAAATCGAGCTTCGCGCCCGGAATGTTAAAAATGTAATTTATTAATATTTCAGCTGACGTATGGTGAATATCGAAGTTTTGAAAATATCCATTTTTTACACATTTAAGGAACACCCTCCTCCACTCCCCTTCTTTCCTACCTGTGTTACATAGGGAATCTTTTCATAAGCGCCACTCTTTCTTCCAGTTTCTGGTTATCTTACATTAGGAATGTTCTCATAAGCGCAAAAATGTTCACTCAAAAAACTACAATACGAACTCGTTTTATATTATAACTAAAAGCTGTTAATAAATGAATGAGTATTAAGGAATAACAAACTCATCACAGGGTCGAAGTTTCTGAGCGAGCGAAACGAGCAAGACACCACGTCAACACTATAGTTTTAGTATGCAGAACCTTGAAAATAGTTTTTACATTTATCATTTTCACTAGTTACATGAGATTACATTTCTTTCAAGTACATATTATTCCATTTTTTATACAAGATTTAAAGTATCACAGTTTTTTTTTGAAAATCACCCATATATGAGCACTATGAGTACCTCACGTTGAAATATTTAAATCTTTTGACCTGATGAACTACTCGCTATTAGTGTCTCTATTTAAAAATGTCTAAATAAGAATCGAATACACAATTATTATGCCATGTCATAAGAATATAATTTCATAAATTATCGTTATGAATTCGAAGTTAGTTAAGATTCAAAGTGTTTTACACGGGAATAAATAATAAAACAATTCATCACTAGTCGAGCAAATAATAATTTTGCGAATGATAGAATAAGGAATTGTTTATAACATGCGTCATCAACCTATAAATTAATGTTGTGTATCCTTGAATAATTCTCTCATTGGCCTTGCATTTCTTATGGGATTTGCCAAGGGGAAGTGAATTAAAAGAAAGAGAGGAAATGCTGAACCCTAAAAGTGAACATTGCTGACGTGGAAACAAGTAAAAACTGACCCAATAATTTTATCATGGAACATAATTGATGCTTACCTCCCAATGACTGAAGACCAGTTGAGGGCTTGCTAAACCTGATGTTTGTGTCCGCAACTCTGTAGCCAAATGGAAACTTTCTGGTACGGGTAAAGTAGCCAGCACACGAAATTGACCACCGAATCCAGCACTTTCAGCTGCTATTACTCTACCTTGCCTTTTTCCAAATTCTGCGTATAACTTTCCTGGAATTGACAAGAAGGTTTAAATTATATTTTTTATTAATTCAATTGTTCATTAGTTTAAAAAACAAAATCACAGTTGACCGACATTTGGGTATGAATAGATTTATTATAATAAATGTGAAAGCTTTTCTTCATAATCAAAATTTACTGTTCGCCAATGGATTAGAATATGTAATCGATAATATTTGCTTATACGACAGAAAAAGTAAATGTAAAATTGTGTATCTTTAGTGAAGTTTTACACTGAATCACCAGCGGTACCGATACCGTTAAAAAGTTTAGAAATTCATCATAAAGGGTTTTTTGCCATGAAAAATCAACTTACAAGTAACCCTACCGAAGCTGAAATCTCCTATTTATATGAAATTGGATTTTGATTTGTAAATTGATTTTGTAAAACTAAGAGATATCTTTTTTTAGCGCCGGAAAAACATACGTAAGAAGTTTAATAGCCCTCAAAAATCATTTTAGGGATAGTTTACCCCCTAATTTTCATTCTCCATGCAAGATATCTCGGCCGATATTTTTCTTCTATGGAAAGACATTTCCCTAAACAAAAATTAAAATCGCTTAACTATCTCCAAAGATATCGCCATTTTTCTATTAGATTGGAGACGAAAAAAATGTCGTCTTATACATTACGTTTTGATAAAAATTAAGCCCATAAGGAGTCCGTTAATATGAGAGAATTTACGAAAATCGGATTTTGTACACGGAGAAAAATAATCAGCCGAAAAATCCGCAGATTCTACCAATTTTATCCTATAGGGACAGCTGTTGGAATTCCGTTAGGGATAGCCGATAATTTCAGCTAAATTTACTGAAAAAGTCCGCAAATTTAACGGAACAAATCTGCTAATGTAGCGGAAATTTAGAGCTAAGCGCGAATTGAGTAGGGTTAAGGCTACATTAGCGGAATCAAAACAGCTAAAATTTCATATATTTTCGGCAATTTCAGCCGAAAATTTTAGCTGATATTATGTTAACTACTTAGCGAAATGAATTAAAAGCGGAAAATCTCAAAAATTCTAATTTTTCGCCGTTTATGCCGTTATAACTAAAGAAATCTTCATTGTAGATCAAAATGTGATAAAGATGAATGGCAGGGCTTGAAAGAAGCTTTTAAATGAGCCCTTTCACGATGACATATCTTAAAAACGAACTGAGCTGCAGCAAAAATAGTTAATTTTTATAACAAAATACTAGAAATTTGGACGCAGGTACATAAAAAACTATTTTCAGGTCTTGTGGCAATGAGGACTTTTCATCGGAACATCAAAAGCTATAACATACATCAAATACAAATTTAACCGAGGGCCACTTTTCACAAGGTTTATGCGGGGTCCTTTAATTCGGGCATTTCCTGACTAATAAGAAACGCGCCTCTATCGGCGATTACGCTAATTATTCGGGAGATATGGAAGATGGTGCACCTGCGACTGCGCGAAAATAAAATATTCTGAAAAACGAGCAAAAAAGCGACGTGGAGCGAAGGGAACCCAAATTTTTCATCATCGTCTCGTCTTCGTTAGACTATGCTCCGTGTTAAAAGAAGCGCATCGCACACTGCTTGATTATTTGAACAGTATATTAAAAATTCGGATGGGCAACCGGTTTGAATCCTATTACGAGACAGGGCACTCTTTCGGACCAAGATTGCTATATGGGTTGTCCCGATACATGGGCACCTGTTTTTCGAAGGGGGGTCCCGCGACGGTTTTGTCTCCACCCGTATAATATTCCGGACCGGAAGCTCAATGTTGCTTTTACTTGTTTTCGGTTCTACCGGGCTTTTTTTGGCCTCGCAGGCCTGGCGTGGGCTTGATCCCCGCTAAACGACCATAAGAGGTGGAAAAAGAGGCTTATAAGTCATACGAGAAGCCGTGAGCTCGGGAATCTGAAGGTATAGGGAGGGAAAAACAGGTGATGCGCGAGGCATTATGCATCTATATACGTACCAATAGGTATGTACGCGTGCAGAGGATCGAATTGTAAAACAGCAGCGAGGAAAATCGATGGATAATGGAAGTGAAAACTCGGAAGACAGCCATTCAAACCGTGCCATAAAAATAGAAAAACTCCGGAAAGAAGAGGTTAGCGTGAATAGAAAATTGTAAAGGACCGACAGGAAAAAGAGGCGGGTACCGGATGTACCAAGCCAAATAAAAAAACAAAAAAAATGGAACATGACATGCGCGTACAATGAGCCAAATCCGGATATAGTCGTAGGATCGTGGAAAAGAAAAACGGGGATGCATGAGAAAAGCTTATGCAGTTGCAAGAAGTAACAGGTAAGGGAACTACCAATAAATAGTAGCCGCTATAGAACTAATAAGGCTCTTCGTGAAAATACATACCGGAAATGGTTGTATGTACATAAGACCATTTGGCGGCCTTACCTTTCAACTGTCAGGAAGGTAAATAGCTGAATGATTGCTTAATGCCGTTACCGACATGGTTTGAATGCGCTTTTTTATACATAAGCAGAAAAATCCATGCATGGCTCAACAATACGATACATAATTTATCATTAGGATCAGTGGTATCGACATTTCCGTCGAGAAAAACCACATGTATTGGTTGTACGCTGGGAGAGGGACTTGCTAAACAGTCCCATATCCCGAACAAAATAGCGATAACCATACATCTGCTAACAGTTAAATATTTGCTGTTTTGTATTGGCAAGATGTTTCTAATGTAAATAATTGAATATTTTTCATCATTATTATGTTTATCTTTTTAAAGGGATAAACGAAGTATAACAAATATCTGTTAGAACAAATGTCAACCAAGACATTTATGACTGGGAGCTTTTTGGGGTTGTTTATGAATCTGTTCTCAAATTTTCAAAAATAGCGGACCAAAATGCAATAAGTTGCTTCAAGTAGATGAAATCTGATCCACCATTTTGAATTTTCAAAACCTGCGAAGTCGTGTAAATAATCTACTACATTTTAGCTTTAAAACGCGTTTACATAGAAAGGCCTCTTCTTTATATATGCAAAACTTTTGCAAATCGCGCAATTGGGAATTAAAATGGGATAAAAATCAATTTCATTCCATAAATCCTATCTGGCGTTCGAAATGGCGGATGGTCCAGGCAAATTTAATTGTTTTTTAATCTAGTACGACCAATTTACATAATAAATTGTATAAATCAGAAACTGTTTAGAATTACCCAAAAAATCTGAGTGACTTTTTTTTTAAAGAATCCAGAAACATCTCCAAAAATTCTGTAAACTATACAAAAGCTTTACATGAATTATCGAAAATGTATATCGGATTTAGGAAGCATCACCCTGTGTACTTAACTTTCTGTATTTGATAGAGCAATAGGTGTCATAAGATATCTCTTTTGAAAATATTGCATGCGTATATTTTTACTTTTTTGATCTGTTGCGTTTTTCGCGAGATTTTTAACACTTTTTGGAGTTATTTTTAATTATACTGATTACAGCGCCGTCTGTCAACAAAAATAATTATAATGATTAGTAAAATTTGCGTAACTTTTTCCAAAGAAGCCAAATCTACAATAAAAATGGGCATAAGATAGCAGTTTTGAAAATATTGGATACGTGTAATTTTTTTTATTCAATGTGCACTTTGCGAGATATTCGTCCGTTTCATAATTTTTGGACAATCTGTATAATATGTTTATTAAATAATAATTTATAAAAAATTCTTTTTTGTTGATAATAAGAGAACATATTACATATTATTTGCTTATATAAAAACGTTTTTAACAATTCATAATTACACCCCAGCTTATAATTACATAATTTATGATATGAATAAATAAAAATGACGAAAACAAATACAGAAACATCGTACAAAAAAGAATTTTCCTTGAAAATTTTGTTATCAATACATTTTTTCATTCGTGCTCGTCATTTTATATTGACACAAACTGAATCCGATTTCGTTATTTGCGTCTTAGAAACACATGCGGATATTAAAAATAACAAAAAATTTTGATCATTTAATGTATTGCGGCCGCCATATTGCGTCTGCCATTTTGAATTTAAAAAAACTTAAGTAATTAACGAGCACCAATGGCCCGAATAATATTTGACCCAATGGAATCTAATTTAGTATAATTTTGACAATCTCACGAATATTTAATTATATCGTCCGCCATTTTGTTAACCCATTAAGGAACAAATGTACCAAATGTACGTAACGTAAAGTTTGACAGTACTTTGTAGTAGTAAAGCACAGAAAAAAATGTTGGAATGAACGTTCTTTATTGCCAAAATCCTGCTCTTTCGAATGGTGTATCGAAAAATTCCACAGATTTAAAAATAAAAAATGGCGATCATTTATTTAACAAAAATCAGGATTTACTTATTTTTTTATTATTTTCCGCACTAGAATACCTAAGATATTTATAAATATCATCAAAAATGTTTAAACTGGAAGATAGAACTACTGCAAAAATTTAAATTTCAAAATGGAGGCTCAAAAATGCCTGCTAAATTAGATTTTTTTCAAAATCATAGTCGTCGCGTGTACCTAGTCGACCTGACTGAAGTTTTAAAAAATTAAAAATGGTGAATCCAACATGGTAAACATATTTACTAAAATCACACTAAATCACGCCATTCTTGGTAATTGGTCATTTTTGGGGTCGCTGATTCCAGATTGCGGATCCTCCATTTGGAATTTTTGAAAACTAACATCATATTTTCACTCCACAACCTCAAAAATCACCAGGTACCAAGTTTAAAGTGATTTCATTCCTCTCAATCGATTTAATACATGCGTCTATGATTTTGAAAAAAATCGACTTTAGTAAGCATTTTTGAGCCGCCATTTTAAAATTAAATTTTTTTACTTTAATTTCATCTTCTGGTCCAAAAATTTTGACGCGATATTTAAAAATATCTGTGGAATTGTAACGTGGGAAATAATAAAAAAATAACGATAATTAAAAAAAAACTAAAAAATTTCTTATTTTTGTTAAATAAATGCTCGTCATTTTTTTAATTTTAAATTTGCGGCATTTTTTTATACACCATTTGAAAGAACAGAGTTTGGTCAACAAAAACGCGTCAATTCCAAACTTTTTTTCGCTGCCCTTTACTGCTAAAAAGTTCTGTCAAACTTCACATTATTTAATCCTTAAAGTGTTAATAAGAAAATAAAAGAAAAATCTATTTTCAGCGGATATTTTTACATATTTAACAAAGAAATATCTAATTTTTTAGCAATTTTCCATTGGTATTCGAAAGAGTGACCATCAAACAATAATCCTTGGATTTTTTCTTATTTGTATCATATGAGAAATAAATGCTGAGGAATATCGTAAGAAATTCTTCAGAAGTGTTCTTACTATAATCATATCGAACTTAAATTATTGAAATTAGAACCTGCCAACCTAGTGGCGTGACTCACTATGTAAATATTTGTAACAAACTAATTCTTTTCCGCGACCGCTTTAACTAAAATCGCTTAGTCAACTTTGTGTCATTATGAAATTACAAGATTAGTCACCTAACAGCTAATAATTTTCTCGATTCGCATTAAGGTGAGAAGTATCGTACATGAAAAAAGAAGGTACTGAGAGATGAGAGGAAGGAAGAAATTAATGAAAGACAAACTTAATATCAGCGGAAATCGTCTGTATCTGGATCTGCGAATTCTTCGCAAGCTAGTTTAGTACGGAATTAATCGCTCAAATAGGATTTCCCCGCTGATAGTTATTATAAGGATTTCCTCTGACGATGATCGCGTTGCTCTGGGTCAACAATTTCCTAGCCCGAATCAAACTTTACTCCAAGTAAAAACTCGTACGTCTTTTCCAAAGAATCCATTGTTAATGTAAAAAAAAGCTATTTTTTTCTGATTTTGCTCGATCGATTGTTCGGTTGTTTTGAGACCTTCGAAAATTGTCAATATCCCGCACACATTTCCTTACAGCTTCCGTTTCGATTTTTTGTTTATGCTTTTAATACAGCCTTAAAATTTACGTCTTCTAAATATTCGTCATATTGTCGTATAAACGTATTTCCAGCGCTGACGGAATTGCCCGTCTTTTGAAATTTGACGAGATTCTTTCAAATTTTGTAGACCGCCACTTGTTTACGGACTGGCGGCATACTGTCTTGTCACGATTTTTCGTGGTAGGCAGTCTCGATAACGTTCTTCTTTTATAACGAGCCACGGTCGGACGTGTTTGTTTCGTTCACTCTTCTAGAAACGGAAGAAAAGTATAAGAGATCGGAATTTCGGGAGAGCTACCAAGAATCGAGAACCGCAAGCCGGAAGTAACTTCGGTAGGAACTTGACGTCCCGCGTAAATCTTTTCTCTCGTAGTAGAATCGTATTGTTGCTAATGAATGATCTTAGCTCCCATTCACCCATTGTCAAAGTAGTAACGGATGGAATTAGGCAGCTGGCACAAATTAGTGAAAAAGTTTCTGAGGAAAATTCTGTTTTCGTAATCGCGTCCTTCCGCAATGAGACGTCGAGATGTGATTTCTTTTACGAAAACACAAGGTTTTACGGGCAGCAAAGCTCCTTAACGGCGACGTACAGTCTCGCACGTCTTACAACTTCCCGTTTGACACAAGGCCGAAAATACTCTTATTCGTATCTGGCCTTAAAACCCTCCATCTTCAGCTGGCTGCGGAAAGGAAGGGCGCATTTTTCAACTTTCTAGAACAATGGAGTCAAAGTCGGGTTAAAATTTGACCCATTTTATGTCGACCCTGATCTACAAACAAATAAATATGCCGTTTACGCGCACTTTCTTATTTCATGGTTCATCGGCCTCGTGAACGAAAGATTTTTTTCAAATACTTTTTGGTAATTAATTGTTAGGGGCATTCCAGATCAAAATGAAACACTTCGCGGTCGAGATTCTTTGATTTGTGTGAAATTTTACTGGTGTTACTCTACATCGAAATAAAAGTGTCTAGATAAAATTTCAAGTCCTTATCTCTTATAGAAGTTTCACAATCTTCAATTAAGTAAAATTTGACATTTTTTTAAATTAAATTTTAAAGGTTCATTTTTACTCTAAAAACCGATATTTTTAGTAAAACCAAAATAATTAAATAGTGCAAACCGACTAGAAATTTGCCAAGCAATTCAGTTCCATTTACGTTTTTAGCTAAAGTTTAACGTGTGAACATTAGATCGAAAAAATACTTTTACATTAAAAATTCATAACTTAAAAATAACTGTTTCGATATGGCTCAAATTTTCAGGAGACATATAAAAAATCTCAAATATGATAGTTTTGAATGTTTTTTCTCGAAAACTAACAGGGACTAGAATACTAGAATTTAAAAAAAAATAAGAATAAATTAGATACAACATTTATTGAAATGCCATCATGGAAATTTTATAAAATTACATTAAATTTCTTGATGAATTGTTCATTTTTATTATTTTTGTAGAAAAGCTCTTTGTTTTCGAGTTACAGCGCTCGGAAATTTTTCAAATAATTATCATTAAGAAAACCCATTTTGAGGAATAATAGTTCGAACAAAATTTATAAGAATACAAATTTCTTTTCAAAAGATTTTTAAAAAATTGTATTCTAAATATTGGCATCATTTATGTGGCTCAAACTCAATTTTGACCTCGGAAAGTTGAAAAAAAAACCTTGAAATCATTAAGGTACTGAGTTACATTGAAATTGTCCAAAGCTTTCGTTACTAAAATAATATGGCAAATAAAAGAAAATGTACTCTTGTGAGTTAATGGGTTAACATGATCTTGTAAATAATCGATTTTTTCATGATTTTGTTTGATATTATTTTTTTATTCTCGAAAAAAATGAGTGAAGCGGGAATTGAACCCGCTTGTCGAATGCTGTAATATTACTCGGCTAATTCGGTCATTAAAACCAATACACATATAATCATATTTATACTTAGACAGCTCGACATGTATATAAAAGTCGGTTTATATTTTGTTCATTATCGAAAAAAAATAGAAACTAGTTCCAGATATTCGGAAAAATAAAAGTACAAACGGTTTCAATTAGTATATTATGTAATGCTGCAAATAAATTTTAGTTCTCAAACATCCAAATGTAACACTTCTCGGTCGAGGTTCGTCGATTTCCCTGAACTTTTACTACTGTTTTCTACATTGAAAAATATATGTCGAGTTAAAATTTTAAGTTATCGCTTGTAAAAGTCTAAGAATCTTAAATTTAGCAAAATTTGGCATTTTTTAAAATTAAATTTTAAAAACTCATTTTTGCTATAAAACCCGTGATTTTTAGTAAAAAAATATTTAAATTGGACAAATTGATTGGACATTTGCCAAGGAATTCGGTCCCATTTACGTTTTTAGCTAAAGTTTAACGTGTGAACAGTAGATCGAAAAAAGGCTTTTTCATTAAAAATTAATAATTAAAAATATCTATTTCAATTTGGCTCAAATTTTCAGGAGACATACATACTTTGGAATGATTATATAAGTGATCTAGGTTTTTTAGTTCTTTCCTATATTTTTTAAAAATCTCAAAAATTCATTTTTTCAATGATTTGTACGAGTTAGCATTTTTCTACATGCTCAGCTTTGGAGAAGAAATTAGAACCTAAATTTGGATTGCTGAGAAAATTTCCAATCAATCATACACTCTGATACTTATTTTAATTTATTTTCTTGCTACATTCTATCGAAAATAAATTAAAATAAAGTATCGGAATGCATAATTGATCGAAAATTTATCAAGAGTTTATGAGAATTTTCTGGGTTTTTCGTCATATTGAAAATTTTTTTTATGGAATCTCTTTTTCGTGTATATTTTTTGTGCTTATTATAGGAAAATCAAGATTTCATATTCAAAGAAAGTTAATGTAAAGTATAATAAACATTTTTTAAATTTATTATAATTTAAACATTTGTGTTTATTCTTACATATAAAATAATACAGACTGTTGTTATTTTATAAATTCTTCTTCAAATATTCATTAAATAACTTTATAACTCTACTATGATTCACTTTATACTTATCCGATGATTGAATTATAGAATTATACAAAGTATTTTTGAAAATAGAACTTCTAAAACAATCATCGGGACATTCAAAGAAAGTGTTTAAAGTTTGGTAAGAAGACTTTCTATTTTTTAAATCCTTTGCTTTAGATTGCACTTTCTGCATGACTAAGATTTCGGCTGTAACAAAAATGTTCAATGTGAAAAAAAATCCAGAAAATTGTCATATGCTTAAAACTCTTGGTAAATTTCCTATCAATTATGCATTCTTTATTTTAATTTATTTTTGATAGAATTTACCAAAAAAAATTAAAATAAAGTATCGTATTTTGTGTTATGTATTTTTAATGAAAAAGTCGTTTTTTCGATCTACTGTTCACGCGTTAAACTTCAGCTAAAACACGTAAATGGGACCGAATTCCTTGTCAAATGTCTAATCAATTTGTCCAATTTAAATATTTTTTTACTAAAAATCACGGGAGTTTTTAAAATTAAATTTTAAAAAATGCCAAATTTTGCTAAATTTAAGATTTTTAGACTTTTACAAGCGATAACTTAAAATTTTAACTCGACATATATTTTTCAATGTAGAAAACAGTAGTAAAATTTCCGGGAAATCGACGAACCTCGACCGAGAAGTGTTACATTTTGATGTTTGAGAACTAAAATTTATTTGCAGCATTACATAATATAATAATTGAAACCGTTTGTACTTTTATTTTTCCGAATATCTGGAACTAGTTTCTATTTTTTTCGATAATGAACAAAATATAAACAGACTTTTATATACATGTCGAGCTGTATAAGTATAAATATGATTATATGTGTATTGGTTTTAATGACCGAATTAGCCGAGTAATATTAGAGCATTCGACAAGCGGGTTCAATTCCCCCTTCACTCATTTTTTTCGAGAATAAAAAAATAATATCAAACAAAATCGTGAAAAAATCGATTATTTACAAGATCATGTTAACCCATTAACTCACAAGAGTACATTTTCTTTTATTTGCGATATTATTTTAGTAACGAAAGCTTTGGACAATTTCAATGTAACTCAGTACCTTAATGATTTCAAGGTTTTTTTTTTCAACTTTCCGAAGTCAAAATTGAGTTTGAGCCACATAAATGATGCCATTATTTAGAATACAATTTTTTTAAAATTGGAAATTTGTATTCTTATAAATTTTGTTCGAACTATTATTCCTCAAAATGGGTTTTCTTAATGATAATTATTTGAAAAATATCCGAGCGCTGTAACTCGAAAACTAAGAGCTTTTCTACAAAAATAAAAAAAATGAACAATTCATCAAGAAATATAATGTAATTTTATCAAATTTCTATGATGGTATTTTAAGAAATGTTGTATCTAATTTATTCTTAATTTTTTTTAAATTCTAGTATTCTAGTCCCTGTTAGTTTTCGAGAAAAAACATTCAAAACTATCATATTTGAGATTTTTTGCCTCGAAAACTACTTTTGAAAAAAATTCCTCCGAATTTCTAATGGAAACATTTTTTAAGAAAAATTAAGTGTAAAATTTTTCAAAAAAGTTTAAATTGCAATTTACCTAAGCTTTCATAATTAAATTGATCTCGCAAATAAAAAAAAACTTATGAACTCTTGGGCGTTAATGGGTTAACTTGTTTTTCAACATCTTTGCAACACTTCTGAATTGTGCAGATAAGTTTTTGATTTCAGAAGAGAATACGCCGGAAAAATAGAAATAACAATGCATGAGATGTAAAAATTCACACTATAATTGATTTTGGAAATTATTTTTAATCAAACTTGTCTTTATATTTACGATTTTAGGTAACAAATATTCAAATCTCGATTTTGTTCGTCAGTTTTTTTCCTAAGCAAGGATACTATTTACAATTGCGCAGTTAAAATAAGCAATACTTGTGAAATCATTGTTGTTAAATTTTCTTGACAATTTCTAATCCACTAAATGAAATTAACAAATTTAAATAAAAAATTTTCTGAAAATGTCTTTCAAAAAATATGAACAAATTCAAGCAGATAATTCTTAGCATTTTTTTTAAAGAAGCTGATATTTTTTGAGTTACAGCGTTCAGAAATTTTGTAATGAAATTTGTTATTTATGCAATTATTTATGTCGTGACGCCATTTTAAAGTCGATGAAGCACGGTAGAAAGTTACAGTTTTTTCGTAAAATATAAATATTTTATGCACCTTTATCCATAAGTAAAATTTCTTTAATTTTCCATATAATTTTGTTCTTAAGTAAAAAGTTCTTGAGGATGTTTCTTGGTAAGTCGGAATTGATTAACCAAATTATTCTCGTTTCTTTGCATCATTCAGGTGAAAAAATTAACTTTCCAAATACAGTTTTCTGAAATTCAGACATTCCCTCCACAATCAAAATTAGTTTAAAGATGATACCTTAACACAGTCGATTCGAAATCCAATTTTTAAAAAAATTGACAGTATTTTTTACACTTACACTAATTTTTTTTCTGTTTAATTTTGGATATTGCTATTGGAAAGGTGGATAAAGACTCTCTGAATCAATTTCTGTTAAGAACTAGTACGTGTTGAATATAAATGTAAGTCTGTGTGCCAGGATTTCCATCAATACGTGATTACACTTAATAAATATTAAAACAAATGCAATGACAAAATCTTAAATAAGTTTAAAAAAAGTGAAATTGTTAATGAACATTAAAAAATAAACTACTTAATAACTGACAATACAAACAATATGTTACACGACGCTTAGAAAAACAAGACGTAAAACGTTCATAAAGAACTTTTATGGCAATTACAATTGTAAGGCTAATGAGTTTTAACAATAGAATGAACTGGATGAATACACTTGTAATATTGTAACCTTCCTTTAAACATTAGTCCACTCATCCTATCACAAAACAAACAATTGTGCGTAAAGAGTTATTGATAATTATATACACAATCGCTTTTGGAGTACACCTAGTAACCATTATCTTATGTCGCAATCATTGATAATTATGATTATTCATCGTATGAGGTATGTACGGTCAATCTGATTTGTCATGACTTTATAACCTTCCATACCGCATGTTAATTTACTTCAATTGTCTTGTTTCCCATTTCGCTGACTGACAACTTTTTAAACGCAGGATACAACTGTTCAAACACGCCGGCTTTTTATCACATTATACTTTATTACTAATTTGTAAACTTTTGTAGCAATCAGAAGTACGTTCACTCTAAAACTGAGGGAGTCCGACAGTACAAATTATTTACTAAAAAGTTTATTTTTGTTTACTAAAGTACAAAACTAATGATTGTCTGAACTTTTTGTTTACATATAACATTTAAATGTTTATCAACAATAACATATTTTGTTTTACTCATTTAATGAATATTTGTAATAATAGCTGTAATACAAACATTGCCCACGAATGATTTGTGAGTAATATCAGGCAGTTAAAACAAATATAATAATAAATAAACATAATTAATTTTGAAATATTTAAAGACTTTCTGTTATAAATATTTTCAGAAATTTGGTCACTTCTTCTGACAACTGCTCTCATAAATATGTATGGGATAGTTATCATATATGTGCTTTTCGGGTCGATTTTCACGAATTTGAAGTCAAAATTTTGAAATTCAAAATGGCTGATTCAAAAAGCGGATCAAAATCTGTTCATTCACTTCCAATTGGACAAAATATTATATTTGGGAGATTTCAAGGTCGCTGATTACGAATCCAAAGTTAAAATGGTTTTCACGATTATTATAATCACCATTATCACACCTTTGATTTTCTGAATTACAATCAGCAAGAATTGTTCAACTCATTAATAAGCTCAGTCTTTGAATGGTACTAAAATATTATATACAGTACTGTCGTAATCTTACTGTACCATTACTGTAATATTACACGTTGTACGGGGAAAAGTCTCAACTATAACACAGGTCTGCAAAATTCACTTTTTTTTTTTATATCAGAGTGATTTCCGACGTATTTTTGTACGCTGAACACGAATCTGAAGATGAAAAATGTCTATCACGTCATGATTTTGAGAAAAGTGGGGACAAAAACGCCGAAAAACGTGTTTTTGGGTGTCTTAACCCCTAATTTTCTCAGTAGCCAGACGTGCAACAGATCTGAATTTGTGCTCAAATTAAAGCTTGATTCTTCCCCTACAAAAATCATATACGGTAGTTTTAAAAAAAATTTCATAGTTTTGAAAAAAAAAAATGGTTTTAACCTTGCTATTTCTAGTGACTATGATGAAAATGCAAATTATTTAACTACATTGAGCAGAGCTCATACAAACCACTACTTGACTGTTTTCCGGGTTGATGTTTAAGAATCCAGTACCGCTTTTATAAAATTCAAAATGGCGAATCCAAGATGGCAGACGTAAAAATAAAAAATTTAAATTAACCTCATGAAAATCAGTACTCGGGGTTTTTTGAGTCGCTGATGACGAATCCAATGTTAGTTTGACAAAATTTAAAATAGCGAATCCAAAATGGCGGCCGCAAAATAAAAAAATATACTTAGGATCTTAAAATCACCACTTCATGTTTTTTTTTTGTTCGCCATTAGTAATACCAGCGGTTATTCGATTTTGTTTGCATTTTTCATCATAATAATTAGAAATAGCAAGGTTAAAACCATTTTTTTTCCAAAACTATGAAATTTTTTTTAAAACTATCTTATGATTTTTGTAGGGGAAGAACCAAGCTTTAATTTAAGTACAAATTCAAGCCTGTTGCACGTCAGGTTTCAGAGAAAATTAGGGGTAAAAACACCCAAAAACGCGTTTTTTGGTGTCTTTACCCCCACTTTTCTCTAAATCATGACGTGATAGGCATTTTTCGACTTCAGATTCGTGTTCAGCACACAAAAATACGTCAAAAATCACTCTAATATTTTTAAAAAAAAATCCTTGCAGACCTGTGTAATAGGTTATGTTAGATGTTAGAATAAACAATTTTCTTCGTCTTTTAATCGAGAAAAGAAATGTGACTTTTACGCGATATAAGAATTTTAGTACCCTTCTAGCACTTTTTACGTACAATAATATATATTCTTTGAAAATATTACAAAATATCTCTATTTTAGGAGTATATTCATCTCAGACTGAGCAGGGTCTTAATAAAACTGTCCTACTCTGTGTCAGTGTCCTAACCTAAAAAAATGTTCAATTCAACCAAATATTTGAATGACAAATTCGTTTTTCCGCATAATTAAAATATTTGAATATTTGTTTAAATTTACTAAATATTATGTTAGATCTATTAAATATTTATTTGGTGTATTCTTTTTTCGTAAAATTCAAATGGAAATAATAATAAATATTTATACCGTGAAGTTAAAATAGTGAACTTGTATTGTTTATAAAATGTCCACCGGTAAATCTTACTTTTCCTCAATGGAATTTATTGTATGAACAATCAAAGAAAATAAAAATGGTAAAATATATAAATTTTATATATTTTTTACACGAATCCGAGCACATAATTACCATTTACTGTTTATTAATGTTTACAGTACACATTCTATATTTTGGTGCGACTTTTTCATTTTCCTGATTGGTAGAACTACGATTTACCACCAGGTGGCTATGCATTGAGATGCTTGACTTCGCAAGCAGTTAGGTCTGGTTCCAGAAGTATATATAATTACAAAATATAAATTATTACCATTCTAAGTTTCAGATTCGTCTGATTGTTTTTAACTCACCGGTTTACCAATTTCAATCAATGATGTTGCGAATTTACTAAATCATTTGATCAAATTCATTTGATCAAACGGTTATTTTATACAAGTCAGTACCTTATATTTTATTCTACTGATTTTGTGTCACGACGAAATAACTTTACAAAAATGACTTTGCAATAATAACCTCCGAAAAGTAACTTAAAAAAAATAACTTTAACAAAAATAACTTCAAACATTTCTGAATACATATATTATAGAACATTGTTCGTACAATGTTCATTACATTCTTAACTACTACACTGAGAAAAGTGTATTTTATCAGTTACTATCCGTTGGCTTTTAAAAAGTGTATTATAGCCATTAAAAGAAATATTATAACTAGTAAAATCCTCCGTCGTTCAGCATTTGTTTTTGACAGGTTATACGAAACTGTAATAAACTCTCCTATTTTAAAAGAATGTTTTATTATGACTAAAAGAAGGCATTTTTAATATTTTAATTTGCTAGATAAATTTCCATAAACAAAAATTGCTTTTAGTTAAAGAGAAAAGGCTAAAATAAACTGACATATCGGTTAGAATAATATAAAATCTTCGTCTTTTAACAGGTAGCAGAAAGATTTCAATCCATATGCGTAAAATACTATATTTTACGGGGCATAAGAATTCTAATACTGGGTAAAAAAACACTTTTCTCGGTGTATTCATCAATTATTGAAACAATTCATGGAAATGAGTGAACATCAATATATGTTTACATTTTGATAAGTTCATACTTTCTACATCAATCATTATGAATATCGACTTTAATTTAATATTCGTTAGTAATTTGTTAGGTTAGGTTAGGTCAGGTTAGGGTAAGTTAGGTTAGGTTAGGAGAGACATTTCGAAAAATACTTTTTGTAATTATTGTTAATGCATGTACAGACGCGTTGAGATATGTATAATTCGCAAATGTTGTGTTGATTTGAAGAGATATTTGAAGTTATTATTATTAAAGTTATTTTTGTCAAAGTTATCTTTATTCAAGTTATTTTTATTGGAGTTATTTTTCGGAAGTTATTTTTGTAAAGTTATTTTTCCAAAGTTATTTAGTCATGTAGCCACTGATTTAACTAAATTATTTAACCATTTAAATTGAACATGATTTCCGAACATGTGTTTCAAATTTTTCGTTGAAATTTTCAATTTTTTATTCACTCCAAAGTATTTTACTTTTTTTTTAATGAAAATTGTTACTAATCGAACTAGTAACTCGCTACATTTTAACTATTTCAAATTTAGAGATGGTTGCGAATCGAGTCGATTTCATGCGATATTCGAGATCGGCACTCTCTCGGGAATCTGACTGCGGGGAAAGGCCGCGTTCGGCCCATCTCGGCTTCAGCTTCCGATCAAGCCCTGGGGCACCTGTGCGCACCTGCCCCAGCCCCCTGCCCCCTCGTGCCCCTCTTCGGTCTACCTCTTACGCTACTACTCGTCGTCGGGGCTCCTCCCGTCGTATGCACCCCACTGCACCCCCTTCCAAGCCTTCGTTATATGTATACATATATATATAAACCACTCACGATCCACACTCTTATTTCCACTCCTCATGAGTTCACCCTTTTTCGACCGCAGAAACGATCCTCGTCTCTTCTTTCAGCCAAACAATAGTAGCGATCCTCGCAAGGCTAAGATTCGTATGTTTATACATATATTCCTGTGCATAGATCTATATAGATCCTTTATATATAAATACAATAGATAAATATATACATGTACCAGAGTCTTTTGGGCGCGGGCCGTACGATTTTAACGAGGAAGGAAAAATATAATTGTCCGCAATTATCGCTGGAATTCGACCACGTGTCGTTTTACAGTCGTAGTAAGTCCACGTAACGGACTGCCATTTAAAACGCTTTTTCTGCGGAAGGGCATGACGAATGAAAAAATTAACGCCGATGAGTAATAGTTGCGCTCTTTTCGTACCATAGTAATGTGCTTGAATAAATTTGAATTTTAGTTTTGACGATTAAGTAGATCGTTTTTATGTACAAATTTAAAAATTATAGCTACAAGAATATAAATATTTGAGTATTATACTTAAACTGTGCAAGCATAAGTGTAATATGTTTGTACCATTGATAGAGCATCAAGAGGCACTCGAAAGGTCGCTGGTTCAACTCCCGGCGCTCTCATTTTTTCTAAAATTAACAACTAATTTAAAAAATCGTAACAAAACTATCTTTTTATCATCATTTTAGTTCCTCTTTCTAGAATGTCCTCCAACACTACTCCAGAAGATTTTGCACAGAGAGACCGCAGGAAAAACGCCACAAAAAGTTTACATACAACTAAAAATACTAAAATATCAAACAAAATTCTACAAGTACAGGAAAAAAGGAGTCATAACTATATCTTAACTATACGCTGCTGTACAATCAGACCCACAATACTTTTACATTATAGGACGTGTTAACATTTACTTGATTTGAGAGTAGAATCTAGACGAATACTAATTAAAAATAATTGTAAATATTTATTACTAAACAATACCTATATTATTTTGAGTTCGATGTATTTAATAACATTTGGGAGCAAATAAAAACATTCATGGTTGAACACGAATAAATTACTCTTTTCTTAGATATACTTCAGACCAATATGAGATTTAAAAACTATTAAGATAACTTTGTAATATTACAAGACAAATTTCTAGGACTGCCAACCATAAACATTTCATCCTGATAATTTTCATTTTTCAACGGGCAGTCCCTCCGTAATTGCTGACCGGTCGGGTCGAATTTGTCCTCATACCCCTATAATTGCTTGTCTGCCTTTCCCACTCCTTACTTCCCCTTCTCCTTATATGAAACAGTTAATACAGCACACGTGCGGGTGCGCGAGTATTTCTTCTTACGGTGCACCTGTAAGGGGGAACCTGGACAACAATTACAGAATATTTTTGACAATTACGGATGGAATTAGGAAGACAACAATTTTGGATTGGACAATTACCGAGAGAGGACTGTACTAGTCCAACCAAATTATAAAATACATTCGTACCTTTGCTGAGGTCGTCGGTTCCGAAGAAGTTTCTTCTGTTTTTCCTTGACACTCTTTAAGAATCTTAATTTTGAAGATAGATTTCTCTCTCTCTTTACTCATATCCTAACCTTAAACTTATCATAACCTAACCTCGAAACTATAAAATTTGCCCAGCAAAAATGTGACCTGAAATGTACTTAAAACCCTCATGTAGTTACCGAAAATTCTCGAAAATAGTTATTTTTACATACATATTTTAACAGTTTGGTAATAAATATTAAACGGAATTAAATATTAACGAAACAAAACTTTCGTTGAGATGATTAAACTGTGACTAATATTAGTAAAGAAATTATTTTCATTATAAAACTAAACGAAACCACGTCAATTGGTTCAATGTTTTCTTTATGTTAAAAAGGTCATCAACTTTTCAACCCAATTCTACTTTTTTTGTATACTAAAGAATCCTTCTCAGTTTAAGTTCATAAAAAATTAATTGACAAAAACATCGTGTGTTATGACCAATCATTTTCCGCAGTGATGAGTCGCTATTTCGCTCAATTCATTCACTTTCATTTACATAATCATTTTTAACAAGGTAATGAATACGGAACGATCTCGACATTGATCAAAACAAATAAATATAAAAAATAACGCCAAGTAACGTATACAAAATATTCTGTTTTTGTGACACTTCTTATACCGGAAATGACAAAATAATTACGTAAAATTATAACGTAGAAGGAAGCATTACAAAAATAATACAATTATTTAACATCGTTTAGTAATCATTAATTGATTTAGAGTAACCAACAATAAATTATATTGGTTAAAGGTTTAAATAATACTCTTGTTCATCATTAAAAATATATTTTGTTCATCAAAAAATTACTTGTATTGGAATATTAAAAAATGTGCGCATTTCTATGCCTCTTGATTTCGAAAGATTGACAATTTCTCTTTTATATTTATATATAACAATTAATATAAACAATGTCATATTATGTTTCATGTTGTATACATAAAATATTACGCAGGAAACATTTAAATTCGAGCACGTCGAAAAACCTGTTCGAAACAACTTTACGAACTATTGATAAATTGCGATAACATAACCCCAGCTTCAAATATTAGACACACGCGCCCAAAATAAAAAAGTTTCGGAAAACCGGTTTCCGCAAAAACATCGCGTGAGATCGGCAATGCCAAATGTGGAGTACGCATTTGTGAAAGACGGCCCATTTAATAACCTCGTTCCATATATTCTCTACCATCGTTTCCCTCAGAAAAGTAAACATAAACAGATATGTGTGGCACAAATTATTGACCAACATTTTATTTTTATTGTTTTCGAGGGTTGTCAATTGCGTGCTATCGAAACGTATTTCACTAAAAGTGAAAAATTAGCAATTTTTAAAGAACTTTAAGATATCTTAAATATTCGATACTAGATAGAACTCTTAAAGTGACCTTGGCGTCGATTGTAAAAGTTCTTAAATACAGGAAGAAATATTATGTAAGAGTTTACATCCATACTATAAAATAAATCATGTAATTAAAAATATATTATTAATTTAAAATGTTCAGAAAAATGAAAGATGTCAATTACAAACATAAGCATACTCTCTCAATTTTATGCCAATGTGACATCTTTGAATAACAACATTGTCATAAAACAACACTGCAAAAACGGGTGTCTTGGTTTAAGACACTTTTGTCCTCATTTTTAAGACGTTTTTGGGTGTCTTATAGAAAGACGTTATAAATGACTTTTTTTGAGACACTCGAAGTGTCTTCAATCGCAGCCTGAATGTACTGCTCGATATTTGATACATAACCTAAAATTGTTTGATTTTTATGTGAAAAATGGATGAACATTCGTGTTCTGTCTTGATCAAACATGTCATTAGATACCACAAGAACGAACCAAATTTTAAAATAAAATGTAAGTTTCGTGGCTGCGGTGCTACCTTCACAAAATGGAGGTCATTTAAGAAACATGTGTCGAGAAATCTTTCATTGATGCAACAGTACACAATTTTTTCACCCATATCGGATTTATGAACACAATAATCAACCCTTGGAATCACATCAACCGAACAACCGCTCATCATCAGAATAGGTTATGTAGCTTTTATCGAGACGTCGCTTCGAGACGACAGTTGCCGAATATTCACGAAGATACCCGGATCGGCAATGTGTCTTCGATTTACAAGTGTCAACACGGAAATGTCTTAAATTAGCTAAAACGACTCAAATGTAGACACTTTTACCGTCTTCTTTATATGTCTCAGATTATAAGACAAAAAAATGTCTTATGTACGATCGATAGACGCAAATAATGTCTCAAATTTTGAGACACTTTGCATCGAAGACACATACAGGGTCATCGAAAAGTATCGGACCCCCCTAATATCTTCAGTTAGAATGCACTTAGGAGAAAATGTCCAATAGCAAAGTTGTATGGTTTCAAGTGGGGAGTAAGATGATGACCTTGACTTTGACCTTGACCATGTCCTTCAAGGTCATTTTAAGGTCAATATTATTTTTTTAAATAGAACCCCTACATTTTATTGCATATTCTTATAGCTTATCTCGAGAGCTTTCCAAAACACTATAATAAAATATTTTTTTATTAAGTACTTTTTGAGTTATAAAGGTTTGAAGTTTTTGACACAAAATGTAGAATATCTTGTAAAATATTATTTAGTTTTCAGTAATCATAACCTTAATACTTTTGTGCGCGGAATAATGAGACCAATTAATTGGTTTAAAGAAAATACATTAATCGGATCCCCCTAATATTTTCAGTAAGAATGCATTTTGGAAAAATGCAATTGTTAACTTCAAACCTTTATAACTCAAAAAGTACTTAATAAAAAAATATTTTATTATAGTGTTTTGGAAAGCTCTCGAGATAAGCTATAAGAATATGCAATAAAATGTCGGGGGTTCTATTTAAAAAAATAAGATTGACCTTGAAATGACCTTGAAGGACATGGTCAAGGTCAAAGTCAAGGTCATCATCTTACTCCCCGCTTGAAACCATACAACTTTGCTATTGGACATTTTCTCCTAAGTGCATTCTAACTGAAGATATTAGGGGGGTCCGATACTTTTCGATGACCCTGTATATTAAGACGTTTATTCTGAAAAGACATTTTTGAAGTGTCTAATGTCTTCAAATAAGACATTTAGAAGACACGAGTTTTTGCAGTGAAAATATGCAATACCTCTCGATATGATTAGATAATATCTTAATCATATGAAACATCCTCATCCATCCTCATCGTTCATAATTCGTGATTATTAATCACGGTCATCACTATTTTATACAATCATCAAGTTCTTATATATATCCAACACTTCTTATTACATATGAAGAAACATTTTCTTGGAAATTTTACCATTTCAAATGGTAATTTTGTAATAGACTTGCAGAATGAGAAAAAAATCGTTTTTTATCGATGTAAATGGCCATAAGTTCTTGGAGGTTTTACTATTCAAACAAATTTTCTTTGTTTCAAACAAATTTATTGACATAAAATTACCATTTAAAATAGCAAAATTCCCATGAAAATTTTTCTCCGTGCAGTTAAATAGTTTTGCCAAATATATCTCATTTCATACTCTCTTATTTCCGTCATCATATGACATCTTCCATGTAAGATTTGTTGCATATTTGGATGTAATTTTTCAATATCTTAATTATTAAACACTTTAGTACATCACTAGTCATCATCATCCATCATCTGTCATTATTATTGATAATCGTTTATTGTCATTTTCTTAACACGCCATCTATGCCCATCATCAACCAAATGTTAAACATTATCATTCTTAAATATCCATTATCATACATTGTTCAACACCGTCGTTTATTACTTTCATAATCTAGTATCATCATTACCATCATCATCTTTGTTGTGGCATTAAATCATAAGCCTTAACATCCATAATCAGTCATCATCGAACATTTTCAATGATCAGCGTTCATAACCATCATGTATTAAAATCATCACCAAATATCATAATTATCATCATCATCATCATCCATCATCATCAATTATCATTATCTGTGGTCATCATTTATACGCATTGTTGTCCAATATCATAATCAACATCATGCGATATTAGTATAATAGTCGTCGTCAACCAATATCTCATAGTAATGAGCATTAACCATTCTCTTTGATCATCAACCATGATTATCCATGTTTCTTCGTGTCTGTCATTTATCACCAGATGTCATTTGATAAAAAAAGTCCACATTACAGTTAATTAATGCTATAATCCAATAACTCACGCCAACATCAATTATCTACTGCATTTAAAACGTTCGCTCAGTAAAATAACAGTTATATAATAAAATTACAACATTTATTACAAAACTGTTACTTTGTTTGCTGAACTTTTTTCTATAATACTGTCTAATATTAAACCGACCAATAAACTTTTATTTTTTATTTGCTACATAACACGTATCAGTTCTGAAGTACTTTCGCAATTGCATACTTGACAAAATGAAGGCAATCGTAGAATCATTTTGGAAGTATTTTTCCGTGCTAAAAACAATAGCCCTAATAGAATTTTCATATCATTTCACATTCTCGAGAAAAACGAGGTTCAATGTGTCAAAATGTACGTTTCTGGACATTTTTTGTGTTTTTTGTACGAAACGAGAATTGATGTATTTACTTTTCTCGAAAATGTGACGTGATAGGAAATTTACCTCATCGCCGTTGCTTTCATTACGAAAGAATTCTTATTTTGCAATTGTGTAAAGTAAATTCTTTTTCGCTACAAAAACAATCGAAATAAGTCCAAAAATGCAAATTTTGACGCATTTAACGTCACTTTTTTAGGAAATACGACGGAATTGGAAACTTCTGGTGGCACCATCGTTGTTTTAATCGAAAAAGTCCTCGAAAGTTGTTCTTCACCTGTCAAAAGAAAACAGTGTCGGAAGTGTTATCTTAGAGTGAAATTAAACAGAGTAAAGGAGTAATTGTTTATGATTCAAGGAGTGACTTTTCATCCAAAAGCAAATGTAGTTTAATAAATTAAACATTCGATGATCTGTAAATCAGAAATAAACACGTATTTCATCATCGTCCATCACTCATCATCGTTTATAACGGCCATTTATCTCCATGTTAATCCAACCTCAGGATTACCACCTTGATCATCGCGCCATTTAATGATATAATCATTAAATACTCTCATTCATCATGCGTCATTTTTATCCATCGTCATTATAATTTATCATCGTTCATAATTGCCGTCTATCATCTGCAATATCCAATAGTATCGTCATCAGCATCATCCATCTCGTTCATTATCATCTCTCGAAATTCCTTGGAGTGAAAATTGGGCCACTCTTCTTTCTTGATGGTGTGAAATGTTATTCTTTAGAGAGTGAAACGTTCACTCCAAGGAATTTAGAGTGATTCTTCATCAATCGTGATCATGATACGATCACGGCAGTTATGAACAATGATGAATTATAACAACGATGGATAAAAATGACTCATGATGGATGACAATATTTAATGGTTATGTCATCAATATCACCATTTACCGCGATCATCCTTTAATATCAGCATCATCATACATCACTATCCACCATCATCCACCAAAGCTCATTATCATTTATCATCCTTCATGATCGCCATTTATCGATATCATCATCCAATATCATCCTAAGGGACATTAAATTAACTGGAGTGAAAAATCACCGTTAATAAGAGTAAAAACTGTCATATTTTTCGGAAATATTATCACTATTAAAAGCTCGAAACCTTGAATAGTATAAAATTCCATTCGTTTGCACGTGAGATTCATTGATTACTGTTTATGGAGTAACTGTTCACCACATGCGTTTTATCATCAATATCAACGTTCATGACCGCCATTTATCGTCATCATCATTCAATATCATGATCATCATCGTTATCTTCAAAAACGTCTTATTGCAATCTTCAAACATTCTCATAATTCACGGGATGTCATCATCCAACCCGGTTCATTTTCATTTATTATTGTTCATGATGTTCATCATCATTATCATCATCATTATTAAGTATATTAGAATGCACATCACCCGCATATACAATACTTATTCCCAATAACTTTTCAAAGAGTAAATTCATTCTTTTTTGTGAGCGGCTGATTGTTTACTGTTTAAGGAGTGAATTTTCACTCCAAGGAATTTGTGATAGAGTAAATAAAAGATTGGTCGATCCGTAATACGTAAATAAACTGGTGTTTCCGTTGGAGAGTTTTACGGGACGTGGAGAGGAGGTTGGGAACCACTGGTTCATTGATGGTGGCTGCGGTCCATTCACTCCCCCTCCGCGCACTTCCCGCCGCGCCATCTTATAGTCCCTACCATGCGCTTTCCTTCTCCCGACTAGGCTACACCGGTTCACCTTCTCTTGTTATTGGTAGAATGTCCGTTTTCTTACAGATTTAAACCTTGCTCACACCGTAAGAGATTTTATCGTCTTTTACGCTCATTATCGTACATGTTAGTCCCAGAGAAATTTGCCAATAAAAATGCCCGGTCTCCACTATAAACTGTAATTATAATCGCAGTCGATGTAATTGCAGATCGAGCCGGAGCTCAGATTCGAGAAACAGTTACGTTTGTCTCAACGGAAATTCGTATGTATTTAAGAAAAAGCATGAATTGTTATAAATCCTGACGTTTCTCTACTGTTGAAGTGTAAAAAAAATTGTTTTTAAAACTTTTCTGAACTCTAGACAACTTCACATAAATTTTCAATGCTCCGAAATTTTCAAAGCAGGGTTGATGGTTTAATCATTTGCTTATTACCATAGTAAAATATGCTTCAAATATATAGGAAATATTCGACACGACTACCTCACCTGAAAAAAACGTAAAGAAGTACGTCTTTTTGGTCGCTGGTTACGAATATGATAATAAAAATTGGTGGTAGGACGTATTGAAGCCGACGGTTATAGTTGATATTTGAGGTTACGTACATATGATTTAAGTACTGGAAAATTGTAAATGGAACAATTTTATTATTCTATTTACGATCTTGAAAAAATAGGCAAAAAGGCTTTTTCTTTAGCAGAAAAAAAAACGTTTAGCCAAAATTAAATTATTTTAGTTTCGTGGATTTATTTAGAAAATCACACTTGATGAAAAAATATTTCATATTTAGAAATACACACTTGATGAAAAAATATTTCATTCAAAAAATGTAGAGCTTCAAATTTTCTACCAAAAGGTTAGATGTGTTTTTGTCGTAATTGGAGCAATAAGTCCGTAAATTGGCGATAAAAGTTCCTATGAATGCGGTTTGTAGTACGTACTGTACAAAAATTTTAAAAATCGTTAGAGCCATCTTCGTTCTGTATTGATTTCATTTTTGAAAAATACATTAAAACAAGGATAAACGTCGCTTCTCAAATTTACAGCACACCTATGTCTTCTTACATAATTCGATGCGCTAAAAACGAATAACATAGCGAAAATTGGCACAATACCATTTAGATGGTAAACAAATGTGAAAACCTCAAAAAATTAATATTTTGCAGTTTTTTACTGTTTATTTTCAAAACTATTGAAAATTTCAATAACTATTGTAAATAAAAGTGGATCTTCTCAAAATACACATTTTAAATGTTATGCACTTTTTGTATAGGTGCGATAGAAACTGACGAAATGAGAATTAATTGTATAAGGTTTATATGTGTATTGTATAAAAACCATAAAAAATGTGTCAGGTTTACCAATAATTTTTATTTATATATCAAGAAATTCATCTATTTTGTAGACGAGATTTTAAAAAAAAACTTTCGACCGTTTAACATAAGTAAAAGATTTTTGTATTTTCAGGTCATTATACTTAATTAAGGAATAATAAATGTTGTAAACAATAACATTGTTTATATAATTGCGTAACTGTGATATCAGTTTATGCGATGCTCGTAACTATTATTTTAATTTATGTAGCCAGAAAAAAGCATTTTACTATTGAGAATGTTGAAAAATAAAATCATTTTTATTACATATATGGTGTCTTAAGTGTTTAAATGCGCTAAATTCTAATATCTTAACAAAAATATGCGTACACTCTAAATTCGTTTCACTGAAATTTCAGTCCCTTAGACTTAAGTTTCAATCCCTTGGACTGAAATTTCAGTCCAACAGATTTAGAGTGTAAATGCGATCTAGATTGGGAAAAACGAAAAAAATTCGTGAAAATTATGATTTCTGTATTTCGTTAAATATTGGACTCTAAAAATGTATTGAATATAAAATATATATTGTGAGCAGATCAACATCTTTTACTGGAAATACTTTTGGACATTTCCAATTTTCAATCACCAGAAAAAGTGCAAAAAATCACAAATGTTCACTATACTATTCGTTTTCAACGCATCGAATTAGGCAAGAACGCGCGTATAGGTGCACTATACATTTCAGAAGCGATATTTTCGTAAATTTAATCTGGGCCAATGTATTGATTTTTTCAAACAGAAATCAGTTCAGAATGAAAATGGCTTTACCGATTGTTTATATTTTCGAGTTGACTGAAAAATATAAATTATGGACTATGATTATTAGAAGAATTCCTTCATCTATCAGGAATTTTTTTTATCACGAAGAAACTTCTTTCAACACAATATTATTATCTCATACATAAAACAACTATAAATTGTAGCACAAAAAATTGTAAATTTTGGAAAAAAATATTTAAATGGTATCCATTCCACATTATTATTTCTAATATACTACGGATTGAGAATTTTTGGAGGTTTTTGTTTTCAATTTTTTAATGATATGGAGTTGATTTACAAGTGTCTACCGGAATCGGATTGAAAAAGAAAATTTGATGTGCTTTTTACCTTTGATTTAACCCTTTGCGGCATAGTGGGATGCTCAGCATCCCACCTATTTTCTCTATAATTAATTATTCGGCTGTTTTCATCTAAGCAATCGGGTTTTTGAGTTAATTATGTTAATAAGATGTATATAATCATAAAAAAAGTTACATATTATCAATTATCGTTAATTTTTAATTATTATAAATAAATAACCACGGAAAAATATCAATAATTTCAGAAAAAATTCATTTTTGATTGAACAATTATATATATTTGCATGAAACTATAGCATTTTATGTTTTTTGGGTCGCTGATTTCGAATCTGACGTCAGATTTGTAAAAATCAAAATGGCGGATCCAAGATGGCGGACCGAAATATGAAAAGTTGCTCGATCTAAACGAAATTTGTTACTCGGGGGTTTTCGGGATCGCTGATTACGAATCTGAAGTCAGATTTTGAAAATTCAAAATGGCGGATCCAAGATGGCTGACCAAAATTTGTTTTAATTTCATCCACATTTAATTGTTGAAATCTGACACTGGATTTGTCATCGGTGATCGAGAAAACGTACCAATTTTCAAGAAAATCCAACACTCGATTTTTACGTTCGTTCGCCATCCTAGATCCGCCAATTTGAATTTTGCAAATCTGAAGTCAGATTCGAAATCAGCGACCCCGAAAACCCCCAAGTAACAAATTTCGCTGAGATCGAGCCACTTTTTATATTTCGGTCCGCCATTTTGAATTTTCAAAATCTGACTTCAGATTCGAAATCAGCGACCCCGAAAACCCCCGAGTAACAAATTTCGCTTAGATCGAGCAACTTTTTATATTTCGGTCCGCCATTTTGAATTTTCAAAATCTGACTTCAGATTCGAAATCAGCGACCCCGAAAACCCCCGAGTAACAATTTTCAGCTGTTTTCCGTGTAAAGAAAAATGTATGCCGCAAAGGGTTAAATAGCATTAAGCGCACCGCGTTGCCTATACCTAGTGCAAAAACGTATTGCTGAAAAATTCGAATTGTTTAGTCTTTTTTTTTCTTCAGTTTTAAAACATTTTTTTATTTCTGTTTGTAAAATACGTTTACTAGTCCTACAAGATTCTTTAATTTAAGAAAATATATGATTTTATTGTGTAAAATATTTTATTTTGTTACACAGAAAGAAAAAAATTGTTAATGGAACCACGAAAAAATAGTAAAATCGATTTTAACCTCTTAAGTAGTAGAATTAACTATATGTAAGGTTAGAGTCGATATTTGAGGTTATGTACGAACCATCGGAAAATAGTAAATGGAACAATTTTATTGTACCGTTTACCATGGAAATAGTTAATGCAACAACTTTTCTTATTTACGCGTTTTACTATTACAAAAAAGGTTCCGTTAACTATTTCTTTTGTCTCTGTGTACTTTCGAGGATATTTGCGTGAATTATGTGCACCTAAATCGCTGAAAATTGCATTGAGTACTAGTACTACAAATGTAAAAAATCGATTTAAATGCAATTTAAACACATACAAAGAGAAAAATATTGTATCCGATGACAAGCTGTTGCACATATTTCTTGTCCAAGAATTAGACAATTTTGTACGATTTTCTTGTTTAAGATACGTTTTGCTTAAAATTGTCCAATTCTTGGGCATTTTATAGACACTTTTATTGTATACATGTTTTATGTCCAATAATTGGTTTCAATTTCTACCAGGGATGATGTTACCGGATAACATATTGATGGTACTGGATACTATCAGATGTTTTCTGGTACCATCAGTGAGGTAACCTCTATTTCTTTTCGTGCACCGTGATTAAGACTCGCAACAGGCAAAAAAAAGTATTTTATACGATTTTTATGTATTTTTTGTAACTGATTACGAATATAATAATAAAAATTGGAGTGTGTAAAAACATCTTTTAATTAATTAAGAAATAAATAAAAAAGAATGTGAAGGTCAGTCTGTAATACAACTTTTTTAAGTTGTGGCTCGCCTTTTGGCAATGTACACGGTTGTTTGATCTGTATATTTTTTATTTTGTTGGCCAATAAAGACCATTTTTTATTATTATTATTAATTTGTCCCGAATATTAAAAATTTAGAATGCAAAATATCCGAACGGTAAAATTCCCGTATGAAAATGTTCCGAATAGTAAAAATCCAAAATGTAAAACATCCGAAAGAAAAATGTCCTCAATGAAATTGTGAGAAATAATTTTAGAAATAGATTTAGAAATGTTAACAGCTCATGCTTGCAGGGCCGATAAAGCTATGGTCATGTGTATATGGTGCATGAATATTATGTAATTTTGTGCAGTACATCAATTATAGTACACAAGTGATTAAATTTAAACTGTCATTTGGCGATGTTAAACGTTTTTTGTTAATTTACTAGAAATATCCTATAATACTAAGGGTTTCAATACTATTTTGACCATTTACTAACTAAGGTAAAGAAACTCAAACAACTACGTACATACACAGGCATTTAACCACGAATTTAATTATTTAAGCATGAAGGTCATTCGGGACATTTTACCTTCGAATATTTTACATTTTGGGTCTTCTACAATATGTTTTTTTTTACAATATGTTGTACAAAAATTTAGAAAATAATGGTTAATTTTGAAGTATATTTGTAATGTTTGAACACTTGGTGAAAATATATTAAACATATATTTATTACAGTAAATTTTGTTTACCAATTTCTAATCCATTTACAATTTAAAATTAATATTTACAGAATTCCTTGATATAAGGGTCTTAATACTACATTCATGAATTTTTGTTACTTGACACAGTTTGGAGTAAATGCTAATGATTACGTTTCGGCCTAAGATAAAGACCCACATCAGCTTTTATTTCTAAAAACCAAAAATCAGTTTCAAACGTTTAAAACATCACATAGAAATAATACAGAGGAAAGATTAGTATCTATAGTAAAAAATGTTAATCTGGATTATCTAATAAGCCGATTGAATGTTCATTGCTTAAAAAGGTCAGTTCGTTAAATAACAGGTGTTAGCTGTTAACAATTACTTAAGAGAACAAGTAAAAATATAAAACTATTTCAAAAGGTTTTTTAAAATTAGTTCTACTCATTTAAAACTAATATATTTAATTATACTTACCCTTCCATGTTTTCGGTGTGAACATTGCAATTCAAGTAAAAAACCCAAATCTTACCCTCAACAAGTGCACGGAAAGAAAAAAAGGGGTTAATCTTAAGAAATGAAGAAATTGTAAAAACGATTGGAACATACGTAAATAGTACAATTAACCATTTCAGAGATTATATTTGATATTTGAGGTTATGTACATATTATTAAGTACTGGAAAATAGTAAATGGAACAATTTTATTATTCTATTTACTATGGAAATAGTTAATTTAACTACTTTTTGTATTAAAGCGTTTATTATTATAAAAAGATTCCATTAACTATTTTCTTTCTCTCTGTATGGTAACTCACTCTCCACCAAGTGAAAATTTACCTTTCAAAAGTAACACTCCGCGTGTTTATTAGAGTGGCTCAATTTACATTCGAAAAAGAGTGAATTTTCACTAAAACAATACGTAGAAGTAAATTTCTTTTTGCCAGATATCCTTATAAAATTTCTTAGTTATCGGTCTCATGTTTCCGCTTATTGACAATCGATAAGAATATTTCTTCTCCAAAAGTCCACCAAAGGTGTGTTGTTGGTTTTGCGAAATTAATTCCCACTAGGCCTCATCTATTAGCTCGAAACATTCTAGTGTATAAGCATATTTCTGTTTAATCCTGATATTAACCTCTGGCTGTGATTGAATTTATTCTAAGTAATCGATCAGTTGCAATTAATGATAAAGAACTAAAAGGGACGGAAGAAGAAGGGTAGTAGTTTTTTATCAAGTTAGCTTTACTACATCATGAGTGTGTAAAATCCAGTTTTGAATACACCAGCGATGATATAACAATTATACGAAATTAAAATCATTAATAAATGTGTTCGTAAAAAAATATCTCATATTGTGTAAGCACATGTCAAGGAAGAATGCACAGGAGTTGGTTCAGATTTATTGAATAAAAATTTCTTTTTACAAAATCCCCAGTTAGTTACCGTTGTATGAAAACCGCTTTCGCTTAGAAAATTAAGGTTCAATAAAGTACGTGGAGAATGCAGGGACTTTCGGACTATCTTCACCGGAAATAGGCTATTATTTAAAGATACAAAAAGACTCTCATCCTCTCCGGAAACGCCGGAAAATTTTTTAAATAAATATGTACCCAGTGCCTTAAGAAGAACTGAGAAAGAAAGAAAATATTTTACCTAATTTTCTACCTATTTTCCTTACTTCCGGTGGATTAAGACATTTAGTGGGTTCGTGATTTGAGTAACTGCATAATATTCTCAAACGTCATTTTTCAAAGTACAAATTATTATCAAGCTATTTTTCGGGAAATTTAATATTTGTTTACTCTCACATATTTATTACATGGTGATAATAAGTTAATCATGTGCAATGTACATTTTATTGTTTAAACAATTTTTGCTTTTTTTAACGATCAATTGTATATTTAGAATGATATTTTAGTAGTTCCCTCTAAAGTGCTTTTTAAAATGCCGTAATTATATTATATGCATATATTTTATAATATTGAAAGATGTGCAAGACTTTGAAGAAATCGAATTATTTTGAACCTACAATTAATATATCGATAAATTATGTCGACAAACGTATTAATTAGACACCATTCATTAAAAATAATGCAATAGTCATTAAACGTCCGACATATAAAATGAAAAATCCTTTTCTTCAATTCCGTATTCTGCCAACATTTTCAACTTTTCGCACTTGCCCTTCATTAAAAAAATATTTCCCTAGTAGAAATGTTTATATCAATGTTGGTATACTTACTCATGTCTTGGATTAATTTATTAATAACCAAATTTACAAAAATTTAACGTTAAGTTTGACAGTACTTTTTGTATTAAAACGCAATGAAAACAATTTGGTGATCGATAATTTTTATGGCTCAAACGCCGTTCTTTTGAATAGCATATTAGAAAATACATAAAAAAATGCACTTGATTAACTAATAAAAAACCCGATTTTCAAGTGTGCTTTTTCACTTAAAGTTATTTTTATCATTATCCGCAAAATCTTAAATGAGTATAAATAAAGCGTCAAAAATATCTGGGATTCAATGTTATGAAGTGTGATTTCAAAAAATTGAATAGGTCGGACCGAAAATAGCGTAAAAAATGGACATTTTTTGTGAAATTTTGAAAAATGTTTAATCTAATATTTTTCGAAATATTTAAAATTTTCCGAAGAATTTGGAAAAAATTGTAGTATACACCTCGATGAATTTTAATCTTTTTTACTTCTTTGCAAAGTTTAATCAAAGTTGCTAGTTTCCAACGTAAAAATAAAAATGTATGTACATATTTATATATAACTTTATTTTTATAAAAATTTGTCTGGAACGAAATTTGAAAAAGATGATTATTTTAGAGTTAGGGCATCCTGAAATTTTTGTTTAAAATATTTGAAATTTATTACTCATTTCAAAAACTATTAAAATAAAATATTCAATTTCTACTTTGAAATTAGTAGAATGTTGATAATAAATTAGTAGTTTTTTACTGTTTTCCGACATTTTTGCTCCATAATCCGGATATGATAAAATATCCTGTTGGACGTAATTTTGAAGATATTATCCCTTATTGACCCAATTTGTCCGTTTTTGTCCGTCAACTTTAAACTCGGACAACTTTGTTATTTATGCTTAAAAAAACCCGGAACCTTTGTAAGCGGGTATTTTCCCCCATTTTTACCCGTTTTCAAAAGCCGAATCAATTTTTTTCAGAAAAATCCGTACAATAGCGATTTTTTGTAAATATTTTATTTTAGGGGTGGTCCCACAACCCCTTCATGATGAAAAATGAATTTTTTATGTGCATAACTTTATTATTTCGACATTTTGAGCCGGAGTTTTTGTGGTTTCAGCTATCGCCAAGACTTCTTTCGCACCGAAAATACGATTCAAACAAAAAAAATACCTTAAAAAATCGTGTTTTTTTTTTAATTGAAAATTAGGGTAGGAAGTGGTGGTTTTTTCAAAATTTTCGATCCGGATTCTGAAAGAGCACCCTCGAAAATACCTGCCTATAAAGGTTCCGATTTTTTTAAAGCATAAATAACAAAGTTGTCCGAGCTTAAAGTTAACGGACAAAAACGGACAAATTGAATAAGGGTTAAAGGTCGAAGGGATAAAAAATTCGATTTCGAGGCATTTTGAGCATCTATTTACAGCCCAAAAAAGAGGGTTGCCCACCAGTAAGAGTAAATCCAAATAAGTATATCAAAATAACCAATTGCACCGATTTTTTTGCCAAATTGAAGATCAAAGATATCAAAAACCATGTTTTTGGACATTTTTTATCGATACTATACGATGCGTTTCAAATATATCAAGAAATGCAAAATGGCGGGTCCAATATGTCCAACGAAATCATTAAAAACCGATTCACTTCAAACTAGTTATCGTCTTGATCACTTTTCGAGAAAAATAGAAAAAATACATAATTGGGCAAAAGGTAGGTCCAATTCAATATTTTATCGTATATATTTGAGTCCTGGTGCTAAATTCCTATTACAATCGACTGTTACTTATAGGGCAACAAAATTTCGTTGTGCTGTGTTATTAGCAACTTATCAAGGTGTCATAATAAGTTACGCGAATTTTTTCATATCTGGACAATATCGAAGACAATAAAATTAGTTTCAACATATTGAAAAAAAAAAGTAAGTTTTCCGAAACCTGGAAGTTTAAAAGCTCCAGAAATATGCCCAAATAAAAGCTTATAGAAACAAAAACCCATCATATTCTTTACATTTGATACGTACTTTTTTATATCGTGATGGCCAGTTGTATTGCTCCTTCTGTCTGTCCTGTCGAGCTTCTTTAAGCGATCACAAACGTCTTAAATAAAAGATTGACTACTGGTACTAAAGAAAGCTGACAGATCCTAAGACTATATTTAAATTAAGGACTTGTGAAGATCTCTTGATAGTGATCAGAGACGTGTGTCTTGAGAATCCTTTCGGAGCTCGGCTACGCATCTCACTTAATTAAATGCTATCTCTCATCTGTATATGATCTTGAAAAGCTGACGTTTACCACGGCCAAAATCTATTTCATCTTTCCGTTTGTATTTTTTTTTCGCGTAAAGATTCGTTTACGCAACATACGAGCACAGGGATATTTTTCATTCATAAAATCGAGCAAACATTACAGTTTATATAATACATTGTTCAAGGAAACAGCTGCGTAAGCGCGCATTGTTCTCCGGTGCACCTTCTTAAACTCTCTATGTGAAGTCCTGGAGAATGCGAAAGGTCGCAATATGCATAAACTGCTCATAACTTTCCAGTGTTTATGCGCTGGCAACTTTTAACCACTTCGATTGCCAATAAGTTCTGCTTTCTCATGATTTATTATAATCGCATTTCTCAGCAAATATTCGATTTAAAATAATATTTCTATTACGAAATCGCTTTAGAAATAGATAACAAAAATTTAAACAATGACCTATCAATTATCTCTGGATGATCCGAGTGACAATATTCGTAGTCACTGCAGATGCCAATATAACTAGATGTAACCAGTTTATTACAAATTTGACTACTTATTTATGTTTGACACTCGAAGATTCAAGAAGTGTTATTAATAATAAAACAATTTTAATCAAAATTGAGATACATGCATTTAAGTCTTTAGAAATCCATCCACTGGTAGAAATTTTGATTCTCTTAAGTGGCCATTAGTCAAGAACCTTATTAATGCCACTAATCAGCTAATAAAAATTCTTCATGTCTGTTTCTAATTTTATTCAATTTTTTTTTGCTTTGTTAATTAATGAAACAATATTTTATATTTTCCTTAAATGCATACTAATGTGGAATTCCCAAATTTCATCTATTTTTTACGCTTTATTTCAAACATACTTCAGTCGCAACTTGTCAAAATAACTAATGACTGCTGGGACAGGTTAAAACTACAGACAATTTTTTTTTGCAGAATATGTAATTCAATTACAAGAAAATATGCATTTTGAAAAAGCACAAAAAATACTAATATAACAAAGAGATAAAGAGTAACAGTGATGAAGCCATTAAACTTGACAGGTGAAACTGCAAACTAAATTTGAGCTAATCTGATATAAATTAATAACAATTCGACATTATGTTGTAAATATGCTGCAATTCATCATCTTGTATTGGCGAAATTATTTACATAAAAAGAAACTTTGATCGTTGCACACAATACATGATTTACTTCCGCAACAGTAAGTGATTTATATTTATTCATTGTTGCTGAAAATCAAGCAAAAACTGATCATCATTTCGACATTTCTGCAATTTCTTGAACATTTATTATTATTAAATTACACTGGACAACAAAATTTATACCCACAAATCGGACTATACATTTTCGAAGGATTTCGTTGTGCTCAACCTAAATTTGGCAGCAGAATTGTTCTATCGCGTCAAGATTTTGAGATATCCTAACCTAAAAGTACAAAAAACGAAAATCAGAACCCTACATTAATAAAAACCTCGATAACTCATTGAACAAAAATCGTACGAAATAACTAAAAATACATTTTAAAGTCGATGAATAACACTTAAACTGGTAAGAAAAAACAGTGTTTTTAGGTTTTGATATCTCAAAATCCAGACGTGATGGAACAATCTGCTGCCAGATTTGGATTCAGCTCATTGACAACCTTCAGAAAAGTATAGTCCGGGTTTTCTATATTTTTATATGAAAACTTTTGTAAACAGTTAGCCAATATAAGTTCTCCTGCTACTAATAAGAAATAGCCAATAATTGCGAGTACAATAATTTCAAGTTTTATATTATGGTATTTTTATGAATATATTTACCGATAAATGGTAAATGTGTATTAATATGATCTATATATATTGTGTTTCAAATTTGTATAGTCCCCAAGTACAAATTTTGTGAACGTATCATTTTGGTAATTTTATAGTTAATTGATGTTTTTTAAAAATATTTTAATATGTATTAAAGAATGAATATAAATAAGAAAAGAGCCAATTGTATTCTCTTTGAATACATAAAATTCCTATGTTTTTATATGAGTGATTAGACGATCTGAACACTTGAATATATTAATAAATGGATGATCTATCATTTCCATGAATATCCAACATTAAACAAAATTTAAGCTAATTGTTTCTAGTGTTGGTTAATTCCTCTGTTTAGACAAGAAATTGAGTAACAATATTTTTTATTAATATACTGGATTGTTTTTAATTTACACGAATTTTCAAAATGAAATTATGACTCCGACTTCCAAAAAAGAACATAAAGGCAGTTAGTTGACTTTCTAATTCCTTCATTTCAAATGCCTTTTACAAATTCGAAAATTGTTTTCTTTTTTTATTTATTTATTCACTTGACACAGCTTTAGGATTCGCTGACTATTTAGTTTAATTATTCGGATGTTTGCATTAGACAAATTATTTCTTATTCAAATGAATGTCTTAGAAGTTATGAAATGGCGATGGATTCGGAGCATATATGGAGAAAGCCCGAAACCCATACCAAGTATGGGTTTTCAAAACTATTATACTTGACTTCACAAAACTTAATCTCTGTGAACTTTGTTATTAAAAATCTTTGTCATTATCTGGGGTTTTATATAAAAAATGTTCTTATTAAACATTTTAATGTTACAGTTAATTAAAAAAAACATACACATATATACTTCAACATTCAATATATTCGTAATACCTACACAAATATTGCAATAGAATTATTTAAAATTTTTAATTTGCATAATTGTTGAATGAATGAATGAATGAAAAACGTTTATTAAGCCTTGGTGGCAGTGGTAGCTGCGTTACCTTAAGGCCATGATACAAGTCGGTACATATAATTATGATATACAGTAATAACAGAATAAACTAAAATAAAGTAGTACATGATACGTACATGATACATGATGTTAATAAATTCAGGCAAAATGAAACTTAATACTCAAACGATTTTGGAAAATGAGTCTTTAATTAGAGTATGCTTAAGAGTGAGAATTCACTCCAAGCAAAAATGAAAGGTGAGCCACTTTGTATGGAGTGAATTTCTTTAGAGTGAATTTTTCCACTCTACATATACAACGAAATACTATCTCTAGTTATACCACTGTTAGTAACAATGACGAATAAATGTGTAGAATTTATGTAAATTTTCGAGTCAACTTGAAACCGAATACTCAATATTTGTTTAGTACAGCATTTACTAGGAGAGATTTTCCAAATTCAGTGAAATTTCCTGAAAAAGCGTTAGAATAGGAAACAAGAAATAACTTCTCTTAAATCTAATATAAAAATCTAAGCAATATCATTTCAAAAACTTGCATCCTCGTAAAAAACTATCCATATATCGAAAGTGTGATTGATAAATGTTTGCAGTCAGGTCAAAGAAGGGCAGCTAGTAACTGGTAGCAAATATTATATATATGTATTAATACAACTTTTAGTTAGGTGTGGCAAAAAATTAGCCGTTGCGAATACTACTCAGGTGTGGTAAATATTGAGTAAATAATCATTCGAAAAGACTTACCTGAGAACTAACAACTAGAGTTAATAAACATCTAAGATAAAGCACAAGATTTACTAAAAACAAATAACCTGCTTCTCCAGATCACGTAATTGTCAAGTTATTTCTTTTATATTAAACACTGCATTTTTATAAAAATTTAAAAGATTTATTAATTGTTGCGAGTATTTAATAGTCCAACAATTTTTATTGAAAAAATGTGCAGTAATAATAAATGTCACCTTATTTAAAAAGTACCTAATATATTGTTAATTACATATTAGGGATGTTTGACATTAATTACGATTTGACGAAAGATTAATGTAGTTCAGGTACAATAAGTACTTTCAAAATGATGCATTTTATGAATACTATATCTTTAAGAAATTATCATTACATGCACACGTTACGACTGTAATTCATCTTATTATTGAGTGCATATTACACGGTAAAATCGAATGTCTTCATTACGTTCATATATGTAGTCATATCAAGACATATTTGGAGCTTTTCTGATCTATTTAGAAGTGTGTAATTACATATGTCTTGTGTAACGTAGAGAAAAGTTTCCAAAGTCCCAAATGGAGAAATTCGTAAATTTGACCGATTTGATTATTGTATAATCAGAACCTGTAATAAACTAGGTTAAGTTCGAGGTTCTCATTAGTAGCCTAAATAGTCTCCTACGTTTTAATGTTCTATCTATCATAAGATCAGCGTCGTTACAAATAAATGTCTGCAATCGAATAATATCTTCCAAAACCTTCTTTATTTTCAATAGATGCCAATAATGTCTTAGGGTTTTAATTATTTCATTTCTAAGATAAATAAATAGACACTTTTTTTAAAGACATTTCCAATATTGTCGTAATCTTTTCGTTGATCCCTTTATGACATGGTCATAGATCAAACCTTTTTTCTCTACTTTCAATTCTTTCGAAGTGATACTGAAAAATCATTTTACAATCATAGATTGAACTTTTTGTAATTTAATAATAGTGATAATAAAGCAGTTATGCAAAATGATTTAACAATTATAAATAGTAATTTTCAACAATTTTTTAATGAACTTAAGGTAAATTAAAACCGAATTTGGTCCGGGAAGTTTATGGGTCGCTGTTTACAAATTTGAAACCATAAATATTCACAATGGCGAATCTAAGCGATGATTGCACATTTGAACTCATACATAAGTCGAATAAAAATTTTAAAAAATCCTCGCAGGTAAACAGAAAACCACGGTAGATATATCTGTGTGTGTATCTGTGAATCTGATGAATTTCTTAAAATGCTCTGATTTTACTGGAACCGTAATTTTGATTGTTTCAAAATAGCCTGCAGATTCATAATGAGCTTCATGATTATAGAGCTTCCAAGTAAAGAGTTTAAGACACATTGAAACCATCATTTTTAATTTTTAAACCCCAATGCATAAATGAGGTTAGAGTCGATGGTCGCGTTTATTATTTGATTGGTTCAATGTGTTGGGCCAGTTAAATTTTCAGAATAAGATTGAAGACATTTAGAGCCTTTTTCGGGCTGACTGCGTGATAGTGATTTAGACTATGATACTTGCCACAAACGAGGTTAGGTTCGATGTTCCAATTCATAACTTCATTGGTCTACTATGTCTTAATTTTCCATAGTCTCAATCTTTTCGGTATCTTTCCAAACAAATGTATGTAATGGAATAAAATGTATTAAAACCACATACAATTTCTATCATCCGTCGGTGTTTTAGTTTGAAAGACGCAAATAATATGTTAACCATTTAACGCCTAAATGTACAAAGTTTTTACATGAATTTTGACATTATACACTTTTTTTTTAAAAGCATGCAATGTTTTGTGTTTTTTTTTTTCTTACTTTACAGAATTTTATTATGGGCATTAGAAAATTGCTAAAAGTTACAAATATCGTGTCAAACATGAATTTGCTATCAGGTAGGTGTATTCGGAAAGTAAAAATTAGAAATGATGATAAAACTGTATTTTTATTCGTAATGTCTTTGCCACATGTTCAAAAACGGAGAACTCAATGGGGGTTTATGAAATGGTTTTGTTAAATTGGTTTTGATATTGCTGATTATGAATCTGGATAATGCTTTTAAATATTCAGAACAGTGGATCCAATCTGGTCATCAGCGAACCTCTGAAAATCTCAAATATGAGAAAAATTAATGTTATCCCCATTAAGTTGCTAAAATTAGATCCTCTTGAGTTCATACTATTTCAACATTCAAGTACAAAACATAAAAATAGATTATTGAAGAAACTAAAAAATTAATGATTTTATTTACTAAAAATTAACTTTAAATGATTGTATCTTCTTTCCATTTTACTCAGATTTTTAAGTAGTTTGATTATGTTGCATTCGTTTACTGCAGTAAACAGTTAACAGTTGATAAATCTTGGAAAAATTGATAAAAAACGATTATTTTCACATCTATTTTAAAATTTTTTAGTTTTAACGTAATCATCAGACTTTTTGTATCATAAAACTTACCTTCCTCGACGTTAATGGGAAGATCTAATGTCAAACTAAAGTTTGAAGTTTTTTTTCTCTTTGATCTTAAAATAATCGTGTGACATCACTGAAACAGTATCAAACAAAAATTGGATGTGTAAGAACTATAGGGTTAATGGTAGTCCAAGGTCACCGTGCTATATGATAAGTTTCAAGTGAATCCGATCCAATATTTTTGTTCGCCATATTCGGACGGCCATTTTTTATTTTTAAAATTAACCTCAGATTCGTAATCAGCGACTTTAAGTATCTTGGCTACCAAGTTTTAATAAAAATTCATTAAATTTTGCGATTTAGAATAATGGTTGGGACATTGGGAATAAAAATTCAATTTTATCGTCATTTTGAATGTTTGTTTCTCAAAATACGTCTACCTGGTGGAAAATTCATTTTTGACACGATATTTGTGACCATTTTGGGTATGCTAATTCCACTGTTCACAATAAAATTCAATAAATAAAAATAGAACAAAAAATTGTCATGTTTGTTTTTCAACGTGTGTATCGTTTGAATTCTAAAATATAGTATCAAATTTCGCGAAGAAATATTGATTATTTGGGCGTTATAGGGTTAAATTATTAGACGATTCGTAAACCAAAACACTTTTTTTATAGAAGAAGACAATTCTAACTTCTTAGCATCTTCCATTACGACATCCTTAAGACCACCAATGTTGTAGTTCATATTATCGAGAAAATGTATCGTAAAATTCCAAAATTTGTAGAGAGACCTACATTATTGAGGCGTACCTGCATGTGCTTTTTATTTGACATTTTGACAACTTCCAAATTCCACCAAGCTCCAAAATGGGTCCAAAATTGGTGACATCGTGTTGTTTACATTAGGAAGATGTTCCGGTATCGCCAAAGAACAATCGCAAACATTTGTGTGTATTATGGGAGACGAAAGACAAAAAAAGATGGTAAATAAGAGAAGGCAAGGAGGACCTCGTGCAGGTTGCGTAAAATCGAATTGCACCATTCCTGAGCCGTAGGTGCCAGCAAAACGACGTGTTTTGAAGAGCGAGCGCAATGGCACACATATCTGCGCCCACGCTCCCCACAACCCACGTGGGCGTCTCTCGCACGTTCGGTTCACAGTCGAGGTACATTTGTATGGGTGGTCGTCGGGATATTTCTGTTGTGCGGGACTCATTGCATATGTAATATGCACACACGCGGCCAAATACTATGAATGCGTAAATGTGTTTTTGAAAACACAAAATTTCATGTATGTGTGAGTCTTAGAATTTTTTGGGATATGTTTAGTGGCCAAGACATGGAAATGAAACGTGGGACCAAATAAGAAGGTCCTGGTGTAAAGTTCAGATGCTTTTTTTTACTTCTAGCTGTCTAAAACTGTTGGAATTTTAATTACAAAATAGGTTAAAAACCATCTAAAATATGAAAGGTGAAATTTTCATAATGTCTGAAAATTAAAAGTATCACTAGACAATCAAGGTCGGAATGTGGTAGAAAGACGTTGATGCATTGAACAATCACCGCTTGGTGGCGCGGCCACACGTGCACTCTGGGCAATTCTCGCAAGCGGTGAAACGCGATTAATTAACCTTGATCAATAAAAACGACATCATAGACCTCGATAATGGGTAATCTATTCAAATTTGTGGATAACTGTTTATTTTGAAGAGATGCTTGTAAATAAGTAGGCTCCATAAATAAGTAATTAAAAGTATACTTGTATTAAATATTCATATGTTCTAACAGGAAATTTAATTCTATACTGATATACAATTAGACTATGCAAAAGTGACATGGTTGGCTGTAAAAATTCACTGCTGTAACCATTTAAGTCAAACATGGGCCAAGAATAAAATCTTGAACGTGGACAGTATATTGAACCCTGGTTGGTCTCAATGTATGAATTTTAGACGGTGACTTCGGTTGTTGATTATAAAACAAGACAATATTGAAAAACGAAATTGGATGTTTACGTTGAGTTTGGATTTTCCTGAAACTTTGTATTAATGGTTTTTGGTAAAGTTGATATATCGAAACCAGCGTAAAATTTTGAAAATATGACCCCGACTATGCAAACTCATCTCGGTTTAGTAACTTTTCACTAATTCGGTCCACCATTTTGGATCCGCCATTGTGAATATTCAATACCTGTTGATAGATACGCTTTTTGTGAAAATGTGCGCTTCAAAAGGTTAAACAAGAGGAATTTGGATCGACATTTATTACGCACTGATCAACAAAATTTAACCCAACCATCGACAAGATAAAGATCCGTTTTTAAAATACAGTAGAGTCCTGGTATATTTACCTGCTCCGTTCCCCTCCCGTCTCGTTATATTTACCTAAAGATTGTCGCTTCTCCCACTCCTCCACATGTTTGTGACGTCACAGCAGACCCTACCGAGGGCCCAGCCCCCAAGGTGGGGAAAAATGAGAGCGGCGACAGGCAAATATAACGAGACGGAACCGGGCAATTATGCTTGGACGTAAATATAACGAGACTATACCGGGACTCTACTGTACTTCAATTCTAAAAGCGATGACAATAGGGGAAACATTGAGGATGCCATTGTTTTCAGCACCAACAAATTTGAGATTGCCAAAAAAAAAATGTCAGTGTTGTTGACACAACAATTTTTGGTAAATTCACGACTTATTGATGGTTTTTCATTTAATCTTTTTAACCGAAAGGTCCAACTAATAATTTTGTTTGTAACTTTAGTTACTATACTCTTTTTATATATTTACTCCCAAAATGTGATTCTAGCATATTAAAGGTACCACGTGCTTAAGATGAGCCTCCGTTCAGAACACTGTCCTGTTCGCACTTATTTTATCTATTATTTGTCGCATTGTATGACAACAATGGAAACGATTCGAGATTTCGAAGATCGCGCCTATAGAATCGCGGTATTGTGCATCGAGGACGGAACGCGCAATTCGAGAATACCTTCAGTAAACGGGAAAGTATCCGTTACTTCTGCTAGAAGTTTACATTCTGTTCGAACCTACATACGTTCGCTTACATGCTCAGTCGATAACCCGCAATATTTATGCGCAATCGATGTATAAGATCACCTCGAACGTTACAACCATTCCTTCTTAACCCTCGAATTAAAAAAAGGTTTAAAAGCGATTCGATTATTATTTCCAGGGACTTTGAAATTGAAGGTTCAAACAGTTTTTAGGCATTTCAATTTCGACGACTCTTTTGAAGAGCAAACTCTACTTTTTATTAACGCGCGTCATTGTTCAAGTGGTGCTAATAACTTAACTGCTTCGACCTTGAACTCGTCCTTGAGTTATGATGGAACATCCTGGTACGTGACTCGTTTCCTTTTTCTTCGCTGAATTTGGTTCACTACATAAAATTTTGAACAGTGACATTTATTGCGGAAAAAAGTACCTTGGTAATAATGGTAAATGCTTATGTCATGAAAGTTTATTTTTAACGCGTTATATGATTTGTGTGGTTAACATTAGACAATGTAAAAATGAAAGTTAGGAAGTTTCGTCTGCTCTAAAACTTTAAAAGATCGTCAAGAATTTTTTTCTTAAAAATAAAAGAATGGACGACAAATCCTTCACCACAAATGCTTCAAGATAATTCTAAGACGTAAAAGAACAAAATCGCTGGTGAAACCTAAATGAGCCCAATTTTTCGATATTTTTGGTTGTTTATTCTACATGGAGCTGGATGTTTAAGACTTACCCACAAAAAAATGTTTACAACAATGTCATATAATATTTGTTGATGTATTTTATTTGGCAGCAAAATCAGTTAAAGCCAGTTTTATGTAATTTAAAAGTAAAGTTCAAAATCCATTCAATTTTGAAAATTTAACGGTATGAGGCTATCAATTTTATTTGGCATGATATCGCTATAACTTTTTTAAGTAATTCAATAATGACTTTTAATTTTTACTAAATTTAACGTTGTTAAATTTTGTACAAATACTTATGCAGTAACTTTCTAATTTACTCAAAATCTCTAAGGTGTTTCTTATTATACGCAAAATTCTATAAAATTACTTGTTAATAAAACATTTTGATTTTCAAATTACAACCTCTTCGTTTACAAAAATATCCTTTTGTTACAATTTTATTTCAAACATTATTATTTTTTTCACATGGTAAGTAATCAGAGCACTGTTTCACCTGCAAATATTGCATCCGCAATGTAATAGCTTCATAATTGTGAATAGTTTTCAAAATTTCAAGATGGGGGACTTGAAATGGTCGCAGAAGTATACTTTATCACACAGATTTTAATACCCAGTGCTTCTTTTAAGAAATTTATTATTTTTATGCCATTGAGTATCGAAATAATTTTTGGTCGCTAATCACGAATCTGAAGTCAAATTTCGAAAATTCCAATTGGCGAACATTATTTTCAAATTCAAGATGACTATGAAAATAATATATATTTGTATACAAATAACATAGCTACATGAAATAACAATGTATTCAAATAAACAAACTTACATAGGATTTTATACATTTATCGACAATATTATATGTGTATAATATTGTATATTGATGATTGTCTACATTTTATTGAGAATCATTAGATTGAAGCACATATATAATTTTTAATTTCATTGAAGAAAAACATTTAAATTCTGCAGTTATTTTTGGTCCATCATCTTGAAAATTTGAAAAGTACGTTTCACCAATATGAAGCCTGGATATTGCGGACTCAATATTTCCAGATAAAACACAAATGATTACTTGCTATGTAAAAACAATTATTATTTTTTAAACAAAATTGTCAAAAATCTTTTCTTTCAAAAAATGTCTACAACTTTTCGAAAATTCATTTCTTCGCCATTTTTGGCAGATTCAGAAAAGGCTTGTCCAAATACGTAAAAAATGACTATTGGGAAAATGTCTACTTTCGTAGTAACAAAGAAAAAATAAACATTGAAAATGATTTTAAAAAAACCCGTACATCCCGACGTTAAAGGGTTAACGATTTTTCTTCTTGTTTCGCAGATTGACAAAAACTTGCATTTTCTGTAGACATTATGGAAGAAAAAAGTAGATAAAGAAATTTAGAAAAAAATAGCAGAAGAATAGTATAAAATAGAAATATTCTCGACTTCATTTATTTTGTAATTATTATTTCTCTTCGATAATTTTACCTGCGTACTCTTAGGTGCATTATGCCTCAAAGTACGCAAAGTACATTTCCACCAATTATTTATTCAACCAAAATATGGTTATATTTACACTTTTAAGTTAGCACTTCCCCTATTGAGTAATACTAAAATTTTGACGTTTTTCTGGGGGTTCTTATTTTTAGCTTAAAAAGTAATATCAAAACGTAGATTAAATGCGTAATATTGGAGTTCACCCTATATAAATAAAAAAATTATTTTGTTTAGCGTGTACCAAAAATTTATATTCATATTCAAGTCAAGAGTCTCTTGTATTTGTTCATGTGTTTAAATTAAATTAAATCTTATTTAATAAACTTAGCGGCTGTTAACCTGTGGTCTGCGTTAGATGATAATATGCTCAAGTTTGAAATTGTCCAAAAACAATTCAAAGACAAAGCCGTTAACTTTGAAAATCTATAATTACTTTCTTGAACCTTCGTTAAATTTTATACTTGGAATTATTTCCATTACTATATTTTTTTTAATAACATTTTTTTAAATTCACGTTCCAAATATGTACAATATTTCATCTATTAGAAAATATACAGTTATTATTATTTTGCGCCATACCTTTTAAAAAAATTGATACCATTTTCATTACATTTTTAAAAATTACATGAAATTTAACGTGAATTTAACGAGTTTGTAACTTAAAGGTGTCTTTGTGCAAGAACATGCTTAAAGAAATTGTCGTTATGTTCCATGGATAAGTAAATCAAATTTGCTATACGGCTCAATACCGTTTAAGAATGTATAATTAAAATGCATGTACTTTTATGTTTTAATGTACTTTTGCTAATATTCATGTACATGAAATTTTAAAAATATATATATTTCGCTGACGAATCTAAAGAGCCCCTTTTTATTTTACAAACATACAATAGCTAGTCACAAGCCATCAATTGGGACTTTTGTAACAAAACTCTAAATGATAGATAAAATTAAATGGATAAAACTGGTCACAAATTTGTCTAAAAAGTCTATCTAATAACTATTCAGGTAAATTATTAAAAATACATATAAAATAAATGTGGATTAATGAGGGACACATATCCAAAGCAAAATTAGCAAATTGTTTACAATCCTTAACGTATCTTGTTTACGTATCACGGTTGTTATTCTTTTCAATGTCCGCGATTCTTGGAAAAATTGTTATTACATGTCCGTGCTGAACATATAAACTGCTACGAAATAATTGATACAATATTAACTACAATGATAACAATAATAGTGATTATGATGACGTTAATGATAATAATTATAGGGATAACAATGATGATGAAGATTATACAAGTATTAAAACTGATGAATGAAGTATACTCGTGTTAAATATAAAAATCGTGCAAAATAAATATGTTTCCTTATAATGGCCACGCTTAAAAAGCGACTATAAAAATCGATAAAAACTGGACAGAAACTGCATAAAAATGCAATGTCCTGCAAATTTATAGGTTTGATAAGGTTTTAATTTTCGACCGATTTATAAATTAATATATTCTTTAATAGTTTTTTTTCAAATCCACATCCACCATTTTTTCAAAGTCACATAAATAATAGAAATTAAAAATTGTTGAGTTTAATAAAAATTTCACAATTGGAGGAACAGGAAAAACAAACAAACAAGGGTTAATAATATTTTGGAGGGTTTTTTATATGTAAATAATAAATAAGTATTTAGCAAAGTTTCGACTCTGATATGAGTCCTCTTCAAGGCTATGTTTAGTTTATGCTTTTTCAGTAATTGCTATATGATTATTATAATAGATACAAAAAAACTTTCCTCTTCCTCTAATTTTTTAATTTTTATTAAACTCAAGCATTTTGAATTCCTATTATTTATGTGACCGAAAAAAAAAACAAAACTAAGAATTATTAAATTTGTAGGTTATCGTAAAAAAAATATCTAAATAATATTACCTAGTGTTTCGGTTGTGGTAAATGTTCTGAGTACTTTTTTGCAGAAACAGATCAGAAACTGTCCATAAATTACACAGGATAAAAAAATTTATACCCAGAAATCGAATTATACTTTTTCGAAGGCTTTCGTTGCGCAGAATCCAAATTTGGTCTTAGAAATGTTCTATCACGTCAAGATTTTGAGATATCCTAACCTAAAAAACACTGTTTTTACTCATATTAAATAAGGTTTATTAAGGTGCTATTTGTCAGTTTTAAAATACTTTTTTCTTAATGCTGTAAGATTTTTTTTTTATTGAGTTATCGAAGTTTTTATCAGGGAACAATTATGATTTTTATGAATTTAAGTAAATGTGTAATTACATGAAAATAACTAACAAACCAAGACCGACTTTCTTGCTAAGAATTGTTCTATTACGTCAAGTTGTTGAAATATCCCAACCTAAAAGTGGAACACAGTTTTCGACTATTTTCAGTAAGTTTTTGTGTCCGAACAAATTTGTTTTCGCAATTTGACAAAAACCAGATTAAAATGAATTCATCAGAAACCTGATTATATTTTTCCGACGGTTTCAAAATCTGGTCGTATAATTGTTCTACGACATAACAATGTTGAGATATCCTAACCTAAACGTGCAAAAAACGAAAATTATAACCGTGCCTTGACCAAAACTTTGATAACTGATTGAAAAAAAAACGGTTTCATGATGAAAAGCATTTTAAAGTTCATGATGAACGCTTTAATCTGGTTCTTGCCAAAGTGTTAACAAGCATTTAACAAAAACTTACTGAATATGAGAAAAAACAGTGTTTTTGCACTTTTAGGTTAGGACATCTAAAAATCCTGTCGTAATGTAACAATTCTACGGATTTGGATTTAGCTCATTGACAACCTTCGGAAAAGTATAATTCGGTTTCTGGGTATGGAGACTGGCTTCATTTTATTGGCCTGTGTTATCTAAAAAAGGTTACAAAATTCAATTCATGATTTTGTTACATCTTGTAGGGAAAACTGGGAACATTTTATTACCCTGAAGCAGGTGCGGATTGAAAAACCATTAAATAAAAAAGTCGACGAGTAAAAAACCGACACATAAAAAAATAGACACTTCGACAAGCGAACAGGAATTTTCTGATTTGGCGGTTTTTTAACTGTCGGTTTTTTACCTGTCGGCTTTTTGATTTCTCGGGTTTTCGACCAATTTCTGGTTATTTCAACCAACCAGAACTATTCTAGTTCAAATAACCAGATTTATGATTATTTTAACAATTTTTTTTTACTGTAGTTCAAAAATTTGGAACTCAATGCATCCGAGTGCATCTGGAATAAAAAGACCGTACATCCGATTGTCAGCACAAGTTTGTGGCCTTTCTCGTAATGCAAGGTAATACCGGTGAATAATGTAGCAACAGGTCGGACACAGGCTGCACGTGCTTGGGATGAGAAAGAGACGAGTTCTAAACTTCATTCGGTCTCAAATCGAAGCACAGTAATATCAACGTGAAAGACCAAGGGCATGTGTGCGAGTTTGTTTGTTTGTTTGTGTGTGTGTCGGTAATATTTGTATGTGTAACACAGAGTGTGTGTGTGTGTATGTATGAGAGAGAAAGAGAATAAAAGATTCAACGACGAAACAAGTACGTGTTCTGCACTTGGGTCTGGGCTTGGACTTAACGACGTTTATGTTGCACATGCAAGTCTCACGCGTCAACACGTATAATCGTGTCCCATACGTGATTTAAAGACTGAAATAGGATTTGATCGAGCTGGAGAAAAGAGATGTGAAGAGTAAAAGCATGTCGGACTGGAAAGGGTCACGAACGGCTAAAGAAGCTCTAAAATAAAGAAAAACAGAAACGTCGAAGGTGAGGCTAAGAAGGAACTGAAAACTAAAATTTTAAAATGCTATTAAATAATTCCTGCATTTTTATTTTTCATCGTTTTTTACTTCCGCAGAGCGTTGCAAATCAGGCCGCAATATGTTTGGAATGTCTTCATTCGTTCGAAATACTCTTATTGTACCCTAATTCAGATTATTAAAGATGTTTATTAAAATTCTGCAGATATAGTTTATGTCTGAGGAGTAAGTTTCAGTGCATAAACTAATACATTACATAGAATTTGATATTTTTTTCTTTTCCAGGGGTATTTTTTGTTTAAATACTCCTTATAGGTTGACATTACTGCAATTTAAAAATGATTAACGTGCGATGCAAACAAAACGACGCGAGTTTGAATCCCGACACGCCGAATCTCTGATGTTCCGTCTTCATTGTTTTAAAAAATAAAAAAAGAAATGGTAACAACATTTTCCGTCATCCACCCTTGTGACAATTACAAATTTTTTCCACTTAATTACCAAATAACTTCGCATCGCGTGGACGCGTTTCTGACCGATTAAGTTAGCAATAATTAAAATACGATTGTGCGATACGATTAGATCATGGTTCTTCACAATAAATAAAATTTACTTGGTTATATTACAAAAATGAAGCTTTACAATTTTTATTTTTGGTAATAATATAAAAATTTTCATTTTTTATAAAAATTTTGAGTGTGTCGTATAATGTTTACTCAAAGAGAAATTTGATTTTAATATTTTACATATATAAAATTACATGCTTTAAAATTCTCACATTAGTTAGGAAAGTAGTGTATATCATGGCCCATATTTTAAAATTTAAGAAGCTTATATCAACAGGTTTATAACTCGGATAGTGAAATGGTTTAATATATGACTTGGATAAAAGCAGATAATACTGATTGATGATGACTGATGCTGCCGGTAGATGGCGACGGATGACAACAACCGATTTCATCAACATAATGTACTACTATTCATAATTTTTCTTTCAAAGATTGTCTTAAAATAGATTTGTAAGTCAATAAAATTAAACATGACCAGAGTGAACACATTTGTTTTTGTTTTTTGCTTCCTTTTTTATAAAAAAAAGTTTCAATAAACCCAAAAGTATTTAAAACGATTTTATTGAGATGAAATTGATGTCTGTTTTCAATCTTCTCTCGAAATTCGTGACAAAATGTTTTGAATAAATCATTCGATTGTTATTTCGGGCCATTCAATATTTTGCGTTTCTTTACATTCTGGAATCTGTTTAGTTCAGTTCGTGCAATGCGGACACTCCCTCCCTATTTAAATTCCAATTTTTTAATATCCCTGGAGGACTTCCGACACGGAGGCGTGTTTTTACGAATGGTCAATGGTGCACGTCTACGGAAATAAAAATGTAACAAGAAAATCCACGGATTTCATTCAACCTCAAGAAATAAAATCTCTCAGTTAATTGAAGAATTTTTTAGTTTCTTTTGTTAGTAAACATAACAACGGTTTACTTTTTAATATAATTTGTTTTAACATTCATATAAGATTTTTATATATGAAATTAATCCCCATTAATTACTTTGATTCCTTAGTTATTGATAATTACTTTTGATATCCCTACTTTTCAAATATTGGTTTCTACATTTTTAATTCATAATAAATTTATATTATTTAACCCTGAAAACTGTGAGATGTATTATATTGGACCGTGGTGAATATTCGAAACGTAAAAAAGTGTATTTCACAGTAATACATTCAATATTTGTAAATTTCAATTATATATATAGCAAACTATAGAAATTATTAATTTATTAATTAATTCCAAACGAGTCACGCAGTAATTTTAGAAATTACTTGTAAAAGTACAATTCAACAAGTTTGATTATTTACAATATTCGCAATTGTTCGATTTTCAAATAAACTTTATTATTATTTACGTTCTATTTAATTTAATTCTAATGAGCTATGATAAACTACTCTCGTCCTTTAGCCTTTGTTTATGTTTACAACTTTATATTCTTCCTAACATAATTACCGAACACGAAAATAATATGTTATGCAAATTTTAATACAATGAATGATATTTCATAGCATTAATCATTTATCCTTTTATTTTAATTCACAATTGTTAATTCTCGCTTTTTAACATTTTAAGGAACAAATTTACATACATTTAACGCGAATTTTGGCAGTACTTTTAGTAGTAAAACGCAGTGAAACAAATTTTAGAATTTATGTTTTTTATGCCCCAAATTTAAAAGTAAAAAAATTACGAGCAATTATTTAACAAAATCTGGAATATTTTAGGTTTTTTTTCACTTATCGATATTTATTATCATTTTCCACATAATACCTCAGATATTTATAAATACCTCGTAAAAAATGTTTGGCTAGAAGATAGAACTATTGTAAAAAAATAAATTTGAAAATCACGGATCAAAAATGTCTATTAAAGTCGATTTTATTTCAAAATCATAGTCAACCGATTGTCCAGAATGAAATCACTTCAAACTTGGTACCCGACGTATGTTTTCAAAAATTCCAAATGGTGGACCTACAATCCGGAACTAGCGACCCAGGAAACCACTGAATTTTTTAAAACTAAAACTTCAAATTTGGAATCAGTGACTTAAAAAAAACGGGAGCCATGTCTGAAATGATTTTATTCGGGTCAATCGACTGAGTACACGCGACTCTGATTTTGAAAAAAAAATCGAATTTTACAGTCATTTTTAAGCCACCATTTTGAAATTAATTTTTTTTCACTAATTCTTTCTTGTAGCCCAAATATATTTGTTGCGATGTTTTTAAATATCTGAGGTATTCTAATACGAGAATTGACAAAAGATAACGATAAGTGAAAAACTCCTGACTTTTGTTAAATAAATGCTCTTAATTTTTTTATTTTTACTATAAAAAAGTACTGCCAAAGTGTTCGTTAAATTTATGTACATTTGGTCCTTGAAGGGTTAATCCCAATTCCTCTTGTCTTAAATAATTGATATTTCATCGAAATAATGAAATATTATAAATAAATTGCAGGTGTCATTTTCTTTGCAGAAAAAGTGAAAGAAAAAAGGGCCCATATGAAATATGCGAGTACCACTTGTAGCAATTGCCATTACTCCAGCTTTCAGGGTAAAATATCCCATTTTAGCGTAAAAAAGACTTCTGCGAGAGAGGATGTTCGAAACAAATAAACTTTGCTCATATCAATTTTTTTTGACGTCGCACAGTTGGACATTTTCTGTAAAAATTTAATATCTCAAGATTGAATTTACCAGAATCGATGGATATACTCATGATAATAAATTGTAGAATAGAGAAAAAGTATTGAGAAAAACTATTGAGAAATATTTATCATTAAAGTTGACATTCAAAATCTACAAAGAACACCATTTTTATGAATTAAAAAATCTTTATACCAGGATCAAGCAGATCAAAACAAACGAATCTTGATAGATCTGTTGTCATACATTCAAAATTCAAAATGGCGGCCTGAATATGACTGACCAACATTTTAAATCTCACGTGCTTCAGGCAAATGTCCGCATTTGTTTCTTTCTTGATCACTGGAGATGAATCTCATGTCAGAATTTAGAAATTCAAAATGGCGGACGCAATACATCGACGTTAGGTAGTTCAGAGATTAATCGCTTTAGTGTAATACAGTTCCACATATGTATTTATCGGTAGTATGCGAGTTTTTACATTTTCGTTTCAGCTTATGTTTTCCTACTATCTAGTTTCATTTGCAACTCTTGACATGATATTTACATCAGTCATATTGGGTCCTCCATTTTCACTTTTGCGACCCAAGAAAAAGCCAAATATGGACATTTGTCTGAAGTGAAATTTGAATTTTTGTCTGCCATATAGGATCCGCCATTTTTAATAATTTTATGATGATGACAGATTTATAATAATCTATTAGATCCTACACGGTGAACTTGAACCGTCTTTTAATAGAAGTTCATAGCACATCATTTTTTATTGCAGAATTTGGTTATTCAGGTCATAAATGGTGCATACAAAATTTATTCCCCATAACTTGTCGGGCCGTTTTTGAGAAAACACATTTTGAAAAAAAAATCAGTTTTCTTCGAAAAATATAATACATTCACATTAAATTTATCAATTTAAGTATTTCCATTATTACATGTATATTTTTCTAAATTATAATAGTAAGAAAACGACATTTTAGAAATTATCGTGAACTTTTTTTCAGTAACTCATGATTTGTTAGAAAAATAACAGACTGCATTTTGTAAAAGAAACCTGCAGTTTTTGTGGTATAAGAATTCATAGCATACAAAATTTATTATATGTAAATTTATTGTATGTTAGTAAATGTTGCATACAAAATTTATTCCCCATAACTGGTCGGGCCGTTTTTGAGAAATCTCATTTTGAAAAAAGAAAATCGTTTTCTTTAAAACATATAATTTTCCCGCATTAGATTATAATTACAGACCATTATAATGGTCAGAATAATCATATTAAATCATGTATACAAATGTATATAAATGTATACAAACGTACAAGATATATTTCACACAAAATGCTATTAAAATATCTTAGGAATCTGCGATCATTCGAAGTTTTGTAAAATTATGTATTTAAAAATATATTATACATCCAATAGTTTTGTGAATTAATGGGTTTGTTTCTTATATCACAAAAATTGCAGATTTTTCTTACAAAATACAGTCATTTATTTTTCTAACAAATCATGTATTACTGAAAAAAGTACACGATCATTTCTGAAATGTCGGTTTCTTTCTATTATAATTTACAAAAGTACAAATAGAATGATTGAAATACTTAAATTGGCAATTTAATGTAAATGTATTATATTTTTCGAAGAAAACTGATTTCTTTTTTTCAAAATGTGTTTTCTCAAAAACGGCCCGACAAGTTATGGGGAATAAACCACCATTTATGACCTGAATAACCAAATTCTGAAATAAAAAACGATGTGCTATGAACTTCTATTCAAAGTCGGTTCAAACCCACCGTGCCTGATATGAAATTTTCCATTTCATTAAAATTAGTGATCTTTGTGGATTGTCAAAGTCGACGGTTAATGATAAATACTTCTTAATATTTTTCCTCTGTTCTACAATTTATTATCTGGAAGTTCGTTCTAGTCCTAGCTATTTTTGTCAATTATATCGTGAGGTATAGTTTTGTACGTAATCATTTTTTCAAAATGGCCAAGTATGTAAGGTTTAGTTATTCCAGATGAAATGGGTAGTTAATAACACGAAAAATACCAGAGTATCAAAGGTTTGAGGACTGCATATGACTTTTTATATTTTACGTAGAGGCACTTTTTGAACTGCTTCGATCCGAAAGTGATTATCCGAAAAATATCGCTTTAATTCAATTATACCGATCAAGAAACTGATAGTTTTCCTGGAAATTTTCATATATTTTGCTCTGCATGATTGAGAATGTTCATATCCACAATTTTCTAGCGAAGGGTGACGATTGCCAAATTCAGCATTTTCCGACTGAAACCATTTACAAAACATTGTCATGAAATACGTAAACAATAATCCAAAATGGTTTATTACAATCGTCTGAAATATCTATTATCTCATTTCTCCTTCGTCAAAAACAAAATAAGATTACCTTAGAGTGAGGTGAGACGTATCGGACTGATTGTCAATTGGCGAAACGGTGCGCGATTTTGAATGGAAAAAGATACTTATGAAAGACGGCGATCTCCGCGAAAAGAGAGAAGGAACAAGGGCTACGAGAAGGGGGTAGGAAAGGACAGGACAGGACGACGAAAAACGCCGGGAGCTCGTAAGGCGGTTGGGAAGGTTCCCCACCTGCACGTTCCACGGTGAAGCTGGTGGAGAAGAACCGCGAACGGAGATGTGCAAGAAGAGGAGGAAGATACCGGGGGAGAGAAGAAAAATGTTTAAAGAAAGAAGAGAGAAAAGCTGTGGAGGAAGAGGAGTAGGAGGAGGAAGATGGTGAGGAGTTCTTCAGAGAGAGGGGAAGAGAGACAGCCAGAGAGAGAGAGAAAGAAGAAGTAGAGGGGCCGCATGAAGCGGTCGAACGGCAAGGGGGCCTAAGTGGCATGGTGAAGTAAGGGGGGGTCAGAGAGGGCAAGGGGGCACTAAGTGCGAGAGGTGGCAGCGAGGAGCGAGACGAACGACCGAGAAGGACAGGAGAGAGACCGAGAGAGAGAGGGGCAAATGGAGAAGGAGAAACCTGGAGTCAGGTGGGCAGAGGGAGATGCTGAATGAAGGAGATACGTCGAGGAGAGGAAGAGGGAACGAGAGGAAAGGGATGGGTGGGGGCACCCATTCATGCTTTGCCTCTAGCCTAAGAGTTCAGTTCATAGCAGCAGCATACCTTCGTGTAACCGTGGGCGCCATTCTACGCCCGGCAAGCACTCACCTACTACACTCGACCACGAGTCATCCGAGTCATTCGATTCATTTACTCCGGGTCACTCGAGAGGAGCTAGTCGCGAATCGTAGGACTTTGCCTCAGACAATCGTTCGGTCACCAGATCAGAAAACACAGTTTCCAATTGACAACTGGAGATGATTCAAAGTGGCGCGGATCGGTGACGATGGACTTTAAATAATTCCAAGTGAACTGAATTGAATCACGAGTACATTTTGCCGGAGTTCGCGAGCGGGTGTTGTGTGATATATCGGTGCAACGAGTCTTCGCTTCCAAAGTCATCGAGTGTAACTTTTGGGTCAGCTTACCCAACACAAGTCACTGACGTCCAGATAGGAGTAGAGGAAGAAGAAGGTCGAGGTCGAAGGATCAAGGTCGCGAGTACAAGATGATGAATTACGATATGTTGGTCTTCCTGCTGGTGGCGGTTTGCTTGAACCATGCGAGGTCGAATCTCCTCGGGTTCGAGCTGGACGAGGAGACCGGCGAGGAACTGGTCAGTGAGTACCTGTCACTCGACGAGACCAGGTACCTCGCCGAAATCCAGGAGTTGCAAGAGTTCCAGGACACGGCAATCGAGATCGACCTCATCGACAAACGACACAGGAGGCCACTCCAAGAACCACGAGTCTTATACCAAACTGGGGTAAGTTTACCTAACTTAGTTAAAAGTTTTGACCTGACACCTCTCTTCATCAATACCTCATGACAGATCAAGATCTCCTGACAATTCCATTGATAATCTATTTCCTAACCACAACAATCACTGACTGTCCTCCCTCGACAGTTGACAAGATTCTCATGGTCGACAATTTATGCAAACATCTTGAATAAATTCAGAGAAATTAATAGAGAGGAGGATGTTGGAGAGGGATCACATTTGATAATTTTTTTCTGATTTCTACGACTCGCGAGTAAACGCCTACGTCTTGCCGATCGTTACAACTACATTTGGTATTTTTTTTCTCCCCACCGCTGGGTTTCTAAGTTTCTGTTACATGGTAACCTCCAAAATAGGCGAGTGTCGACAGAAAACGTTTGTGTTTTTTTACGTTTCTTAATGAAGAGTTCACCTTCGATCGATCACATTCGAATTTCTTTTCCACGCGGTATCAAGGTCTAACAAGTTCTACAATTGAAACGCTATTTTTACATTTTTATTGGGTATTATGAAATGATTGTTAGGGTTCAAATTCATTAATGAAGACATTTTATACTATTTTTCGGAAATGTGAATGACTTGAAGTGATGTACTGATTTAAAACGTCATAAAATGTTTTGATTCCATATGACTTTTTCACTGATCAATGAAATGAACTAAAACAAACATAACATGGTAAAAATAATTTGTTGTTGTGAATTATTTGATTAGTTTCTTCTCCAGATATTTTATTGGTCGAATGGAATGCATTATTTTGAACTAATTTAAAAACATACTTTTTCCCATGTTTAATCTTGTTGTGACCCTTATTTAAGAAGACCAACGAAATTGAAAAAAATAGCCAAAGATATGAAACGGTTCAATTAAACTTCGATGAGAAATGTCAACACATTAAATCAATTCAAAACGTAGATTGTACAGATTTCCACTTTTTTAATTATTTAGGCACAAATGTCAAAGGTAAAGGTCAGAGTAGAGTTAGATATATCATTTTTTTATAACAAAAAAAAATTACGAAATAATACAAAATAAGACCAGCGGTTAGTTTTGTGATGTATATTATTGTTTTGAACTATCATTACTTTTTGCTCGATTGAGCAAGCTACTGACGTATCTTCACAGCAAATAACGTAAATAACAAAAGCGTTAGTACACAACCGTTCTAATCATCATCGCCGTGAACTCATCGCTGAGATTTCGCTCGTGAAAATCTTGTGACCCATTTGATAAGACTCGCAATTGCATAACCGCAAGCTGCATAAGCTTACGTTACGATATCGTAGAAATATCAAAACGTCAACAACAGAGTACGTCAAGATTAAGAAAAACAAATTAGAATTTTTTTTAATGTGTTGCCCAGCAAAACTCTTCCACGTGGGGCAAAAATCTGAAATCGTCATTTTAGCTGAGTTCCGGTCCGCGGTAGTTAAAGGTTGTCAGCAGATAATTTTGGACATTCCGCAAAAGTGTCTGCGGTCTAATGTCGTTAACAACATCTCGTTTCCGGTTGGACGACGAGGCCAATTCGCGTCTTGGAGACGAAATAAAAAGAGGCGAACGGAAATGGGAAACGATTCGCGGGAAATGCGATGCGATGCAATTAGCGTCGCGACAATGCGCTCAAATCGAAAACAGCTTCCTGACTGAAATTACGTAACGGTGTCTATTGGCAGATAAGAGCCGGGAACGATGCCCAGGCCCACTCCAGGTCGACTCCTCGTATCGCGGTTGGGATTTCCGGTTGACCGAACCCGGTACTTTTCGATTCGGGTCAAAGGTCCTCGAACGCCAAATGACAAACAAATCTCCATGAAGCTATCTTGATCTTGAAAGATCATTTGGGTCTAGACTATGCCAAAATAAGAAAATATGACGATTTCTCCACATTTCTCATCATCAAATGCAACTTGACCAGAATCGCCCTGGCGTAGACAATCTTCCAGTCGTTATTACGTTTATGCTCGAACAAGTACGACTCCGTAAACGCATCCGATCCCAGTGTTTTGCCGGAGACCGCTCCGGCATATAAACGTGAGATCTTCGCAATTGCGACAGCGACTTCTTTCTTTTCCCCGTGTCGCACATTTTTTTTTTGTTTTTTTTTGTCCTTTTATCAGGGAGTTGACGTGCACGCGTATATACGTGCCGACGTGAATCCCCGGTGTGTAAAAACGGTTTTCCGGTGAGACGCGCGTGGAATCGACGGCTTTCTTCGAAAGGCTCGCGGAAAGAAAAAGGATTCGGAATTCGATCGCTCGACATTATGAATGAATGAAGCGACGACGTCGGTGTGTTGTTCACTCTGCACATAGGCAACAGGTTTGAACGTCGAGTGGGCGCCACTTCTGGCCGGAGGCAACGTTTTTACTTTCCTGCCTTAGCCAGCACGTAAAAGCATAATTTAGCAGAGCGTATTAACCGCTTTTGGCGTCATTTTTCTCATCGCGATAATCCCGATGGCTTTTCAATCATTTTGGAATTCTGGACCAAAAAAATAGGCCTGAACCCTTTCGTCATATTTACGAAGGAGTCGCGTAACTCTTTGAGGAACCGACAGATGGCGAATCGCGTAGCATCAATTTTCGCAAGTACTATTATTGCTATCTATAGCGGAAATAACTATAACAAAACACGAACGGTGATTTTCTCTTCTTCGTGGAAGGATTAACCTCCGTTAGGGACGTCATTCATGGTTAGGTTTCATTCATGGGCGCTGCGTAAAAACAGTGGAATCATGAATGAATGGTCGGAGTAAAAATACTCTCCAAGTAAGAAAGACGTGAAAAAATACTTAATAGGGGTGTGTGTGTGTGTGTGTGTGTGCAGGTTTAGGTTCGAGACGTAAGCAATCCATCTCTTTCTCTCACTGAAACTCTCTCGGTCATCATCTGCAGACTATATGCCGAGTGCCAGGTGTCATGTTCGTTGCGGTCGTGGGAGAAGCGGGAGACTCGTGAGAACTTCCGGATGGTTTCGCGATCCCTTCCGGTAGCCTATTATTCCATTTTAGTTTACTGCCACCGTTTCCATTCCTCCGGCACTACACGTTCAGTGTCCTCGCCCTCATTTTCGTATCTCATCGTCGTACTCCCATGTTTTCTTCCGTTTTCTTTTATTTTCCTGATCCCTTTTTCATCCATTATTCGCTGGACCCTGCGCTCTAGCTGAGTGACGTGCATTTTCCTCGCTCCTTTGTCGCATTCTTTGACTTTTCCTATTTATCAACGATTCCCCCCGTTTTATTTGACTTTCGAGGAAGATCGAAAGGACGGCTCCGAGATGTCTCGCTCCTAGGGACCCCCCCATTTTCATCCGTAAACACTCCGTTTGTTCGATTCCGCATTCTCGTTTTTTGTTTTGTTTGGAGACACAATGCATTTCGTGTGGACCGCTTTTCCTCGTATGGCCGTTCCTCAGACTTTTTTCTCTTCGTCATCCAATTCCATTCATAATGTTGCCTATTTTTGTTAGTAGACAATACTGAACACTAGACTTGTCAATTGGATGATAAATAGTAAACAGAATTTTAGACGTCTTCAAATTTTGTGACATCTTGACCATTTTAAAACTTTTCAAGAGCATATTTCGAGTGTTTTGGTAGATGAATGGGACGGAATCCTTAGTTTTTAAAGAAAACGCGTAAAAGGTATAGACTTTTTAACAAGACGAAAGTACAAATTGAGAGTGTCGTTTTTTTAATTTTTGCAAGTTTTCTTCTATAATCTGAGTAAAAATAATTCGGGGAAAAAATACAATTTGCAGTGGTAGTAATTAAGGTTTTAAAAAAACCTGAACATCATCAGATTAGGTAAAAAAAATGTCACATTATTTGGACCACTAATTACCTAATGATTAATTTCCTTTCTGCAGTTTTGGTCTTTTATATAATAAATAACAATCTTAAATCGTACAAAATGGATTAGGTATAATTACATATAATTTTAGATAAATTATAATGTCCAAAAACATAATTTCCTTGTTTCTCAATGAAACTTCCTCCAAGTGACATTTGACGAACCAATGACACGATTTTTTTGAGCGCATCGTCGGCATTTCAGATCGTCTTATCTTTCAATTTCACCTGACTCTTATTTCTTGGCTGTACGTTTTCTGCTTTGGTGTTTGACCGTCCTCGGCGCTGGTCTCGCGACGGCTCGTATACACATCGGCATGCTTCACTTGGGGATTCATTCATTCGTCGTTACTTCATTCATCGCTCGCTCATTCATGCATTTACATTTATGCCACCTCGTGCATTCTCGTATACGCGTACGTCCTCGACGATCCTTCCTATGCATAAAACATGCGCTTATATGTGTATGCGTGTGTGTTTCATGCACGCGCGCGCGCACATCTTCGCCGTCCCCCTCGTTTTACTATAGGTTTATTCATTCATCCTTCTTTTACGCATCGTTCATCCCATCGGTTACGAGTGTTCATCGGGGCTCATTCGTCTTCGTGCAAAAGCCATTCGCGTAGGAAATCTGGGTCAGAGAGTGTGACGTTTCACGTAACGTGGCGCAGAAAACGAAATTGAATGAGGCCTCGCTTAGAGCTCGATTAATTGGAGTACGCTTTGATGAGCCCCGGGAATCCGAATCCACGCGCCGACTACCGCGCCACCAATGTCCGACCGTGTCCGTGCGCGTGTCCGCAATATTTAAATGATGAAATTTTCGGTTTTTTGGTTAGAAATCTTCGAATAGATTTGACCACCGCGAAGAAAAATCTTTTTTTTGAGACCCTAAACGTATATTATCTTAGAAAATTTGTCATCGGACCAATTGTGGACGCCATTTTGAAAAAAAACCTTATTTCAAATTTTCTTGTGTCGTACAATAAAAATAGTAGCAAATGAATGATGTATTTGCAAAAAAGCCAAAAAAAAATACTCAAAAAATTAATTTTAAAACACTTTTCAATATTTTTCTATTCAATTTTAAAATACTTTATTGCGAAATATGAAATAACCGCAGTAAAATCCTAACTTAATAATTTAATAGTTAAAAATACAACAAAATATAAAAAAGAAAATGGAAAACTGATGTAATTATTTCGGTAATCGATGATTAACTCTCTTTTGTTATTTGGTCGCTTATTTCCAATAAATAATTTAAACAAAAATAAACAATAAAATTAAAAAATACTATTTATACAAGCCCTGCAAATGTAAAAGAAAACTATATTGTTTTATTATATTAAAATCGCCATTTAAAATTTTGAAAAAGCTACACTGTAAAATAAGAGGTGTTAAAAACTTCCAACTAATGATGAATGGACAAAAAAGTAGTTACAAAAAATTTACCTAAAATAACTTATTGAAAATTAGTCTTTTTAATAGTGTAGGAATTTGTTGGTTTTATTAATTTACATTAAACTGACTTTGGTTAAAAGTAAACAATTCGTAAAAAAATCAGAACTGTATAAAAATAAAATAATCGAGGTCAATGTGACAAAAATTACTAGTTTAGTTACATTAAAAAATACAACTAGCTCACCTGCAGTTGGTATTTGATTTGACTTTTCAAATTCCATTGATTGTTCGAAATTCATCGAGGAGTTTTTTTTAATTTATATACAAAAATATAGAAAAAATTGGAAAATGTTTCAAATTAAATTATAAACCTTCTAAAAATAAGCATTTTATGTTTAGTGCATTTTTTCTGAATGTGTGGTAGAAACTAAGAAAATGACAATTCATTTCAGAACTTGGTAGATCTAATAATAATAATAATAATAAAAAAATAGAGTTGTCTCAGTTTTATTACATTCGAGGAATCCTTCGTATTTTAGTGCGCTGTAAAAAAATATCACCGTAAAAATTGGCCCAAATTTAATCTACATGCTGAAAATCATAAAAAACCGATAAAAATTAGGATTTTTCGCAGTTTTTCTCGTTTATTTACAAAAAAATTAGAAACGTCGAAAAATGTTTCGAATAAAACTTGTAGATCTGCTCTTGGTCCATATTTTATATTGGACACATTTTTCGGAGTTTTCAATATTTAACGAAATAAACGAGAAGAATGATGAAAAATCTGAATTTTTCTCGTTTTTCATCATGTAACTGGCATTTCCGGCAATTTTTGTTATGATTATCGATTTCAGCGTATCAAAGTACGTAGGATACCATAGATATAACAAAAATTATTGACAACCATGACAAATTTTTGTTATTATAAAATATAGATATAAAAATGATACAATTAATTGTCATTTTTCTGAGTTTCTATCCTACCTATACAAAAAGTGTATTCAATATAAAATGTGTATTTTGAGAAGATTTACAACTTTCATTTCAAACATTTTTCGAGTTTTTCAATATTTTTGAAAATAAGCAACAAGAATCGGAAAAATCTTAATTTTTATGGAATTTTCTCACTGTTTTGGCATCTAAATAGTGATTTAAGTACACTGCGGGGCAGAAATGATCGTTTAAAAAATGTTCAACTATATGAAAATGATAAAAAGTCGAGGCATCATTAGAGCATCTTGGCTTTATTAAAGTCCGGTCTGGTTCGCTTAATGAATATTGAAAAGTTCGTAAACTCGTTTTGCAACGCGCCATCGCGTATTGTCCTTAGATTGGATGATTGCCGGGTAAAAAGTTGCATTGTGACTTTTAATGCGCACGTATGTAATTGCAGCGTTTCCACAATGCTGACGAACAATTTCTAAATTAAACGCCCATGTAAACGATCCGCGTGATGAATTAGACTCGACAATGAGCGCACGAGTGTACTCCCGGCGCGTGGCCGTAATTGCGCACGAACTCGCCATTCCCATCCATGGCTGGCGAACGCGATGGACTTTTATGGCTGTTGTCTTGCAAATAGAATCCAATCAAAATTGTCACACCTATTATTTGCCCCACGTCACATAACCTACGTGTGTCTCATTTTGAACAACCACAAGGGAGTATCAAACGTGGCTCACAAAGTTTCAACATTTTTTTGGCTTCTGACTTTTGAGATTTTGAATGATTTACTCTTGTTCATATACAAATTATTTCGATATTTTTCATCCGCCATTTTGAGTTTCTAAAATTGATAATACGTCATCAATTTATTACTGCTAACATTTGTGAAACTGATGAAAGCTCTAGTTAATGAAAGATTTTAATATTCTGATAATAGATGGCCAATTTCATATTTAACTACGCCATTTTGGATCCGCCATTGTCAGTTTTTAAAACGTAATATAATATTCATTATTGTTATCATTCATGTTAATATCGGTCTTGACTACTTTTTTTAATAACTCCCGATGGATCACAAATGGCTGAAACGATCAATAAATAAATTATTCCAAACATTAAAATCCTTCAACACCTTCAATTTCTCAAAAAGAAGCGGTAAAAACTTGATGTATAGCTGAAAAGATAATGTAAATAATAACATTCTACTAAAAAAAATTATAAAACAGTTGCAAAGGTTCCAATCGATTTCTACGATGGGACGCGAAAAATTGACGATCGATCAAGTCGAAAGGATTGGTCTAGCAAAAACAATCGCGATCTCTCTTTCGAGAAACTGGTTGGGAGGGGCGACTAAAAAAGAGGCTGGTAGAAAAACAGGACAGAGGACAAGAGAGATAGAAATGAAGGAAATGATAAAAAATGTAATGGCCAGTGGTTAACCGGGGAAACACTGTTTCCGTGGATCTTTTTACGGAGTTCCATTGACATCCATACCAGGCTCTTTATTCGTGCTAGTTTGTTAAAGGGATACTGTGTGTGTATACAGTCGGTAAACAGGAAGTGAGAAGATAACAAAAAGGGTGCGCTTAACCGTTTTAAGTAATAGGTATCTGCGGACCAGCCCTTAATATATTCATGACAAAATATTTATCTCGTATGATGAACGAAGATATGCAAATAATGCTGATTGTTCAAAAGCAGAAGAATAACTGAATAATTTTCCGTTATTACCACGGTTTTGGAAGCCATCATTTTTATGTGTGTATTGTATAATAAGTATCAAAAATTTCATGGTTGCCAGTAATTTTTATTATATCCATGGTGTCCTATGTATTTTGATACGATGAAATCGAACATTATAACAAAAATGGGCGGAAATGTGATTTACATGACGAAAAACGCGAAAAATTACTAAAAATTTAGATTTTTCATCACTTTTCTCGTTTATTTCTTTAAATATTGAAAACTCTAAAAAATGTATAGTATGTAAAATATGTATTCTGAGTAGATTTACAACTTTTATTGGAAACATTTTTCGATGTTTCTAATTTTGTTATAAATAAACAAGAAAAACTGGGAAAAATCATAATTTTTATCAATTTTTCATGTTTTTAGCCAGGTAGATTGGATTTGCGCCAATTTTCTTTACGGTATTATAATAAATAAATAAGATAGTTATCATTACATCTACTAATTCATAAAATTAATCATAAATTTTCTCAGTTTCTACCACGCGTTAAAAAAAATGCACCAAGCATAAATTTTGAAAAAGTTTACAACTTTAATATGAAATATTTTTCGAATTTTCCAACATTTTTGTAATACATAAGCGACAAAAATTCAAACAATCTTCGTTTTAAGTTTTTTTTTTTACGATTTCACCATCTAAATGGTATATTTTGCCAATTTTCTCTGTGATATTCTGTTTTTTCCTTTTAATATCGACCCCAATAGCTATCCAATCGAAAATTTTAAATATTAAATGATAATAAAGTAACGGGCTCGTCGTAAAATGATATTCCAGATCCGAACTGTTTATTCACTTATTTATTTACATTTTTCTCAAATATTTGTTTACATATGACCGGTAAATTCCAAGAAGTTCCATCACATTATTTAATTTAAACGGTCGAGATATTAACATAATATTATGAAAACATAGGTACACTATATATTTCGGATGTTTTCGTAAGTTTATTCTTGTTTCAATCTTCAAAAAATAAATCAACATAGAATAAAAATGAATCAGTGAAGGGCAACGAGATAGAAGAGAAAAATTGGACAAAATTTAATTCTTCATACGGCATTAATATATTACTTAAGACCAGAAATAAAAAAATTACGAACCATATCTTGTTATCCATAATAATTTTGTTCATCAAATGAAGATTTTCTCAAAAACATGGGCCATGAAAATGAAATATTTAATCAAACTATTGCAAACTATCAAACCAGAATCTTTATTTTTTTAGGTTAGGAACCTTGTACGACTTTTTTGAAAATAATATTTTTTACTGTCCAAAATAACAAGGAATTTGTTAAGCACTTATCATTACATCATCTTATATTTTTGCATGAGGGAAGAAAAATCACCAAAATTCATTGTACAAAAATACTAAAAATTTCCTTGACTTTGAAAATTCCTTGACAATAGTTATTTTTCCATCTTAAAAATACTCGTCAATTGTTGAGTTGATATACCGGCGTAATCTGTCTGTCAAAACAATTGTAGTCGAATCGACCGTGAGTGCTAGCAGTCACAGGACGTGCACGATTGTCCCATTGATTCGATTGACAACATCTGAATGGTGTTATTACTACGATACATCGACTGCACTTTTCTGCATTTGCAACGCGATTAATCCTCGAGGACGTGCGGGATGAAGTTAAGAATGCTTATTCACAAATAAAATAATTAATACCATTTTATTTTTTTTTATTACCAAAAAATAAAATATAACAACTTTGAAGATGGAAATCAACTTTTTTGCCTTCCAGTTGTCATTCTGATTTAAAAAATTTGTTCAGGCTGCCATCTCAACGTAGCAATAAAAAATGGAAAAGAGGATTCATAAATATAATGTTTGACGTTACTAATTAAATGTTTCTGAACGAAATCAGATGTCAATAACTAAAAACGCCTGATCCACTCTGGTGGATGAATTGTTGACATAGTTAGATTTTTCGAGATACATGCAATTATTCGTATATTTTTCTCAACCAAAATAAAAATCGAAAATTGTTTACATTCAGATGCAAAAATACAACGCGTTAAATTATATCCAGTTTTTAATTGCAAAATTCACATTTTTAATCAACTCAATCAACTGGTAAACATTAAGATTAATCAGAACTTATTTACCTTCATTTTATTTTTAAATTTTACATTTCCTCCAGACTTTCTAACTGAAGGTATAACCTACTATGTGATCGTGTGCACAATAATTTTCTACAATTTTTTTTGATAATTATTTTATTTAAAAAAAACTCAGGACCAAACTCCAAAGAATTGACGCATCGGGACTCGAACCCGTGACCTTTTGATTGGCGTTTTGCTCTCGCAAGTATGCTGCACGCCCTCTCCTAATTTTGCGAACATTTGTTTCTAAAAGTTAATAATTGAACACTTATTAAATATCAAAACAAATTTTTTTTTGACTTCTGACTTTTGAGATTTTGAATGATTCAATTACTCTTGTTCATATACAAATTATTTCGATATTTTTCATCCGCCATTTTGAGTTTCTAACATTGATAATACGTCATCAAATTGTTACTGCTGACATTTGTGAGACTGTTTGATAATCAAATATTTGTAAAACTTAACGGGTCTTCATGATCGTTGAACACGATCGATCATCAATGGTATTTACATCATAGTTTTGCTTCCATAGTAAAAAATGAAGGTCAATAACCATATTGATATTACAATGATACTTTGGGATTTTCCTAACCTCAAATTTTTCTTGCTGTCGAGTCCAAATTATGCAAGATCACACTTTTCCAGTTCCTTCAAAATGGAAGACACTGCCGCCAGAAAATATCGCCTTTTCGTGCCGGGTCAATCAAAATTGCAAATAGCGTTGCTTTAAATACTGACAATCAATGATATATACGTTTATCGTCAACGTGCCATCCGTTTGTGGATATCCCGTAGCCACCTGCCACGTGTTTCCATTTCCATTCATGCAAATTTCTGAATACCAGCGTGCTGCTCGCATAAGGCACGATTTAGTGCTCGCTCTATGGCTTTGTGTGACATTGTGTCTTTTTTGAAGCACAGCACGAGACCGGTAGCACAATTTGTCTTCCGAAAGGGACACACGTTTCTCTGACGAACGTCAGGAACGTGTAATTCCGGAAGCTTTCTACGGCTCCTTTTGAAAAATTTCGGAAGGAAGGCCTTTGCTCGAACACGTCGGGTGATAAATGAATTGAGTCGCTTCCGAAATCTAATGCTTTTTTGAACACCGTCGCACAATGGATAATGAGGATATCATTTCCTTAATTTCTCACCTTCGTTTATTTTACGGCGCACGTGAAACCCGACAAACAAAGAAAATATAGTTGTCTAAGTCAGACTTTGAGCACAACAGTGATTCATTTCTTTTAAGTGGATAGGCAAATTTTTATTGACTGTTTTAACATTTTCGTCACCTTTTCGAAATGGTGTATTTGGAATGGCGCGGTGAAATTAAAAACGTCCGTTTTTGGGCGGTTCCGTGGTCTCTGCTGGACCATTTTTTAAATTCAAAATGGCCAATATGACGGGCTCTTATTTTCTATTTTAGGGATTAATGACAACTATAAGAGATTTTCTGGGATTGTTAAACGCGACTTTATTTACCGGGACAATTGAAAGTCTGTTTATTACCGAAGACAAGGGTGAAAAAGATCGTCGCTTCCTCCCTTCGTCCTCATGTTGGTAAATCAGGCTAGCAGACGGTTTAATCGGAGCAAAAAAATAACGGAGATCGACCATTGGCTGAAACAGATCTCCGATGATGACGAGAACCCTCGACCGCGTCTGACAATTAATTAATTAATTGGAGGCTCGATCGTACCCTCCGCACAGCATTTAAACTCGGCACAATGTTATTTATGCGGGCTCGTGTAGTTTCCTTCCTTTTTTTTTTAACTCAAGAGCCCCCTCCCCCCTTGCCGCTCCCATTCATTGGATGCCACGTTAATTAAGTCACTGCTGGTAGTTCGTTGTTACAAAGATTTGCATCGGTTCGTAAAACAATATTTTTTATTACGTTCTCGAAAACTGCTCGTGACTTTCTGAAATTTATTACGCATGTTAGTAAACATCTCGAAAGACTACTTCCGCCTAAAAAACAGCCGATTGCGAAGATAATTTGCGACCGGACATACTGATAAAATCGTCTTATAAAAACAACCATACATATTTTAGTTTTTATACAAATTAGTATACTTGTTTATTTCTTGTGTTAGTAAACACTTAAATACAATTTAAGATACGACACATTGAAGTCGACATCTGTAACAAAAAATATAGGATATCCTATTTTTTGTGTATCTTGAAAATTTTTGCAAATCTTACAAAAACATAAAAAAACAGAACTAAACTTTAACAAACATAAATAATAATTAAATAAATAGTAAAACTTGTTGGTCTGTGCGGAAACCTACGCAACTGTGCCATGAAAACTGAGAAAAATTAGCTTGATGTATTCATTTAGTTAACCCAATTCCGTGGAATATTGCGTTAATAACAGAGACTTAAATTTCAGGAGGGTTGAATTATTAATTTGTCGTCCAATTAAGTTTTTTGTAATTTACAAATGTCATCATAAAATACAACTTAAATCATGATTTTGAAAGTGATTACTTTGTGTGGGTTCCAAGTAGTTCCTTTCTATTTCATAAAAGTAAAAGTAATTTTCTTAGTACAGATCCACAAAAATAGAATTTATTAAATTAAAATAATTGAAAAAAAAAAATAATTTTACAGAAAACTATGAAAAAATAAATGTTAATACGAATAACGTTTCAGTGTTTCGATTATGTTTTATTAAAACTTTTATCAAAAATAATTTTTAGATATTATGATAATACATTTATTTAAAAATTGGTTAAATGTAATAAATCAATTTATTTTTAAAAATTAGCTGCAACTTAAATATTAATTGAAGAATTTATGTTGGGCAAACAATACAGAAAAAATGTCGATACGTTCCTTTAGTTCCTTACTTCTAAGTAAATATTTATGTGTTTATCTTTATTCAGTGTGCAAACATTTGATGTTGAGTTTAGCAAAACTTAAAAGGTTTTAAATAGTTTCTTTCTTACTATAAAATACGTTTCTACGAAATTATGATATTGAAGTAAAAATACACGATACAGGTTGGAATAAAGGAAATTGTTAAACATGCATCAAAATCGATGACTAACTACTGTCATATATTCGCGGCATCATATGGGTGACGCGAACAAAGACAGTATTATTGTGTTGATAAATCAGCGCAACGTGACTAAATAAATAAAATGATGATCAGTTATCCATCGCCTGGCTTATTGTTTTAACTTACCATTGTTTCTTTCTTTTGTTATTGTTCAATGTATCGCAATGAGTTCTGGATACATTCTAAAAACTCAGTTTGGTAACTTTGATAATTCAGATCACTTTCTTTTTTATACAACAATATTGTAAATTCAAGAAAATATTCACTTAATACAAGGTGTCAAGTATATCCACAATTAATTACTATGAAAATATCTACATCACCGATTTAAAAGTTGAATCAGCACAAAATCACTTTCGATTACTACAATTAAATTATGAATTGTTGCCGATCCCAAGATACACCAAAAAATGTGCATTGAAATGATGAAATCATATGGTATTAACATCGCCATAAGAATTAAGTATCATTCCGTGATATTGATGTCAAATATACGAACAATGTCAATGAACAAATCATTTGTTGCGTCTTAGACACCAAAGAGGCATTGTGTCTATCTTGCTGTCACACTAAAATAGCATGACTGGCTTTTCTTTTATCGCAAGGTACTGTCAGATTGAGCTGTAACATATTCTACGCTAAATAATAAACGATGACTGAGAATTGTTTCGTTGCTTTCATCTATTTAACGAAACTTCAGTCCTCGAAATCATGAACAAAACATAGGTTTACAAAAATAGCAGGTCTGGGATATTGTTACGAAGACGTGGATCATTTCCGAAATAATTTTCTCTAAGTTATGAACTTAATTATGGGTTTAAGTTATGAACATTACCCCTTTAAGGCATACAGGTTCCTATTTAATAAGTTCTCTTTAAAATTTCGGCATTGTTTCCTTCGATGAGTGTGGACATGCAATTCTTGTTGCAATTCGTCAAACCTCGATCCTCCGGAGATGGGCTATCTAAATCAGTGAAGGATTCCTGAGGTATACCTAGTTTTTTATCCCCATTGTCCGTAACGACCGAATAACGACCGTTTTGCAACCTGGAATCAGCCGGAACTAGGATCTTTGAGTCGAATGCCGGACGCGATTCAAAAGTCTCCCAAAGGATTTCCAGCGATCGGACCCCGGTTCGAGTTACGGAATTCTCAAGAAGTATCGTGCCCATTTTACAGCGTCCGCCAGTAAGACCTGACTCTGCAGATTTCTTTATCTCTCACTTCCGGTTCAGGGCCGAACGGGCTCGGCCGTTCTCGCGGAGCGTCGAAACTTCCGCGCGTCTTGCAGGTAAAAAGGAAAATTCTAAGGCGTACGAAAAACAAGCCCGATAGGCAGATTTGGGGAGGATTGACGAGGCGAAAGGATATTTTGATTCCGTTCCTGGGCAAATAGCCGAGAAGGACTTCCGGTCCATTCTCCGTGCGACTTCCGCCATTTCTCAAAGGCGCTATTCAGCCATTATTTCACGACCGACTGCGCGTACTGATTTGTCGCTCGTGGTTGGCATCCTTCTTTTTTTCTTCATCTTCCCGTCCAGTGAAAATACGTGGGAGGAGAAAATCCTCGTGGCGAATGTCGAGGGGAACCAACCTCTATGGGGGGAAAACGTTGATGCATCACAATCTGCATAATGCCCAAGGTCCTTTTTGGACCATTTCATCACGGAAGAAAGCCTTATTCAGGTCCAACAACGCGCGTGACCAATTTCCATCCGGATCTTAGTGGATCCAAAGGGATCATGTAGATGCAATTTTTTTATTTTTCGCCGTTGGAGGAAGTGATATAACTTTATATCCTCCGCGACAAGGGAAAGAGGAGCAGGCATGTATGAGGGGTTCCCCAAAAGTATTCTTTCGTCACGGACAGTCTCGGTGAAACTCCAAGCTTGTAAAGAATCACCCTAATTCAACTTGGTTATGTGCGCAAACATTGAACCTCGTGCGGCTACCGGGTTTACGTCCGCCTATAGTCTCCAGTAGGTTTTAGGGCCTTGTCGTCGTAACGTCGCCGCAGGTATACGACCCCGTCTCTTTTCTTCGCCTTCCAGTTCCTTTTTTTTCTTTTATGCCCAAGATGAGGACGATCATGCTTGGTTAGCCGATTATTCCCATTAACACCTACTGCACACATTTTTCACACGTCCCTGCTTTTTTTCCGGTTCGTTCCGACCGGAAAGGAAATGCACTTTTAACGACCGGTTCGTAATCTTGCTTTGATTGTTTGAGGTTTTTGTAAAGCCTGAAAGTTTGCGCTTTCAATACCAGATATTACCGCAGATAACCTCAAAAATTGCCTGGGTCGTAAAAGTGTTTCAAAGATCATACAATTGTTGTTAGAACATATGCCAACCTTCGACAAATCCTCATGCCCAAATTTGTTTCCAGTAACACTTTTGGAATCTATTGGCAAGTATTGGGTACCATCTTATGGAGTATAAATAGAATGTTTTTGCGGTACCAAGAGGACAAAAATAGTGGAAAGCCGAGCGATAACCTGATCGTTTCGCGAATCCCACGTAACCGAGCGACGTAACGATAATGTAGTAGTGTAGTACCATCATTTTATCCACCCACTCGTGCACCGTTTATCCTTGGAAACGGAATCCATTCACCTGCCTTGTAGCCGTAGCTGCGGCCCGTGGCCGCGGCTGTTGGCCGGGTGATTGTACGTCCTCTCCCGTGAGGATCGTAACTTGAGAGTCGCTGGCACACGGAGGCGCGCATATACGAGCCGGAGCCCAGCGTTCCTCGAGTTACGTCAACCCAACGGAATGGCGATCTCTGATGTGCCCATTAAAATCGATCTTATCCATGAGCGGAGAGGTCTTCCATGGAATTAACCCGGGGAATTAAACGCCGCTTATCGGACACTCCGTGATTGGTCCTGGCTTCCTGCGCCTCCTCGACGTTTCCTGCCGGAAAATCCTCAAGTGGATCCCAATCTGCTGGACGATCGGAATTTACTTGGCGCTCAGGGGATCTACCGATCGCCGTCTGCTAGATCGTGCACTAAATCGTTCGTCGGCCATTTTCGATTTCGGTTAATCTTGAATTTCACGATATTCTGCAGTACGTTGATCTAGATTCCGAAAAAATTGCAATAACGGTCCTAAAGTAGTCCTATACTATAAGGTCGCTCGACTGAAGTCAATTACAATATCGAGACCGTTAAGCATTCATGGCGAGAAATATCTGGAATTTTGACATTAAAGAAGGATATAATAATGCGGACAGATCGGCCATGTTTACCATTATGACATGGTAAAAGTTGTCTAACAAAACGGAAGTTAAACAAAGTGTCCATGTAATGAAGTTACCCTTGTCGCCGCTAGGCGCAGTCGCGCCGCTGCTTTCCTCGCTCGACATAGATATGGATTTCCCACACAGTACATACCAGTGCGTATACGTATATTTGACATCAACGATTCCATTAACTTTCAATTGCTTTTCTTTACGGGATTAAGAAAACATAAAACCAAATCCTTTGAAAGAAAGTGCCTAGAATATTTACTAGCTTTGCTTTCACACCAATTGATGTTTAACTCTTGAATTCTAACAAATATAATATAACTAAGGGATAAATGATTACCGTAGCATCGAAACATAATTTGATATGTTAAATTTTGTTTTATGATGGAAACTAACTTTCAATTTAAATTTCAATTAAAGTCAAGGTTATTGATAAAGAAGTCGTATTCTCAAGAAATTCACATTAGTACATTTATGAAGTGCTAATTAAAAGCGTTAAATGCTTTCCTATAAATACTTTTATTTTCTTTCGAATGTAAGAAGTTTAATTTTACATGATTCTTACCAAGCGATTGAAGCTGTTATATCAAGGAGGTATCGTATTAAAACACTTACCTAAAACAGAAAATAAAAGTAAAACTTAATACAGCATCTATTTTAATCTCTTGCAGAATATAGTATTTTATTAACTAAGTATTTGCAAAAAAATCAAATTATTATAAGAAACATTTGTTATTAAGTTTGACAAAACAGAAATATAATTTGTCTTATAGGTGTTGAAAGGAAAATCGGTGTAAAATGTATTTAAAGTGTAATAGAAAGTCCACAGTTTAAGACGAATTCCACGAACAACTTTGTTTACATCTCAAGTAGCGCTCGAGACATAAACAACGTTTCTCTCGCGTTTGTTGTTATTGTAGCACCTTGAACCTGTGGTCTCATGTGTAATACTTTTTAAAATTAATTTTGTGCAGAAAATATTTTGTCTCAAAATAATAGGGAAACATTATGCTTCACTGAACGCTTAGAATTTACAATAAAATTCTCCACATGATGTTCATGCATAACGCTTCTCTAATTGGAAATAATTATATACCATGCCTAAATTAGCTTGGATTCGACCTTGAATATAGACTCCAGTTTTGACACTGACTATTAACCCCTTCGCTGCGGCGAGAATTTCTTATTACGAGAATTATTCCTCGTAATAAAGTGTGTAAGTACATAAAAGTATATCGAAGCTAAGGGGGGAAGGCTGACATTAACCCACGTTATTGGATCCGCCATTTTGAATTTTCAAAATATATCATCAGATTTGTAATCGGCGACCCCGAAAACCCTCGAGATTCAAACGGTTTCATTAATTTTTAATGCAGAAATTGACCTAATACGGCGACATATCATGACAAAGATTTTTACAAAATAGTAAAAACAACATATTTTAAGAACTTGTATCTTTTATTTGACAACATGTTTTTGAAAAAAGACTAAGGCATGTTGTTCGGTATACCTTAGGCTGGCTAGAAGTGGTCAAGTTTTTAAATTGGATATATTATTGACTTCATTAGACTAATTTATGTCATGACAAAGATTTGCGTTTTTGCCGCAGTCAGAGAAAAGTCCTAAATGACAAAGATTTTTGTCATCCGCAGCAAAGGGGTTAATGATTTGTATCATAATTTTAAACAATTAAAACAACAATGTTTTTTATAATATTTAAATTTTCAATGGCTGTTTTCGGTACCTCGACATTTAAATCTTTTCTTATACCAAATGGTTACTTATGATGTACCAATAAACTATGCAAAATTTCAAAATGAGCATCTGTACCGTTTACGAAATATAAGGAGTTAAACATTGAGTCAAAGGGGACTACAATACCTAAAGCTGCTATATTTTTTAGGCAAGATCAGCTATATTTTTTAAACGAGGCATATACTCATCTTGAAAGTTGGCAGGGATTATTGGGTCATCATATATAACCATTTTGCATAAAAAAGTTTCAAAATTCGAGGTACGAAAAACGGGCATTATTTGCCGAGGCAAATCTTTCACGTTAACTTTCTTCATTTCGAAAAATTTCTATCCATCGTATGAAAGAATGCTAAGTACATCACCACTTGCTTCTAAATATCATTAGGGGAGTCACATAGGGTTCAGGTACCAGAGGAAGCCGCTATTGCGTTATCCATTGGATGTTTTTGAGTCTTTAGTTATTAATCACTGCAATAACTCAGTATGAAACAACGATGACGAAAGTACCAGTAATTGATCCTACCATGGAATCATATACTAGACGTAATTACTGCAGACATCGAGTTTTATTCTTGAAAGATCATTAGATTTTCACTAAAGCTGTCTTTAAAATAATGATACGTGCGCTTGGAAATTACCGCGGCATTCAAAAGACGATCTGCGAGGAAAGCAGAACCCTTTAAAAAATTTCATGACTTTGCATGAGAGGATATCGATTGCACTATCTACTCGAGAGCCGAGACTGACTTTACATTCGCGTATGGATGAAGTCAGTCTACAGGCGCCGTTCTAAGAGAATGGTTGCACTGGTTGCGCAAACGGATCAAACTTCGAAACATTCGCTGCTGGTCGCATCATCGATCAGAATTCTAGAAATGGAATGTGCACAGATGAATGCAGCATCCACTATCCATCTTCATTTCCTTCTTTGTCTTTCCCCACCACTCTGGTCGTCCTTTCTTCCCTTCTCCATGACTTTGGCGTGAGCACGCTTTACAAAAAGGTACACGACAAGGAGGACGTAGAACGGTCCAGCGATGTGTTTTTGCTTGCGTGTCAGCGAGACCCTCAACTTCCGGTCCAATAACCACCTTCACGCACCACAACATGCATGATACCGTCTGCGACGCGTTTAACACACGAGTATCGATATTATCGGCTACTCGATTCCAATGATCATCACGTACGTACGGAACCTCGCACGGCACTCGAGTTACAGAAGCAAACACGCTGCATCTTGATTGACGAAGGCAGTCGGGTTTCAAAAAGAACTCTGTGAGGACAATTTTAATGACTGGCTTTTCATGTGCTTTCCTGTAGGCTTTAAACATATATCCTTGGAGGGGGATTTAAGAGACTGTAATAAAATTAACATACTGGGACTGTACCGAAAATAACATTTAGATTTAAGCAACATTTAACCTGTTCAACAAATTTTAATGATCTGACCTTTTGTTACAGACGAGCGAGGCCGAATTACCGGAATGCTCTGACCTGAGTGAAGTCTGCAGTAAAGTAGACATCTACGGGGTCCCATGGGTGGAAAGGCAGTGTCGTTGTCAGGGAGGTCGCACGTGTCCTAACAGTCTCCATGCTGGTGATGGCCACACCATCGTCGACAAGACCCGACAGTATAAACTCTGTGAGCCGGTGAAACGTTTACCGGTGTGCCGTTATTTCAAGTAAGTTTACACAACGCGCCTCGTCACCTCGCTCGTAGATAAAATCATTGTTTGCTCGTTTTAATTAAAATTAATAATGCTGCACAGCAGTGTTTATTACACTACCCTATGTTCTGGGAATTCTAGACTCTCTGGTTAAAATCACAAGTCAAAGTCACTCGTAATTAGTGAATGTTATGTGTCCATCTTTGAAAAGCCTTTTGATTTTGGCAAAAATCAATTCTTCGTTAATTATTACATAAATAGGACTTGCGTAACAACTCTCTAACAATTTTCTCTTGTATTTTCAGAGATATTACGTGGACGTTAGCTTCGGGCGCTGGAAATACAACTATCCAGCGTGTGCATTGCAGATGCCGGCCAGGCAGCGTCCCATATCTCGTAAGAAGGCAACCCCACAGGGCAGCTGAAGGGAATGGAATCATGTATGCTTTTGCGTGCTCTCCACAAAGTGTAAGTAAAATCAGCAAAACAGTGAAAAATAAACATTAGGGATTTTGGTTTTCCTTATATTTTACTTGTACCCTGATCATCCTTGTGCTCATCCAAGACAATTTTATTTTTTTGCAGAGGTTACGATGCCAACATAAGGAGCCATGCCGTCTATTCACGGTAAGGAAGAGACGCAATTCCCAGCTGGAGGAGGTGACGGCATCCGCACTCTGTCAATGCCCGCGGGGTCATCGGTGTCCGCGACGACACACGGAACCAGGTGCGTTGCCGGCACGCTCCTACGTCAGCCTTCTCGAGGTCAAAACCTATAGTGGTTACTGCATACCATCTCATAGGACTGAACCGGTTTACACCCTCGCTGACCAAGAGGAAGGTGTATGAAGGCTGGTCGTGAACAGCTGTGGGGACGACGAAACGACAACCGCAAGACCTCGTCCGGAAACCAACGTCGACTACAATCCCCGAAGTGGACAATAGTTGCGATAGGGAAGACCGGACGATGCTCCAAGGGGTTGAATGAGAACGGTTGTAAAATAGTTACCAACATTAAAGGAAGTTTCGAAAAGACTCGGGAGCATGGTTTCGTTTCTGGCACTCCAGAGTACAGTGGTTCTACCCTTCATCCAAAAAAGTAGCGGTCGGAAATAAATTACACAGAAATATCTCTCCACGAACCGACGACTACGAGACATCGTCCGGACTCTAACGTTGACTACAATCCCCGAAGTGGACGACAGTTGTGACACGGAAGACCCGACGATTCTCCAAGTGGTGACATAAAAACGGTTGTAAAATAGTTACCAACGTTAAAAAAAAGTATCTAAAAGATTCAGGGTATCGTTTCAGAAACCCCAGCGTACAATGGTTCTACCGTTATCCAAAAAAGTACCGAACTATCTCGGTAGCAACGATGTCATCAGCGTTGCCTCGTCGAATGCTTCGACATCGACGATAAATCGGTTACGTTCGTCGGTAAACGTCTCTGAATTTATTGCCAACAGCTCTTGGTAGAAATTGCAGTATCTTCAACAGTCGAAGTTGTTTCTCCCAGATCAAAGATCTGTTCTTGACGTTACTGGTCGCCTGCAGAAGGCAATTTAGATACATTCGAAACAATTTCTACCAAGGGCACTCGCGTACAAATAGTATTATTTAGATGATAATGAGGAGAAGAGATCCTAAATACTTTCTTTATTTGCGGAGCAACGATGATCCAACGTGTAAGACATCGGTGTTCCGCAAACATAAGAGATTGTTTTCTATTCTGGAAAGACCTTAGGTCTGATTCCAATGTCGATGGCTTGGGCTTGTTAAAAGATGTATTTTGCGCCTTTGCCATCGACTATACGAAATCGGCGCAATCGAAAAACGACTGTAGAATTTAATAAATAAGAAATTGTATAGACAGTGTATAGAACATTCCATTTCTAAGATAACTTCTTTCCTCGCTCCTGATGCGTTCTGTTGTATTGTTCAATAAAAGGTTACATTGTAGATTAATGCCATTTATTAGCAAGTATTTTATTGTTAATTTCATCGAATTTTAGCATTTCTCATATGAACTATATTACGAATTGTAAATACAAACATGATTTTATATATGACATTCCAAGTTTATGGTTTTATAACATCTCTATCATCGACGTCATCATCATCATCATCATCATCATCATGATTATTAGTGTTTTATTATAGTTATTATTATTATATTAATATTATTATTAATGTCGTCATTATTATTGCTGCGAGTTTAAGTTCGTTGTTCACTCGAAGATTCACAGCTGCCATGTCGACAAACATTCCTCGTCTCTCCGGTTGAACAACGACAGAGTAACACTTGGAATCATCGAGAGTGTGGGTGCAGGTATCGTAAATCCTGACATCTACATGTGGAATGTGAAACAGTTCGCTATATCCAAATTGCGATAAAACTGTATGCATGATCTTAACGAACCTATATGGTTCGAGCGTTAGACCGAGCATTCGACCTCGCCCAAGAAACGCCAATGAATAACTATTTTCACGTAAAGTCGTGAATGTTGAATTATTGTAAGAAATTATTATTATTATTATTATTGCCAATACGTCATCATTATCATCATTATTAATTGTAATGGTGACTGTAGAATGTGTAAGCGATCGATTTGATATCGATGTTATTCGTGTTTGTATAATTCTTCTTAATTTAATAAAGTATATCACGATGCTGTTGAATTCAGGTTTATTTATTTTTGAACCTTAATTTTAATTTCTGTTACAATTTCTACCATGCAGAATACGATAAAAATCATAGAGACTTCATCTTCTTCTCTAAATTCGTTAATTTCATTAGAAGAGCAACACGATATTTCCGATCACCCTAAGGAATTGCAGATCGTTTGTGGAAAATAGTTCCACTACAAATTGGGGACACTATTAAACTTTTGCTCGAATCCTTAGGGAAGTCAACTTTCTACCATCAACTTTCTTTTCCCATGTTATATGGCTCTCATTAGATCACAATTGACCGTAAATTACCAACAATTAAATTATTATTAAAATTAAATTTTCGAACGGTCAATTCATGAATTTATAATATATTTCTACCATCATCAGTGAGGGCTAGTACAAATATAAATCTTTTTAGGAGCTCTTGTATAACCACCACAAGATTTTATGTTATATATCAACACGCATTTCGAGAAGCTAGAATATTCGTCTCCAAATTACTAAGTCGATGTCATCAACAAGAAGCAGCATATGCACAGAGATGTACACAGTCACTGTAAATTGTAAACAACGGGAAAAATCAATAAATATGCGTTGTTCTAATATGAACACACGCGAAAAATTAAATTCAAATGGAGAGATATATAGCCAGAAAAATGTATTGTACTATTGGAGAATACAAAATAACAAACGCCACCTGTTGTTTATATTGCGAACTATGTATTCAAAACAAAGCGTTTCGCGCTTGTAACACTTTTGTTTACTTATTCTAAAATGGTAACACTGCAAAATAACATGATTTAAATATTCATATGGGCAATTCATTTATATTTTAAATGAGTAAAGTGCAATTTAAAATATTGAACTTATATTCAATAGAAGCACGTAAATGAGAACGGTTGGATAGATATATGTCTACTGAATAAAAAAAAAATTCTCTTCTGGCATTTTCTATTTTTTCTCGGCATAAAAAAGTGTACTTTATTTAAGTACTAACTTCTTTAGTTATTGAAACCTACAGATAACTTTATTAAGCATCTGATTTTCCTTTTGAGCGCTGAAAATGTAGAAACTTTGGTAGTAATTTAAAAACTAATATTAATAAAATTATCTAACCCAATGACAATTAATTGAAGAAATTAAATTTATTTTCGACTCTCAATCGATAATTCTTCATTCTAGGGAGTAATAACCGATGGGATTAAATAATATTATATGTATTATACTAGGATAATAATAATAATAATGATAATAATATATATCTTTTACAGGATCATCGAGGATGCCTGGGAGTAAACTTAATTCCTTAAATATAAAATGCATAGAAATTATGGTGTTTCTGTGGAGGATTCACAAAAAGACCGCAAAACAGAAAATTGTAAAAAGAAGTTTCAATAGCGATATACACTAACTCGCCGAAGAAACAAAACATCACATCATTATTAATGGTAATGGTGACTTAGGAATGAGTGAGCGTAAAGTAAATAAATAAATTTATTTTTTAACCTTAATTTTAACGTTTATTACTTGATTTTATATACAAAATGTTGATTAGTACTTTTATGGAAAAAGATTCACGAGTTTATGGATTTTCAACGAGACTGATTTGAAAATTTTAACTGCGTTTAGCACATTTAGTTACTTATTTTTTAACAATTTCATAACTGTAGGACATAAGCATTTTTAGATGCTCCTATATATTAGAGTCAAGAAAAAATATTTTGCCATAACTCCTTGATTTTAATTGTAATGTTATTATGACAACTACATTTTATTTTCTTTATATATAATTTCTTTATTTACGTAATCAAAGGTAAACAGATCAATGGACTCCAATACAAAATATTTATATACAATATATGAAAAATATTGATTTACGTTTCGAATGTTTAGCTATTCAGCTCTTTTCAAAATTACAAAGATTTTTAAAAAAATCAAAAATATAAATAGGGTGGGATCAAACAAACAGAAGAATCGATTGTGATCGATTTTTTTCGTTTTTGTTTAATTCCCAATCGAAAATTAGGAATTATTTTTGATAATATTTAGACAAACTACTTATTGCTACGATGTTTATAAGGATAGGGAGCAATATTAATGTGAGAAGTGACAATAATAATTTATTTAATTATTTAATGTGCTGTAAATTTCAGATAATTTCGAAACTTCAATATTAACTATGTTATTAACTAATGTAATTTAATCAAATAACTTTCTTTTCTATTATTGTTGTTTTTCTTTCTGTTGCTAATATTTTAGTATTATCATAGTTAAAGTTACTGCAACATTTAACCTGTGTAAAGTAAAACCCAGTAAAAGATTCCTCTTTTCTTTCAATATTTCTTTTGTGTTTTTTTAAACGTCGCAGGGTGGGAAATACAAAACTTTTCTGTGCATCAATCAAATATCTCCAGAGTCATGATTTCTTCACTATTTATAAGTAAAAATGTTACAGAATCGAGGAAAAATTTCATTAATGTTCAACAAATAAAATTAAGTAATGAAAAATTAATGAAAACCAGACAAAAATTCATAATTCCACCAGAGTCAGAATTAGTTATTTTGTATGTCAGATGTCTTAATATAAAAAATATAAAATAAAAAATATTTTGCCTCATAATTGCAATGGGAATCGGTTCATTGCCCACTAAATTATACTCAATTGTTTTCTGAAAATCCGTATGATCAGTTTAATACGTCTAATATACAAAATAACTAATTTTGACTCAACGAAAAATTCATTGGGGAATTGTGGAAAGTAAAATTTCGTTTGCTACACAAACCATCGAAATGTGTCCAAAACGCACATTTTGACACATTTAACCTTACTTTTCTCCAAAATAAAAAATAATATAATATTTCTATTATATATTTTATATATATGTTATGGAAATGGATGGTTGGATTAAAAATTAATATATCGACTACACCAGATATTTTTGTGATACCAGTCCGTGTCTATATCCATTTTTTGTCTTATTTGTTTTAAATATGAGAAATTAATTGCGTTGTTGTCTTCTAGTTCTTTTTGGTAATATGATTTAAAAATCCTTTAACTTCATTAAAGCTATTGAAAATGTATACTATACTATGTCTTTGCTGCTAGGATAAGATAATAGTTATCAACATATCTTAAATACAAGGAACGACGGAAATTTAATTTGTGTAATAAAATAATTTGATTAAATTCATCATTAAATTTTCGACTACAGGTGATCATAGAGAACGCATAGGTACATCATATGTTTGTTTTTAAATTTTATCGAGGAAAGTGAACATAGTATTTTAAAGTAATAGATTAAGGCCTTCCTTTAATTCTGATAGTAGTTAGGCGGTATACTCTTGTATTTTTGGTTACGTTTTTTATTGCTAACATTATTAAATTACATGTTTGTATAAAGAGAATACAATTTCTTTATATACTAATATTCCTCTGCATTAAAAGAAAAAATATCGTAAATCTAACCATTTTATTGCAGTAAAGCACGGGATTTCAAAAACAAATAGCGAAATTAATTACTTCTATATTAAACAAATGAAATGTGCAGTAGAATACATAACCTTTTCGCCTATGGCCTTTTCGGCATAAAATAGTCCCTTTAAATTCATGAATAGCAAAATAGATGAAATAAAATTGAGTAAACGAAAATAATCTCTTGTCATACATAAAATTGTTAACGTATGGTATATTTTACAATATATTGTATATTCGAATTAATGAAGTAGATATCGACCATCCTAATCAAGCATAGCAATTATTATTCATACAGCGGAACATAATCACAATTTTAATTGACAAAATATTCCAGTTTTGATTACAAAATATAGAAATTAAACAAAAATTTCTAAAATCAAATTACATACTACTTCCAAAATAAAATGTGAAAACTTGTTGACTGTATGTTAATTTTAAAATTCAGAATATTGTAAAATATACCATACAATAAATATTTTTACTATGACACAGGTTTCTTTTTGTTTAATCAATTTTAGTACAACCATTGTGATGATTCTGGAATGATTCAAGTGACTATTTACCTGTAAAACTGTAGTAGATATGAGATTATGTGTCCAATTGTATATTTAACAATCGGAAAATAGTAAACCGAACATTAGCATTATCTTCTGTACCTTGTGTACAGATTTAGTAATGCTGTGTATTACTTTTGTAAAATAGTTGAATTAACTGTAGTTTTTTTTTCTCTGTACATATGGTATTCAGCAACCTTAACGTGAAAAATATGTCTAAAGAGTGGCTAAACTGAATTCAAAATTCCAATTTAAAACCAAAATACTACGTTTTAAAAATCTATTTGAACCATTACCAATCTATATTAATGGAGTTCAAATCCTCCCGATAAACATTGAGCCAAAATTTTCGAATCGCAACCGCTTATACAATACATTGTTTAGTATTTTCATGATTTTAATTCCAATCTACATTATATCAGTTTTTAATATTAAATTAGAAGTTTACAATTCAAGACAAGAATGTTTCTGGATTTCTATAAAATATTTACTTTCTGAGTTTTTGAACACTGGATATATACTAAGTATTTTAATTTAGGGCATAATTTTAAACAATATGCAAAATCTTAGTTGAATGGTGTTATATTTATTGTATTTTTGAAAAGCAGATTTATAAATTTTAATTAAGAAATCCAATATTTCTGGGAAATAATGGTCACATTACATGAATAAAGGAAATTAATAAAATGTTGAAATTTGTTTTGGTTCTAGCGAAATTATAAATATTGTACGTAAATAACGGGGAAATAAGGTTGTTTACAATCCTCCATTGTACGATAACAATTTATTACAAATATACTCTAAATAAAACATTGCTAAAGAGTCCACGCAGGCATCTGGGACGAAATACAGATTTTTGCATTTTTTAAATAGACATTTTATTTACAAATAAGTTATCTTATTGAGGAACACTGTTTTATTTACAGTAGTAAATTTGCATTAAATTGATATGGCACATTGAAGAGTAAATAACCATGTTTCCTCGTTATTTACCTACAATATTTAAATTTTCGATGGAGCCAAACAAGATTCAAAATTTGAATAATTTCTTTTATTCGTGAAATATGATCATTATTTCCAAGAAATATTATGTTTTATTATTTAATTCTTATAACTAAGGTCGAGAAACTTTTCTTTATTGCATTTATTGCAATAAATCAACATTAATAAATGTCATAGGATGTTTACAAGGCAGTGACTAAGTGAATAATATGTTAAGCCTTTTTTTCAAAGTGAGAAAAGCATGTTGGTCAACTTTAACTCAGTTTCCCGAATAACAAGAATCGTTTTATTTTTGAACGTTGCCTTTTCTACTATTTTGAAGTATCTTATATTGATTCCCAATGAGAAAATCGAGTGATTTAGACGCATTTTTCAAAAAAATGTCTTGATTTGATGAGATAAAGGTATTTTCATTAACCTTTCAGGATGTTCTTCGCTGAAAGGGGTTGTAATCAATTAAATGCATACATAAAAAGTGATCTTAATACGATACCATCCGTTAAAAAAATTTTTTAATATTTGAAGTTTTTAATTACCATTATTAGTGACTATTTGAAGAAAAATTAGAGTGCCCTAACTGTAATTGTGTAACATATATTACCCCTTCCATTTGTACCCCTGGTTTTTAATTTTTAACATATTTTTTGTCATTAATAAGGTTTATATACGACAAGGGTTGACAAAATATTCATTCCACAAAAAAAACAAGTTTTTTGTTGGACTCCAATGTTGCAAACTTCATCAACTTTTGTTTGCCCAAAATGAGATTAGTAGGTACAGTAGTACCCCTCTTATTTTAACCCCTCGTATTTTAAGTTCCTCCTCTATCTTAAGGATTCGCTCCCTTCTATTTTAACTTTCTTTCATGTGCTCTCTTTCTCACGTTGCTGGTGATGAGGAAAAGAAGTAGCATTAAAATAAGAGGGGGTGCCGCCATATTCCTTGATTCAAAATCTTAAAATAAGAGGGGGCCTACTGTACGTCAATTTCAGCTCAGTTTAAAAAAAAAAAGAATTTTTTTTAAATTACTTAATTTTCTAATATTTTCACGTGTGCTCTGCTGATTCCCGTTGAAAAAATAGCAAGATTGTTTATAAATTTTACAAAATAAAAATGCCACCATTTTCCGATATCTTTTTAATATTTTTCAGTACTTTCTCGACTAAAACGTGTTATAATCAATGCAATGCATACATAAAAAGTGATCATGATTATTGAATACAAATAATATGGCAGAAGAATATTTTTTAGAGGGAATGGCTGATTGAAAATGGCCTTGTAACAAAACAAATGTATTCAAAATGAAATAGAGATCAGAGAACGTGTTTTTTAGTATTATAATGATGATATAAATGGTAGTGTGTGAATATTATAATAATTTTGAGTTCATAAATTCAAATTGCGAATCTGTAACGGTCACCGTATGTAAATTGTATTTCCTATATGCGACGTTGTTACATGTACCTTTTTCACAGTTGATCTTAAATGTCAGATAATTATGAATATTATATATGTTCGGGCCTGAAAATATAAAAATGGCGGATACAATATCGGTACATGCACATTATCAATATGAAATGTCTAATTTAAGAAATCTATTTTAAGGAATTATTAATTCTGAATAAACGTTTTTCACTCCGTGGACATTTTAAGTTGACCTTTGCTTCTAAATTGCATTAGCATATTAACTATATTCTATGTTCAACAATCGGGACTACTTTTTATATATTCATTTCATTTATTACAATCCGTTTAGTGGAGAAAATCCTGAAAGACCAAAATCAATCAAAAACACTTGAAAACACGACGAAATTTCGAAAATTCTTTTTACTCGAAAAACTGAGTGGATGTTGACGTACAGTCTCCTTTTTTGATAAAGACCAAAAATGTGTTAAGTTTTCTAATTTATGATCATCCTAATTTTCATTTGTTTAAACTAATTGTATTTAGTTTTAGAGAGAGTAATTTTAGAGTTAGTTTTAGAGTTAATTTTAGTTGTAGTAAATTTTAAAATTCATGTAACTTTTAAGGGCGCTCACTCGTATTACGAGTTTCATTAGTATTTGAAAACAGTGCTGGAATATGTACAAGGACAAATGTAATAAATATGTTTCTCGTTTCAAATTTCAGCTACCAAATATATACATCTGTTATATAATCAGTTGTATATTAATATTAATTAGTATCTATCCATTCAGTTTAAACGGAGACCACTTGTTTTGAAATAATTGTCTAATAAATATAATGTTAAATATAACAATTTTTAAATTCATGTTATTTAAATTTGAACAATTTAAAAGTTAAATAATTTTAAATCGCGCATAATGGACATATGCCTTTTCATACCACAGATTTAACATAATATATAACCTATGTACATAAACATTTTATTTACTGGTAAAATATTACAAGGTAATAAATAAAAAGGTAAAAAAATGTTTACTTCGAAAATTCTCCTTAAAACCTCTTTCGTTTAAATGACAGCTATTGACTAGAATTTCAATACTCAAAACCTTTACCTACATTTAGTAAATAGCGACTTACTATTTAAAATTTTTAGCTTTACACATTTTGAGTATTTTTATCTGATAACTTCTAAAACGTTCAAAATAACGTGAAATCTGTACTCAAAACTAAACATACATATATATTTTTTAAAACTGACAAAATTTCGTATTTTTGTAGTACTTTTGATCTCGTTAATGTAAAAAAAGATAGCTGCACCTGAAAAAACTGACAAATCACAAAACAAACCTTTAAAACCTGACATTCAAAAACGAGATATTTGAAAAACAGACATTGAAAACCAGAAATTTCAAAATGCATACATAATTTGAAAGTCTGTTTTTTGAAATATCTGCTTTCTGAATCTCTGTTTTTGGAAATGTCTATTTTTTTAAATGCCTGGTTTTGAAATGTTGGGGTTTTGAAATATCTGTTTTGTGATTTGTCGGGTTTTTAAAGTGCACCTAAAAATTTATAAAAATAAGTGCATGTGCGTGATAATAAAAATACGTGAATCACCTAAATACTAAATTTAATCTTAGCCAAGTATACGATTTGAAAGTTTATCTCTACATAAAGCAACATCGGTAAAGCAGTTTTAATCTGCTTATTACGATATAGGCCGAGAGATGGCACCAGAATGCAATCGCTCAAAATACAAAATGCAAATACCTTTTCTACATGTGTGAAAAATTAAAGTGAGTCAAAATAGATAAGTGGCAAAGTGTATATTGTTACCAAGGATAAAATTATTTGTAATTATAAGAAAAATTGCCGATTTAACTGAGAGAATATACTAACAAGTTTACGTAGAATATTCGAACGTTATATTATTCTGTATGGAAATTTTATTTATTTTCGGTAGAAATTACTATAAATTTTGCATTATTAATTTTGCTTTTCAATTTTTACTACCTCCACAGTAAATATTTCAAAATATCAGATTTTTCACCAGAATTTAAGGTACGATTTTTTTGCATTAGTCTGTTACTAGGTTACTATCTAGAATGTCATACGAATTTATTAGATATTCCTATGAATAAAATTTGTAAATAAAATTCAGTTCGTACTAGTAAATTGTTGGTTTCAAACATGAAATTTTACATTCTTTGTATTTTGTCCAATTATGCTCAATAGTAAAATTTGTTGTATGACTTTTTTGTTTTAAAAAATCGATATAAAACGCAATTGCATTTAGTACTCTACGATATTCTACCTAACTTTTTTCTGCTGTCAACTTTAAACATTAAGTGGATACAATAATGCTTGGTTCCCACATTGTTTAAAAGTATAAGTAAAAACAAATTATCAAGATCAAATGTTGACTAGAAACTATTCAAATGAAATACACTAACTGTTAAGAGTTTAAAATATACCGTTCTAACTTATTCAAGTTTAAAATGACATCAAATAGTTCTCATGTTACTGGTTGGCAAGGCCTACACTGAGAAAAAACAACCTTAGTTAAATGTATTATATTGCATAGTTGGGTAAATATGGCTAAAACAACTATGAAAAATAGTTAAATTTTCCACTTTCGTAGTCGATTTTACTATAATTTTGTTGAACCAAGACCTGATAGTTGTTTTAACTAATATCATGGCACGCTCCTCATTTTCACTATGTTCATAGTAATTTTAACTACTTTTTTTGTGAATGTAAAGAAAAGTTAACTGTATTTGCTAAATTTTAGCAGTCGCAGCTAAGGACCGACGGATATAAGAATATTTTAGGTATTTGAACAAACTAGCTATAACTAACTTTAATTAGTGGTGGTAACTATTAGTTACTTTGATTCTAAATTAACATTACATGGTTGTCATTTTGTCGACTAGATAATATATTATCAGTATCAAAATTCGAATCTGCACAACAAAAAATCTTAGTTGATTTGACTCCTTTTTAACTACTGAAAGTATTTAAATAGGTCCTCAACGGAATTTTATAGGTTATAGTTACGACCAAAAAGGATTTGAATCAACAAAAAAATATAGTTATGGAAATAACATTTTGGGAGTTAATTTCATCTATGACATTTAAAATCATTTCTCAGAGTCTAACTACCTAGAGCACTAAAAACTATTCAACATGCTGGAACGATACATTTTTAATTGAATTTAGCAGAATTACATGTTTAGTTGGTTTAACTTCTTTACGGTATTAACTGCAACTTTTCTTGAAAGAAACATTTTCTTGAAACGTATCGAACTACTCTGCGTAGTTAAAAAGTAGTCAAATCAACTAAGAATTTTTCTGGAAATTTTGTTAGTGCAGCTATTGGCGGTTGCTTTTTTTAATAAAAAATTTTGTTGTATTTTGTTGTAATATAATTATTAGTGCATGCCTTTTTGAGTTTTATGCACAGTGTCCATTTTTTGATCTTCAATCATACGGAATACTTTTTCGTTTACCGGGTAAATAATAATAAATTAAATAAAAATAGTAAAATTAACAACATCAACAAAGTTATACTAACAAAAAAAGTATTTCTTTTAACTACTCTGGACTCAACTTGGTAGTTGAATTTGTCAAGTAAATTTTATTAACTGTTAGATAATTCCAATGAAATATAAAACTTCGAATGTTGGGATGAAACTCCTCTGATTTAAGAAGATTAATATATTAATTTTACACGTTATTACCCATTAAGTATTATCTCCAATATAATCACTATAGAATGGTCTCTCTAAATTTGAATAAGTGAAAATTTACTATGTGTCGTGTACGTATAAGAAAATGTTCATATACACTTATAATGCACTTTTTAAAAAGTGATAAACGAATTATGAAATGTAAAACGCAATCAAGAGTTTCCATGGTAGTTAAATATAGCGAAAGGAATTTCGTTTGCAGTTGCTAAATAAAAAGTTGTAGGGGGTCAGAAAAAAAACCCAACACGCCATTTTGAAAAATTGGATGTTTAACGTTTTTTACCGACAGAAAATCGTTTGTAGTTGATTGTAGTGAAGGAATTACCATTTGTCGTAGAGAAGAAAACCTGTTTTAAGTTGAAAAAACAATTTTTTTAGACGTGTACAAGTTTTTTTTTCAAATTTATTTCGGATTTGAACATTTTTTACATACACCATTTTAAAGAGTGGTTCATTGTAAATTAGAAAGAATTAGCGTTAACGTTTTCTCGTGGAGTTTAAATCCTAAAATATAGTGTCAAACTTTATGGAAAAATTTTGTACAATTGATTAGTTTTCTTAATAATTTTAGGTATCTTATTTATAGTATTTGTAATGCGCTGAGATTTCTATTTAAATTTCACTCTTTATATAAGTTTTCGTTCAAATTGGAGTGATATTTTACTGTATAAATATTCGATCTTATAAAGAGTTGAAGTTCACTCCATACGAACTGACTAAATTTTCACAGTTGAGAGGAACGGATTTTTAATTCAATAATCATCAAGAATGAAATTTCACTCCAACAAATGTACGGAGAAATGAACATCTAAAACTAATTATCCATGTGAACCAAATAAAAAATAAAAAATACTTTTGTTTATATTTGTTCTCTAACTTCCTTGGAGTAAACATTCACATGGAGTAAAAAGTGAACGTTCACTCCCTTATGACGGTTTTCACTCGTTAAGAGTGACATTGACTCTTTCACTATAGTATCTCAATTTATACCATAGACAGAGTGAATTCTTCACCAGCAATTTAGAGATTGTATTGCCTGAATTTATTACATATTTTATTCATTTTTCCAACTATTTTCATAATTATTTCATGCTCTTATTGCAATTTTTTAACCAGTTACTACATTTCAAATGTTTTGTAACATTCGAGAGAGATGGAGGATCATAATGGTATTACGTGGAAGAAGACAGGGGCCAAAAATGATCTGAAAAATCGTTACGTGGTTTATTTATGGACAACCCTCTAGCTAAAAAAAAGAGTGGCACCAAAACGTCTGGTGCCAAAACGGCGAAACCACAACGTCCTGCTCCGGTATTACATATATCTAGAAAATGTATTAATTATTATTTAGTTATTACCTGAATATGCAGTTTTGTTTATTCTAAATTAATTTTTTATTATCATAATTAATTTAGTTTATTCGATGTTTATATTTAGCTATTTTTTGGACATTTCCAAATGCCCAAACCTAAAATGTTCCAGTACACATCAGAAAGCGTTGCTGTGACATTGAGAAAATAAACGTGAAACAAAATGGTTTCTTAAACTGTCCATGTTTTTTGACGATAAAAGATAGGTATTTAATAGGGGAACACATAAAAAATCCGAATTTAAACAATCCGAATCATTGATAAATCGACATTTAAAAAGCCGACACTCAAAAAACGATGATTGTCAAAAAGCCAATGAGTGATAAAGCTGTAATATTCATGAAAACAACAATTTCAGATTTTTAAATGCCGATTTTTCAAGATTTCGGAATTTTAAAATTTGGGTTTTTGAGGTGTTTTTGAGGTTAATTCCCATTTTATAACTTAACGAATTCGTTTCCAGTGAGGAATTCCTTTTATAAAGTTACTCAAAGATGTTATTTGGCGAATTCACAAATTAATTCTTAAACAAAGATTGAAATTCAAACACAAGTAATGAATTCATATCAGGAATTCATGTCTTAAATTGATATAATCCCAGATATTCGTAGGATACATTTATGTAATACTTTTCAGTGAAATTTCGTTTCCACAAACATAAATATAATATAATAAAATGGTTACAGTAACTACTTTATCAATTCATCATATGTATTTCTTTTGCATACATTATTCAACAGGTACCTTACACTATACGTTAAAAAAGTAAATCCTTTTAATGTAGCTGCTCGATATAATACTAAAATTAGAACAATCAAATTTTGAAAAAATCATATTCTCATAATTACAAGACTACATGGAATGTCACAATTTTCTTCAGAGGATTTATGAAGCGAACACCTTAAATACCTTATACTATCACGTGCAATAGAAATTTTAAAAGAATATTGATATAGCTATAGAGTTCATAATTCCTATTAAAATGCATATATGTATTTATGAAGAATATATTTTTTAGATCGGATAGAAGCTTAATTTATTGCCAAGTAAATATATGATACAACATGTATGGTATGCAAATTTTCATTTTATTCGTGTGATAGAAAGTATTACAAGTGAAGAAAATAAATTTTGAAAGATGTGTAATTTTCTGTTTAAAAGTGATATTATAGTTATAGTTCTTTTGCCTCGCAAACTGTAAATTTATCATTAAAATCTATACAATTATGTGATATCTTAATTATTATTTATCAAAGTCAATAATAACTTGAGAGTCGACTACGACAGGCGTATGATATACGTATCGTATGGAAAGAAAACCGTTACGAGGAGCGCATATTCAATAGGATTAATACCCAATGAATCTCGCACACGAACTCGAAGTATAGTTACAGGTTCGACTGATAGCCTATGTAGCTTAAAGGCTACAAACCCAGTATCATTTCTGATATCTTCATGAAAATAAACACATTTTCATTACTCGTTAATGAATTTAAAACCGAACAAAAGTTTTTAATGATACGCAAATAGACGGTTGTCGTTAAATAACGTTAAAACCGGTAAATCGTTAAAAAGTATAAAAACAGTTTTAAGAAAAAGAAATATTAATACAATTGATCAAACCTTGGTCCATCATTGCCTAAATGTTACCAAAAAGACTTTAATGGTACCGCAATTAGTTCTACTCTGAACATTTTTGTATCAGCGTATACCATGTGACCAATTAGAACAGTCGACATTTTCATTTTATTATTTTTTTTTATGAATGTACCAATCAAGAAACAGCTGAATATTAACATAAAAATTAACTAAAAAAACATGAAACATTGAATATGTTTATTGCATATTACAGTAGAGTCCCGGTATAATTGCGTCTCGTTATATTTACGTCCCAGCATATTTTCCCGGTTCCGTCTCGTTATATTTACCAGTCGTCGGTCTTTTTTACCCCCGCCTTGCGGGCTTGGGCCTCGGGAAGGGTCTGCTGTGACGTCACGAACGTAACGCGACTAAGAGGAGTGGGAGAAGCGTGCTCCGCTTCTTTTCGCAAATATAACGAGACTGGTGGGGAACACGAGGAGCCGACTAGGTAAATATACCGGGACTCTACTGTACATAGTTATGATTTTTTAAATAATAATTCCTTTTATAAAATCAATTTGCAGTTGTAAAATTATTTTAATCCGGACAAAAAAGGATAAACTATACGTCCCTATTATAAGACATCAACATATCAGTAAGTGCAATGTCCCGATTATGAAACACCTAAATAAAATTCAATTTATCACTCGGAAAATCATAACTTGACACTTTTTGAATGTATTTTAATTCTAAAACATTTTTTATTTATTTATACAACATGTTATGAGATAAGTATGGTCTCAACTGCAAACCTGGTTTTAAGTGTATTATTCTGGGGTTTTTTAGGGTCTCTGATCACGAATGAGCCTCAGATTTTATGAATTTAAAATGGTGGACAGAATATGACTAACCAAAATGTAAACATTTCGATAATCTTTAAATACCCCATAATTAATTTAACAATACTCTTATTCCATTCATAAAAGTAATAAATAATATTATTACATAATTAATTCTTGTTTTTTAGGCTCATTTACTTTTCCTTTGGCTTTTTAATTTTTATTTTCCCTAATTTGAAATTGATTTGTATCTCAAATATTGATTTTTAACCCTTTTAAGTAAACATGTTTGTGTACAAGGAAAATAGCTGAAATTTGTTACTCGTGTGTTTTCGGTGTCACTTATTACGATTCTGATCTCAGATTTTGACAATTCAAAAACTGGTGGATCTGAGATGGCCGATGAAAATGTATAAAGTTACTTGATCAAACTAAAACTGTGGACTCGAGGGCGTGTTAGTTGAAATATTTTGTTTGTCTGGGTTTAACGCCAGTCTGTATGTTCTGCGGTCTTTTACCGACAAGTGTTAATAATATTTACCTGAAAATAGTGATCCTATATGTTATAGACCAAAAAAAAACCAATAGATTTTTGAAATTTTCAAATTGCATAAAAAGTGTACACATAAAAAATAATAACACCGGCCCACAAAAAAAATAAAAGTGGTCTGTATTTTAAACCAGACCTACTAGACTTCATGTATGTTGATTCAATTTCATGTTATTAAAATACCAAAAACACAGTAGATAAAGGTCAGAAGAATTTTTTCAGAATTTTCTTGAACACTTTAATGTGATGTTTCGCGATATTTCGCCATTTTTTGCGATTTACTCGAAACTGGGGGGTGTGCGGGCTAAATGGACTTCAAATTTGGATTCATCTCGTCAAAATACATAGAGACTATCTGACTATCTCTACATAGATCTGGTTAAAAGTACAGACCACTTTTATTTTTGGTGGGCCGGTGTAATTTTCGATACGCGTGGGGAAAGTAGTAACACTTTTCAAAATCTCATGATTGTTTTCAGTAAAGTAGAACAGCAATTAAAAAAAACCTAATTAATAATATATTATATAATAATATTGAAAACTAAACAGCTACGAAAAGTGTCTTTACGAAGTAGTCCAGTCACATCGTCGGAAAAAAGGCACTAACCTTCCAAAAAACTGAATCTAAGTTTAAGTTTGCGTGATAGATGGAGCCACCGTCGCGCCGCCATGTTGAAAAACGTCTGTTTATCATTTTTTAAAGATATCTCGCTTTAGATGAGTCGTACGCTAAAAATGTATTGTATAAATTTTGTTCAGAATTAAATTTTCTACAATTTTTGTTTGAAACTTTTTTTCGTAAAATTAATATTTAAAAAAATTAGGAGCTAAAAAGTAGAAAATGCGTGCTTCTGAAATTGTTTTTGCGAATTATCTCGCTCCGGCGTCCTTTTCTGGTAAAAACAGTTAGTTTCAAAGTTGTAGAGCACAAAATTCGGTATAATTTAAAAAAAAAAAGTATTGAAATCGGATAATATTTTACTGAGAAAAGCCAGGCAAAAGATGTCTTGTCCAGTAAAAGTGTCGGGAAAAGGCTGTATAACTTTAACCCTTACTTACGACTCTGGGGTCGTTTTCGATCCCGCCGGCCAATGGAGATGGTACTTTATAAATTGCACAGCTGTAAGCATTTTCAAACGGCAGATTTCAATTGAACCATGTAGTAGGAGGAAAATTTATTACAATAGCAGTCGGATCTAAGGGTTAAAATAAAATTACCTGTACCATTTTCCTTTCCTCATCACGGCGCTATCAAACTATTTTAGAAAATAGAACGCTTGATTTCTTTCTCGCAAATGAAGTGAAACTTTGGTTAGTACACTGAGAAAAAGGATTATTTGTTGTAAGGAAATATCATTCAATTTTTTTTAAATTATACAGAATTTTGTGCTCTACAACTTTGAAACTAACTGTTTTTACCAGAAAAGGACGCTAGAGCGAGATAATTCGCAAAAACAATATTTCAGAAACACGCATTTTTTACTTTTTAACTCCTAATTTTTTTAAATATTAATTTTATGAAAAAAAGTTTCAAACAAAAATTGTAGATAATTTAATTCTGAATAAAATTTATACAAGATATTTCTAGCGTACGACTCATCTAAAGAGAGATATTATTAAAAAATAATAAACAGACGTTTTTCAACATGGCGGCGCAACGGTGGCTCCATCTATCCCGCAAACTTAAACTTAGATTCAGTTATCGACCTTCTACAGGAAAATTAAAAAAAAGTGGACAGGGTGATTTTTTGGAAGGTCAATTTGACTAGACTAAAGCGTCACTTTAATTCCACAAACAGAAGTAAATAAAATGTGGCTCAGAGCCTAAAATATTAAAAACATTGTAGAAAATATTTCGATCAAGTTTGAATTTATTAAGATCGATATAATTAAACCCCTTTCTAGCCGTTATGTGGCTAGTTGAGCGTGCAACCAGACATCGTCAATTGTAAAGGCACTTCAAGGTCGCACGTCAGTTCACACGCAAGGTGAGAATTAGACACTACTTGCTGACCTTCTTGCAAATTCAAAGACGTTCAATCTGCAAAATGCTATTTTCCGAGTCTTTAAGCGAAAATTAAAGAAAGTGTCGGCGGAAACTGTAATCATCGTGATACATCGTGTATAAATAAACAGCACTGATTATTAAACTTGCATTCCTGATACGTAATTTATCACGTATTCAGTAATGAGATGACAGCTGCCTACGATTGTATCAAACATATTGCTAAAATATATACTCTCTATTACATAGCGCATCAATTTCTTATGGAAGTTCAAATCTACTTATGTATGAAGATTTCAAATTAAATTTATTAACCACACTATACTATATAATTGCTGAGCTTTCTCTTTCTCATTGACTCTCTATTCTAGTAAAAAATAACGACACGAAGAATCTTATATTCCGTTATCTATGCATCGCGGTGAATGCAAACGCTAAATACTGTCGTTTCTTTTTCAGCAGCAAAGTAGTCCATTGTCGACCAAGGGCAGAATGTACAATTTTTTATTCGCCCCCGGGACAGAAATCATCTTTCCAAATATCCGATCATCATCCAACCTAACCTATAAACTACCTTGACCTAACTTAATTATGTAATACAATTTTTTGAAGGATTTGCACTAAACTTAACAATGTAAGCATGTTAATACAAGGTCATTTAACTATAACTTGTTGGATTTCGGATCTTTTTACCGCATATTTTGGATCCTCTTTTTTCAGGATGTTCCTGGTATCAATTGTCATGACACCCATCCTTTAGAGACCGTATTTTTTTCTTTTCTACGTTTTTAACCCTTAGAGTAATAAGGTGCGTCTTTGAACGTGATAAAGTACAGGAGGTGGTTTCATTTTTTTTAAATAAAAAATATCTGAACAATTTTTATTCCGTAATGTTATGATTTATATTTCATATCTCAAGGGATTGAAGAAGGTACCTGATATTTTTAAGATTTTTTACAGCACATCTAGTTCCCGAAAAAGGCCTCTGATTGTTTATGACCAACCATATTACCCTACGGGTGCCGAAAATACCTTATTGCTGTAAGGGTTAAAAATTCCGTATCTGTATAATAAAATCACCGCATTTAATGGTACATTTGATGAGCTAATGAACTTAATGGAATAATAAATAGGTCCATTTAATTAACGAATGCGGATCAATTTGTCTACGTGCTTCACATTAATTAAAAGAAAAACTATAAGCTATCAAAAAAGTTACGACTTATGCATATTCGTGTTAGTCTCCATGCCGCATAAAATGCAACGTTATTATTGCAGAACAATTATTATGCATTCGATGCCAGCTATTAAATGCATTCCTCGCATTTCTTCTAATTTATGACCTTGTTTAATGTGGGTTTCGACAAAATTACATCGAAAGTAGAAATACAAATAAAAGAAATTGCACTTCGCCCCGCAGGCGACAAGGATGACACGTAAAGAAGATAATGAAGGTCATGGAAGACCTCAGTGATATTGCGTAATTTGCCGTACATATCTTGTACACGAATCGAATAATTTAACAGGTGGTATTGTGAGAAAAATTTAATTACAACGTTGATAAACACAATGTAAAATTGTATTATTATCCACCTTGCAAGTACCAAGTACTAGTACCCTACTTCATGTGACTTTCTCGCCTTTTATTTCTCTGATTTCTGCTATTACTTTCTACATTACCTTTGTGTATGCTTTCTAGTTTTAATTGTATTCTAAATACGAATTAAAATAATAGTTTTAATGTACTAAGCTGCGCTATAAACATGAATTACACTTTCAATGAAGAATAAGTCATTTCAGTGTGAAATTCTGCAATAAACTAAACTATAATCGCACCCACTACTGCAATATATTATTCACTAATGTTCTTAAATTTAAAAAATTAAATATTTTAAGAGTATAAAATAGTTATATAAAATAGTTATATTAGTTATTTCTATTCTAATTTCCTGATTGTTTTTAATATTTTGATGTTTACATTTTGTATTGTTAAATTATTACATTAATTATAGGTGTAATATGTTTTGTACACTAATTTCAAAGAACGTTGCTGCTATATTACATTAATAAATAAATAGAATTAAATAGGCCTAATAATACTTGCCCATGATCAGTTTACCATCGATGTCGTATGTGACCGTTGTTCGATAACCCTTCAACCCTTTAATTTAAGAACCAAATTAAGGTTGACAGTACTTTTTAGTAGTAAAACGCAGTTAAAAAACGTTTGGAGTTCAAGTTTTTATTGCCGAAACCTTCCTCTTTGGAATGGTGTATCAAAAAATACCGCAAATTTAAAAATAAAAAAATTACGAACATTTATTTAACAAAAATCAGGAATTGTTCAGTATTCCATTTTTATTATTTTTATAATTGCCCGCATTAGAATACCTTAGTTATTTATTAATAACGTGTCAAAATTGGTCTAGAAAATATAACTATTGTAAAAAATTAAATTTCAAAATGACAGTGCAGAAATGTCTACTAAAATCAAAATCGAAATCGTAGTCGCATGTATTCAATCGATTTACGCGAACGAAATGACTTCCAACTTGGTATCCGAAATTTTGGAGTAACTGAGTCCAAATCTGATGTTAGTTTTCAAAAATTCAAAATGACGAATATATAATCCTTAATCAGCGACCTCAACAATCAATCAACCCCAAATCATCTTAAATTAATTTCAAATTTGCAAAAAATCTTTAGGAAGCCTCCTGATTTGCTTTGAAAAGCTCTATAGGACATTTCAAATGTTGATTATCAGTAAAAACCTCTTAATAATTAAGAGCAGTTTGTTTATAAAGTCAATAAATAAGTTATTACATTTCAATAATATGCAAAGTATAACTTCTTATAATGGTTCATTTATACGCACAGTAATAATAAAAAATTGTTGTATTACTTGTCAGACCCCAAAACTGAAGGACTTTTTACAAATAAAAATGATGCCCTAAATGAAGTAAGTAAAAGAACTCAGTAATATAACATTTTAAGAAGTCATAATGAAGACTTCAGGTCCTTATTTTTTATCGTAACTAAGAGCTCTTCATCGGATATTTAGGAAATATATTTGGAAACAGCCCTGCAAAACCTCATGTCCGGAAGAAGAATTGCAAGAAAAAATATTTCTCTCCATTTATAACTAAATAGAAAACTTTAAATCGATTAAACATTAATTTAAAGAATGTAAATTGATCAACAGGAATGTAATGTTTGCAGATCGCGGCAAATTTGAGTTTCTCAAGGAGAAAATAATATAAAAACTAATAATAGATTCTAATTTACGACAGGTTATTCTCAATTACATACGCAGATTCAATCTTCTATATTTACAAAACGTTTAGTCTTTTCGTTTTTAATCAAGAAATATTGTCACTATTGGCAGGTTCGTGTATAAGTAACAGGAAGTTTCGTTTGAACAGAAGAAATTTTATGATCTTAATAAATACCCTCGTAAAAAAGGTCATTTAACTATATTTCAGATAAATAATTTCACCACGATTTCAAACGTTACAGGGTCAATTAATTGATTTTTGTGCAAAATTACAACTTGCAGATGCCATCTTGAACCCGCCATTTTCTTTTGTGAAAATAAATCTGACGAGAGAAGAAAGCGATCAGTCCCTTTTGCAATTATCAATGTTGCATTTTTCACATTAAAAAAACTCGATTCTTATAAAGAAACGTCGAAAAAATCGGTATTTTTTCGAAATAATGAACATAACCTTTTCTTAAGTATCGACGGCTATTTCTGACCACGGCATTTGAATGAGGAGGTCCAAATCTATCAATTTTGACTAATTTCAATTTTATTTAACGGCGTTTGGAACCCAATTTGCAGCGTTGACAGTTGTGCACAAATTTCAGACTTTCGAGACGAAAAGAGTTAAATTAAATCTATATGGGAAAAAATGGTTGCCGCAACTAAATTATGTTTGGAATTATGTTGGCCATTTTCACAACATATGAGAGATGAATGAGGCCTCATTTTGAATCTATATTTATCTCGTTTTCTTGAAGAACCCAAAATGGCCGGTCTAATTCAACACCATAGTCTCGAAGACGAGCGTTAAAAATATTGTTAGTTGCGAGTTTTTCGAAAGAACGAAATATACCACTCTAGGGTTTGATTCTTTGTTTTTAGTCGTGCTGATTACGAATCTTGAATCAGAATTTTTAAATACAAAATGGCAGGTCCAATATGGCGGAACAATTTTTATAAAATGATCGTAGACATAAAGTCAGATATTAATAATTCATCATTGCCGATCAAACACGGCGGATGAAAAATGTCACTAAAAAAATGGATCTGAAATTTGAAAATTCCTGTAATCAACACGAAAACAGAGAATCAACCCCTAGTATATTTTATATTTCGTTATTATAAAAACACTATGAAAGTTTTTTGCTCTGGTTTTTGGGAATTTGGTGTTTTGCGTTATTGGAATCGCCATTTTGGGTTTTCGGAAAAGGTCACTCACCAAAAAGAACTAGACAAATATAGTTTCATAATAAGAGACTGACTGGGCGATTTGGCAATAATGCCCCATATACATATAAGCCAATTTTAGATTTTTCAATTCAATTTTTAATCAGCTACTATTCATTATCAACTGCAATTACATATCAATTACAAACTATTCGTTACCATTCCTAATTTTTTAGGTGTAGCAACCAACTCTCTAATCTATCGAACTGGAATTAGCAGAAGTACTTAAACATCATTTCTTTCCGTGTATAATCTTCAACATTTATAAAAATCGGATCCGTAACTATTGTAATATTTCATATGATTTAAGCATCATTATTTCCGTACAGTAAATAATAACAAAAATAGTAATAGAAACATATTAAATGGCAAAAACGAATGAGGGAAGGTTGAAATTATGAAAATCAAGTTGACAAATGATACCGAAGGAAATTAATATTGCCAATAAAGAAGGGTTTATAGGAATGCGAGCATTAAAAATAATTGAATATACATATAAATGAAATCGAAATCGGAAATGGACATTTATACGGACATATAATCACAAATACACTCCAATTACGGGACTAAAAAAAAATTATTGAATTTTTAATGTTTCTCGATCTTCTTTGCAGCCGCAGCTAAATAATCAGAATGTTATTCTATAAGCTGGACAAGAATAAATAAAATAAAATATCCGAAGGTATGCCTTTGGCTTCGAGCAGCAGACGATCGCTATATGCATTCCGTAAATCATTGACTCGTCGATCGTGCGTATCGGCGAATCGATCGCTTCTAATGGAATCACGAATCATTTGATCAATCTGTGAGTTTCCTATGGGAAAGAGTGTCGAACACTTTCATCCGCGAGCCTTACGACTTCTTATTGAATTAATACAATATAAATTAAATTGTACAGTAAATTTGAAATTGAAGGAAGCTCGGCTATAATTATATTCGCAACATACATGTGCATTTAACAAATCCCAATTCGAAGATTATGTTCAAACGGAATTGTTTTAGAAAGTGTTCGTTCTCGGTTTTAAAAGGACGTCACTCCATTAGAGTGGCACAGAGCTCTATAAAATTCAATCGTTTTATGAGCAAAAATAGCAGGCTTTGAGTCATAAATAAAATCCTCACACACACCCAGAAAAAGAGATCATTTTGGGCGGAAGTCATATCGTAACGCATATGAAAAACTTCATTCAAGGCTCTGCTACATAAATATGCCGGATTAGAAAGTTAATCGATATTATAGAAACAGTTAATATTTCTCTTTGCCCGTAGCATCATTGGTAATATTGTAATTGCAATTTTAATTTGATTATAACTTTGAGTACGCATAAAAACTAAGGACATCTTTTAAAATTAATTACATGAATCGTTGCGTTGCAAATTATTGTGTTCTACTTCAATGTCATCAATAATTATACCAATTTATTCATCATAACTTTATTTAGCGCAATTATGAAAATCTGTTGCAAATTAATTGCATAGAGAACATTTTGTGGTTGTTGCAGATTATTAGTTTTTATTCTTTGATTTTTTAAAAATATTTTGGCACTAAATTTTACAATTGAAGTAGTGCTGCCTATAATTCTGACTTCTCATCACTGAAATGTGTTCTTCAATTTTTCGAAAATGTTTTAAATACTAATGAAGACAATCATGGTCGTAGACAATTGTGATATCGATTATGCCCGACATTGAAGTTGTTTATACATTATTGATCACATATGGCATATAAAAATGCCAAAATCTGCTCCATTTTTTTTTTAATTTTTCTATGATGGATGAAAAACGTACACTTTTTTACCATTTTTCTTGATTCCGTTGCTAATATACAATTCAGAAAAAATGTGCAAGAAACTCGTTTTCTACCACAGTTTTGGTTAAACATTGATGTGATTGACAAGGTTCGATTAAGAGTTTTTTAAAGAGTCTGTTAAAATACTATCATAAAAAAAAGTCGTTTATTAATAAAAACGGATATCCAATGAGTTTGTGGATAATAATGAATAAGAATTTAACAGTTGTGAAAATACTAAACTATTAATTCAATCAAGTAATTTCGTTACTCCATTCGAATTTCAAGGATAATTAGTAGGTAAGCTATGCGGGTTCTGGGACACCCAGTCGGTAAATGGTGTCTCAGATCCGAGCTATACCAGTGGATCAGAATCACCATTTCCTGACTGGGTTGTTCCAGAACCCGCATAGCTTACCTACCATAATAGAAATCCAAATCAAGTCAATAATTTTCTTTAGTTATAAGTAATTTAAGTCACCGACGTTTTAGTCAATTATCCGTAAATCATCTGTAGTACCCTTTTTCTTGATAGATTTTTTGTGTCTCTATTAAATGATATAAGTTATCTGGCTAATAAGTTGTTAATAAAAATATCCAGAATATAGATAATATTTTCTAATATCTTTTCTAAAAAATATGTACCAACGAATGTCTTAGTTCGCAATCGAGACGTTACAAAAATATTAACATTAGTTACACCTGCTTTATCGGAAGATATTAATAAATAAATGTATTACTTATTAGAAAAATATAAATTTAGATACGATTTCTGGCTATATTTAGTTATAAAGTATGAATTTAGTGTATTGCACACATCCGCTTTTGTAGCTGATATTTATCCTTTTGAAGTTTTTCACGCGTATCAATAACAATAAATGTATAGGTAAAAATTGACTTGTTTCTGTCAGGGAAAAGTCCATAGAATACTATGACGGAGATAATTGTCTTATCAAAAGGTATAATTGCAAAATATTCGTCAATTTCGAACTGTGCGGATACTGCACACTTTCTCTTGTGTTTATCGTCAGAATGATCTGTATGCATTTTTAAGCGTTGTTTTTTCAGGTCGTTCTGTCAAAATAGAATAATAACTTTATATTATGCATTTTTCTGACGTATGTTTTAGACCTGAATAATTTATTGATATCGAATTCGGCGAGAGCATTTTAGATTTTTATTTGTATACATTTTTTTTTATTTCATATTAAAACAGTAAGTTGTTAATTTTCAACAAAGCAACACAATTACAAATAAAAAAAGAAAAGATATTCCTGCAGATGTTGTAACAATGTTTAACTATATAAATGGTTTCATCCTAAGAATATGTATTTAAATATCTATTAGGTATCGATTTTTAATTGCTGAAGTAAAATCTTAATACGACATATTATTTACGCTTTCATTTCAACCTGTTAAGGCATCGTACTAGTATCAGTAATCTCTCTTGAACTTCTGATTAGACGTGTCTCAGATTCAGGTTTGACGTATGAAATCTTGATCAGGCATGGTATATTTAATCATGATAACAAATTACTCTCCAATTCCTGATTAGGCACACCTTATTGAATACTGATCAGATCATGACTACATATCCTTCACGAACTCCTGATTAGACATGCCTTTTATTGAATCTTGATCACACCGTGATCATGTATCACTCGCGTACCTGTGATCAGACATGGCCTAATGAATGCTGATAAAGGAATGGTCTAAAATTATTCTCGAGCTCCTGATCACACATACCTTATTGAATACTTAGCAGACCATGACCAGATATCCCACACGAACTCCTGATTACGCATGTCTTTTATTCAATCTTGATCAGATAATGACCATATACGACACGAATTCCTGATTTGACATATCATGTGTTAAATCTTGATCAGGCCATAATCAGGTATCATTTGCATACCCCTGGTCAGACATGGCTTAATGAATCCTGATAAAGAAATGATTTCAAGTTACACTCGAACTCCTGATACTAATTAGACAATGCTTTATTGAATTGTGATAAAAGCATGATCACAAATCAGTGTCGAATTCTTCATTAGATATGCCTGACAGAACTACGATAAGATCATGATCAGATACCACTCACGAACTCTTGATCAGACGTGGCTTACTTAATCCTGAGCAGATCTGGCTTATTGAATACTTACTAAAGCACACACTCTCGTCCTTCTGTTCAAATTTTCTTCATTGTAGAATTTCAGATGACATTTAATCTTATTTATTCGTGCAATTTCAGATTACGATGGAACAAATTGGCATTTGATCTATGGCGTTATAGTATTTTTTAGAACCGATTTTTCTGCGTGGAGGAACCGCAATTTCTCATAAGGAACTGACGTTCCTTATTACAGATATTCGGAAAATAGAGTAGTTAAAAAACGATCGATTTCTACGTTTCTCCGTATCGATTGAAGAGAAGACGTTATGTTACGTTTCTTCCTGGATGGGGAGGCACGGCGTAATATAGAGTTATCTATGGGAACGTTGCGGTCTATCGCCTTCTCTGTACTTATGCTTGTTCACTGCACTCTGGTATCTTCTTCCCTACTGAATGCGTAGTATCCGATAACGCATTATCCTTTCCGAGCTGTAAAATGCAATGTAGACGTTTATACAGCAACTAGTCTATTAAGAGCCGCACTTATCGCTATTTCTGGGATTGCGAAGACACGGGAAATGGTCGCCTTTTTCCATTTTCACCTTCCAGTATAATAACGAGCGACTCGGACGAGGGGGCGCTGGGAAACTAATCGCTTATAAGGGTATATTGCCCAGTAAAGAGCGAAAAACGACGTCAATAATGGCAACAGGAAAATAAGTAATTTTCACCAGCGGAAATGGTTCATTATAGGTTTTATGTCATCATTCTGGCGGCCGGGCATTATTAATAACTACCGAGGGGGAGGAGGGGGATATTCCTATGCCCGGCCAAAAAATGGCACTGATCAACGACGTGTGTAATGAATTTATTAAGCGATACTTTACAGACTATATACTCGCCGAACCAATTGGTACGTGTAATTGCACGATATAATGAATCCACTATGGTATTGGATATTAAAAAGCGCGTAAATTTGAGAAAGAGTTTCTTCGTTGTATATCATTATCGGAAAGCATTTGCGTCTGAACACTTTTAAACCTCGACGAACATAAATTAACTCGCAAATTTATTCTAATTATATGAATATCATATCGGAATGAAATTTTCACTTTTGTTTATACTTCAGTTTTCTAACTACGATATTTATTAGTTCATCTATATCATAGATATGGTTTTATTATTATTATATGTGTTTTTTTACAAATTATTATTTTATTATGTATTTTTCTGAATTTGTAATAATATAATTTCGGGTAATTGGTTTGTTGAGTTCAAAATTTGCAACACGAGAACGAAATTTGTATGAACAGCAAATAAATACATACCAATTGCATAAAAAGTTTGAACTTGCACAGAGAGAACAAAAAAGGTTAATGGAACCATTTCAGAAAATTAAAATACGTGATTATAAAAAATGATTAAATTAACCATTTCCATAGTAAAACAAAAACAAAAACATTGTTCCGTTTACTATCTCTAGCTACTTAAATATGCAGCATAGCACATAACCTCAAATGTACCATCGCTTTATAGTTCAATAGTCACTCGAAATATTCTTCACTAGAAAAATAGATTTAATAAATGTGATTAAACGAAAATAACTAGTTATCATCAGAAAAAGTAATTATTGTATGTTATATTTTACAATATTATGAATTATAAATATGAGATACTGTCAACTACAACTTTTCACAATGTTAATTGTTTCCACCTTTTCATCGGTTCCATTAACCTCTTTTTTCGCTCTGTGTGAATACTGTGATATTAATTTTGGTTTGGATGATGGTAAATAAACCCCTTATTTGTTGATAAAATAAACAAAATTACTACTTTTGGACCAGTTGTTCTCTTCTTCACAACTGTTCCTATACAAAAGTATGGGAACATTTCATATTTCAATAAGTACCATACTGGTACTGACATTTTCTAATATAGTATTTTTTCCTCAACGAAAGCGAAAAATTCAATTTGGTATGGAAATTCCATAAAAAGTTTGTAGCAATGTTTTCAAATATACTAGGTGGCGCACATACCTGAAAATGAAGCGGATAGTTGACAGAGAGGGTTATCACTGCATGCAACGTCACTTTTGGGTTTATGCGCCATCTAGCGCTCGAAGAAATAATTTATGTATCTGGCATATTTTTATCGACCTGTCAATTAATACTGACGGGATTTTCCTTACAGTACACATATAGTTGAAATGTCAACAATTGACCAAGGTAATTTAAAATTAAAGAAAATGACGCAATGGAAATCAAATTAGTTTAAATATATTAGTCAGTATTAGTGAGGATTTAGTTTCCTTTTCAGTAATATTAACAGCGTCAATCTAATTGTAAAATCTTTTTTTTTTGTTCAAACATTAGAATAATATTTATTTTATGACACAGATTGGCAAGTTGTGTTATAATAATATAGAAATACAAAACGGGTATTATTTATTGTATTTGCAATTCTGCGTATCAAACTGTGTATTCATTAATTTACTTCAAATAATGTACTCTGAAGTAAGAAATGATTGAAACAATAGACATTCTAATATTTCTCCAGTGATAAAATTAGTCTTCTGTTTTATACCAGTTCATTGTTTTCGCAGTGTAGTTACTATTTCAATAGTGGGATAAGCATTAACCGATTCAAACAGTGAACTTTTCATTGCTTCAAATTAAGAGTCTAATTAGATTATGTAAATCGGACGTAATTATTAGAAATATCTTCGAAGAAAACGCAGCTTACAGCTTTTATATGGCATCATCTTATAATAGAAATTATATTTTAAATAAAGGCATTCGCATCGAATTTAGTCATTACGATGAAATAAAGTACTGCCGGTACCATAATATCGTTCCTATTCAATTATGTGTTATTAAGGCAATGGATCCTTAATGACCGACCTATATTTTTGATCGAACTAAAGACCAAACATTTATTAACCGTTCATTGATTTAAATGACCTCATATAAAGGCACCTTATATTTACCTGGATTCACTCTGAAGAGTTTAAATTACCCCGCAAAATTGAATCCTTTTGAATCGTCATTAAAAAAATTATTAACGTGTTCACTGGAAAAGAAATTGAATCGAATTCAGGTGTTGGCTGGCAAGTATCACTTCTCCAGTTTTAACTTTTAATCTCAACATGTAATGAGTGCACAATTTACACTCTTACTTCTTAATGATTTCATTTTCATCTTACGTTGAAATTAGGTTTTCTTAACCTAACAGTTTATGCACTTTCTGAAAAATTTGAAATTTCATCCGTCTGGCCACTCGAATACAGTTTAAGGGTTTAATTTAAAATAAAAGTTTTAATTAAAGGTTAAAACGAATGTTTCGTTGATTATAAATATTACTTATTATTTTTAATGTTATTTAATATGTTAACATTATTCTGCATCAGGAATAATTAATTCGTTTTGAAAGTAAGTTTCTACAATTCATTGATGGGATATTCTATCGTCGGGTCCTTCATATCCACTCTAATATCGACGTACAGAAGAAAACTGAGACAAATGTCAAGTAGAACAGACCTGCATTTATTATATTATTTTAGTAATTTTTTCTATTTTTTGTATAAAATTTGCTATACGAAAGAAGCAATAATTGTGTCTATAAATATTCATTTCCAGATAGAAATGTTCACTCCCTGATAGCCACTGCAGTCTATTTTGTTCGACTTTTTTTCGTCTAGGATTATTATGTAATAACAAGTTAATGTCATTTTTTAAAGCGATTTCTAAATTTTTCGTGTTAAAATCTGAAAATTTCCCGACTAATATTTAGATAGTTTTGCTTGTATATTATTGCATCGTAAATCATTCAAAGGAGTACAATTTATGTTCATGATGTCATAAAAAATATTCCGAAGAATACTTTGATTCCCAATTCTATGATGATATTACTTTATTTACCTTTGTTTTTGATTCCAAAATAAATCCCATAGAATCCATAAATGTAAATTTGAAAAATATTGGTTTAGACTTAACTTCTGAAAAAATTCATCTCATTTATTTGAAAAAAAAAAACGAATTTTTCCATCTCAAGTAAGAATTGACTCTCATATGATTAAATCTAGTTGGTAAAATGAATCCTTGAATTGCAAATAGATGATTGCAGGATCACAACTAATTTAAGTTATTTTTATTAATATTAAATGCGTATACGTTCTGTAAACTTTCACTTAATATTCCTCCCTTTTTACACGTCTTATTGTCATTATACTGCCCCAAAGAAACCCCTTTGTGCAAAAACGAATTACCATATAATATACCTTTACTTGTAATAAAGGTAATTATAACGGAATTCCATTACACGTAATCTTTGTAATTATTTATAATTATAGCAAGTGAGTGATTTCTACTGTCATGTTCTAATTAATGCTGTGAATTATCATATCTTATACTACATAATACATATATGTTAATTAAACCGTATTGTTCATAATTAATTCGGTCATATACAAATAACAAAGTTAATAAATGTTATTATAAGTAATATAAATAAATAATACTTACAACCAACCTTCGGCGCAAAATTATTGAAGAAGGGCAAATTCAATACGATTTTTGTCGTAGTTCAGTACAAAAATTATACATTCAGAATGTACAAAGTAATTCATTACAATTTGCTGGATTTTTCCATTTCAAAATGTTATAAATTACCGTTACGAATGAAAAAGTTAGAGTCACAACTTGTTGTGAATAGTTTTGCCATAAATTTTTCCAACATGTAATTGGACAAATCACGTTTGTAATGCATGTTAAGATATGCATGATGATCAACAAAAAAAGTGGTACAATTTAAATGATCGCAATAACATTATGGACGAAAAAATAAGACAATGACTCAGAATCGGTATTAGAGCCTCAGTTTATAGACTCGATATGCTCATCAATTTCATTTTTAAAAGCAGACGCATTATTGTTATTATTGTAAGCATAATTTTCAAAGAATTTTGTAATTGTCTAAAAATCAAAATATATCCCAAAAAATATTAATCTAATAACGAGACCACATAATTCTTATGTATTTTGACCCGCTGAACATAAATTTTAATCTCACTTATTATATATAAAAATATTGAAAGTACTGCATTTCATTTTCATAACAAAATTGTGAATAATGCCCAAAAACAATGGTCGTGATATAGGAAAAGTTCCTTCACCCCTGATGGTGCCAAAATTGTACCACTTTAGTGAAAGAACGAATTCTCACTCTTCGTGGAGTGAAAACTCTGCATGTATTGAAAATTCCCTCTTAAAGAAGGACAATTAGCTCCTTTTCTAAAGTTGCTCCATTTTCACTCTCTATATATTAGGGTGGGGTGAATCGGAAAAGTTTTCTTGTAACACTTATTTTTTGGTAGTTTTTGATGCGCTAAGAACGAAAATGACCATAAAAAAATTCTAAAAAAATGTTTCACATTCGCCCCGACGTCCCAAAGATGCCGTTTTTGGGGTGTTTTTTTTCAATTGTCTGTAACTCCGTCATTTTGTCATTTTTTTTTTTTTTGTTTTGAAAAGGTGCCCACATTATCCATCTATTAATTCCATATAATAGAAATTTTTATTTTTTTTTATTATGCCTCTAAAAAATCGATATATATGTCGATTTTTCAAAAAATTGAATATTTCGATATTTTTCATTTATAATAAGTCAAATATCGTCAGAATCGAAGTGTGGCTATGATTTTTCGACGTATTTTATGCTCCTAAACATGAAAATGATCGTAAAATTTAACTAAATGTCTTCTCTTAGTCGTTATTTTTTAAAAAGTTCTAAAAATGTAACCTGATTCTATTAAAAGCTATTTTAAGGGCTTACTACGGTCAAACATTGTGAATGTTTTAATTTTTTTATTCGAAAGTACAATATTTCAAGAATCTTCTGTAAAATCTCGCGTCAATCGGAGCAAAACTAACACAGACATGATTTTTTGAACTGTCCAACTCGGAGACCTATAATATTGGCTAAAAGACGATTTCGCGCGGAAATTTCCGCTCCATATGGATTCACCCTAAGTTGGGATTGTCTATGGATGGCGTTGAATCTAAAGTTCAGAAGATCCGTGTTGGATGGTATTTATAAGAAACGGACGTTGAAAATTACATTTCATCGATAATGGAGATGTAGATATTTGTTCGAAAATCCAAATATGTACGGCCTTTCTGTCGTTGTGAACAATTTGTTTATTTACAATTTATAATGACACACTTTGTTTTCTTGGAATAGATTCGACGCCATTGTTATAATCCAGGGATTTTAATGCGTCTTTTTGCTCCCGCCTTCTTCGTATTCTCTCTTCTTTCTTGGTAATGTCATTTTGTTGCTCAGCTCTTACGCGTTAGGTCTCCCAGTCGGACAGTTCAAAAAATCATGTCTGTGTTAGTTTTGCTCGGATTGACGCGAGATTTTTACAGAATATTCTTGAAATGTTGTACTTTCGAATAAAAAATTGAAACTCTGACAATTTTTGGCCGTAGTAAGCCCTTAAAATAGCTTTTAATAGAATCAGGTTACATTATTAGAACTTTTTTAAAAAATAACGACTAAGAGAAGACATTTAGCTAAATTTTACGATCATTTTCATGTTTAGGGGGTCAAAATACTTCGAAAAATCGTAGCCACACTTCGATTTTGCCGATATTTGACTTGTTATAAATGAAAAATATCGAAATTTTTTTATGGTCATTTTCGTTCTTAGCGCATCATAAACTACTAAAAAATAAGTGTTATAAAAAAACTTTTACGATTCACCCCACCCTAATATATATATATATATTTAACTCTCAATCTATGAAATTGAAGAGTACAAACATTTCTGTACCAGCTTTACGACTCTTCACTTATTTATTGATAAAAAAGTGAATTTAAGTATAAATAAATTTCTAGTTAAAAAAAAAAGGAGTACTTCATCACGTAAGTATCCACGCACGTTACTATTTCAAAGGCGGTACCAAATTAATAATTCAACGAACTACTTCTTACCACTTACTAACCATTTACGAGTACAGTGCATCGCAGGTGGAAGTAACAACCTGGCGCTAAGCGGAGAATATCTACTTTTGCAGATTTCTGAGCTGGTGTTACGGCGGCCGATCAGCTCGGGGCTATGTTGGATAGTAACGGTCATAATTGTTAGTGCCTACTCAGGTAAACCAGGTAAACTAGTGGGGCTATATTGCCGCTATTTTGTTCTTTTTTATTTAAGGGTTTGATAGCAAATCTGTTTGACGTCGATGGGAAAATTATTCTGCAACTAATTATTTGGAGCATTACGGTGCCATTTGGATTCGAGCTACTCACTTCCTTTGTATAACAGAATATAGAAATAACGGTGTTGTCGGCAAAAAAAGTCACCACCCTTACATTTTATCGTCCAGTAGACGTTTCCTTAGGTAATAAACTTCAGATGAGAAAAGTGACGTTCTTAACAAGTAGCGTTTTGTTATTAAATTCTTGATTACTAAAAATAGTTATAACTTATAATCTTAATAAAAATACATCAAAACAGGATATTCATGATCTTTAATATGTTTTAATACGTTGATCTAACTAACAAAGTCTGCCTTTCTTTGTTGACTTAAGACTAACACTCAAGTAAAATATCACCCACATCTTAAATATATATTTTACATTTCCATTTTCTTTCAATTATTTAGTCTCTAATCATTTTCGTATTCCTTAAAAATAACTCCGCAAAAGGTGAAGTATACAAAATAAAGGTATTTTAGTCGCATTTTTAACAATATAATTAATCTACACTGTAAAAACTCGTTTACTCCATTTGCTTTAATTCAGAACATTAGACACTAAAAAAATTTCTTTTCGGTACTATAGCCGCAAAATCCGATTTTAAGGCCTACTTTTAGTACGTAAAATGAAATTTCACGAATCACGTGATACATGAATCTGAAGTAGTATTTTTCGATAAAACCAAATTTTACGGTTCGAATGCGATACCAGCGTACGAGGATCAGCGAAGCCGATCCAAGTATCACATAATCGCACGAGTCCGAAAAATCTTACGGTCATGTGTCGAACGTTATTTTTCGGTACTGAAAGCTGTAAAAATTCGATTCGGCAGACAGCATTTAGTCCGCATGGGTTATTTTTCACAGAGCAGATTCATGTTACACGTGATTCGTAAAATTTCATTTTATGGACTAAAAGTAGGCCGTAAAATCGGATTTTACGGCTATAGCACCGAAAAATACTATTTCTTACACTTGGTTCGCAAAATTCTATGTTCCTCCCTATATTGCGGTAGTAAAGTAGCACATTCTCTCTCTCGGGAGCAAAATAAATATATCCAGGAGAAAAATAGCACGCTCTCGTATGAGAAAATAGTATGTTCAAAAAGGGAGAATAGGTGTTTGCATACTCATGCGAAATGCCGTCCTTAAAAAATTTTTCAGTATACCATTAAAGAAACCATTAAAAAATGCGCTATATTTTTTTATGAATTATAAGAACTTTTCATTCTTAGCAGTTTTTTAAAAAAGCTCACAGTTTTTGACGCCATTTTGAGGTCGTTACAATGATGTAGTGTATACAACAAAAAGAGCAACATTGAAATTAGTAGGATAAGTACCTATCAATTTTTTTAAGTTTGGATATTGATACGAAATACTTGAATGAATTTAAAGCAAAAAAAACGTGTCCTTTGAGCGTTAATGTCTTTGCAAGATTTAGTGTGAAGCTATCATCGAATTTCTGAACGAATAACACATCAGTTATATATTGTAAATTCTTATTTATTATTGAACATTAGTTTCTTCAAACGACCTCCCAGACATTTTTTATATACCGCAAAATTACTAAACTTTTTAATGAAAACGCAATAAAATATTTAGTGACATAAAAATGTGAATTTTATACTGTTTTTTTTAAACCGGAAACCATACTTCGACTGCGCGATGTTGATTGATGCTAAAATTATTCCAAAAAGGTCATCAAAGCTTACAGCTCAAATATTTTTTGTTGGCCTTCAGAATGTTCTTTTAACGCAATATATCTTTGTGAAATTAAAGTGTTTAAAAATATAATTTATAAAACATCTATTAAGTCGATCTGTAGCTCTCGCAAATAGGAATTAAAATTTGTGTATGAAATTATGAAAAAGGGCAATATCGCCGTTGATAAGATAATAAACAAAAAAATAAATAAATAGTTGTAAATTTGATTCGAAGTAAAATATTATGAATAATTAGAAAACTTTCGTTGTATTCTTTCAATTTAAAAAAATCAAACGCGACAAAAATCCATGAAAAAAAAACAATAAAAATAAACCAATGCAAAAAAATGCCAATTAAAACCCAAATACAAAATTAAACAAAAACCTTCAGTAAAAAGATTTAAAACAATAAAAATTCGGTTGCAATCACTTAATGTTTCATTAATTATTATTCCATATCTTTGAATATATTGTTCTGCAGCATCTTATATTACTTCGACAAAATGTTAATAAAGATTTTATACTAAACTAAGAGAGTTATTTAATAAATTAATAGTCAAATTTTCAATCTGTACGTCAATGTGACAAATTGGGCAAAAATAACGAGTTTTTGGTCAAACAAGCCCGTTTTGGAAGAAGCTGAAAACGTAAAAAAAATAATTGATTAACAAAAACTTCGCAACATATATTTTTGAGTATATACACACCAATAGCAATGAATGTTTATTGTAAAATTTAAAATCAGTCCATTTTTGCTACTGGTTCATGTTAGTAGAAATGATTCATACATAATAATTGTCTTTCATACATTTGCGTGCCTAACTATTTGGAAAATAAACATGCCTGAAGGGTAACTCGTGAACTACTTTATGTACACGTTCTTATTGGTCCTCCGCAGAGTTGTGTTTGGAAACGAGTCTTCACAGTCTGTACCAAGTGCTGATTGCGAATCCGTTATCGTATCTTATCGTTATCGGGAAATTTAAAACGGTGATTCCAAGAACGTTAATTTTCTTCTTTTTTTTTTACGCCAATGGCTTCTTCATTTTTAATATTAGCGCATTAACACTACTTTAAAATTATGTCAAACACTAATTTATGCGTGTTGTAGGCGTTTTTCATCGTACGTTCGTTCAATTTTTTTTTAAATTACTACGAACGATACATTTTTTTTTAATCCAATAATGTCAAAGTGTAGGAATTATGTTGGAGTAATATCGAATCCATCTCTACGATGTATGGATATGATTTGAAATTAATAGTATCCGATTAACTAGTGTTAATATGATAGGTTGAACCAGTATCGTGTCTTGATGTATCTCTGTAGAAAAAACTAGTTTAGCAAATAATCTTCACGTACACAAAATATGTATGAATTTTCTTACATTTAATTTCTAATTAAATGCGATGCGATACTAATAAGTCGAAATTAATGCTGGTCCGTCATTTAAACACATTATTTGTATACTCTTTTAAAATTATTAACATTTTATTCCATTTTATTTATCGAAGTTCAGTATGTACTTATTATTCTCAACAGAAATATGTAAGAGTGAAAATAGATCCACATATTCAATGGGTGTAAAATCTTACTTCCTAATTGTTTCATGTTCAATCTTAGTGAAATTACTTTTCCTCCTTTATAAATACAAATATATCACAGAATCTGTTATTGAAGGAATGAAGTGCATTACCATTTTTATTATGTTATTTCTCTTTCAATGAAATCAGAAAAATCTGTACAACAATCGATTTAGTTTATTAAAAACGAGTTAAAAAAACGTGAAAACTATGTTTTCGAGAAAAAAGATTCTACTGTAATAAATGGTCTATTATTTGGTCAAAATGAGCTGTGTTTTTCCATTGTTATTAAATTGATCTGTATTTTTCACATCGTTGCATTTGTGATGATTGAAACGAATTTAAAACTTTCTTGTTGAAAGTTAATCATTCTGACTTTTAATCTATTGTTAATCCATATTTCTTCAATTTCCTCTTAAATGGTGTGTAAGCTTAATAAATAATTTGTTTGCTTTCTTTTGTAACATGTGAGGAGAAAAATTATTCTATGAATCAGACGGTAAGTTAGACTTTCGTTTATGGAAAATTTTTCTCTGCCCAATTCGATATGAATTTTTAAAAATTTTGCTATTTAATGAACCAGTGGACCAATTTATTTTAAATGTTTAAATTTCTCGGCTGTGTCATTAAAAATTTTGTTTATAAGTTAGTCGTGTTTGAAAGCGGTCACCATAATATATAAATAAATAAATAATTTAATTTTAACGTTTCGCTTTAATAATTATTATTATTGTAGACCAAAAGTATCATTTATTTTTTATAAATAATGATTATTAATAGTTTGTACCTTTTGCTATCCGATCCTTTTAAACTGCAAAGTCTTATAGTAAAATTTACAAGAATTATAAGTAATTATGTAGATCGATTACCACCACGACAGTCATAATTTTAATAATTACGGTGGCTAATGGAAGGTGAAATAGATGAGATGATAACTTTGGAGCATTTATGAAAGAAAATAAATTTTTTACGAATTTGCTTGGCACAATTTAAAAAATCTGTAAGATAATCTCTATAAGAGATAAGTGCAATTGATAATTTAGCCATGGATCTTATTGCTACCGGTACTGTAACAGTTCCTAGATTGTATAGAAAATTGAAAGAATTCTAGTAATTTTTGCCAGAAATAATTCAGATCCAAAACTAGCAACTGATATAGTAAAACTTCCAAAACAATTCTTTCCCAAATATTTCTATTACAAAAAGAAAAAAAAACAAACTGCATATAAATATTTGAATATTGTACATAAATTCTTTTCAGAGCAGTCTTTTTCTTTGTCACCTAATCAGTTTCCTAGAATTGAGTAGTTTGGAATGTTTTACTGTTTCAATGCAGATCAACTTGTCAGTGACACAAACGACCGACAATGAATTATCCGAGGTAATCTCTTCAAGTTATGTTTTCTGCGGTATATAGTCAATGGTTTTTTTGATCTTACTATCCGTAGTAGTTAGAAGTTTCTAATACTAGAATAAAACGTCACATGCACTTTGTTTAAGCTGTTGACAACTTAATGATTTAAAAGAATACACATTGCATCTGGTGATGCTGGTGCCATCGACCGAAAATCTCGTTTAAATGTTTGAGGGAACGTTATAAAAAATGCCACTTCCTGTTACATTCTGGGAAATTTGAATCTGCCTCAATTTTTTGCATGAATGCACATAATCTCGATTACTTTCGTTTTAAGGATTTACAAAATATTTTTTAAATTTATGATAAGTTAAAGATGAAATAATTTTCTTACCGTAGATTTTTGTCATTTAAATGTTCAGGTAAGATTAAATATAATTTCTATGCATTCATTTAAAAAGAACCCTGACCGACATATGCCAAGAAGGACAACAGCAATGTTTTTTGTGTAAATAATAAAAGAATTCAACAATTACTCGATAATAATTACATAACTTCACGTATACTTTTCGAATAAAAAAATAATAGAAATAAACAAAAAGGAGAAGTATTAGATGTACTCACGCCTGTGAAACTCGCATGCCTTTTTTGGAATAATGTGATCGCTTGCGTGACTCTGTTCCATCTTCAGAGAGAGTGTATGTAATGGAAGTTTCTTGCTGTGCGTGCTGAAGTTTTTACCGCCTTAAAAAATTTACCTAGCGTAAATTCCTTTCGGAAACACAACCATACGAAAGAATCAAAAGCTTTATCCTTTTACCATAAATATCGTACAAATTTATTCGAAGAATAGGTTACCGTTGGTAAGAAGTTCCGTCTTGCCTTTTTATTGTCGATAACTTGAGATGTTTGCACGCTTTCAAACGTTGCAATTTCCTTTCTCTATTTTATTTTATGTGTATGTTACTATCTCCTTTTTGGTTATTTTATACAACCCCCATTAATCCCTTGGTAGAAAATGAAACTACATTCTTGCTAATTTTATGCGATCTCAAAACGTAGCAGGGAGAGGAAACATTTCTATTAGTATTCGAATATGAAAATTGTTTATATAAAAAACAAAAAGAAATAAGTTTGAGGTTAGACCAATAAGTAAAGTAGATAATGATGAATTCAAAGAGGATAATGATGATCACTTGTTTAGTTAGAACAGCCTAAATTTCTAGATGGACTATTCGAGGAAAACGATAAAAGTATTATTCATTTGCACGAAACTGAAATAAAATGCTTTTAAAAAATTCACGACTGCAGTAAAATACCTCTGCTCACATTATTACATAATTATCTGGAGTTGGTACATTTATTTTTATGAGGTACCTCATGATTATTAGTAGTGAAAATTGGTACCGTTAGCCGCGAGATCATTACACCTAGTTTCTTATATTATTACAAGTAAAGATCGGTTTCATTTGTTTTCCGAAACGGTTCAATATTAACAAAACCCCTTTTCTTCGAGATCTCATATCATATCGTCTTTACAATCTCCCAAGAAAGTTATAACCAGAAGTTCCAACAGATCTGCTCCTTTTAATCTTTCCTTGGATCTTCGGAGCCACGTTCTGTTCATCCCAAGACCGATAAAAATGCGATCGAGTAATAATGGTACTTGCTCCTATTCGCATCGCTTGGTTCGCTCTTATCTTCATAAGATCTGAATTCCAACTTCATTAAATTCCAGTCTGTCTGGCGTAATTAATTAAGATTGTCAGTGATTTTCAGCAGCGTCTCATTTGCATTAGCCACTTTGTTATATATATACTCATTTTACATTCAGATAAATTTAATACTAGGGTATTTTTATCGAAGTTATAAGAGAATATTTGCTATCATAATTCACCATTTTAAAATTTTACAAAGAACTAAACTAATTTGCAGTAAACTGAAAAAATGGGATATCAAAAAGTACAACGCCTGAAATTAAAATTGTATATTTTAATTTTTAGCATACTTTTTTGAACCAAATAAAAACAACAGAATTTTAAAGTCACAGAATACTACACAAAATTACAACAAAATTGAACTAAAGCATTAAATTTAAATAAAGAAGAATTAAAGAATTTATTATAAGATTTCTCACACTCGGAGTACAAAATAGCACTTTGTCTCCCTAGGGAACCAAATAAATATATCGCGAAGAATGTATTTATTATTCACTGTAACTGTAAAATACGAACTTTTACTTTCATTTTAGTTTAATGATATATAATAATAACAACAAAAATAATTTTTTAAATAAATTTAGAATTGCTTTCCCGTTATTACAAAGCACCTAATTCCTCGTTAACCGGTTAATTAACTTTTCATTGACGTATCAAAATTGCTGTTGCTGTGAATCTGAATTTAAATACAATTGCTCACTATATACCAAGCACAAAACAATGAATGGATATGTCGAAAGTGAACGGAACATCTTTACGGCATCTTGAAAAAATTGTGTCAAGATGCCTAGTATTTTTCTTGGACCAAATGATAGGAGAAAAAAACAAGTAACCTTGTCCATGATATCGCCTCATATAACCAAAATAAAAACAGAATTAAAACAAACATTAACATTTTTATTTTTATAAAAAATGTTATGTTTGTGCAGAAAATTAATTGGCAATTATTTGTTCACGTAATTTTCTTATTTACCTTAAAACTGACTATTGTATGGATAAATATTTATTTAAATTAATCAAAATAACGTGACAATAGATTTAGTTACTGATTTTTTAATGCAATAGATACTATAAAATACTAATTTCGTGCTAAGAGTAATTTTGTTTCGCATGATTTATATTCTGCTCAGCAGAATTCCAAATTCTTTAAATTGACATCCTATGATACATATGCTAAAATATCGGGATTGTAGTTAAAATATTAAGTCAAACTTAAGTAGCATCAGTTTGTGAAGGATCACTTTCTCAGCACTTTCTGCGGATTAATTCACTGCAAAATTAGTAAATAAAAATGCTCATTTTCGCAAATGGCTAGTTTCAGTAACATCTAACTATGCCACTAGTGTCAATGAAAGAAAGATTATGCCCATACAACTAAGTGGTAATCAATTAATGCAGTATCAAATGCATATGCATTAAACGAGCTTCCATTCATCAATCTTCGAAACATTGTCGGTAATAATAAGTAGAAAGGTAAAGAATATATCAAGTAATTTTTATTCTTCTCCAAACACATTCTGCATACGTAAAATGTTAATCCGAAAAGAACGACTTTCTATTTACATTCGAGGTTAATTATTTTTACGTGCAACAATTTCTAATTGCATATCAACTTCGTTAGAATTTTTACAAATGTTATTAATAATATTTTATTAAAAGATGACTGTCGTCAATGAATAATGGCATTTCCGCACAGCTATGATAACTTAATTAAATTAATGTTGAAGACAACAAGTCAAAATAGACTTTCTTCTCTCGTCTTCTTTTTACCGTTGACAAATTATATGCTTTCATGTTACGGAAATCAGTATTGATTACTAAATTATGAAATAATACAAGTAGCATGTAGGTATCAAAATATTAGATGCATTTATTCCTTACTTACAAAAAGCAAGAAAGGTTTATAACAACCAATTATATTTTTTGTAAATATTATAATTGAAAAATTAATTGTGAATACAATTAAAATTTCCTCAATGCACCGAACTGTTAAAATGCAATTATTTTAATTTACATGTTTTTTCTCATATTCATTCATTTTTCTACAAAGATGAGATTAATAAACTGTTATTACAAAATCCTTCTTGACCAAAATGGATTGTATTAAAAATTCTTTAAAACATATTTGTACATTTTTCCCGATGGCATTTTATATTTAATTATATTATAATAATTATAATTGTTGATCTCATTTCATTTAAATCCTAAGTATATTAGAAATTAAACTGAGGAACATGCTTACAATAATGCCAAAATGTTATTTTTTAAATAGTGTGCAGAGAGTTCCCGTTTTTCTTACCGAAAAATGTACTAAAAGAGGACGATTACCTTTTGATTCAAAACTGTCACATAATTTACTATTTTGTATTAGAATGCGAAAAGTGACACTTTTGGGCCCTCTGGGCATTGTGTAAATGTCATTATACACAAACAAATCAAAACTACGCAATTCAGTACAAAAATAGGGGAAAAGTACAACTTTACGTACTAATGGTGTAATATTCTATTATTAGAGTAATAAATTGATGTTATGCATTAAGTTGCAAAATGGATCTTAGTATTAGGATGAACCGGATTCTATAATAATTATGCAGGTGGTTGTGAAAAATCTAATTTTGATTAGAATTAGATTAAGAACTATACGCAGCCCCTGAAGAGGACTTATAAAAAATTCGAAACGTTGAGCGAAAAATGGTTTTTGAAATAAATTAATTTTCAAATCATATGCTGTCATTTGAACCGGAACAATTTCTAAACCACCTACATAATTGTTATGCATTAAGTTTCTGTAAAAAAGTCTAAGGTAGCAAGTAAAATTATAAATAATAATGCCAAATCAGTAACTCTGGAATAAAAAATCGTTTGATTTTTTTCGAAAATTTGGAAGGTCTTGAACATTTGCAGGCAAATTTGGAATCGCTAAAGAAAATCTTCAACTTTTTGTTGACATTAAAAGTCATAAGAAACTTGAAATATATATAAATTTTTTAAACATATCAACTAAGAAGATGTAATATTTAAAGTAAAAAAATGTGTACAAATCGAAATCTGTATCTTTGTATTTTTAAATACAAAACTAAAATTCCAAGAAAAAAGTTTATTTATTGAAATCTCTTCATTTGTTGTATAAACTTAAATCGTTCTACTCCAATAGGCTTCTAGGACTTTATTAATATCTGTTTGATGACTTAATAAATTGGTCTCTAAACTTGTTTCTCATAACCCCAATAATCTATAAAAAATGACTCTGACTATTTACGTAAAAGAAAACTGAAAAAACAATGCAATTCAATTCAGAAGACATTACAAAAATTATCATTAATTAATAACTAAGGTAGTTAAGAACAGAACGGATGTATTGAAAAGTTACCGATGACTATTCGGCTCGTGTGCTTAAAAATCTTATAAATCATCTCTAACTGCAGGGATTGTGGCATCTCTATGCGGGCATTGTCTGGCGTAGCCTAGAGAGACAAGTGAACATCGTCGATGTATTAACTTATTGTACAATTTCCATTGGAATGACCTTGCGGTGTTACACATAGATTTTCCCGAGTTTATAAACGATTTTCGATCGCGATTGATGCCCTCGAGCGTACAATTGGACATGAATAACCAGAGGATAAAACAGTTCTACCATTCAAAATTTTTGACAGGCGTATCTTTAATTCTTGCGGACAATCGGGACTCGGCGGTCGTACAATATACCCCATTGTTTGACGCATAAGCAAGTAAGCGCTCTTTAATGAGAAACGGGACAAAATGTTCTCTTATTTGCGTGAAACAAAAGCAGTTTATAATTGAATGTCAGAAAGGGAAGATTAAAGATCTTCGCGCGAAAGTCGTTAAAATTTAAAAGACAGTTGGTTTCACATACGGGGCTTTACAGTTTCTCCGGCACTTTAGCATATGCCGGAGACTTTAACGCTGGCGCTGAGCGCTATTAGAAAGCTACTATAAAGTTTATACTGCAAGTGGCGACAAAGGCTTGGGTGCAATACAGACAAGAAAATGGAATATTATATATCTATTAAAATTTATAGACGCACGTAATCATTTGTTAGTTCGAGATTTATTGGGGCTTGTAAAAGCGATTCTCGAACCTTTAACGTCCCGCGGGATGTTCGATATTCATCACCTTACGTGTTTGTTGTTTGCGTCAATCAGTTTTACTACAAGCTAATAAACATTGACTTTTCTTCCTCGTTACCAGTCATAAAATCTCAGCATTTCGATTTTCCAGTTTTAAATTAATTACCAACACCCAATCGCCAGTCTGATCGGAACAAATTGTGGCTGTATAAAATTTACTTTAAAAAGCACTCCTAGTGTAACAAAACTCATTAATATAGTTTATTAAGTAAGTAATCAACTAAAGTGACGTCCGCGAGAAGAAGATAAATTGAAAGGCCAAAAAATGACTGATTTCAATTTAATGGAGCACGCCGCGCCGAAACGAAAGTGTTGCTACATTTCTGTCGGAGCGGCCCAAAGAAAACTTACGGTCGCTTGTTCCTAAATATAACGGTACCATTATCTGTTAAGTTCTTGCTACAAACTTATTCCGGAGCAAACTATTTCCTTTGTTAACATATTGACATTTAACCCGGCCTCTTTTCTTGACGAATCATTTATCATTATTTCAAAGCCAATCATCATTATCGGTCCAATTAGGACAATCACATCCTTTTATGGCTTTAATAAAATACTTAACAATTTGGCAAATTTTTTAATGTATACTCGAAAAATATTAATGCCTGATTCCAAACATATTAAAAAAAAATAAAATATCAAAAAATGTATGTCAACGTATAACATTAAAATTATTAAGAAAATTTTCTTTATAATGTATCGTACAAACACCTTTTATGGCCTAATAAAACACCAAAATAAAATTAAAAAGGAAAACGAGGTGGTTTCAACTATAGATAGATAGAAAGACTAACGAAAGTGAAGGGTAATCAATCGTGATTAAAATAAATTAAATAGAAACAATAAATTATTTGATTAAGATAGCTTTAACAAAAAAAATTGTAAGTGAAGGTTAAAAGTTGTCAAAAGTAAAATTGAAACATAGAAAAAATATAATAAATGTTTCGACTATAAACACTGATGTTCCATAACAGAAACATTAGACTCGTTTCTTACTTTTTAAAAGAAGTATTGTCAAAAGACAAAGAGCTTAACGGAAGAACTCTGCAGTAAACTTTGTTATGTAAACAAAAACAGAAGAAAACAAAATTTTACATGGGACTTAAAGCATTCAATTTTCCAGACGTCCATTTTTTCTTTATGACTTAAAAGTTTAAATAAAGTTAACTAAAATAGGATAGATGTATCCCATCTTACGAAATGTTAATAACAGCTATTTATTATTTTATTGTTGAATTTTATATTTGACCGTCCACTTTCACCTTTGCAGTTTTTTATTACATATATCTTTATCCAATATTTCCTCCATTTTATGTTATTTAATACAATGTTAAAAGTTATCCTTTACTTACTTCCTTAGGTTTATAAATTAAAGCCATTTTCCTATATTTTTCCCGTTTACCTGATGGATAACACCAAATCTTGAAACGGAATTTGTTGAGTAAAATTATGTCAATTTCAGTCGATCATTAACTGCGATTACCTCTTCTCTGTGCAAAAATAGTAGCAAGTGCCCATATTATGTAATTATGAATAATCATTTCCTTTAAGGGTTATCGTAAGAATATTGTTGGTTCAGGGGCGACATCTTCGATTTCCATGCGAATTTCTCGTGAAGTTTGCAGGTCGGCAAATCAACTGAGAATAGACAAGGGTTATAACAGTTTTTAGTTCAAATTCTTTGGAGTTATTTACGAGACTCATAAAGCACTTTTATAGTGCCTCATATAAAGTACTCACTTTATACGAGTTTGTACCCAATTACGGTAATAAAGCAATGAAAAAAGTGTATGCGTTAATTCTCTGATTCAGGTAAATTTGCGAGGTGAGGTGCATTGATATAGGAAACTCGTGATTGAGCAAAAATCGTATACACGAGGGGGCAAACTGAAATTACGAATGTGAGTAATCAGTGCATATCGTTTATAATTAAAAGTAATAATCAGTTATGGGCAATTCCTCATTCAGTGTACATACATCTTCCGTATTCGCTACAGGTACAGTTATATTACGAAAAAAGTTTAGCGGTATTATCCATCTATCAATTCTGCATCCGACACCATTTTTCTACTTCACAGGAAAATATAATCGTATAAATGATTATAAAAAAGTTTAATGTATTTTTTTGCATCTTCATTGTAAATATATTTGTTACCAACAAATTTATGCAACAAAGCTTTTAATTTCTACAGCGTGAAAACGACAAATTGATAACATTAAAAACATTAAATTCTTTTTCTATGACATCGTAACCTGTGATACATTAGAATTCTTCTAATTTCTCTGCAGTATGAAAGGTTGCCGTAAATCAATCAATATCATCTCACACAGAAAGTGTACTGACAGTCTGATAGGTAAATTAGCGTATCGGATGTGACAGCAGAAAGTGTAAGAGAAAACATTCAGTAACAAGTGTTTAGAAATTGCATGCATCTAGAGAATTTTTCCAGTAATATTTTTTTAAATTGATAATGGTAATAACAATAAATATTTTCAATTTAGAGAAGAACCGACCGATCACACTTTCAGAAAATCATATTCATACATCCATCCAAAAAGGTAAATTGTATTTCAGCAATACATCACGATTCATTCAGACATGGAAAAAAAAAGAGTGAAAACAAATACATTTTTAAATATTTGAGAAATATGTATTTATGTTTATATACACAGGAAGGAAATTTCTGCGGTGTAACATTCATGGAATCAAAACCTTTGACCGTGCAATTCGCCGAACTTGCTATTGCTTCAAATGTAAACAAACACGAAGAGCTTTTTCAGAATTTGTTTGCTTCCTTCATTAACCATTGTTGTTATTATTATAATTTTAATACATATGGAATGAACAATTCTTATATTGTTAGAGAAATAATTAAAAAGGCAAATAAGAAAAAACGTGTGAAGAACCGGATATTTCGAAAGCTGCTGGAATATAACAAATCGCTATAGAAAATCTTGAAATGTCCGGTTCTTCGATTCACGTTTGAGATATCCGGTTCTTCGTACCAGTCATCGATATATTCTTACATTCAAACAATCAATAAATTAACAAATTACTAATATGTAATTGATAATTATAATTATTTTTATAAAATCTATTTGTTCCATGTATATTGGGAACATGTTGGTATCAAACTATGTATATGAGTTTATATCGGATAATAAAATTCAGGAATACTAAGTAAAACAAGAAACCTTGAAAATTGAGTTCAAGGTCAACCTCGTTGGTTCCATTGGGGAGTCTCTGTGCCTCCTTCAACTTACATGGAGGTCATATTTTGATACATTATACATATTACTAAGGCAATTGCCTTTTTTTAAAGGAACATTTAAGGAACAAAATATTATTTAAAATATAAATTATTATAATTTTTTCTAATTTTTATTATGTATTTTTTGCCGCTAAAAATACCCAATTTTCCAAAATTATCCAGCAGTCTTTTGGACTATATAACTAAAAATTGAACTACCAAAAATATAACGAAAAAATACAAAAATAAATTATATTAAATTATATTAAAACGGCAAAATCTTATATAAAACGATTATATTTTTGCAATTATATTTTGTTCCAGGATTAAAATAAAAACGAATCAATTTACAACGTGAAGTTGGCCAACGTCGCAAAGATCGCACACCAATTGCGCCAAAATCCCGATAAGAAAAATAATCCAAATACCTCTCGACCGTCGAAATTAATTGTAATTTTCGTCCCAGCGTGCGTAAAATCCTATTTTACGCCCTGATTCGCGAATGTAAAATGGAATTTTACGACCTCGAAAATTACATGGTTAAAATAGGAATTCCTCACCGAGCAGCCTACAAATCGGAGACATAAAATCGAATTTTATACCCGCTAGGACGAAAAATAATGTTCATATTACGGGTGTAATATGTTATTTTACGCCCTTAATACGAAAAGTACTATTTCCCTTCAGTTTCCCTGCGTATCAACAATCGGGATAACATTTTCAACACTCTTTGCTCTCCCGTTGCTGGAGAGATATCCGATGATTACTAAGTTTGGGGTATTACAAATAAAGATTTATTCAAACTGAATTCACATTATTGTTAGTTCATTTAGTTAATTGTAACAAGATTTTTAAACCTAATCATTTAACTAAGATAGCAGTTTAAAAACGTACATGAGACCATTATACAGTACCGCTCAAAAGTATGAGCTCACCCTTGCGGAATTTTGGCTAAATTAAAATGTTGAGATCTTATGGCCAAGTTAACGTACGGGAAAAATAAAAAAGGGAATTAAAGAAGAGACTTTCAGCTTCTCAGTCGTGGCAGTTTCATTTCTATATATACATTTCCATACGAACTATACTCGATTTACTAAAGTCATTTTTTCGTATTATTTTTTTTCTTTTTCAATCAGCTCCCATTTTTTTTTAAATTATTGCAACAGAAATGTACAACGTGTAATCGAATGGTAATCCCTATAGCAAAAAAAATCACATTAATTTGTTCAAAATTAAATAAGTATTTGTAAAGAAATATTAGACAAAATCCCGAAGAGGCAAATTAAAGCTATAGGGATTACCTTTCGATTACACGTTGTACATTTCTGTTGCAATCATTTTAAAAAAAATGGGAGCTGATTGAAAAAGAAAAAAATACTACGAAAAAATGACTTTAGTAAATCGAGCATAGTTCGTACAGAAATGTATATATATACATGAAACTGCCACGACTGAGAAGCTGAAAGTCTCCTCTTTAATTCCCTTTTTTATTTTTCCCGTACGTTAACTTGGCGATGAGATATCAACATTTTAATTTAGCCAAAATTCCGCAAGGGTGAGCTCCTACTTTTGAGCGGTATTGTAGATGTTACTGTTTTATTTACTTAAAAAGAACAGCATATTCATCGGTGAAAACTCGAAATCCCCGAAGACAAAATATCCATATCGAATAATTTTTGAATTTAAGATCCTCTTGTATTAAATTCCCGGAATTCAAAACGACTGCTTACTAACATCACACTCTTCGATAATACTACAATATTAATCATTCATTGCGCCATATGTTTCGTAAGATAGGTTAAGTCAGGTTTGGTTAGAATAGAAGAATAATCCTTGGATATTCCTTTAGTTTCAAAATTAAACGGGTAATTGCCTGAAAGCTTCCTGCAAACCTATTGGGAATTACTGCTTTCAATGATATCTGGAAAATTTACCCCTACACAGAAAAAACTAAATCTTAAAATTGTTACATCTTAAATTCATCATTAGATGAGGATTAATTTCAGCACAAAATTGCGTTAATTTTCTTAAATTCAGTCAATATTTAGGCTTAAAGTCTTAATTTCATTCAACAAAACTGACTTTCAGCCGATATTTTAGTTTGAAATAAGATTCGTATAATTTAGATGCCATAATCTCGAGCAATCTTATTTTTAGCCAAAATATCGTTGAAAAGTCAGTTTTGCTCGCTGAAAGTACGATTTTAAGAAAAAACACTGTCTGAATTTAAGAAAATTAACGCAATTTCGGGCTTAAATTAAGCCTCGCCTGAGGATGAATTTAAGATGTAACAATTTTAAGACTTATTTTTTTCTGTGTATACACGGAGAAAAATGACTCCGCTGGATTAGCTGATTCATATCAGCTAAAATTTTCGGCTGGAATTGCCGAAAATATATGCAATTTTAGCTGTTTTGATTCCGCTACATTAGCAGATTTGTTCCGTTAAATTTGCGGGCTTTTTCAGTAAATTTAGCTGAAATTATCTGCCATCCCTAACGGAATTCCAACAGCTGTCCCTATAGGATAAAATTGATAGAATCTGCGGATTTTTCGGCTGATTTTGCTGATTATTTTTCTCCGTGTATGTGTTGATAATAATATAATATGTTGAGCACATAAAGTAATGATTTATTTGATAGGGGTTCAAGTTCTCTCATAGTATAAACAGCACGTGTTCTAATTGATGCGAAACGATAATCTAGTTACAAATCAGCGAATCCACGGAAACTAAGATTAGTTAGTCAGAAGTAAGCGCTCGGTTAGGTATTGACGACTGTAAATCCTTTTTATGGGGGATATAATACCCGTGTGTAATGATGCTCGAACATCATATCCCGGAGGATGGGCGCGGATCGATCTTGCAGGTAGGGACCTGGACATTTTTCCACTGTCACTTCCGGCAAAATCCTGTCGACGGCACTTTCTCGCTGACAACTGGGCCAGCTACGACGTTGTGATAGGGTAATTATCTCCCATGAATAACGACGTCCGATACGAGCATCTGTACGTTCTATGTGCACGGTAGGTGTTTCTGTGTCGAAGAAAGTATCGTTAAAGTTCGTAGCCGACACCGTACGACTCGTCAACTAAACGCTGTACGATAATCACTGTCATAACAACGGACGCCGCGCATCTTTTATTTCCTCGGCCTAGCTGGTGTCCCATAATCAAGACATCGATGTCGTAAAGACTTTGAAAATCGATGGGATATCCAATTCGTTCAACGCTCAGACCTTCATTATGTGGAACGAAAAATATTGAAACTTAAGAAGCGCATCGGCCGCGGTCAAGTGTGGGAATCGGGAAAATTGCTGATTATAAAAAAAAAAAGGACGAACCTGGGTAGAAAAACTGTTTCCAGATTATTAATTATCCTAATCGCCAAGTAATCTCCTGGCGAAATTATGGACGAATAAATTCATTCCCCGGCGGAAAAGTACCGAGAGAGGCTACTTAAATTTAACCAAGATTTACTAGCCTTTCTATACCTTTAACTCCGACCTGTAACTTATAGACACTTTCAATGACCTGATATGAAGTATTTACATCGTTAATGAACCATTATGAATGATGCGAAAATTAACGTGTACTTTTTTTAATTTATGGCTAACTGATTTTACAGCCAATTATACGGTCAGGTCGTAAAATAGCGTATTTCAGTTTGATGTTCGACAGCGGATACCTTTTGAATGCTCGAAGAAAGTTTAGACCCACGCGAGAATTACAGTACTTCGCGGATCAATTTAAAAATCCTAAAATTTAATTTATGATCAATGTTATTTTCTATTTCCATTAATGGGGCGCTCTCAAATCTTACGGACTCTAAGAAATCAGCGTACGACTGAGCTCAGATCTGCAGCGTAATCTATCAACGCCTATTCGCATACAAAGTTTTGCAACAGTACTACAAAAAATGACACTTTTACTTATCGCTTCATTATCGTTCAAAAAAATGCGTTTGAAAATTACTCAAAACTATAGTATTTAACGGTGCCCTTTTTTGGGACTTACCAGTCTACAACGGAATCAAACTTTTTGCTTGCACGGAAGCGGTTCTCTTCAAGATTCTGAACTGCTGGAACGATTCACACTTTATCGCATTCAAGAAATTTTAATGACGAAATCAACACTTTCTTTTGTTCTTACATGTTCTTCCGGTAAAAAAAGTTAAATTCCAGAACATGTTTATCACATAAACGAAGCAAAAATTGTCGACAACTTGTTGATTAGGGCAAAATAATTTTTATTTTTAAATGAAAAAATGTTGTTTACCGTTATACCATTAAACTTTGAAAACATAGTTCGTTTGCTAAACAATAATACTGCTGATTAGCTAAAACTGTTGGTAGTTAGGATGAACACTGATCTTCATTCTTCATCAAAAACAATGAGTTTGATGTTATTATGTAGAAAATCGTTTCAAGAGAAGAAGTCGATGCGGTTCATTATGGATTGTGTTACTCTGATAAAGTATGAACTTTCAATTTTGCACTGCAATTACGGGGCTAAGGTCACAATGTACAGAATGCATCTATTAATGTGTATTTCTTTCATTAGCGATAACTATTTAATTAAATTATAATAATGTTTGGAGACATGGTTTCCTATTTCTGATATTAATTAGATAATCGATAGATATGAATCAATTTTGAATTATATGACCTTACAAAAATTAACCATAGAAAGGTTAGACTGACCTAGTTTAGGTTGACATTTCACTGACTCGTCCTGGATCTGTTATACCCCAATGTGCACCATGTTTTGATGCAGTTAGTGGAATAATATTATTATACTAGTATGTTTTTGTGGGGTGATATTTGGGGAACACCTCAAATTTAAAAAATTCGAAACATTGATAAATCGACATTTAAAAAGCTGACACTCAAAAAAATGATGTCAAAAAGCCAATGAGTCATAAAGCTGTAATATTCATGAAAACAACAATGTCAGCTTTTTAAATGTCAATTTATCAATGTTTCGGATTTTTGAAATTGGGGTTTTTGAGATGTTCCCGATATTTCCGTGAACAATTGTGATACATTCAAAATCATATAGTTATTAACCCTTTGAAGCACCTTTTCGTAATTCATTATTTACATATTTAAGGTAATTATTAATTAATTTTGCTGCAATGTTTTGCTTCCTTACTTCATGTTAGGAAACGTAAACAAATCAATATTTTTAAATAATTATCATATTATATTGTTTAAAAAAATTAAACAAAGTGTAACAAAGGTGGATTTTTCACGGAAAATATATGTGGAAAAGAAAATGTTACTCAAATATGACGAGACTGGGTACTCGGGGGTTTTCGGGATCACTGATTACGAATCAGGCCTCCGATTTAAAAATTCAAAATGGCCGATCGAAATATAAAAACCAGTCGCATTTACCCTCCATTTTAGTCGGCCATTTTGAATTTTGAAAATCTGAGGCCCGATGCGTAATCAGCGACCCCGAAAACTCCCGAGTAACAAATTTCAGCTACTTTCGGCTTAAAGAAAAATGTCTGCTTCAAAGGGTTAACTCGATCTAAATTGTACAACGCTGAGCTGTTATGGAGGACAATCTGCGGAAAGCAATAACAACTGAAATATCACGAATAAATGGAAGAGTGGTAATTACAGTTATGCCTTTTATTGGTTCCAAAATAAATACTACCGCATTATAAAACTTGAAATTTAGGGTTATAAATAATCGATAACGAAAAATCAAAATGTGCTCTTAGCGGCTGACACCTAAATGCTCTTCGTTAGAAAATTATTAATAATATGCTAAATATAGTTCGATTGGGAAGTTATTAATTCAAACTACCAATAATTGAAAAATCAATAATCTGCATCAAAATAAGAAAAGCAATCAATAATGCATCCAAAATATGAGATTTGTGTAGGTAATCTAAAGTTGTAAGATACAATTTCAAAATGAAGACAAAAGCTTCGAAAATTTTTTTCTTCTTAATCGGTAATATATTTGAAATAAATATGTTAGAGTTTATTTTCTCGGTGTATCGGATAGTGGATATTAAATATAAAAATTAACACGAAGAAAATTTCCGTTTCGGTCAAGAACAAATGAAAAAAATGAAATAAAAAATGAAAAAATGAATAACAATGAAAAAGAATGAAAAAATGAATAACAATAAAAAAGAGAATGACAAAATGAATAACAATTTTCTTAAAATTAGTGATGAAAGAACGAATTTTAGTATTATTGTAGTTTCTATAAAAATGAAAATGGCATGATAAATCCAGTTTATAAATATGTTTAGGTAGGAATCCTTTTGATCGACATTTCAATAAAAATATTCTTCTGGCGATTGCACTGCTTAATTTCTTATTGAGTGTTTTCCAACCTTTCATAAAGACCCGTGTTTCCCTTCCATAATTTGATAAAATCCAATAGTAGAAGCTCATCGTGGTTCTTATGCACCATAAACATTTTTTTCTTCTTAATCCGTAATATATTTGAAATAAATATGTTGTTAGAGTTTATTTTCTCGGTGTATCGGATAGTGGATAGTGTAAGATACAATGTTTACATAAATATTATAGATAGTTTTCAATAAATTTGAAATACTCATTGTGCTTACCGAAAAGTTTAGAATGTAATGATAAAGGTCACCAAAGTAATTGCAAATATATATAGAGTATCAATAAGCACACACAAGATACCGTTAGGTCAATTAAAGTAACCTCACGGAAGAAAGTGAAATGTTTCACGAATGACTGTGAGTCTTAATTTACCGTAGTAATCTAATAAATTCTCACGAACTATTTATATCTTTATAAAAAAACCTCTCGCGCGCGTAGGACGATGACACGCTTGAAATGATGGCAGTTATGAGTAAAGTAAAAATGTCATGCGAGATATTATCTTTTCACTTTAGATGTTTAATGTTAAAGGTATGTTTACGTGAAACAATAGATTAGTTAGCTACTGTGAGTTTTGGATTTTGAATTAAATTATCATAATTATTTACGTAAATCGTTATTTCTAAAATATATATTATACTTTTTTAACAACTTTATCTTACATTTTTTCGAACAGAATAAAACAGGTAAATATTTTAATAAACAATTTTGATTAACCCTTAAAGCGACGCCATATATAAAAATAACACAAAGCGCCATGTGGGGTCGTGGGAGACCCCAATTCGAAAATAATATCGTTCTGCGCGGACAGTTTTCGTTATTTCGTCTCAACAAAATTACTGGATACTCTCCAGGTATTACTTTACCGCGTAGATAAGTTATCTTGATAAACAAATTATTGGTGCTCGTTATAAAAAATGAAATACAAAAGTGACGTTTTTCACAAAAATAATCGTAACTCAGCCAATTTTCAATATTTTGTCCTAGAAATTTAACTTGTGCCTCTTGAAATGTAGCTCTTTAAGATAAAAAATGCTGTAAAAGTGCAGTTTTAGAAGGGAAAAAAATGTAATATTTATGTTTGGGGTCTCCCAGTACCCCCAGGGCGCTTTAAGGGTTAAATGTACTAATTTAATTATGAATGAGACATGTATGACAATTTACTAACGATTTCATTAAAAATTTAATTAAATTTGAAAAAAAAGAGGAAATGAATACGATTAACATCATTACATTGTGGGAAAAAATCCGTAACAATAGAAATCTTAAAATATAAAAAAATCGACCTGATTAGCAAAATTAGAAAAAATCAAAAACATTTTTTTTTCAACAAAAACGTCCTAAAAAATCTTAACGAAATTATTGGCTGGTTTTTATGAGATTTAATAATTTGTAAAACTACGAACTGAATAAGTATCGAGCAGTACCTCCGATTGGATATATTAATTACGGCCTTATTTAAAATATCCTAAACACTTAAAACGCAAGTCATAAAGGACCTAAAAAAAGCTACTCTTTCTGCAGGGAATGAAGAATGTACAACAGAACGTAAAATGCGGTGAAAATTGATTTCTAAAATAAATTAATTGATCGGTGGTCAGTTAATTGTGCACTAATAAGCGGGAATTCCGGAATGAAAATGGTATTACTTAAAAATCACTAAACACGCACCTATATTTCATAAATATCCCTTAGCTGCAGGAGGCTTGAGCACCCCATCCTTGATACATATTTACTACTATGCATAGTTAGTTATGCGAGCAAATTGTAGGTTTTTAAATCATCGAAGCGCTTCACCAGAGCAGACTGAGTAATTTAACATGCCCTTCGCGAATTTCCGTTCTTCACCGTGCCCTATCGTTTTCTCCTTTATTGATTTCATCGTTAACGAAGCGTGGGCAGAAAAATGATAATTAATGTAATAATTACATTAATAAACGTATCATTTATAAAGTGAATTGAATCGATTTAAATAGAATAAACACAATCGATAAAAGTCGAACATTAATTGTAGCCGTATATGATCTTCAGATATTTTTGTATCGACATCAGCAAAGAGTAAAGATCAAAGATCTCGATCGAAGAAAACCAACAATATTTAATTATTATCATTCCGATACGAAGTAGCCGATCACTTCTGTTGCTTTATTTATTTTTCATTCGATACGTATGAAATGGAAACTATTGCCGCAAAAAAAGAACAATTTCATTCAACGTTTGCATAAAAAATGAATACTACACCAGAGAATCGCCGTAAGCTTGCGTAGTGGGTCGAGTACTTTGCACGGCTCGTTGACTTTTTTCGGACGATTAAATTTTTCTTTAATTTTTTAAAATACTTTCGTCCGTTTCACACAAGCTCGCGAATATTCTCAAGAACCTCTAATCAAGACGTATCTATAATCAAATCTACAACCTCCTGGCACAATACGGGATGTACGTAGTAAAGAAATACTTGTTATCAGTCGCCTGCCTGATGTTCGCGAGGAATATTAATCTGCTAATTTACACGATATAAAGCAATGATCTTCTTGTACTGTTATTTTTTTCAGCGCCGGTAGAACCGATCACGAGGTAGGGGTTGAGAAAAAGTCTTTAATTAACCGAACAACAAGCTCTGGAAATCTTGAAATCTACAGACGGGCGGATCAAGATCGTACATCATGCTGTCGTGTTCGTAACATCGTAGTAACTAACACAAGCTCGCACGCGCATATTTCCAAGCATGACACTTAATTTCTGAAAAATGGGCAAATTTAACGTATTCGCAACCATTTTTTAAATTTACATACGTCCCCGTCAGTTTTCATAAAGACCGACCTCAAAAGGAAAAAAAAATGTTCTACACATCAGCCAATCAGTCATTTCATATTTTAGAATAAAGTAACACTTTTTTAGTGTTTTTTAATTAAAAATGTATTGTCTACATTTTGAAAAGCATAAGAGCGTTACTTAATGTTACGTATTGCATATACGTATTTCATGCGGATTTGAAACATTACCTGTTTACCCAGTTTCACCGAGAAATGTATCAACGATTATATAAATAGGCCAAAACCTATCAATGCCATTCGCGTGCTTCAATTTTAAATCGCCTCATTAATTACGTCGAAGTAACGTTCAGTGCATTACGAGATTTGATTTTTTCGATGAATCTTACAACCGGTCGTATGTCACGCAAAAGAACTTCTACCGTAATTCCACCTACTATTATTAGCGGGTTAATGTTGAAAGCCTCTAAGTGGTTTTGAAAACGTCGCGGGAGTCTGATATCGTTGCACTTGAACTACTTTACTGTTTAAATTTATTATTTTTTAGTAAACATCTATCACATATAATGAAATAAAAAATTGAAATAATTTTGTTCTTTTCAAGACTGTTATATGTGTAAATAAGCGTAACTGTATGCCAGACATTTTGTACAAAACAGCATTTGGATTTTCATTTTTTATGACCTATGCGTCAAATAACACTGGTCAACAAAATTTGACTTTGGGATATCATCAGTGATGCGCATACACTTTCCCGACATATTTTTGTACGCTGAATCCAAATCCGTTTACAGAATTTTTCCATCACCCTCCACTTTCGAAATATCCGCCATTTTGTATTTTTTTGAATTTTTTTCTCTGCAATAGAAAATGATAATTAAATGTAAGACCTCTCATTTTACGCACAATTACTTTCAGAATACGTATGAATTTTTTCAGATAGAAAAAACAGTGGTTCTTGTATTATGAGTGGAAAAACTTCCCAAAAATCACTAAAAAAGACAAAAAGTGAGGTATTTGTAGGATTCAAAATGCGTATAACTTGAGAAAACAAAATCTTAAAAATATTCTACGTCCATAGTCCTGTTGTAGGATAATCATGCTTCAATTTCCGAGGTTGAGCGTCTATTTAAGTATATTTAGATCGAAGATATGAGTCGAGTTACTGGTAAATTAGTGTGCGCTGGAAGTAGTTACACCGAATACGAGAATGATGTCCATACATTTCGCAATATTCAAACATTTTGCAACTCTTTTCAGCGTGTTTTACATACATATTTGATTCCGTAAATCCAAAATGGCGGACGAAATTTTAAATTTGCTTCCTAAAAAATTATGCCTATGTTCTGCATAATATTCTATGCACAAATACATGTACTAAATTTACCATTAACTCGACTTTATCGGAAAAATCAACGTAAATAAATTTAAATAGACGCACAACCTCGGAAATTGAAGCATGATTATCCTACTACAGGACTATGGACGTAGAATATTCTTAAGATTTTTTTTTCAAGTTATACGCATTTTTTACCCTAAAAATATTTCATTTTTGTGTTTTTTAGTGATTTTTGGGAAGTTTTTCACTGATAACACAAGAACCACTGTTTTTTTCTGTCTGCCAAAATGCATATGTATTCTGGAAGTAATTATGCATAAAATGAGAGGTCTTACATTTAATCATCATATTCTATTGCAGAGAACAAAAATTCAGGAAAAAACGAATTTGAAAAAAATACAAAATGGCGGATATCTCGAAAATGGAGGGTGATGGAAAATTCTGTAAACGGAATCGGATTCAGCGAACAAAAATACGTCAGAAAAGTATATGCGCATCTCTGATGATTTTGCGGTGTTGACCAGTGTAATTATTGAAAGTTTTCTGCTAAAAGTCGTTATTATTTTTGGCCAAAGTGTTTATTATTATCTATTATTTTCAACATCGAATATACCAGCAAACAACGAAACTCGTATTGTTTTTATAGAAATTACTAGAAAGTTTGACACATGGTTTTTCTTCATGTGCAACTAATGTTTGAACGGTTTCAGTTTCATCTTTTCCCCTTCTAATACCAGCATCCCAAATCATGGTTCACTATTCCCCGGCTTAAGATAACCCTTTCCATTTTAGTGTGTAAATATCTAGTCATTTGGTTGTTTTCTATTGGCAGTTTTCATCGCTCAGATGTTTGGTTCTATAGTTTTCTACATCTAGATGATTCTACACCATGGTTCTCATCTTGCTATATCGATGGTCAGGTATAATGGGATGTAGTTTTTATTCGCACTATTATTGACTCTTTCCATTTTGAACATATTTAGCTATATTTTGAATTTCCGAATGTCGTTAATTACGTTTCCCACGTTTGATATCAGTGACAAATTTTATCAAAGATGAGTCAGCCTTGAAAACGAAAACTACTATATTTGCCTGCTCCTAACGAGATATCCCATCTGAGATTTAAGCGATTCTAAATTGGTCATAAATTGGCGGCTAGCGATACTAGAGCCAATAGCGATAGTAGCACGAAGTCTTCATTCGATCGAATTCCCCAACGATTCTCGCTGCGGCCATGAAGAAGAGGAAGCAAACAAACAGGAAGCTATTCCAAAGGAAGGAAGAGTTCAACGCCAGCAGGAGCAGCACGAGCGAACTGCTAGAGCGAGTTGCGAGGGAGCCGCTGAACTACGGAAAGCACTTGCCTGCTCGGTCAAGCAGGTAAAAATGTATCTAGCATGAAATTGCTCCAGTTCCCATCGTGGCTGTCGGCGGCAAACCGGGTACAATCTAGACTAGATCTCGTGGAGTTATAGCCGGGCATATGTATATTTACCCACACTGGTGAGCGCGCGTGCGCACGCCCCGACTATTTCTCTCTCCGGGGATTCTATTTGAGATCTAAGCGCTCCATTAGCAAAAGATACAAAGCGACGCGGAAAAGACCTTCGTCTCTCGGTGTGCATGCATTATACCTGACGCAGCATCGGCCAGATTGAACTGGACCCGCGACTGGCTGGCTAGCTGGCTGACTGGCTGGCCTGCTGGCTGCCTCGGGCAGGTCGAGCTGCCTACTTCACCGGGACCGGCGCGGCGTATGCCTATTCTACTTTCAATTACTTCCGATCGGCTTGGTCACGGACGTGTCACATGTGGAACGCGCCTCGCGGACTTCAAATCCCGATCAGCAAGATCGAGAGATTCCGAAGATCACTGGCCTGCCTGCCCGCGGCCACAACGGATCGCGATCCTTCGATCCCCCCTAGTATATATCTATATATATGTATATGTACCTGCACAAACGCTACTGGAAAGTGCACGTACCGGACCGGCCGGGCTGTGTCGTGCCAATGCTCTGGCTCACCGACATGCCGCCCTATGCGCCAATGCACCTTTATATGCCCCGTGCGGAAATACCATGTATTCAAAAGTAAGTTCTTATGCGGGTGGTTATTTCTGGGTTGGACCACGAGGCCCGATGAAAAAATTTCGGTTGGCTGGAAGTTGTTTACCGCAAAGAAAGGTATCGATCGAAAATCAGGCGACCCGACCATGCTGCCTAGTTAATTGGGGTCGAAAAGAATCGAGGAACTAATTAACTAGACTGCGGGTCGTTATAACGGCCACGGAAAGTTTCAATTCGTTTTAAGAGAATCATTGTATTATGCCCATTTCCATGCCCCTTCCGAACTTCTTTGTTTTCTCGTTTAATCCAACTACTTTCGATATCAAATCCTAGTAGACTTGGTAGGCTTCTATCACGCTAAAAGCATATGAATATAGAGCAATTAAACTATTTTATTCGTTAACTTGTATCTCTTTAATGCGGACCTTCTAGATCATTGAGTTTTTACAAAAATTATGGTACGACGATTCGAACTGTAAGCATCCTATCGTCTTTAAGTGGATAGCATGCTAATCAGTAAGCCAACACGACTTCTGATATCGAATTTATAGTCTATTCAATGTTTACGTTAATGGACATTCCAACCGTTTAAATTTTGTCCGTAAGAAACAATGGATAGTTCATTTGTCTCATGAACAACCGCCTGTTTTTCCTGTCTACAACGCTCTTGAAAAATGTTGCGAATGTTACACGTCATCGTGGGACCCTTCAATTCAGCTGATTAATTACTTGGATTTTGTATTGCTTGAAATTAAAATTAAGATTACAGTTCTGCTTTCGAATATTGAACGAGTACTTTTGTAAGTAATTTGTCTAAATCGTGTTATTAAGTTTGTTTAATTTGGAAATGCACCTAACCAGATTTAGGTGAATTTAACGCTTACTTGGTATACTGACCCATCAGACCCCTAAGTTGTTCCTTGTTATTTTTGGAATATCATTGTTTAAAGGAATGTAATGGTCGTTATATTATGTACATGTATATATGGAAAAAGTGAAAGAGATACAAGTTAGAAGAGAGACAGAGAGAAAAAGATTTAGGTACGGACAAGCGACTATGTAGTTTGTTAATTTGAAGAAAAAACATGGTGACGCGTGCGTTGGGAGAGCTTGTATCGTATGAACGCTACTAGATGGTGTTAGTTTTACTTCAGAAAGCCGGGAGTTTGCAAAAACTCGGTGATCCTAACAATTTGCAATTTGCCTGGGATCGATTAAAACGTTCGACCAATTTTGGAGAAAATTGGTAACGTCGGTTCGTAGGATCGATGGATCACAATCACCAACACTAGTACGGTGATCTTCTGGAACAGAATTCCGAAAAAGAGGAAAGAAAATCGTTTTCAACTTTGAACATTCGCTATATTGACGTGCCACCATAAATTTGAAATCCGAGGTAAAATCACGATACTTTCATATGGAAGGAATAAGCATCTTTGGGGACGCCTTGCATTATCCGACATGTATTTTATGAAGAAAGCTAGTAAAATGATTTTGAAGTCTCAATCAACGGCATGTCAGACAAAATGGCGACCGAGAAGTCCATGTCATATGACACTTACAGAAAGCCCGACAAATGAAAATGTTGTATTCAGTTTAATCGATGCTCAAGCATTCATTCATCACATCACCTGTCATCTTAGATTACTTTATTTTCATTTACTAAGAGTGATTCTTATTTTTGGTTATTAGGGTAAAAATGCCCACGTCCCGCAGATTAAGAGTCACGGAAGCCAACGAAAAGCTACGTATAGCAAGTAAAGGTTAAAAAAAATTTGAAAATTCAATTTTGCAAACCGGTCGGAAAAGATAAGAATGAATTCCAAAAAAGATCAGAACAATAACTTGATGAAGTCTCAGCAGGTACCACTAATGTGGTTAATTCTCTATAAGTTACCCCTTAGAGTACGATACAATTATATTGAAATTATACTAAATGGTCTGTTTTAAATTTTCTATAAAATAAGCATTTATTTAACTTCATAAGAAAAATTCTTCCCATGAGTTATAACGCTTACGTTTTAAAGAATTGATAAAAATTGCAATTTTAAAATTCCGCGAGTTTACATGTTCTTCCGCAAATTTTTTTTTCCTATACGATTAATCGTACCTTCACGAGTGTCGCGCCGAACACCTATCTGATGCAGTGACGAGGGTATGGTAATTTTAATCGCCTTCATTTACACCTTTTAATATTTTTTATGAAATTATTTTGAAATTATAATAATTGCAAATTTCCGGCGTAGGTAAATAGTGCATGAGATTGTTTTACAGTTCGATTTAATCTTCATAATATTAAACAAGCAATTTAGAATACTGAAGTCCTTAACCTCGAACTAGCGGAGTGAGGTCAGTTCAAGAATCGAGCTCAACCCAAAAAATTTATAGCTTTTTTGTCAAAAAAATTATTTATCTGGGATTTTTCTCCATTATGATTCCCAATAGCGTTATAATAAAACTGTCTGTATCCGAACCTTGGTTTAACAAATATTACATGTTTTTGCCAAGTGCATGGATTTCAAGCAGCGGTTCTTGTATTTTCGTAATATCCGATTACAAATTTTTAGTATATGAAGGTATTTCTATATTAATTATATGAAATAAGTATCGTGTCGTACTGTATTCAAATACAGTAGTCAGGAAAAAGATCAAACCATTATTACGACTGCCAATATTTCCAACGTAATGTTCTGCGCCAGGTCGACGTGTCACAATTGCAAAAACTGCGTCGCGTACTAGATTTAATAGAAACTCAAATAAAACGACTTCTTTCGCAATGATATATTCACGGAATCCTTCGTAACTGCAAGTTGACAAAAAAAAAAGGAAATAATCAAACGCCGATCGTAGAGAACGAGTCTCGCGAAAGACTGGAATGTCATTTGAGTATTTAGAGCACAGCTATTAATGCAATGGATATTAATAGGCGTGTCTATACCTGGAAGGAATATGTAATTCACAGGCAAAACTATATTCCGGTAGGAGTTTGAACGTATCGCATAATCCAGACGCCCTCGAACTTGAAAGCGTACAATGCTCTATCTGCTCACGTAATTGACTCTTGCATATTCATTTTTCAATCCTGCTTGCATTTAGACGTCAAGTATTCTGTAGATGTTGACAGCCCGTAATGCACTTGCCAGAATGTAAGTTTAATCCAAATAAAAATTCGAAGTTCAAGTAGGTATATTAAACCAGCGAGAATCCGTTAATAGTGTCGATGCATACGAATCCTGGCGGATGCAAAATTTATTAGGCATTGGGATTTTAGATATTAAGAATTTTCATTTAATGATAATATTCGTTATTATGTAATGAAAAATGAGTGTATTCTATTAGCACTTTGCTTAGCATGTAATCCACGCATCTTAAAATATTAATAAGAATTGAAACAAAGCTATAACCAATTAAAATGTTATTGTTAATTGTTAAGCGTGATACGACGTATGAACTGCAACAAAAAACTAGCCAACCTATTCCTGTCTATAATACTTCATCAATGGAAACTCGTAATATAATGTAAAGAAAATTACATGACTACAAGTCTGAAATTAATTCATCATTTCTAATTGTTCACATTGTCAGTTTTATTTCTTAAATATATTATTGTATTTGATAATATTATTCGACATTTTTTATACAAAATTTAATTTTTTTATTTCACGTAATGCACTCACATAATATCAAAAATTCGAAAAGACGTTTTTTTCCCCAACATTTAATACTTGAGATTTGTCTGAATACGACAAATATAAAAAAAAAGTAAAGTAAGATTGTAAGAACGAAGAGCATAAATCTGTGCCTTTATAAAAATTGTAAAAGTTTTCTATTGAATGATGAAAAAAGATTACAACAGTTACCACCGTTCAGCCACTAGTGTCCCTATTTGGAGGCTAAAATATGTTCTTGAGTACCGTTAAATTTCCTAACGATTATAATAAGGATTACGACTTATACGATAATGTCACAAATGTAGAATCGATTATTATATTTATGCGATGCCCAATATCGTGTTTTAGACTTCAAATTGCTATAGAAATAGCTAAGTAATAATTTTGAGTATATTAATAAGTTTCCAAAATTTCTCCTCGTAGTTCTCGACCAAATTAAGGAAATAGCAGTTTCAGCATTTATGCTTGACACTGCTGCACTTTAGAACCATCGTAAAATTGTTTCCTTTTTTACGAATGAAAAAAGAGCTAAATTGTTTTTCTTGTTTTCGTCTACATTGAGTTGCAATAAACTAGATAGCAAAGACTTTTTACATAGTATCTGCCGGCATTTGCTTTTAAATTGTGGCATAAATTGATCCCGTCAAGTTGGAGGGAATCGTAATGTTTTTGCCATTGCTTTTTACACGGTAATATTTTATTTCGTTAATTCCATGGTCGATAATGCGAGTACGTCACTATTTTATGCTGAATTTTATAATGACTTCAGTCGTTCACTTTGATGAAATAAAATTGGTTCTTATTAACCATTAGAAATTTAATAGTTTTTTTTGTTATCTTTTATCGGATTTTAAATATACCAGGTCAATTTTTCGTAGAGTTATTATTGGATACATAATAAGTTAATAAATCATTTTATTTTAAACTTCATATATTGTGATAATCTGAGAGAAATCCTTCACCGATCGGTTTTCATGCATAGAATACATCTTGATTCTGTAACAGCGATGGTGTTGCCACGATTCTCTTTACAAAAACATTGTATTGAAAAAAAGCTACTACACGTGCCCATTATAATATAATAATTTTATAAAATGAGGCCTCGTGTGGTTAATTTACTTAAATTCTCTTTTTAAGCATGACCCGAGATTCGATGGGAAAGTTCTTGTATACGTTTGGCAAGAGTACATTATTCGAGCAGTAAAAATCGATCGAGCATCATCGATGTTAAAGTTGAGAGCCAATGTGTGATGTACCATGTGAAGCACCAAGGATAAAAACGATTATTTTTATAATCTATTTATGTATACGAGAATTCCAGGTCTACAGTCAATGGGGTCGAGTTTTGCCATATTCGAAATTGTCGTTAACATAATAACCTCAATGTTTTTATTTTTTAAACATTCTCGAGGTTCGTAATTAAAAAAATAAATTACGATCGATAATAATCCACATTTATAATCGATCATTTCTTATATTTTAGTTTGCTAAAAATCGTAATATATTTAATGCTTCGTTAAAATCCACGTAACATTTGAAATAGTTTATTTTTAAAATAGACAGATCATATGCTATCGGAATTACAATAAAATGAAACTCGTTTGTTTAATATAAGTAAATTACCAATTTCCTCTGTTGTTCTACCGGTAAATTTTTATATGTTGCATGTAACAGTAAAAGTAACGTTCAGTAAGTACGGAATCTATTCACAGTACAATTAAACCACACTAAATAAAAATATGCAGCCGATGGTAAAAAAAAGATAGGTCGTTGCCTCTTGGGATACGCTGGAAATCGCATTTGCGACAATAATCAACATTCGAAGGTGATATTTTTACGGCGATCAACTGTGATCTGAAATAAGTATCATCAGTGGGCCATAAAAGATGACACGACGTGAGAAACCAAGCCGCGCCGAATTTCTCGGTAACGATTCTTTCCGCATATGCTTCGTGTGCCCTGAATTGTTCTCTCCAGCAACTCTTCCAGGTGTCTGCACTAAACAAAATGCGTCTTTAAGTTCAATTTCAAGATTCTTAAAGGAGTTAATGACTGCCCTGCCCTGCACAAAAATGCACTACTTTATTGATGCTCGGTCGGTAAAATTCATCTGCTAGTCCCATTCCCTTTCAGGAAGTGTAAAACCTTTAATTAAATCAATTATGGCTATAAAGATTCGTTATTGTGCATCATTGTTGTTAACCATTAGAGTACAGGAAACCCAACGTACAAGCAAACAATAAGAAAAGTCTTTACTGGGCGGAAATATTACCCGTAATGGTTTAACATATTATAAACCTTTTTTTATATATTTTTTTGGATAAGGCAACGAATCGCAAATCCTCGTCCTCTGAAGGATAATGAACTCTATTCGTCATTTTAGCCCTTCTACTAAAACTGGTCTAACACGCGATGACTGTAATTGCAAAATTATCTTGCCCTCAGAATTGTAAACAACTTCCGAGTCCTTTTCAGTTCCCTATCGACCTGAAAGAATTTTATTCCGTTTTTTTTAAGTATTCAACTGGTCAAAATACGTAAGAATAATGGTCTTATAAAGAGTATGCCAAGCAGCAAAGTAAGGAATTCTGACCCTAGCCACAATTGAAATGCCCTATTGTAGTAAAAAATTGTAACCTAAACACGGTGGGCAGGAAGGACCGATAGGTTACACAAAAATGACGACAAAAACGGAAAACGGGGTTGTTTTTGGCGTTGATCATAGATGAAAAATCACTTTGATTCGAAATCGTAGCTGCTCCTGTTCAGTAGATATTGGCATTTTACATATTTCTGTTCGGAATAGTTTTTGTGAAATTCTAAAAGCGTGAATCTTGACCGCTAAAATGTCGGCACTTATAAAATTCTTTATATTTCTTATTGTTTATAATCTGTAGACCTATCCTGTTGGTTATTCACATAAATAAACAAAAAAGTAAACAACTAATAAAATGCTTGGCGCTCTTTGTTTTAAATGTGCGTAGCATGCATAACGTATTTTCAATATAATAATTCAATTCAATTCACGCAGTTTCCTTTCAAATAACCATTAAATGAAATAAATTATAAATAAAATTAAACAATAGTAGTTTATATACGTATGAAGAAAAAATAAATTTTCAGAATTTTGTATGCATTTTTCACGGTTATTTTACCCTTTTTCTCACTGAGCACTTCTCGCAGATCGCACTCATAAAACCGAAAGGCGGAGGACTCGCACACGGAAATTAAAGAAATTGTTTCTCGCAAGCGAAGTAGGACTCACGTAGAGTCTAATGGCTCGCGGTGCGGGCGGAGTGATAACTGTTTTTGAAATCATTACAATATAATTTAATTATTATGTCGGGCTGATTTGTTTTTTTAAACAGTACAAGTTTATTGCATATGTAGTTGTCGTCGAATACTTCATATTTCCATCCAGTATTTTTATAAACTGAAATTACAGCGATATGCATCCAGAACAAAAATGTGATCATGATAAAAATCGAAAGAAAGTTTGCGCACCATGCGGAAAAAAAATTGTTTTCCAGAATAAACCTCCTCAAAATTTTGCATTAACTGAAAACCATATTACAGCGATCAAAAATCATATCAATAAAGAATTTGATATTTCTAATATGAAATTTCCATCAAGCATCTGTGTTTCTTGTCGATTAACTCTTGGTGAATTACAAAAAGGTATTTCAAAAAGACCTCTTCCAATTATGCCTAATTACGAGGATGTGCAGTTGGCAAAAGAAACAAGAACGATGATTTGCAACTGTTACGTTTGCCTAACATCGCGTCAAACTAGTCATTCAAAAATAAAAAAAGGTAGAGGTCATATTCGACTGTTCGCTACTAAAATTGATATTAATAATGGCCTTGATGGAACTCAGCAAAACGCATCACTTCCCAAAACTGATGAGGAATCAAAGAAAAACAGAACTACTATGGAAATGTGCAGCAAATGCTTTCAAAAAATAGGGAAAGGTATTCCACACACTGCATGCAGTGGTCCTTCTTCTTCTAAAACACGAGAAAATGTGTCAGATATTGTTGAGCAGTTACCTGAAAAACAACAAAATCAAATAATAACAAATCTTTTAAAAAGGAGATTCACTGCTAGTGATAGAAATGACGGAGAACTTCTTTTGAATACATCAGGTTCTAAGTGTCGTATAATTGTAAATGCGAAGAAAGGCAATGAAATTAGCATCTCTGCTCAGAGTTTAGATAACTTCCAAGCTAATACTGCATCGTCGACGAATTACATGAAAAAATTAGCAAACTTTATTCGATGTTCAGCTGGAAGAAACTCAATTCCTAAGAATTACAATCAGCATTTATACGATAAGTCAAATATTATGGAAAATGTTTATAAAGAAGAAGTCTATCAATTCGAAACCGTTAAAGAAGGGACGAAAGAAAGACCAGTAGTTTATGCAAATGCTGCAGAACTTCTTGATTTCATCATTGAAAAACGGAACATAAGACATGCAGAAGAAGCTAAAATTAAAGTAATGGCAGATGGAGGCCAAGATTTCTTTAAAATGTCTATCTCGATTTTAACTCAAGAAGAAGAAGAATGTGATTCGGAAGAATATAAAACCAAGAAAGTTACTTATTATTTCAGTGGTGGAAGTGTTGCAAACAAACGTAAAGAGAACAGTGTCTACCGATTAATTTTATTGTGTATAGTTCCACGAATTAAGGAAACGTATGAGAACGTCGAAACGTTAGTTAAACTAACCAAAGTTAACGAAATACCTTTCAAATTTTCATCAGATTTCAAACTCATTCTAATCGTTAATGGTCAGCAGACGGCAACAGCAACTTACCCTTGCCCGTATTGCTTCATAACATTGCATGAAATGCACAGCTTTGATCTAACCACTAACAACAATGAGTTGAATACTGATGATGAAAATCAGAACTTGAAAACGTATAAGCACTTAAAAGACGATTATCTAAAATTTAAAAGTGTAGGTAACAAAAAAATCTTGGCCAAAGAATGTCACAATACAGTTCACCATCCCCTTTTTGTTGAAGAAGACACTGAAGAAGATAATGATATGTATGTGATCCAAAAGTGCGTCCCACCTGAACTTCACCTGTTACAAGGCTTCGTCAATCATCTTTTTTGGAATGGCCTAGTCAAAATAGAAGGTATAGGTCTCGAAAAGGCACTGCTGTGGCCAAAAAAGTTAGGCATACATCACAAGTCATATCAAGGAGATATTTTTGAAGGAAATCAGTGTCGAAAACTTTTGAAAGAAGGAGACAAATTACAGGATCCCGAAATTTACGAACTTGTTGGCCCTTTTCGGTTGCAGCCGTATATAGTTTCATTCAAAGTAATGAATAAAATTGTTGAAACGTGCTTTTCTACAAAACAAGCTGACCTTAGTGATTTGGATGAGAATATTCACGAACTTCGTGAAGCTTTGAAAGGTACAGGAGTTTCTCAAACAGTTAAAATCCACGTTATTCTTGATCATTTAAAGCAAGCTATAATATTATTGAACAATGATGGTTTAGGATTGTGGTCTGAGCAGGCTGGCGAATCAGTTCATCGGGAATTTCTGAAATTTTGGGACAGATTTAAGATAAATAACCTTGATGATGTACAAAGTTATTCAAAAAGATTGAAGAGATCAGTAGTTGCGTTTTCGTCCCAGCACATTTAATCATTTTATTTATAAAAATTATAAAACAATAAAAATACAAAAATTGAAAAAAATAAAAAAAAAAAAAAAAATTATAAAAAAAAAAAAAAAAAAAAAGAGGTGCAGTGTAAGTTGCCTCCACGTGGTGCACCTTGGAAACGGTTATTACCGGCTAAAAACTTATGGGTCAAACATTGTTTTACATAATCATACAATGTATACATCTAGTTATATCAATGTTCAAAAGATTCTTGACATTTATCAACAAATTTAATGTTGGTTTAATGTAGATTCGAACATAACTTACGTACACTGTGGTACTATCGTTAAAAATCGCTATGCATGCTACGAACATTTAAAACAAAGAGCGCCAAGCATTTTATTAGTTGTTTACTTTTTTGTTTATTTATGTGAATAACCAACAGGATAGGTCTACAGATTATAAACAATAAGAAATATAAAGAATTTTATAAGTGCCGACATTTTAGCGGTCAAGATTCACGCTTTTAGAATTTCACAAAAACTATTCCGAACAGAAATATGTAAAATGCCAATATCTACTGAACAGGAGCAGATACGATTTCGAATCAAAGTGATTTTTCATCTATGATCAACGCCAAAAACAACCCCGTTTTCCGTTTTTGTCGTCATTTTTGTGTAACCTATCGGTCCTTCCTGCCCACCGTGTAAAATAGGTCTTCTAAGTGAAAATGTATTTGAGGTCTATTTGATGGGTTAATTTAACCACTTCAAAAATGTCCTCATTGTAAAAAAGTATTTGCGGTATATTCTGAAAGTAAAATTAATCAAATTTCGACTTATAAAATTGCCCTGAAAGTTTTTGACGAATAGGTTAAATTTTAGTACACAATTTATCAAATACGAACATGTGTTCTGCCTTAAAAGTCCAGTGGTTTTGAAATGAGAAATAAGGTTTTGATTGAAAATGAATATGCCTTTGCTAAATTCCCTATTCTGAACTTCAAAGTATGAAGGCTTTTCTGCGATCCATCGATCGACTTTTCTAGTTTTGAGCTCCCACTGAGGGTGCCGTATTTAACACATGGAACTCATGCATTGCATATTGTAACATTCAAACTTTCTCGTAAGCGGTTCGAGCATAAGAAGGTACGTATATAAGAAAGCATGTTTCATACTATTTTTACTATGAGGACATTTTTGTGCTTGTGATTTTCATGTATGTACCTATGTAAATAACTCATTTCTGTGTATACCGTGAAATCCGGTGGGTCTTGAGGAAATACAGTATGCGTCCACGGTAGATTGTTGCCGTGGCAAAAAAGTATGACAACAAACGAATCTCGTCAGTGATAGCCTGAGTCTTTTCGGGCGAATGTGACCCAGGATATAAACATTACAAATTTCACTCCATGTATGAACCCATAAATTTCCGTTGGAAATTGTTCAGAAGTTTTTTTCTTAACAAAGGGATCCACTAGATCAGAAAGTCTAAACTAGGGCAAAATTACCAAATTATTACTAATATTCGACTTCTTATAGGTCCGTTCTTCCAAATTGGAATATGCCTTTAAAGTCCAAATGCCTTCCATTACCTAATTTCGACTTAAAATTTATCGTGTTTTTATTCCCCATTTACCTGAAATAGAAGTCGATTCGACGTTGATTATGTTAGGGCCGTTAGGGAGTTGAACCTATTCAGAAGTCGAATTAATGTAATTTCGACCAATTTTGCTGCTTGGGATTATAATTGGGCGTGTAATTATCTGTCGATAAACTTGGTCTTCGATACGATTTCCACTTATGATTGCCACATGTTGTTGTAAGCAAATATTCGTCTCAGTGCTTTTCAAAATAAAATTGGTCGTTTGAAGCAAGAATACATGGGTTGATTCGTCATTTAGTTTAATATAAAGTATTTAACTAATACTTACCGTACTATACGCCTAACTAAAGGTTGTTCTTGAGAAAGGCTGTAAAATAATTCAACATTAATTTGTCTTAGGCTCCATGAACAACACTATATTTTACATAGAATGCAATTTAATCGTAAGAAGGAGGAGCGATGTCAACGACATAACCTATTCATGTGTCAATGAACAGTTACGAAAACCTTACGACTATTGCTCAGCGCCTCATCGACGCGAAATGTCCAACGAAAAGTAGTTATGACGAAGATTAAAAGACATTTATCGCCAAAAAGATGTGTAGATGATGTGTGCACCATTATCCTACAATCGTTACCAAGATAACGCGCTGCATAAATTTTAATAGCTTTTTATTCTACCAGTGCTATTTACGATATTCCTCTCGATTCCTCTTTCTCTCTCTGGATTCTCTGTCGCGTATGGAAGGAACAAAAGTCCGTTCATCGAATTCGTTGCATAATATGCAAAGCGTTCCGATGTACAATGCCCAGCCGCCGAGTAGTTTCGTGCCTTAACTACGGCATGTTCCCGACTGCCGTTTCCAGCAGTTTCTTTGTTCAATTACAACCGCGGCATGAATTATGTCCATGTTTTACCATAACTGCTCATTACAATGTGAGAAAGTGAAGAAGTGATCTCGAACCGATTCCACATTGCGAACGAATGGTCCAGTCGGGCGGCGGCTGTGCTGATGGTGATCGATCGAGGAGTTCCTCTTCCGCGTTTCCAGCGAAATCCCATACACCTACACACACATGGATGGATAAGTAGTATCGGCAAGTGCGTGTAAATGCGTAGGCGAGACCGAACGGGACGTACATACATATATAAGTGTGCGTGTATACACGCCACGCACGTTCGTGGGCGAACCGCACGCTTACACGAAGCGTGCATGTGAGCACGGCGCCGCACGGCCAGCACGTGCTGGAAGAACTAACTAGTGCGAGTGAGATAGGAGCTAACCCGTGCTGTGCACGAGCATCAGGGGCACGCCACGACTGTGGGGTACGAGCATGTGCGCTCTGGCTTCCTGCATAATTTTATAATGTGTACAATGTATATCCGATGCGATTCCCCGATAAGATACGTTAAAGACATCAACTTCATTCAGATTTCCAACCCGACGTTTTCTGCCCTCACAAATTAATAGAACCTGTATTGCCTAATTAACCGATATCGGGAATGGGATAATCAGAGTATCCTACCGATATATAAGCTTCCTACGAAAAAAGATGACCATCCGGAAGTTACATCATGCAATAACAGGCGCGATGCAATTTGTTTTTGAAACTGCGTACGGTAATGCGCCTACGCTTACAAGTAGCGACGTTAACTTCTTTTAATCCAACTATTATTAATTGTACGATAAGGCTCCACATATCTGTACTACCATTTTGGATAAGTACAGGCCAGCCCGGGGTAAAAACATGTGGCGATTATCGTATTGGTAATTCTGCACGGGAAATAAAATGTTATCGAGTAACATAAATTTAAGTACTTGCGATAAGAAGTTACCGTAAACATGTGTGGTATCGTGTAATAAGCCCACACGTATTACGTCCATGCTATTGGGTTGGCAGTTATTGAAACGCAATGCAACGTAATGTTTTGACACGCGACGAATCACATACTCGTACTTAACTGCTTATTCTCCCTCGAACGATTCACTTCTTTTTGTTTAAAAGTGTAATTATAAACATTATCATTAACTTAAGTTATTTTGGTAAAGTTTACTGGATTTATCGATTCTGAATTATTAGAAGGACTTGCTTCGTGAAAAGTTCCAATAATTACAAAGTTCTTTGCAGATCCTCTAAAGACACCACTGAGAAAATACTTACAAATTTATTTTAAGCACGCTGCTCATTGCTTTATACCCAACTGAATGTACTGGTCATCCTGTCTAAATGCGTTTAGTTAAAAATACTAGGGTTTTTGTTCACGTACCTGTTTGACATAGAATTTGTCTTCATTCCAGAATCTAGTGATTTAGTAATCCTCGCGATTTAGCCACTAGCCACGTGTAGCAATAAAATTTCATGTAACCTTATTGGGACCAAACAACTGGGCATGAACAATTCTACATGGTTGCGCTAAATTTTTTTGGTTACCCGCTCAATGATTGGAATTTACTGCTCTTGGATATTCGCATCTGAAGCGGGAAATGCGACAAGAGTAGTGGAGGCAAGAGGAGTAGGGGTTCTCGGGAGATTCTGGCGTCTCTCAGCGGATTAATTTTGTGGCCTCAATAAGGTTACACGAAAAATTGTCCAGTACAGCTCCATCATCCGAATGTGAAGAGCTGTTGCCGAATTAGACTTTGCGATAACAATAATAAGCAGAATAAACCGACATATGTACATTACGCTAACACTGCGGTCCAACAACGAAATTGGTTTGGTAGGAAAATAAACGTTACATTCCCTTCCGGATAAAGAACTTGAAAATTATAATATAGTTCGAAAAAAAGTCGTTGGAATTGAAACAAAAACAATGGAATTTTCATTATTCACTCAATATTTTGGGGACACCTCAAAACCCTGACTAATCGCAAAACAGACACTTCAGATATCCGACATTTCAAAATGCAGACTTATTTTGAAGGTCTATTTTTTAAAATGTCTGGTTTTTGAATGTCTGATTTTTGAAATGTCTGGTTTTTAAGTGTCGGTTATTTGAAGTGTCTGTTATGTGATTTGACGAGTTTTTGAGGTGCACCTAATATTTTATCATTTCAGAAGGTCCTCATCCGAGGTATTATAATATGCCAGTCAATATTATGGTATATACATAAGTTGTTAAAGATAAAGGTATGTTTTATGGATAGTCCATTGTAGTTTGGTCAATATGAAATGCCCAACGAAGACCTCCTAAAAGAACGAACATTTTGGCGAGTCATGAAAGATCTATTTTTTTCTGTTATCAACATCTTGCTTGTATTGTGTAGATTTAAATCCATAAAAAGTTTTGCCGCAGTAACTCAAGGACAATAAACAGTATCACTTTTAATTTTATAAAAAAGGGATATTTTAATAACTCTTAAAAATAACACAGTCCAACAAAATGACCCTGATCTCCATACCCAGAAACCTGACTATACTTTTCCACGGGTTTTCAATGCGCTGAATCTAAATCTGGCAGCAGAATTGTTCAATCACGTCAAGATTTTGAGATATCATAACCTAAAAATGAAAAAAAAAACCAGTTTTTTTCTATTTTCAGTGAACTTTTGTGGTCGACCAAACTGTTGTTAATAGGACTAAATAAAATAGGACTAAAGTGATATTCATGAGCTTCCAAATTTTCTTTTATTAATGCTGGTTTTATTGTTTTTCATCGAATTATCGAAGTCTATGTTATGGCACGATTATGATTTTCGTTTTTTGCACCTTTGGGTAGTATATCTCAAAATCTTGACGTAATATAACAAATCTGCAACCTGATTTGGATTAATCACAACGCAAGTCTTGAGAAAAGTATACTCAGGTTTCTGATTATAAATTTTGTTGGCCTATATAATTGATACGTATTTTTTCTGATCAGTAAACAAGAAGGTTTAGAGCTTGAAACTGTCGTCTTTTCATAGCACAAAACTTCTAAAATGAAAAAAAAGACAAATCTTTATACTAATCGCAAACTTTTACTTACATTTGGTATACAGTTGTTTTCGCAGTTGCTAATTACGAATCACCTTCCTGATTTTCAAAATTAAAAATGACAAAATTTCATATTTGCCACATAAATTTGAGAATTATACATGAAAAATAAAAATTAAAAATGTTAAAAATACAAATGTAAACAAAGATTTCATATTTGCCACATAAATTTGAGAATTATACATGAAAAATAAAAATTAAAAATGTTAAAAATACAAATGTAAACAAAGATTTTAGTCTGCCTAAATTTTTTTAAAGTTTGTTCAGCAGACGCATGAACAACAAAAATGGTTTTTACACTTTAGTTAGCCTTTATGGGATATAAAGTAACAAGAGTTTCGTTAAAAACTATCCTGATCGTCATATTCGAAAAGGAAAATATTAAGGTTTAACAATTTGCAATTCTTTCTTATTCTTAATCCAAAGCTGACTTACAACATTGAAAACTGTTGGAAAGAGCTCTATTTTTATCAAACACTTTACATTTTTTGCTAAGTTTTACTGTATTATATCACTTTCGAAGGAGTGAAATTTGAAAAATAGAATAATCCACTCTTTTGTAGACATATCTTAGTTGTATGTATTATAAAAGGTCAATTTTAACTTTTAGAAATTTATAAAATTTGGTACATGAGAACATAAGTTGGAATTGATCCTGTAAATCAGCTATCTCCCATCTTTCAATTGTTTCATTGTATAAAAAGTACTACGGACAGATGTGTAAGCAAGACTTGGGAAAATATAACATAAAGTCGACTTCTAAGGTCGATATACGGTCACTTATCGATACGAAAATGCGAACGTGCCGTGACCTAACAGTATCCGTCGAGTTGTCCTATACATACTTTCTCTTTGTTATTTACAAAAGAAACATGATATTGCATAGTGTTTATAGAACTTCATTGTTAAACAAAACTTCACCGATATGATTATACTAAGCATTTTTTAAAAGTCTTCAAATATTTATCGTATCTAACGCATAGATCAGTATCAAGTAGGCAAATACAATTTGGATAATGGATTCTTCACACTTTAGGACTCTTGATAAGTGAGAATTCACTTGATATACGTCACACATCATCCATTTTCATGAATATTTATTTTTATACGCATTCTATGTTGTCCGATATCTGGAAGTCAATATTCATTTTATATACTGCTTTTCACTTATTTGTCTTTCCTCTCTAAATGTCTGGAAATATGTTCTTACTCTACAAAGAGGGATGTTCGCTTCAGGTGTTTTAGAGAATCACTACTCTATTGTTAGGAATAAATTAGATATGGCCCGAATTTTTGTTAAGGGCTACATGACTAAATAACTTTGCAAACATAACTTCTCTCCTAACTTAACCCAACTTAACCTAACCTAACCTAACCTAATCTAACCTAACAAATTACAAACGAATATTAAATTAAAATCGATATTCATAATGATTGATTTAGAATGTATGAACTTATCAAAATGTAAACATATATTCATGTTCACACATTTCCATGAATTGCTTCAATAATTGATGAATAGTGGTTAAGAATGCAATGAACATTGTTCGAACAATGTTCTATTATATACGCATTCAGAAATATTTGAAGTTTTTTTTTGTTAAAGTTATTTTTCCTGAATTTATTTTTGTCAAAGTTATTTTTGTTAAAGTTTTTTTCCGGATATTATTATTGCAATCATTTTTGCAAAGTTATTTAGTCCTGACACCTTGTTAAGATTTCGAGGTTTCCTCAAACAATTTATAGTAAATGACTTAATATTTAACATTTATTGGCCATCGATGTATGAAAGTAACAAATAATTCTTTCACGGAATTTTGTATAATGTACTATTTATTAAAATATTAAATGATTCATAAAAATGAGATTTTTTAAATGATATAAAAATAACAAACATAAAAAATATGAGGAAAAGATCATTCAAAATAAGTAATTTATTAATTTTATCTGCTAAACAATGATTAGTCTAGAAGCTCTCTATGTTGCCGCTGCCTTTTATGTCCGCCCTTGCAACAATGTGTTTTTAATGCATTTTTAGCCGCTGAACACGAATTTTTTTTGTGAAACACTCACGTGTGGTCGGTTAATTGTTTATAACAATTTTTTAAAACAATTTAACAATTTTGTACTGTTTGCTCAGGAAAAAATGTTTTCATGTTTCTTGGATAGTTTTCGACAAAAAAAGGCCCTTGGAAACATTTATGTAGGACAACTTTTCGAGGCAAAAATCCCAGTGTTTCAAAAAAACTGTTTTCGACACACTAATTCACCTATACCGCATGATTCTTTTTAATTCTAGCCTAAACTTTTCTTCTATTACTTTACGAAAAATTCGATTTTGACAAAATGCCAAGTGCAAAACTTTCAAGGAATTGAGATAATAAATCTTATCATATTTATAAGTACCATATTGTTCCTATTTTTTTTATAAAAGAAATAATGAATGTAAAAATAAATGTTATGAAAATAAAAGTTAAAAAAAAAGTTTACCATATATTCATTCAAATTCGGTTGTATTAAATAATAACTTAATAAATAATACATTTAATATAAAAGCTGATAAGGGTCTTTGATTAAAAACACATAAAACATTAACTTTTTTTCCGAAAATAAAAATGAACTACATTATTTAACAACCAATTGTTATAAACAATCGGACACTTCATAATATTTCAGCCTATGTCAGAGATTAAAATCGAAAAACAACTGAACATTTTGTCTGAACACAAAAAAAATAATATATTATTTAACAACTGAATGTAATAAACAAATTGTTATAAACAATCCGCAACATTACAATATTCCATCCTAGAATGTCAGATTCGAAGACTACTATATGTTAAGAGATTTGTAATATTTACGTACTGTCCACGATTAGGTGACAGAAAATATAGGTAAACGTGTCAAAATACAGATAAAAGATGACAGATATTCTGAGCTCTGGTGTATGCTAAATGTACACCAAATTAGTACATATTCACACTACACAAGGACACAAAAAATTGCTAAGGACTTTTCATGGTCAAAATTATCCAAGAAACGCAAAAACATTTTTTCCTGGTCAAAAAGTACAAAATTTTTATAAAAAATTAACAGACCACTTTTGAGCATTCCTCTACATATACTTAAAGTAGATACAAAACATATAAAATAACACTAAAAGCACGCCTACATAATTTTTTATTGAATAAATTCATAATAATCTATGTGAACCAATTTCAAGATTAGTCAAATTCCACCAACATGGGTACAATCAATCTTATTACTAAAAGCTAATTAAAGTCTTGCACCAAGTATAACGTTAAAAGAAAAAACGGATATAAACAAAATAAGGGTGTTAATAGTTAATTATACAAAATGTGTAAACCTTATACAAAGAAATACCAAAGTGCTAGATATTCCTATAACGAGAGTCATAACTGTAAAAATTTTAAGATGAATCTCATTCAAATGAGTATGAATCGCTTTATTACACACTGGATTCAAGAAAATACCGCAATGTTCGTTAAAAAGGACTAATTATTCGTTAATTAACTTTCTCTATGAAACTTGGAATTTTCATTTCCCACACTAAAAGAAATTGTCGTAATTAAGATATGCATATAGAACTATATTTGTTATTGTTAACATCTTTTATGATGCGAATAATGAAATCGACGTTAATATTAAAAAAGAAGACTCGCAAACTTTCGAATTTATGCAATTCTATCTTATACAAAATCACTCTGAACTAATTTGATTTAACAAGAACACTGAATGAGGTCAATGAATATTATTCGTATCTGTCCGTATTTCATACTTAAAATGCCGATAAGTCATATTTTTTTTACCTTATTTGGAAATTAATTAATATTCCGCAAGCTTCCATGTCGTATCTTGTTGCTTCTGGAACCGGATTAGAACGTTAACTCTTTTATTAACGAACTGCTCCGTACGCGCTTCTGTATTGACTGCTTTTCAAAAAAATAAATTATTTTACTAACACGACAGATAATGAGCTGCTTTTTTACCATACCAGCTGTGGGTAAATTAGACATTTTTTCAAACTGCGTATAAACACAAATTTATTCGTGTATAACATCATATGCGATGTCCCGTACTTAAAATTAAGATTACATCTCGAAAAATAATAAACGTCCGGTCTTTCCTATAATGCAGTAGATAATGCCGACTTTACACTGAAATATAAATATAATAAAGTAGATGTAATTGATTTGGTGCTATAAAGTAATCAATTGGCCATGAACTATAGAATTTATTAAATATTAAATTTTGTTATTAATATTTAAAAAATTATAATAAAATCAATTGCTGCTCCTAATCTTTATTCATTTGGTAACTGTTCAGGTGACCTCTGTTAATACAATTTTAGCTAAAATAGTACTTTTTCATATTTTAAAAATATTACTGTTATCATTTTCCAATATTATTTTATTCTTTAATAAACACAGATGAAAATATAAATGAACTTCTCCTGACTGGCTGAATCGGTAAACCAAATTTCTATCGAGTTTTGATTTTAATAAATAAACGCCCACCATTATTTTTCTGTCGATAAAGTACACTAAGAAACTAAATTCCAACTAATAATTTCCTTTTTTTTAAGATTTCTGTACTGACTTTTGTAGATTACCGTTGGTGGAAAAATCGTTAAGTACAGCTGCACTTCTTTACAAAATCTATAAAATCAATGTCTTATTGTTCGAATTGAACTGTAAGTCTATCCCAAATTTCTACGTTCAAATGTTTATTGCATTTTTTATGGCTCGTCAATCTCATCGATGTATTCAGAGCTTAATAAGGCAAAAGATCTGTGAAAAAACCCGTTACGTTGTAAACCCGAAAATATCCCTTTCATTAGTGGAGGTGCGTTCTTTTTAGGAAACTTTCAATGCCTCCAAAAAGACATAAATGTCAGTGAAACCTCTTATTACCAATTTTCCAAAAATTCTGCGTATAAATAATATCTATGTTATTACTCGGAAATAAACACCCCTACTTTTTAAATTCTTGAACTACATTTTATAAATATTTATGCTGCCCTGATGTGTACAAAGCATTAAACAAAATCGTCACTTTTTTTTAAATTTTGTAATCATTTCGTAGTAAATATATTCAGTTTCTACTTTTTACTTGAGTATTTACTACTTTTTTACCTTCCTCGTGTCGGAGATTTCCTCGACCACATTTTATGGTATCGCTTAAAATTCAAATACGTTAAGTAGAAACAAAAGAGGGATCAATATTACGGTCAAAATTGGTAATACAGGGCATTTTCCTTGGTAGATTTCCTGATAGAAATTTGTCCAGTTTTTTGTTACACAGCCCAGTTTCCTTATACCTTTAACATATAAAATAAGTAAAATGGCCAGACACTTGATTCATTTTCTACCAGAGTTGTAGCCCGAAATACTTGGTGAAAATTTGTAACATTTAGGTACATTTTTCCTATTTTCGACCTAATTCTGAACAAATAGTTCTCCTTATGTTTCTCTCCATTTTTTTTGTTATACGCGTGGAACGTCTGTTCAGAGAAATGTTTATTCATATATAGATGTCATGGTAGTATGTAATGCATTTTCGGGATTAAATGTACAGAAAATTAATATGAAAAATTGTTGAAATTTGTGAAAAAAATGCTGCATGTTTTATGATTACAATTTGTACAAAGTACGAGAATTTATTTAATAAAAATCGTCAAATTTATATAGTCACATTGTAATTTAAATATCAAAGAACATGTAATTTGTAACTAACGATAGTTAGTTAAATAGTGTAAAAACGGAGTACTAAGTTGAGGGTGATTTCGATCTATTTGCATAAATTCATCTGACATATCGAATCTTTGAAAATTAAATTCTGTATTCTCTATATTTACCTAACATATAAATATACACCTTTAGAAAATTAATAAAAAAACTCGCAGAAAACTGTAACACAACACAACATAAATTAAATAATAGATTTTTACAGTAAGAACAAAATTGGTAATTACCACTTAGAAAATAAATATTTTGTAGTATTTTTTATGAAATCATATATAGTTTAAATTTGGTTCATCCTAATAAATCTCTGCAACAGCAACTAAATATTCAGACCCTACTGGGCATTTTTTTAGGTATTAGTTAAATTAGTAGTACATTTTCTTTTCAGTGCAACAAATAGTAAAAGGGTCAAAAAACAACGTGGAGAAAAGTAGTACATAAAATCGGCGTACCGTTTTTTTCTTTCAATGCTTCAAAATCCTAAGAAAATAACAGATATAAGCTATAAAACTTTAACAAAAACATCACAGAAATGTATTGGTAGATTTCTAATGGCACAGAAAAATAAATTCAAACACTATAGCAACATTTACATTTACTTACCTGTTTCATGGTAGAACTAAATTACTATCAGAAATATATAGAAGTTAATAAAATATCTAACAGTTAGACTAACTTTATAAAAAGGTCTTAGTTATTCGTACTATTACTATATAGCTATACTTGTGTGGCACATTTTTGTAAAAATAAGAAAAGCAACTAATTCTAAAAATATAAACATCTAATAAAATATAAATAAAAGAAAATTTAATTAAAAAAAAAAAAATTTAATTTATAAAGTAATTTTTAATGTATTAGTCTAACTATTTAAATCATTTTATGAATGTATTTTTCAATTATTTCATACCTATCGTAGGAGTCAATTTAAATTCTTTGGCACTTACCTGAAACAAAAAAGAACAAATATTAAAAACTTGGACATTGCTTTGTTTGACAAAATATTCAATATTTCATCAAGATCAAAAATATAAACATATAATTATTTACTTTTATCGTAAGAAATATTTTATACTTTTAATGCAGGTATATTAATTCTTTATTATAATTTATTGTTTCAAGTGGAGTATCATACATAATAATTAGATTTAAATAATTTGTATATATTTCAAATTTTGTGGAGATGAAAATTTCATTAATGCCAACAACTAATAATAAGACATATTGGACAACTAATGTTAAGACAATTTTTTAAAAATTGCCGATAAAATCTGTTGGGTGCCTTTAATATGCAGTAAAAACTGTACTATGTTTTCTCAGATTATATTTTACGCAATTGGTGTTTAAAGTTGAAGCTTATTATGTAAGTGCATTTTGTAAGCGAATCGTTTTTTCATTCTACTCAAATGTATAATCCTCTGTCGCGAATTTTAATCTACAATTCACGTATGGGAATGAATGTATAATATACTACTAAACGTCATTTTGGTGCTTGTTATGAAAGTACTACTTGACCTAACGTTAAGGGATCTGCAGAGCCAAAAAGAAAACAGGGTATTGCATTTTTAACATTGACATTTTATTGGTTTTCAATGATAAAAGTAGGGCCTTAGGTATGAATAACATCGCAAAATGTTAGCACTTGTCACTGGTAAAACCAACACAAAACAAATAACATAATTTTATTAAACATAGTTGGTTAGGTTTAGTTAGGCTAGGATACACTAAAAAAAACAAATGAATCACCAAGTGAAAAAATCATCATGCTGTATCAAAATTTTTTGGATTGAAAAAGCTAGGTACTCACTCTAAAAAGACTACTATAAAAGAGTTAGATCAGTTACTCCAATTGACGTTTCAAGTGTAATTCGAGTCCTCTTCAGTATCTGTTACCCCCAATTTGTTCCTTATCAATTTTATTATTATAATTATTATTATAAAATTAGCCAACTCTTCACATTCCAACGTTGCCAAAAAAATGAGGGAATTAATACTACCTATTATTTTAAAAGAAAAATATTTTGTCATAAGATTGATACATACCAACACATGATTAACCTTATTTAGTAAATTATTCTGCATATTATTTATTAATTTATTAATTACACGGTGTTACGCGTCCTACACAGAGAGAAAGAAAATAGTTAATGGAATCATTTTATAATAGTAAAACGCTTTAATACCAAAAATAGTTAAATGAATTATTTCCGTAATAAATGCAACAATAAGATTGTTCTATTTACTATTTGTTGGGTACATAAATCATTCATACATAACCTAAAATATCAACTACAACCTTTCATGATGTTAATTCTACTATTTACATATGTTAAAATCGTTTCTACTATTTCTTCATTGTTCTATGAACCCTTTTTCTTTCTCTGTGTAGACACAAGTTGTACATTTAGTCAAACTGCGAAAAATTTTCCGACACGCCCCCAAAATTTCGTTTTATAGCCAAAAACCCGTTTTTAGGTAGGTTTATGTGAAAAATCATAAACTCATAACTGCTCTAATTTTTATTCGATTTAAAACTTGTTTTTTAACGCTGAAAAGCATATCTTTTCGACTATTCATACCTCATGTTGATGAAATGAAAATCAACGAGGATACAGTTGAAAGCATTGGCGACTTTTCCATTTTTTTCTCAACTTTGACGCCGATTTTTCCATATTATTCCATCTTGAGGATTTTTATGATTAATATTTTGAAAGTAAATATAATTCAACGTCAAATGCGTTTTTGTTCAACAAAAAAGGATGAAGGTTGACCCAAAACTTTCCTTCTGGCCCTACACGCTGATATGTTAGGATAAATTCTTTTTTTTTTATTTGGCCTGCACCTGACGATTTCTATACGAACTATTTTATTCACAGTACTTCAGGTGTCTCTTCCCGTCTTTAGTTTATTTTCATTCAGGTTGAATGCGTTTACATTGTTTTGTGTCATTTACACAATTAATCTAAAATACAAATATGAATAGTTAACCCATGAACAACCAGGAGAACGCACCATGTACTACAAATTTACGTATCTTATGGTGTACAAAGTGTTCAAACTTTGTTTGTTTTTATTCCCAAACTAATATCTAGTCTTTTACGTAACATCGATTTAAAATTAAATGATTATAATAGTTTTAAGACAAAACAGCTCTATAATAAAATCAAATCAGATCTTGCTTGGAAATTATTAAATGTGGAAATCGAGGATACAATTCATCGCATCAAAGATATTCGAGCCAATTGAAATACTATTTTTTGTAAACTTACGAGACTTTTACCTTTTGAAATTTAAGACCGTCTCACCCAGAACCTCCTAGAACTCCTTGAGGTTTTCGCACTTTATTTAATATCTAGTCTTTTGGATTTCAAGAATAATAATTCATTTTGTCAAAAACTGCAGACTTTAAACAAAATTTTCGTATTAAATCAAAATAGATTATGAAAAAATTGGGCATATTTTTTTACACGTTCTAAGACATAGTTTCTATGAATAGGATTTGTTAACCATTTTGGAACCACGATGTTGTTTTGGTAATATTTAAAAAAGATATCTTAATACTATAAATATTTTTTTCACCTTCAGTGAAGGAATTTTGAGACGAAAAATATTTTTTCGATGAGAAAAAAAAATTGTATTCAAAAGTATATCCGATTTTTTCGTTTTTTCACATTTAAATCGCTATATTTAATTTTCTAATTAAGACAGCTTAATTTTGATAACGTCATTGAAAAGAGTGACCTTGAAAATAGTAAGATGTTGTACTTCGATTTTCATAGGAAATACTGGATTGAAACTGAAGTGCAAAAAGGGTTAAAATATCGACGAAAAGTCAAACAAGATTAGACATTAAAAAATCGTTATATTTACAATAATTACTGTTAATTACTAGAAATTTTACAATACACATTGTAAATTTTACCATAAGTTTCTCCGTGCATAAAAGCTCGATTTTTCTAACATCCGGTTGTATGAAACGTTACAAATTGCTCAAAATACAAGAATCTGTATAAAACCTTAAACAACGATCTATTTGTTAATTTTGATCACTATCACGATAGAAAGCGAAATCGTCGATTACACGCACTTAAATTCGGTCGATCTCTCGATAAAGCACTGTCACTGAACTCCGATTTCGCTCCTGACCGATTTTTCATTCACTTCATTACCAACAATAAAATCGCCTAGTCAATACACACGAAAACTCTGTAATGGCTTGTTTATACATCAGTTAATTGATCAACGGATTAATCGTTTGATCGATCGTTCCACGATATCGACCAATTACAAGGTGTCTCGACGACAGCGCAGATGCCAACGCCATTAGCACGTCATTTACCGTATTTTGATAAATCAACAGATCATTCGGCGACAAGAGAGTTCAAATTGCTTTGACTCCGTCCGGAAAAAGGCTCGACTTTATGGGACCCAATTTCTCAGTCCGGGGATCGGAATCGGCCGAGTATTTCACCGTCGATGCTTTTATTTTCCTAGATCCATGCCCGGATAAGGCACGCGCGTCGTTTCACGTCTAATTCATTCGAATCGTTAGACATCAATCAAGTCGGTTCCCCTCCAGTTTTCGCAGTTCCCTGGCTATAAGGAACGTCTAATCATTACCCGGCTTATCGTCCCGCAAAAAGTCATTATTGCTCCAAGCCGTTGGATTAAACTGGCGCGGCTCCGTGAATCATTTGCCGATAGCGCATCAAAGACTAAGAAGCCGCGAGCAAATCGAAATCAATGTGTTTTAATCATTCCAGATGTTTTGAGCGGCTGGCTTATCTACATGGTCGCGAGAATCCTTTGTCAGATCGCGAGCAGATCAGAGCCTGGAGAGGTCGATCTAAACCATCCGATCGCAAAATATGACTTGGGTTTAAACGGTAAACCGTCGGAAAAAGAAATTCCCGACTGCGAGACCACCTGTACTGGTACCCTGCAAGAGGCAATTACTTCTGGAAAAATCCTTTTAACTGTTAATGTTATTGAATCAAGTATTGCTCCCAAAGTGAGATTAGCCGCCGGTAGCTTCCAGTCATATTTCAATCCATATCCATCCCAAGGATCGAAGCACAATCGAAAGGTGAGCGAGAAGTAATACGTTTCTACCAATTGCGCGATCGGCGACTAATTCGACGATTAGCCTTAGATCCACCGAGTAATTCGAATTTATTGTTCCTTCCATAACACCGACACTGAGAATCGATCGACGCTCAATTCTATTGTGAAAAACTGGGTCACCGCGTCGTGGAGGCGGAATCCACTCTAAGAGTCTCGGAAAATCCATGGCCGTCCCTAAATCCACACAGAGCCATGGGAACTGGCAATGGGAACACAAATTCAACAACGCCGCAAAATTCAATTTCTCTCCGTGCATGACGACGCGCCACCAATCCGTGTGTGCCTCTCTCGCATTTCTATAGGCGATGCTTTGACCAATTTGCTAAAATTACCCTCACATTTGCACTCATCATTCATATACCTCAATTTAAGGTTAACCTCGATCGGAAACTCGTTAAGTAGGCTTACTCTCGTTATACCGTAATTACTTGTACGTGCAGCGCGCCGGGGATACCAAGGAAGAAAAAAAAAATGGACGTGTACGTAAAGGCTGCGTCCTTAAACCTGGAGAGCCCGGGCTAGGGGTCAAGTCTAAGACCCCGTGGCGTCATCGTCCCCAAGGGAGACTTTGGTACATTGGCGAGTGTGTCTGTAATTACATAAAAACTTTTCCTTCGCGCTCTCGCTCCTCGTTTTCCCTGGTCGGTGCTGCCGGTTCGGCTCCGGGGGCCCCGACAGAGGATTGGCGGAGATGCCGACTAGGATTCCCCGGTAGTCGCGGTTTCTGGTTGGTCGGTAAGTGGGACTAGCGGGGACTCATAGGCAGGACCCCTCCTACGAAAGGCCGCAGTACGACTCGAGCCCGGAACCAAGCGCGTTTACACGAGGTTTCACGAGATTTCCCTGCTCAGTTTCAAGTTCAAAACCACTCCGGTCGATCCGTGCGAGCCGCGAGTCCCATTCCAGTCGTGTACCTGGTCCGATTTCCGCGGTCGTAGCATCGTATGGATCTATAGATCGCATAGGACAGTGACATATTCGCGCCAAGGATACCCTACGGTGGTGCTAGCGCAGGTGAGAGATGACACACGCCGGGTTCACCGGCACTCATACCCATTTTTTCATGACAACACTTTGGGTTCGTTGGTTGAACCGATTGGCAAGTCAAAAATTCACCAGTGAATTACTTATGGAGGATTCGTTGGGATCCAGCGTGCGTTTCGTGATTTATTGTTGGCCTTAATTTAACTATGTGGAAGGATCGGGTTTCAGTTTATCGCAGCACTATCGCAGCCAAAGGATCTATTTCTAGTTGAGACGGGACCATAATCAAATGTTTCTCTCGCGTAAATCCAGGACGAGTACTAAAACGCATCTTTACTCTTCATTTTTTGAACTGATACTAAATCCATTCGGACTGTCGGAGGTTGGTATCGCATCATAATTGGGGCTTTTTGAGTTCGTGTGGATTTATTCAGATCAAAAAATTTAGAGTGACTCGTATGGACTCCGATAGTGCTGTCGTGATATATTCGTTTTATAAAATGCTCCAGTGATGGTATTCGATTAAAGGGGGTCTTTGGTGAGTTTTGGTTTGTGTGAAACAGAAGTTATTACATTATTGAAAGTTAAATATTCATTAATTAGTCTTTGCTCTATTATATACACAAATAGTTCTTTAATGAGCATAAATTGACATATCAGACTGCTCGATTCATTACTGTCAAAAATACTTTTTGTAAATTTGAATTAGTCAAAATTTGCTAATTAAGAAGTGAAAATCGGTGACTAGTTGGGTTTTTACTAATAAGAAGTAAAACCCTTCTTATTCATTAGTCAAGTTCGACTAATTTCAAATTAGAAATTGTACTTTTTAATCCACTATTACTAAAATGAATTAGTTTAATTTGACTAACGAATTAGTAGTTTGTTCTTTTTGCTCATTATTAGTAAAAATGTTCACTCCTTATTTTTGTCCTGCATCAAATTTTTTCATTTACATTTAGCTCCAGTGGATTGTTTATTCTGTTATTAATAATTAGCTATTTTTTTACTGGAAAGAAACATTTTATGTTGAAAAACTTAGTATTTATAGTTGAAAAAATATACTATTTTAGGGTTAGGATTTTATGACAGTTGTATGTAGTTTTATAACATATATGAAAATGTATTGCAAAAATACTAATGAGTTTTGTAATAACTGACTTTGTAACTAATTTAGTAATTTTTTCAAAATAAAGTCTTTCCGTGTAGTTGACAACTATATTTCGATTAATTCAATTGTAATTAATGCCTAATTAATTCGAAAATATGTATTAATTAATGATTACAATATTTATTTTATAAAATTAAAGCATATGCCTACTTTTTAAATAGTAGTTATTTTTAAATAATTTACTTCGATGATACACAACTTATACTCAATCTTTTACTGAATAATTATGGTAGACATTTAGTAATCTAATTTTTTACTGGCTTAAATTGGGAGAATATGAGATATAAATATAACATATGTAACTTACAAAATTATTATAATAGTAAGATGAAGTAATTATATGTAATTATTCTGAGGCCAGTTTTTGTAAAAAAATAACCATATGAGTTAAAGTACAGAATATATGAAATATTTGTTTTAAACTACTCGAACGAAAAACTATATTTTTTTAAATATAATTAATTATATTCATTTGTAGATTTTATTTTCAAACATTTTAGAGCAATATAATCGCATCATTGAAAATTATAAATTTGGGATAATAATTTTATAATATATAATGAAATATTAAATTAATTGTATTTTCACTATTATATATTTTTCAATGGATCCAATTCTAAAACTAGTGTAAAATTACAAAAATAATAAAAATCACATATTTTTATATTTATTTCCCAATATTTAATAATTTTACAATATTTAGTTGGTGGTTTTTAACAAATATTTTACGTAATGAACATAAAGGCACCTCGTTAACTGTAAGATACAAATGAATTGTTGGTATAATTGATTCAATTTGAAAATCAAATGAGTAACTTATGTCAAATATTTACCTTATAAGCAACAGAAATTTATAAGAGAAGAAAAGCCTGCTATTACATAAATCACAACTATATAGAGTAATAACAGAAGCCATTCTCACATTTTATCATTAATATTATTTTATTATTTAATCCACTAAAGAAAATTTGGTGGTGAACTGAATTTCACTATATGTCATATTTTTAATAATTACGATGTTTTATCAAGGACGATTTGTTTTTCTGTCATAGTTAAACTCTCTTATATTTATATCACGAAAAATTCGATTACTGATTAAGTGCAATACAAAATTTAGTGACCATTAGGTATTGTGTATTTATTCGTTCTTTAAAAAACTTCAAACTGGCAAACTTTGCTATCGTTAGACCTGAAGTTAGTAAGAGTTAGTAAGTAGAAAACCATCGGTTTTAGTTAGATCCTTTTGATGTATATTTGACACATTTTAGTTGTTCCAATGATTACCCAAATGTATTGTATCGACTACGGAAGAGGCACAGAATATTCAATATTTTTATGAATGTTTTAAAAGCGGAAGAGTAAAAACTTCTCGAACCATTGTTAAGATTGAAAATCGGCATTTCAATGTCAAATTTAGTTTCGAGGAGAAGGAGGATACCAGAGTGGTTTCCATACGTAATTTGTTAGACTAAATATGAAAAAATACTAAGGTATCCTTGACCTTGAAAATATGTAGTGAAGGTCACATTTCATTTCTTGCATAAGCGAAAGTTGAAGATGGCTTTTCGGCGCCATTGATGTGCTAATATGCGAAAATATCTCGAAGCATCTTTGACCTTCAAAATTTTTATTTTGAGGTAGCATTTTATTTTCCAGCAAAAACGCTGTGCGCTTTAACCTCATCTGAAATATGATCAAACTACGTACAAAAACATTGGCCCAAAATTTGGCTTATACCAGAAATTAAATTTGACCTTGTAAAGTATCTATAATTTATACGACTAACTATAATTGTAATTATTTTAAGTTAAGGATTTCGTTATTGCAACTGACGAAATCTAAGAAACTATTAAACTAATCAAATTAATAGAAGAGTGTATGTGTATTTACTCAAAATTTCGTTTGTGTTCTACGATTAGAAATCACTAAAAATGAAACGTTACTAATGCAAGTCTCATGTTTATAAAATGGAATGAAAATTAATGCTGGACGGTATATTAACCGTAAATTAAATTAGATTTTAAAAATTGTTTGGACTAAATGATTAACATTTACTAGTTTTGATTCCTAATTTAAATTTCAAATTGGAGCAGAATTTAACATTTCTGGTAGTGTCAAAAAAATCGGAATAGAAAATAGACATTTTTAACATTTTATTGAAATTAACTAAAACTCTAGTTAACTTTAGTAGCGTTAACGTTAATTTGCATCACTTTTTATCTTACTTGATGGCTAAAGTAAATTTCTAAATATTATATTTGTAAGTACAAAATCCATCAATTTTATAAAGATAAATAGAGACTAGAGTATTCGGTATATGAAAGGCTACACATCGTTTAACTTGAATGAATGCTGAGGTTTCTCAGCTAATTAGGAAATAATGGCGCAGCTGATTTATTAGTTAGGGAAACAATGTATTTTAATAACGTGAAATTACACACTATTTCTCTAGTTTAGCAGAATAACATTCTTTTTTAAATTACAAGGCAATGGAGCGATTATTCTGATACAGTATCAGATTGAAAGGATAAATCTTATCGATGTTCTTTTAACAAAATCTTACTTTCATTTATCCGACGTGTATTTGCAACATATTAAAATTTTCAGTTCATTTTTATCTCTTAGTTATTATTATAAATGGTCAACACTATTTGATTTTATTTATGATTTAACTCATTTATGTTGGCATTACATAAACTTGGATATTAGAAAAGGTACGATATTTATTGTGAAAGTGACTTATTAGTTGTATATTTACTAAATAATCTTTTCTTCAGTAGCTACTTATTAAAATTCTACATTTTATCATTTTATATTTACATATCAGTAAATGGAGCTGACATTCTTAATTTCTTCTATTCATAGGAAGCATTTTTATTGTTAGTACCAATGATATTAGTAATCACAATGAATATTATGAAACTAATTTATTCAAAATTTTGCTATAAATTTTATTGATATCAAACTCATCTTTGACTTTTTATTCTTTTCCCTGATTATTAAAATTTTCATTTATTGGTTGAATTAGTACATTATAATTGTGACAGATTTGAAATTGTGTAGTAATTTTTTTAACAATTTTAAGATCCTGTTTTATTCTCCCGTATGTACTAACTAAGTAAAACAGATCTCGTTACATGAAGCTTACACAAATTACTAGTGCACATTCCAGACACTCCCTTTCGAACTTCACGTACTTCCTTTTAGGATAAACTGAAAAAAAAACTAGAGGTTTGCTAGTAACCTACCGAAATTCCAGGCACGGCGAATTGTCCTGAATCTTGGAGATTGCTAATCGTTAGCCTCGTCTTGCGACTAATGATCTCCTTAAACAACTTTAGTCGTAGATATCGTTTTGGCCTCGTATTACCATTGTATTATTAAATCCGTATTTGGAAAATGTCGGAGCCTTTATAAAACTACAGTAGAGTCCACTAACTAATTTGGATACTAATATCTAACAAATGTAACCAGCATAACTTTTCTTATTTTTCCTATATTTTTTGTTATCTTCGAAGTTTTTATGAAATATTTTTAAAAATTCTTCAGTAGTAAATTAATACTATTACTGTTGCACAAAATACGCAATAAACAATGCGTTCCTTTTGATTATTGAAACTTCAGTAATATAATTCAATTGAATTGATCGAAAGTTAATTGAATGCAGCAAATTCTCCATAGGTCATTTTCAGTGTGCACGTCATTAAATCATTTTATGCATGTTTAAAAGATGCATTTCATTTTTCTGTTTTTGGAAAAAAGATTGACGTTTACGTTACAAGTTTCTGCCTAATTGCAGCATCAATCATCTTGACGCACCGGTGTTACAGTAATTGATAGTTTAATACTGTATATTACTGATTTCATACTTTTATATATGATACTAGGGAGATTTTAGCTGTAATACATTGTAAATCTATGCAACTGGAATTCTTAACAGTATTTAACCAGACGAATTACATTTATGTGCTTGAAATTCGTCATCAAACACATTACGATAAATCTTTTTTCATCCAAGTGCAATATTTAAAACATTAAGGATCCTTTTTTCCATCGATAATATTTTTTTCTTTCAAATTATTGGTTAATCTGTTTTATAATAATTTTTATTTCTTCTGTATTGTTATCTTCGAATTTCACATATTTTCTTTTTCACCTATACGAAACAAGTTTTCCATACGTACGGTGAAATTACAATTTCTATTTTTTGTTTCGAAATTTCAATAGTGATTTAAAATAATATATCTCTTTGTTTCGATATCTTTGCGTGACTTTTGTAGGGACAATAACCTTAAATGTTTGTTTTGTTTTCTATTTGCATGTTCTGCAGGAACTGCATTTCACATCCTAGCTGATTTGTTATAACAATGTAACGAGTAATTTTCGCAGCAAGTGAAAGTTTGTCTGCGGTATCTACATGACATTATTTTTCAGAAATTGAAACATTCTAATATTTGCGAAATCTTTCCTAATAAAATACACTTATTTTCATTATCTAAATTATTATTAAACGCCAATAAACTATGAAATTATGCTTTAAAATAAAAAAAAAATCCGGCAACATAACGAAAACATTTTTATAATTTTATATAGATATTTTTCACATAATATACACACATTGTATTCACATTATGTTATGTGCTATCTAAACGTAAATACTGAAGACTGTAATGAAGTTCATGGATCATTAACAATGAAAACTTTCAGTTGAAAGAACATTTAACTGCTATTATACTGGTTCTAAGATACTATCTACATTTTCTAGAGTGAAACCAGTGAAACATTTTGATAAAGAATGAAAATTCATCTATGTCACGGATGAATTATAATATAACAATGAATTGCAATAATTCTAAATGTCCATTGTTCATTATAGTATTCTTTTGTCGAAAAGTGAAAACTAGTCAGCTTGGATGGTTCAATTTTACAGGTAACATCTATATTATTGAGTTGAAGGAAGCAATTACGTGTAAAATATATCAGTCGCAGTTCACTATTAAATTCTGTTTTCATTTTTTATTAACGAGTTGCTTTTAATTCGGCATTCTTTGAAAATAGTGAAACGAAATTCAGTAATAGAAAGTTCTAAGTTCTACAAACACAAAATATAAAAATAGCCACTAGATGACAACTAAACATTTCTTTTTCATTATTTTTCATAATATTTGGTTACAAACTAAAATTGTTGATAATGAGGATAAAATGATCAGTATCAAATGACCTGTTATGCTTATTTAAATTCTTTTGTTGCAGGAATAATTCACAATGACTATACTTTTGTAGTTTACATGTTTAGTATTCAGTCTCAAACAGATTAAAACAGATTACTATTTTGAAGGCTATATTCTCAAGACCTTAAGAAAAATATAAGCATTTTGTTGGTATTAATCTTTTTTGAGGTTTTATGAGATAATTCAATATATATTATAACAGGTTGATGTTCTTTGTTAAATCTGTCGTAGATTTTTTATGGTATAGAAGTATTTTTCACTTTAATCCTGTAATTACCAAAAATGTACAATTTGCACATGTATATTAGGATCATTTTATTTGTATATTTTATTTTTGTTTAAATATACACATTCATTTCCGACTAGTTTTGAGGTCGCTCTTTCAAATGGTGCTGGTCAAACTTTCGAAAAATGACTCAACAATTTTTGTTATACTTCTATGCTATTTGCATATTTTAGTACTACCTTTACCCTTCAAAATGAAGTTTTAAGCTCTTACCTGTGATTTTTTTCTCACAAAGTTACGGTCACTTTAAAATTACGAGATATATTTCATTAATGTCATGAGCATAATATGCTCTAAATATTTTTAAGCCGATATTTTTTACTGGGTATCTTCATTTGACATTTTGTTCTAAATTTGAAGTGAAGATATTAAAATTTTTTAATTCAAGAATGCCGATTCAAAATGGATAAATAAACAATATTACAAGAATCAAAAAGTTTTCAAAAAACAGTCACAATATTCAAACGTATTTCAGTTATAAATAACAAAATTTTATATAGTTGTTGATATTTATACAGGTTTCACGACACTGAATGTGACCTTGAGCTTGTTCTGCAAGGGCATTTCAAAGTAAATTTGTTTATATATGTATCGTAATTTCAAATTGGCATATCTTGATGAAGATAAATCGTCATGGAATTCTGAGCATCTCATACTAAAGACAAAGAGTAGTACTACATGATCCAACGAAAGAAAAAACTCCTAAAAATATTATCTTTTGTCCATAACCTCGAAAATAGCGAAGAAACCGCATTTTTCGAGTACATAACCTCGAAAATAAAAAAGAACACATTTTTCGAGTACATAACCTCAAATATTTCAAAATCCTGACGTGATGAGCCACTTTTAACTTCGAGTTCGTATTCTACACATAAAATTACGTCGGAAATGACCCACAGCTTCCCCACAACAAAACCATGTTGACCTGTGTTAATATTTACATACTACCGTTTTAAGCACTGTAAATGCTAAAAAATTGTTTCAATAAAAAAAAATTTTTACACGAAATTGTAGTTTTTATTTCTCTTTATCTACATGGAGCTGAATTCAAGCATTTAGATTTAAACAAAAATAAAGGCGCGAAAATTCCATCAGACATCGATGTCAATCCGTAATAAATCTCAAAGTAGTGCAGCTAAATAATTTTAAATTACTTACACTTGAATACATAACCGCAACTTATACGTCAAACACGATATAAATGGTACAGTAATGATATGGGATAGTAAGATTTCGGACTAAATTGAAACTCATTTTTTTAACCCATTAGCGAATATGTCGCTGATTACGAAAACAAAATAAAAATTTCGACATTCAAAATGGCGGTTCACATATGAAATTGATGACACCATCGAACTATTCGGACTAATCACCCTTCCAAATATTCAATGCCAACGAAAATACTTGTCAGTCGGTTTCAGAGGTCATTAAAAACGAATCTGAAGCAAAAATTTCATAATTCAAAATGGACACCAAAAAGTCAATAACTTTTACATTTACTTAAGTAGAATTTTACGAAATGTGTATGATGTCGTTGATTATGAACCTAAAGTTAAAATTGCAAACTTCCGATTGCCAATTGACATCTTGAAGTCCACCATTTTGAATCAGCCAATTTGAATGTTATTATTTTGTCGTCAATTTCGCTTTAAAAAACTCAAGAAAGTGCCGGTAATTATTTTCATTGACATTGAACGTTTGCAAGGTTAATTTGACCAACTAGTTAGTACAAGACATTATTTTCATTATTCAACGGGCATATTAAAATCAGTTATTTTTATTTTATTAACGTTGACTTCGAATTCATAATTAACGACCCTCCTTCAAAATTTATATTTAAAGGTTATAATCGCGTTTGTCCACCACGCGTTAACTTCCACCATTGGTCAGTTGTATGCACTAGTGGGTTAATGGACGATTCGCAACGGCCACTAGCGGCAGCTCGAGTAATTACATTTAGACGAATAACAATGTGAACTCAATCTATTATTCATAATTGTTACAATCAATGCGTATGACTTAACGAATTCAATACCAATGTATTAGTCAAACGTTGCATTACTATTTGAAATTGTAAAAATTAATAATTCAGATAGTATGTGGATCTTCTGAAAGTCTTATCCAGTCTAGTAAACCTTTACCTACAGTTTCTCTCATTATGTACGTGGAAATGGGAAAAAACGAATCTTCATCAGGCCGGGAACTCGTAGAACATAAAAATGTAAATGCCCCTCATTGCACATCTGAAATTGTACATTCTGCACGGACGACCAATAAAAATGGTCGAAATATCAGCGAACGATGGCTGAAAGGTAGCGTTTCCTTCGACTGGTATCCAGCAGCAGCAGCATTCTCTTATCATCGCCATTAATAATTGTATCCGGTAATATGTGCTTCGCGGATTGCATAACTCTATCCAACGTCCGCGTAAAATAACGATTAGTACATCATCGCGCGGCGTCTCGGCTCTAACAATTACCAATCTGTAATTACGCGTAAACGAATGCGAATGACAAGAAAACGACACTGTAGGGACGAAATGATCATCCCGGCATTTCCCGGTTTCTGCAACGTAGCGCCTACATATGTATCCGTCTTTGACGTCCGTTTTTCATCGATTTTTCATCGGTAAGACACGCTGCAGACAGACGCGTTTCCGAGAAGAGTGTTTTTTTTTTATTTCTTGGGGGATATAACGAGCGATCCAATCATTACACTGTAAAGATCAGCGTAGGGCCGGGGGCAATTGTCGCTAATTTTATACCTGCTTGGCAAATGACTGCAAGATTTTCGCTTTGCGATGCGTGTAGGCCTTTTCTCGCTTTGCACACCGAGCGTAACGAAAGTGCCCTGGATGCACGTGTGTATCATACGAATAAGTGTGTACATGTGTGTTATACGCGGATGAAGCTGCAATTGAAATGTCTTTTCGAGAAATATCGGGAGCTGGTCTTGTCGGCAACCGTGTAACGGGTGCAAGAAAATCACGTGGCGGGTACCAACGCACGAGGTGTCGCGTGCGTGTGTGAGGTCGTCCGATGGCTTCCACTTTTTGCCCTCTGACGCTACTCGCTAATAGGGCGCCTTCCCTTTCCCCTAACCCCCTGCCGGGAAAAATTGCACTTCCGCAACTGGCGTACTTGGATTACCTTTCGTGATACGCGCAAACCGAGATTAGTTTTGGAATTTTTTTACGAGTCTAAATTTGTAATCATCACTATCCTTAATATGCCAATTTTGGAACCGAATCCAAATTCAAGATTATTCATCCGGCGTACGCAGATCGCTTATAGAAAGTTCGGGGTCTCTTTTAGGTTAGGTTTGGTAACTTAATCTATATATGATGTATTTTTTATTCAGTGATTACCCTTGTAGAAGAAGAATTCATTAATCGACGGTGAAAAAGAAATATCTTCTGTGAATTCATTACAATAATTGATTTTTTTAATCGATTATTTTCAATAATTCAATAATTCAGAAGAAATCATCCCAGAGTAATTTTTTAACCGCATATTAAACAATATATTACAAAATTCGAAAAATATTGGGAATTTCTTAGATGTGTCGTTACAAACATTTTTTGTTGGGTTTGTTGAAATTTGTAATATATTCGACTAATTATCCCTTACCGAAATAGTACAATAAAATAAATTAGACCTAAAGACCTAAAATTCATTTATTTTCCTCTGTAATTTATTAAAACATTAAATAAAAACATTTTTACATCGAATCATGGTAACGAATAATAATCTTTGCAATTGACATCAACAAGAAGCGTGGCCGAGTGGTTAGGGGTGCGGATTGTTGCGAAGCGGTCTGGGGTTCGATTCCCCATTGTGGAGCATTTTTTTTTATTTTATCAACTGGCGATATCGCTCCTTACACAATTTTAAACAAAAATTTCAATTCCTTAAATTTGAGAGAGCTGCAGATCGTCTTCAAAGATGGCGTCAAACTTCACATTTGTGTATGAAATTTAAAATCTGCAGAAACCTACACCAAGTACAGCAACGGTCATGAGTCGATTTACGACAGATAAACAACCTTGCGAAACTTAAACAAACAACGTGACTCATTTTACGAACTGCGAGCTGCTGCTTGAAAATCAGTTTGGAAATATTGTTCCCTGGACGGGGATCGAGCTCACGATCTACGACTTCCTAGTCCAGTGCGTTACTACCTGATCCACGAAGCCGTTTATTGTTTTTTTAATTATTCAAAAAATGATAAATTCTTAATTTGATCAAGATTAATTTTTTGTTGTAAACTCATCCAGCATTGGTTCTGGATTGTCTCAAAATCAAGACAATATTTAGATCTTTTTTAGATCTGACCTCTGAAGAGGTACGGCTTCTTAATACCACTTATTTACATCTGATGTGAAAACATTAATATTAAAATCCACGGTCACAGAAAAACCGTACAACACCTTTAATTTTTAAATATATTAACATTAATAATTAAAAAAAAATGTAATGTGATTAATAATTGATTAAGTAATAACTATTTCTAATAAACCATACAAACCAACTAATTTATTAGTAAATCGTAGTTTCTTTCGAGAGACAGTTCTCAATTGCTACTATTTGTGTAATAGAATTTTACTAATGAATTAGTCGTTTTTACTCTGTAATAGTTAAAAATAAACTATTAGAAAACCACTTTTTGATTCACATATGTCCTTTTTATTGATTCAGATTTTGTAAGCAGTTTTATAGACGACAACAAACCTGTAAAATAAATAATTCTTAATACTTTAATTTGATAAATGGAATAAATTAGTTGCACAAAAATGTTACAAATTAACAAATTTTTATTTTTTAATTACTTATACTATTTTGCATATTTTTAAACTCTCATTATCAAATCTTTCTTCTCCACCTAAAACTATGCAATAAATTACGGACATTAATAATAAAATATATAATTTTGTTATATTCCTTTTTACCTACTTTTTTAGAAAATTCGTGTTTATAGGAAAATATCGTTTTCTACCCATCTGACACTTTCAAAAATGCTCGTGTACCGAAAGTGATCATATAACATAAAGATAGGAATGGATATGGAAGTCTCCTTCATATCTTGATGCTTTTACTGGAACGGACTTAGCATTCAATTATAAGCACTCATAATAATATTCTGTAAATCCCGGTCATGATACACCGATCCCGATACAGTTCTACTAACTTTCAGTTTATCAGCTAAAACCTTACTACTGCGGTAAACGGATCAAATATGAACTTAATTCCAACTCCGTTATGTCTGTGGGTTTTCTCAAAGTGCAGGTTTATTTACAAATGTGTCTACTAATCCTTAAATTTCTTAAAACCAAACCGCCTCATGGGAATTTCTTATTCTTTGAGTTTTAGTGATATTTAAATTCTAAAAAATGGAAAGCTAAGGCGCAATGCACGGGGTTTTCCACGATAATGAGATCTCTTAAATTAATTTCTAAAATACCATAATATACAATACCTGCCAAAAGTTTCCCCGTAAAAAATGTCATTTAAAAAAACTATTTTTATTTACGCATAAGCAATGAACTATTTTATCTAGAAGAAGAAATTATTTTTTCGATTTATCTAAATTACTAACTTTGAGTGTTATTATTTGAAGCCATTAAACCCTGAATAGACATTTTTTTTACTATAGTTTTCAAAGTTTGTTTTTGTGTAATAAAAGGTTCTAAAAAGTGTCCAAGCAGGCATATCTAACATAAAATAAAGTGAACTTTCAGTATCCTTTTAGATTTTTTAAAAAATTCAACCGTAAAAAACTATATACGATTATTTCCAAACAAACACGCATTTTTAAAATTGTTTTTTTTTTATTTATATAATTTTTTCACATTTAAATAATTCCACAATTCTTATTTGAAGTAAAGAAATCGTGTTCTCGAGACACAAGAAAATTTAGCGGCCAAAAAACGAAAAGATCAGCGACAGTGTAAGGAATCTTTTATTTCAAAATGATACATTTTCGGAAAAAACGTTGTTCAACAATAAATTCCAAGAATTGATCAAGGAATACGCTGAAATTTTGTCGAAATTTATTAACCACTTTATTTACTTTTCAAACTAACAAAATTTTGAACAATTGAAATCAAAATTTTGTTCGTATTTCTATCATTTTTGAATAAAAAATTCCTGAACCTTTCGCCTTTTTTTTCCTGTTTTAGCAGTTATTTTGGATACTTTCACCTTTATTTTCAAAATGTTAATATATATATTTTAAAGTTCCAGTCTCTAGGACGTCACTTCTTTACTTCAGACAAGAATTCTGAAATTATTTCAATCTAAAAAAATGATATAATGAAAAACACAATCTGGAAAATGCTTGTTTCTTGAAAATAATTTTATATAGTTTTTCAAGGTTGAATTTTTGTTTAAAATCGAATAAGAGATTCTGAAAGTTCACTTTACCTGCTTGGACATTTTTTAGAAACTTTTTAGACATAAAATAGAACCGTTGAAAATTTTATTAAAAAAATGTCCATTCAGAACTTAATGTAATGCAAACTCTAATGTATGCAAGTTTTTTTTACCTCGACAGCAATTAAAAGGATCCTAAATTGCGTTTAATATATCTAGCTTCTTCATCAATGAAATAGAAAAGTGTACCAATTTCTAGAATATAAATTACAAATATTTTTGTTAATCTGGAGTCAAGTGTTTCTTGTCCATTCAAAGTATCAATTTTTAACTTTCAATACAACTTTACGTCTTTTTCTTAAGACTTCTGAGAATTCCCGTATAAATCCCACTGGTCACTCAACTCAATGAAAAGTCGATTTGACCTGTCCATAGTTCGTCTTGGACTAAGCAAGTGCCACTCGAGAAAGTATCATTATGAAAAATTTGGGGAGCCCTATATTTGACGTATCGTTGACGACTTTCGGTCACATGAATAATGGGAAATACTTCCATTTAAAATAAATTTCAAAAATATTTGTTTCGAATTATATGGTAATTCTAAAAGCTGAATTATAAGTCTCTTAATCATTCAAACATCGGAAATTTGTCAATTTTTTTTTAATACAAATTATAAAATTAATTACAGTACCTGTTATTGAAATATATCTTATTTAAGTTATATAAATGTTTACGAATTTGTTGTCAACAAATTTAAATATCCACAAGATTTTGTTTTAAATGTTTTAATAATATAGAAATCTTTTTGTGTTAATCTAACTAATGACAATTACGTTAATTATCCTTCAAAAGTTATTGATAATAACCTCTTATACTTTTTTTATTTTTGTCAACAATTATAACCATAAAGACCAAGACTTGTCTGTACAATTCACAGTTTAATACAATTTTTTGTTGTAAACAATTTTTTGGTCATTTTTTATTATTAAAAAAAATCAAGGCCGAACTTTTTAGAGATTCTATTTTGGTTTGTGGACCTGACATAAATTTACAACAAATTCATATCCCACAATCTAATATCTTTTTGTATTCGATAGTTTAAATAAATTAACTAAATATGAAAATATTTTTAATAAATATTTAAAAATCATGAAAAAACTATAGACAAATTTGACCAGTACTCAAATACCCTTCTGCATAGGATTTTTAGCATATTAACATCCTTGATTTAATCAAAGAAAAACAAAGACAGTGTTCAATTTTCACATAATAAGTCTACATCCAAAATAACTTCTGGTATTGTAAAAATTCTTCAGTGATTTATCTCCACATGGGTACGCTTGTTTTTACGCATAAACAAAGTGCCCGTATAATTTACACGTATACATATATTTATACACGTGCATGTGAGTGTACGCTCGGGAATGTAAGTATATATGTAAATACATTTATTATCTCCAAGATAGGAGAATACAAGATTATAATAAACATGATGAATGCTGCAAGATTTGCACTTACGGGAACGACTTGTCTTACAAGCGTGCATTTCCTTATTACGAGCGAGTTTCTTTCGGACAACTAGATTACGGTATAATACAATCTGGATCCAGGGAAAAGTGAAATATCTCAATTATTTAAGTCTGCAACTGAATAAGAGCCGAAAAAACTGCTGATTCTCACCGTTTCGAAAATTAATGTGTGTGTGTGTGTGTGTGTGTGGTTCTTTTTTAGTAATATGTAAAATCATGATGTTAGGTTAATGTGCTACCTGCAGCGAAGGTACGTCATGACGTTGCATTTTGACATAACGACGTTCAAGTTTGAGCTTTTCACTCGTCCGATGCTCTCCATGTCTAAATTCTTTATGAAGTGGAAAAGCAAACAAAAACAGGCGACTCGTGAGAACACAGTGACCAACTATAATTGTTCTTTTCACTTCGATTGTTTGTATTATTTATACGCCCTTTTTAACCTACTAATCACGCTTTCCTTCAATTCTTTCCGTGCTAAAGATTATAATTAATCATTTGCGTTAAAAATGACAGCTTTTTTAAATGCTGCTTATGTTTTCATCACGCTTTTTAATTAATTTTCTTTCGAAAAAGAGTTATATTGGCCTAGAAAAACCGTAAATAAGATCAGTTTTTTAAATTTTTGTCAGATGCTACTTGAATGTTTTTATTAAATATTTTGAATTTTTTAATGTCAGTTTCTTGGGTATTAACGGTACTTGAACTTGAAGTTGATAATTTTTTCAACCAATAAGAAGCGGAAATAAGAAAACAGTTCTAACTCAATAGAAATTTATAACTAAATAATCTATCAAAATAATTACAACTTTCAATAATCAATTCGTCATTGAAATTATTTTTACAAAAACTTATCATATTGTGGACTCAAATTAGTGGAATTTTACGAAAAGTATATAAAACAATAACAAAACAATATAATAGCCAGGAGCGAATCTGTAGAAAAAATATGAATTAAAATATTCAACATAAAAATAAATAGTTATATTTAGAAGTAGGAATTGAATTAACTTCGCTGCCTTTTTTATCTTTTTTACTTATTTTTAGAAAAACGAATCCGTTAGAAAACTTCTAACTAATAAATAGTTATATTTAGAAGTAGGAATTGAATTAACTTCGCTGCCTTTTTTATCTTTTTTACTTATTTTTAGAAAAACGAATCCGTTAGAAAACTTCTGGAACACAAAGTGAAAGATTACAAAATTCCATTACAATAATTTGAAATGTATCTTTAAAAAATTAAGAACACGAAATGCCAAAAAGTTGATATACCATTGCATTCCAAAAACGTTATACATTATGGTTATATACTTATTTAATCATGTTTTAAATGTATAACGAATAAAAAAAATAATCAATTTTTCCTTTTGTATAAAATTTGAAAAATAATTGTTGTTCGCTTTATATGAACTGAACGCCATTTCTATATTATTGCAGCTTTTATTGGAAACATGAATAAATTTCCTGTAGAAATAAAAAGTTTAACATTTATTATCGTTGATACGAAAATTTAAATATTTGGCATTGATGATTCACAATTACCAACTGGTTGAATAAAATTGTGGAAAAAAACCGTAAATATATTTCGAGAGCTTAAAAAATTACCGTTTGGAGTTATGTTAATATGTAACATCGCCATATTATCTGTTTTTGCCTGCCATTTTGTATATTAACCCATTCATGCTCAAATGAACAGGAAATTTACTCCAATTTCAACGCTTATTTTCAATATGAATCTATTATTAAATATAAAGTGAGAAAATTTAAAAATATATAAAAATCTATTTTTAAATTTTCTCACTTCTATTCGAAAGACCGGACCTGAAAATAGTAAAATCTGATAGATTTGATTTTTTTCGAAATTTATTTCACATTTAAAATAAGTGTTAAGGTTGTAGTAAATTTTCTGTGCATTTGGGAATTAATGGATTAAACTACAAATTTCGTGAGTTCAAATTTGTATTCTCAGTTGCAGAAATGCCTCGAAAAATACACAATTCAACATTCTCACGAGAAATTTTATCATGGCGAGCTGAGCGATATTGTTTATTAATAATTTATAATACTGTTAAATGGCCTTAACTTTGTTTTTAAAAAATAATTGACATTGAGATATTTTTTGAACATTTTTTGACATTTTCTAATTATTATGTATAGGATTTGATATAGCTCACTCAATGCTTGTAAAAGTTTATTAAAATTGTTATTAAATTCTGTATTTTATTCTGAAAATTGTAAAAAAGACATTTGGCAACGTCGCATTAATATATTTCTCTATCGATATTATCCATACCTAACCTATACAGGACAGTACAAGAAAATTGCTTACATTCTATAGCTTTCAGAAATCTTACTCAATTATCACCATAATTTTGCAGCATTATTCACTTATTTTTTCATTATAATTGAACAATAATGAAAAGGATGGTACTTTTCTACATAATGATTCTAATAGAACTGCAGAAAGAATCAGCATTATTAACAAAGTTCATTGAAAGGACGAAAATAAATAAGAGTTTGATTGTTTTCTTCGTTTAAATGTAATAAATAAAAACTACAAATAAAATAACTACAAAAGTTATAGTGTAAGTTCATTATCAAGCAATTACCAGTGCATAGCAATTTGAATTTCATGTTTTTACAATAATAACATTTAAAGATAAATTATGATCATTTGAGTTTCTATTCTAAAAAATCGAATACGTATTCAACAGTCCATAGCGTTTGACTAGCTAGGTAACCATAAAACTACCTGAATAGTGATCAAAGCTTGACCAAGCAGTGAGAAAAACTAATCAATCATGCCTGATTTTTACCTGATCAGGCTCTGATCAACATTCAGTACGGCAGGTCTTGTCAGGCGATTGTGGTTAGCTTTTACTCTCTAAATTATTGGTAGGTATTAACAATTGACAGACTGAAAGCAAAAGTGGGTTCAAATTCCTATGCTTATTTTGTTACATTATGCTGAGGCTTTAAGTCTTTTTTGCTCTCAGCCTGTCAATTGAAGAAGCCAGACCAGGTTGGGTTGTTAGGAACACTGAGCAGGGCATGATCAGACTGTCTAATATGAGACACTGGTGATACGAAGAAAATCTTAATTTGAACTCACAAATGATCTGAAGTAAGAGGATCAATCTTGAAGCCCAATAAAGCATGTTTGATTAAATCTTGTTCTGGGCTTTCTTAAGCAATAATTTGGTGTACTTGGTTAGGCGTGCCTTATTATTATTGCCGGATTAACATTCAGACTGTTTAAATATTTCCTCTCAGGATGCTAAAATAGAATCAATGATGATCCCATTACTGGTTCTAATAGGATATAAGGGTAATAATAATAATAATAATAACCTTTCATAATTCATCTACGACATAATTATCATTATCATGAACATCTCCTATCATCCCTATTAAATTCTGGACTATAGGAATAGTTGATTACATCTTTTTAATGGGAAAATTGGAGGATGATGGTTTCTACATAAACAAGAATTCATGAAATCATTTAGAGGGCCAACAAATGAAATAGTTCGAGCCATTTCATTAAACTAGCCGGATGAACTTTTCTTTGTTCCAAACTTTTTCTGTGCTATGAACATCAAACTTGATATTTCCCAAACTGACCAATATTCTTATTAACTAACCAAGGTGTTCTATCGGCAGCAACTGGTTACAACCTATTTGAGTCAAGCACTGGCATCAGCGGTAAGCAGTGTCATATCCAAATTCTCTGTTCTCATTGCCTCCATCCAAGATCTATCAGGAAATCGGACTATATTATCTGCTTTAAAGCAATTAACGTGATAACTAAGCAGCAGATACTTTTAAAATGTGCCACGAAATGTCAATTAAAAACTTAAACTTCATGTTTTGGTCAACCCAGGCATCATCATACGCTTCTAACAAACAATAGAAAAATTGTCTCTAGTATCAATTCTGGTCTTCTGAGACCTGTTACTAGCAACACTGTGGGAACAACTGGCGAGGATTTCATTTCGCGATAAGAGATTTCTCGAGACATCCATGCCCGTGTCGTCATGAGATATTTCGACTGGGGGAAGAAAAAAAAGACTGGAAACGGCAGCGCTCCATTTGTGCAGTGGCTAACGGTGGTCTCGCTAAACTGGAGCGATTGTTGGCCGATCTTGCTCGAAGAAGAGGCTGATTAACTGGCGAAAATCGGGAGAAGCGTAGCGAGCGTGACTTACGATAGGAAAGACTTTACGGATTGCCGGCCACGTATTCGGAAGACGAGATATGCCCTGTCGGTCCAGTGATTTACATCGGCGTGCATTTCTCGATTTCAAATTAACTGCATTGTACACGCTTTGGCGCGCGACAATGAATAAGTGCGAGTTTCTGCCTCGAAATGCAGAACACGTACCGGTTTCTAATTGCACCATTCGAGATGTGGCTATTGAGGAAACATGATGGAAATCGTCTGAAAGGGTACCGATCAAAAAAATGGTTAGGATGCAGTGCTTCAGTAGGGTACTAATGTATGCATTGTTTGCAAAAATATTAGAACTAACTAAATACTATATTAGATTAAAGTGCATCAACATTCAAAAGATAATTTACTTACCGTCACTAACTCTAGTTTGCCAAATTTGGTGCGTCACCTAAATTGAGCAATGACAACGAATAGTTTCCAATAACTGCTAAAAAACTGCTATCTACCTTTAGTAATTTCAGTTTTAAGTATTTTGACAGTTATCACATGCTTGGACATATATTTATCTTTGCCTTCTTTCTTGAAATCCAATGAACAAAATGCTCAAGTAACAGTTTTGATACCGATCTAGTCAAGGCTTGATCAGGTAACCTGATGAGGCCATCGCCAGATCTCTACTAAGCGTCAGTAACATTGTTGTTGATTGACTTAATGTATGAATTGTTGACTCATGATCAGTGCCTGATCTGGTATTATTCTGACACGTCATACTGCTACTGAATTCTGCTAGTTAATGACGTTTGGATTGAATTATGACGGCGATGATGACTACCAATAATTTAGATCCTTGCATGGCTGTGTCCAAACTGACCTTCTAAATGCACTGTTCTCATGAAATCTTTCTCGAATGAACATCTGACCAACTCCATGACTAGATCTACCTGACTACTTCCTGTCTTTGAATCAAGAGACGTCACTCAGATGATAACCAGTTTCCTGCGACCAAACTGAGTAGTTTCTTCGAACAAGACATCAGCTTGCCCGGCCATTTTCCACCTGCTTTGCGAACTGACGATTCCCATTGTGATTTCTGTTTCCTCTTCGCTTCCACATTACAACGCTTCATGTCTGCTTTGCGGTTCTCAATTTTTTCCTCTAATCTACCGTTTTTTCTCACCGCTACTGGTTTCCATTCTAACAGGAATGAACAGTTTTTCCCGACATCTTGGATGTCAATTTTCGTATAATAAAATGGCCGCGTCCTGTGGGATCGGTCGCTTTCGTCGATTTCGATCGGCATTTCGCTGGTTAACTACCCTAAGGATTACAACGAGAACGAAACGATAGAAGCGATCGTAACTCGCAAAACCGCAATGTCGTTTTTGCAGTGTGCGCGATCGCCAATGAATGTGCGGTTACGCATAGCGCAACAGGACTCCGTGCGGTGACTCGGTATGTACTCCGGGTACTCGATCTTAACGGGCTATTTGCTGTACCTTCGGAAATGAAGAATTCATTTAGCACTTGAGAAACCCGCGAGTGTTCGCATGCGCATTTATCACCGGGGGGAATAACAAATTTACGATCCTCCAGGTGGACCGGAACCCGAGGTGGTAGCCAGAAGAGAATAAAGCTCTCCATTAACGCGATGGATAAATTTGTCTTTTGAGCGCCTCACAATTCCAGCTCGTACAATTAGATTTAATTGTCATCCGCGTAGTTACGTTTTCATTGCCACTTTTTCTCCATATTGTAAATAGGTTCGTTTTCTTGAAAGATGGCTGCATTACGTTACGTGTGGCTGCCTGCCAAGCCATCGCCAATGCTAGTAATACCACGTTCCTAACGTCGATAAATCTAACAATTATGCATTTTCTTCCTTTTATTTACCCGCATATTTATAATCGTGTCATCCATATTCGCCCTGAAATATTTCCGCACGTTGAGTTTGTACGCGCGTCTACGTCGTAAAATTAACAAATCGCGAATGTATACTTCGAGTTTCGAAAAATACAGTCATTTGCATTTACAGCTCGAAAATATGCGATAAGATCCGTTGCATCATATGAATATTGATTAATTCCATCTGTTGGTCGTTTAATAGAGAGGTTATTGCAAATTTCGTTAAAAATATCTCACAAATAAAAAAATAGCTTTTTGAAGCTGGAAAAGGGAACAAATGAATTGCTAGAGCCATCTGTTTTAAATTAATCTATCCACTAGTTTTAAAAAAATAGTAAATTTGACTACCATTTTCAATTTCCTTAGGAATTTTATATAGAAAGACAACAAGTTTTTAGATTAAACAATGAATCTCAAATATAATATCGGCCTGAGGAAATCCTCAGACTCTCCGAAAGATGTCCAAATGTCGGCATTTATGAACGTCATTTTATCCTTTTGAGGAGTCTTTGAGGACGTTAACAGGATGCGAAATTTTAAAATCCATGAGCATGACCTTTTTAAGAATTCGTGACTTTTATTTAATGCATTAGCTTAATAATATTACTGAGTACAAACGGTACTAACCTAACCTTAAAATTATTGGAGTGCATACTGCAAAACCACGTGTCTTATTTTAAGACACTTTCGTTTTCAATTTTAATACTTTTTTGGGTGTCTTATAGAAAGACTTCTTTTGAGACGCTAGAAGTGTCTTCAATCGCAATCTGAATGTACTTCTCGATAGTTGATACATAACCTAAAAGGGTTTGATTTCACGTGAAAATAATTGCTTTCAATTCTTAATTAACCATGTGATTATATATCGGATTTACGAACACCATAATGAACCGCTGGAATCGCACCAACCGAACATCAACAGAATAGGTTATGTAGTTTTTATCAAGAAGTCGCTTCGAGTCGGCAGTTGCCGAATATCCACGAAGATACTCGAATCGGCAATGTGCCTTCGTGCAAGTGTCTCGACACATAAATGTCTTAAATTAGCTTAAAACGACTTAAATGTAGACACTTTTATGGTCTTCATTATATGTCTCGAATTATAAGATACAAAAATGTCTTATTTGCGATCGATATATGCAAATAATGTTATTTTGAAACAATTTGCAACGAAGGCACATATATTAAGACGTTTATTCTGAAAATACACTTTTGAAGTGTCTAATCTTTTCAAATAAGACGTTTAAAATACACGAGTTTGTGCAGTGGCACTAGTCGAAATTTATTCTCTAGTATTTCAAATGTTTTCTGTAAATGCTCTGTTTTTGTTTTTATAATAATAATATTAATATATTATTATGAATTTGCAAAAGTGTCATGTAACAGTTAAGTAACATTTATGTCGTTTTTACGTAACTGTAAGAAGATAGTTACATTTCTGTTCATTTTGTGTTGGCATTTATTGTCCTATTACGATTCTCGCGACATTATTAGAACATAAGAAGTCTTCAGGAAGTCAACAGGACAAATAAGGCTGGTATTCGGAAGTATTGAGGAGCTCCTGAAGATTTACCGGATATATAATATTAATGTAAAAAAAACAAACAAAGATTATAAAACGAACATAAAAAACAAGCTATTAAATTTTAGCTAAAATATTAAATCTCGTTTGGTATACTTTTCTATTTTTTTGTGATTGATTGGGAACTATTATACTTTAAAACACTCTTAAGCTAAATTATTAAATTAATATCACTAATTTTTAATCAATCGTGAGTGCGGATTTTCGAATGTCGTGGGTCCTATGTAGCTTTTATTTTTCGACAGAGGGCTATATTTGCATTTCGAATTTTTGAAATTACTTCATCGGTGAATCTTCACTATGTGGACATTTTTATATAATTTATTATTTGCCTCTGTCGATCATAATTTCAGACATTTTTGTGCCTGATAAACTCATTTAAGACATTTGAGATGTTTCCATGTAAGGGACTTGAAATTGAAGACACATTGTGGATTAGTGCATCTTCGGAAATATTCGTCAACTCTCGTTTTGATGCTATTATATCCTATTCTGCTCATGGTTTCGAAAATTTAATACCGATTTATTATCAGTCGCCTGGTAATTATTTTTTAGTCATAACGTGAGAAAAGCAGTTCACTGCTGCATAAACGAAAAGATGTACAAAAATTAAATTTAAAAAATGAAAAAATATTTGTCGTAAACTGCGATTCAAATTGCAATTGAAGACATTATCGTCTCTAAAAAAATCAATTACAACTTCTCCTCAGGAAACATTAAAAAATGTCTAAAATTTATCATTTTTCCATTAGTAAATAATTACCAAGTACTTTTAAACTACTAATTAATTAGTCAAATTGTATTAAAAATAAAACATTTCTTTCAATTGTACTAAATGCATGTCATGATAGAAACGTGCATTGACTAATTATTTAGTATCATTTAATGTTAATAAATATTATTACTTAACTCAATCTATGACTCTGTTTTCGTAATTAAATTAATACTTTTTATCTTCTTTAAATATCAAACCAAATACGTCATTTATTACTACTATTCTTCTTTCAACTTTTCTATTAGTAACTCGTCATGGTGTTTTATGACAAAGTTTCTGCCATTTTAAGTGTTGACATGTATGACAATAACATCGTGGGATATTTGAGGCTTAAATGTTTATTCTTGACAAAATGTCACCTTTTATGAACATGAACTAAATAATTATTTGATATTATCATAAAATATATGATAAATAAGTTTTTTTATTTTTATAATAGATATTCAAAATGGCGCATAAAACTGGACAAAAATTACATCAACGATTTTTTTCAGTACAATTTGTTGTATTTTTTAAGGTTGAACTTACAATTAGAGATAGTCGCGTAGTGTCCTTATCATTCTTTTTCAATTTATGTTCAAAGCATTGCACTCATAAATCAAAAGTACTTCCACTACTCGCTTAATAATATAGCTGTAAATTACGAAATACTGTAATTCATGTGACTGCTAGGTCAGTATTGATTAATGATCTTGAACACATTTGATATAATAAAAATGAAACTTCTAATGTACATTTTAAAGTATTATGCCGATAGTTTGATTCATAAACACATAACAAAACAATTCGTTTTTTGTTGCATTAATTCTCTTTGTTTGAGACTACTTTAAAAAATGCCGTAACTAAAGTATATTGTGCATTTTATAGTTCACAAGTTAAAATTACTTTTTAACACAATTTTTAAATTAAGAATATCAAAATAGTTAAATACAATGTTTGTTAAAAAGAAGTCACACCTACATTTCTGATTCGTTTAGTTTGTACAGAAAATAAATCAGAAAATATTACAAATACTAAATTAAATACATTAGTAAAATTTACTTCACAAATCGCAAATTATCCGGAATTGATAATAAATAAATCTTAATGATTTCTTGAGTCACTTTTCAACATTCTGAGATCGAAATTGAGTTTCAGCCAACAGAAATTTCAACATGGCGCAACCATATAAAACTACATTTTACGTACTTGATACAAAAATAACTATTTTGCATAGTGTATAACAATGGTTTGTGTGCAAAAGTTAAATACTACTCACTGGTTTTAATCTCTTCTTAAAAATTATACAAACATTACAGAAAAGATATTTTTTGAAAATATTTATAAACAATGTTTCATACATTTTAAATAAATATTTGATGTACGTCTAACAATTAGTCAAGCAAATTAAGATTTTGCAATTTTCTCGTCTAAGACAAAATTTCCATTATTTATGAGCAGACGAGTTTTTCATAAGAAAAAATTAGTTAGAAAAATTAAAAGTATTGATCAAAAAACATCGTGATTATTTAATAATTGCGAGCACAAAAATACATTTATTTGATGTATACATTTTAACTTATAATTTAAGAATAATTCTTAGTTTTGGTTTTATTTTAATGTTGTCTACAATTGTCTAATTGGGTATTATAATTACACGATTCTTTAAAATCCATTTTATACACTTCACAATCCAAACATGACAATTTCATCTAACAATTTCATGATTTGGTGATCATTTGTCGGTTAATTTTATCCTAGCTTTTTACGTGCTTGAATTAGGTTACAAGAACAGGTTAAAACTCATTTATAACATTTAAAACCGATATGTAACCCGATATTTCCCTATCTAGATTCTCGACAGTAGTTCAATATGTGCATTGATGAGCAGTTTCGTTGCAGATCTGTATCTAGACTCGGAAGCAAAAGGCTTTTCGCGGTCATGATTTTAGTAGCTTAAGTCTCGTGTGTCAGCTAAATTGCACTAATGCACATTTATACATTGTAGAATTTGAGGTATTTCATGATTGGCTTTCTGGACATATAATCTACATTTAATATTCTCGGGCAATAATCTGCTTCAATATATGCAATGGGCATAGAAAACCCGCTAGATTTTTGACAGCTGCACAAAATAGTTTCGTGTAATAAATGCGCAGTAGTTGGATACGTCTTAAATATTGTTATTAAGGTATTTAAATTATTTAAAAATAGGCATGATCTTATAATCAATGTTTCTATCATTTATCGATTTGTAAAATAAATTTAAATGTTTTTATTCCTCTTTAGATATTTTTCTTTTAGAACAAAAAACATTTTCCCACACTCGTCATAGAAATATACTAATTTATTTTAAAACCGCAATAAAAATCTTCGTGCTACATAAATATTAAAGGTTAATGCTGTCTAACGAATAAACTGCTAGAAAATTGTCCGCTGTCTCACTATAAAACTGGTTAAGTTAATTATGACGTGAAAAACAGCTGTTAAAGTGTAAAATCTTTCTTCGTACCAGAAACGTAACATTTTTTTACAAATCTGCTTAAACCTGCATTCAAACGTCATAAGTTCATGAAAACTTGTTTATATGACACGTTTGCAATGGTCAGCGTATAATACCATGAAATTAAGTCTTTTACAAAAATAAAACCCATTTGTGTACTTGACTGTACAACTAATTGCTTTTTTAAAACATACATTCTTCTTTTTTAATAAATTATCAGCATTTCACACTAAATTAATTTCCGTTATATTTTGCAAATAGAATCGAAATCGAAAGTAATCTTAACTTGATTTAATATTTGTAACGCATTTTCTCGAAATCATAAATGCAATATATTTTATGTAAAATACTAGAGTACTTCAAAGTCTCCGTTCATTTTCAAAGCGATATAATGTTGCCGGTAAAACCTGTTTTTATTTGTTTTCGTTTTGCTTAAAAACAAAAGAAGTTATAACATTCCGGGCGAGGTTCATTTCTCATAAAGCATAAATCGTACGTAAAAGAATTAAATTATTTTTACGTTGCCTCCCAGTATAATTATAACCTAATCAGTACTACAGACTTTTAAAAATTAATTAACTTTGAATTTTGTAAAATTTGTAAAAAAATGTGATACAAAAACATATAAATACTTGTTTATATAAAAACTGAATAAAACAACGTAATAAATTCATATTATTAGATTTTTCGCAGCAATTAATATAGTAAAATTCTTACAATAATTATCCAGATTTTATGTCGCAGCCGAATGAAACTGGAATGAGAACCTGATCGGTGACGGGAAATTCATAAAATTTGTTCTCATTAATTCATGCTTCATTAATAATCATTATTGGCCATTTAAATAAATGCTAATATAATTTTCTTTCAAATATTCATGTTTTTTCATTTTTGTTCACACTTTTATTTTTTCTTTCTGTTAGTAGAGCACCTTAATGCTCTACATTATAAAAATTACGGGCAGTTAGCTTCAAATTACGGTCTTCAGAGTCAACGTAAGCATCATTTGTCAATGCACACGGGAAAGAAGTTCCCATACAATTAACGAGGTACTCAGTTGAGAATATCAGATAATGTCATTTTTTTTAATCAACAAAAAGAATATCAAATGTATGACAAGAAGAAAAGTTTTTAGTGAAACTTAAATGCCTTATATAGAGAAAAATAAATCTCGAAATTGTTAATAATTTAGGAAGGCATGTCTTACCTGATTGGCACGGTTAAATATTAAATATTATCGTATTATAAAAAATAGTATACATTAGAAAAAACATCGTCTGTTACACATACGGGCGAATGTCGCACTTGAATGAGAGACGTGCGGGAAATCGCATTTTTCGCACTAGTAACGAAATGTACTATTTTTGTCCTGTCTACAACTGTTCAGATCAAGTTATTAATGAATGATAACTTTCCTTCTATCGGTTAAATATTTCTTAAAACAATCTAAAATTTATGTCAGAAAAGTATCATTGTGAATATTCCTAAAATGAACTATTTATATAAATTTCGGCTATTTGCATTTTTAACAAGAATTTTTAAAGAAAATTGGTGAGTTAATGTAAATAAACTTGTGGGTTTAATTATTTCTTTTATCTTAAGAAAGTATCATAAGGTACTAAAAATGTATTCGCTCCTTAGTATCTTCATTTAATTTATAAACATACTGAGTGACAATTGTTTAACAACATTCTCCACGTTTCAAATCCGTCTAATTATATTTTTTCTTTAATTTTATCTATTTTGTGAGTAATTGCATACAAATTTAAGAATATAAAGATAATTCATGTTCCCTCTTAATAATTGAAAAAATTCTTAATTAAGAAATTAGAATATCATACTTTGTAATTATTTAAATATAAATTTTAATTAATTTTATACACTTTAATTTGCATATTTAATTATTATTATTTAGTAATATTTCATAAACCTAGAAAAATTACAGTTCTTGAGCAGACTTTGGACTATGTTAGTAATCTGATTAGAGCCTGATAAAATTAATGTTTTGACATCTTGTTGAAATATTGAAACGTGCAATTTTTATATGATTCTTATTTTTCCGAGGTGCTACTTAAATACATTTTAAAGAAGGACAATTTTTACGGCATAATGTCGACTAACTCACATATCATCATTGACGTAAATTAAGAAAATTGGCACATCCTAAATTTAAGCCTTTAACGTTTTTAAATTTCTATTAATACATAAAGAATATCGAAAACAAACTTACCAAACTATTAAAAGTTGTGTACCATTCAAACAAAACTTTGCTGAACCGATTTTAACGAAAAATTAGTTAATTATTTTTTTTTAAATATCAAACCACACAAAATTAAGAATTTTGTCAGATTGTTTTTTAAATCCATTTTTTTAAACGAATCTATTATATGATTACCGCTACTTTAGAAAAATTGTGGTAGTTTCTACGAAAAATTGTTCTACGTGTACTAGTTTCCGAAATCATTTTAAAAAAAGGCAAAAATAATGTAACTTCCAGACTAAACTATTCCGATTTTTATTGCAAATTTATTTTGAGAATAATTGTAAATATTTATATTGAATATTAAATTTTTAATTTTAATTAATAATTATTATGTATAATAATAAAAATTAATAATAAAAACTAAATAACAATTAATATTTAATATTCCATATTTAATACATAAATAAATAATAAAACGTTCTTCCTATTGGGTTTGATTATTAAAAAATCTACACAATTTTGATGATTCTGGATTGTTCGTATTAGAAGATATTTCTTTTACACAGTTACAAAATCTATGTAAATAGTACGAGAACAAAAAATGAAAAAGTTAAAAAAAAGAAATAATAATAAAATGATTATAAAATAAATATTATGTTTATTTATTTATATATATTGTTTAGTTACAACGTCATATTAGACTTAATTCGTGATCGGCAATATTTCTGAACAAAATCAAGAGTTACCAAAGTTTTTAAATGTACAAGTTGAGGACCTTATAAAATAATTAATGTCAATGTCCATTACATAATATTATAAAAAATAAACGGAAAGTCTTCGGAATTTCGTTTCAAAGTATGATGTTAAATTTCATGACCTTTAATTTCGTAGAAATAATTTAGTTGTTGACCTTTTGACAAGAAAGAAATTAACAAACAAATAAATAAACAAATTGAATTTGGATGCAAACAATACGAAAAAGAAAATATGTGAATCGGGAATTGTTTATTAATAATAACTAAACATAGATTTCGAAGGATCTTGTTACCAAGAAAATAATTTGTTATTTTATTCTTGTGAGGATAATTTATTTTTAATATCGGAATGAATTTGAGCCAAAAACGCCGATTTTCAACGATGTAAAATAACTTAAAATGTAGTTAATTATTATTATTGTTAAAAACTTTAGAAGTATATTTGCTTGTTATTTAACATTGACAACCGCTTTATTATAAAAATTACATCATTTTTTCGGAATGATACAAGAAAGGTAGAGAAAATTGTCAGGTCTTTTTTGTCAATTTATATAATAAATAGTCACTCTATAAAATAATAATATATAATATTTCAACATGCTTTCTCTAGTTTTAAATTGCGAGAAAATTAAGTACCTATAAATATCACTGACAATCGGCGGCCTAAATCAGTAAATGACTACTGATCTGATAATAGAACACTATAGGCCATCGACCGACGACGGATGACGATTCATATGTCACTTTCACTACCTGATCCTCATGTGCCACATTTATTATAATTTTTTACTTTCTGCAACAATGTCAGATAACTGATATGAAAACGGATTTGTGTTATTTTGTGATCGATTTCTACCCGAGACAATTTCGTTACTGAACCATTAATGATCAAATTGCACTGCACGTTGCAACTTATCTACATTAAAAAATTGAAAAAAAAATTACAAAAAATAAAAGTAAACATTTTCGATACAAGGAATTTTTATCAATAAGAAAATATTGAAAAAGAACGTTAAATGTTTGCATTCGACTTCCTAATGTTTAGATACAATATCCAAAATGGGGACATATTTTGTGACTTTTTTTTTGCAAAATTCTGATCATCGTTGTCTTACCGATTAAAAATTATTTTCAGATGAAATAAATATGTTTATGATCTGTTTTCAAATCCTCCCTAAATCTTTAAGTTACAATTTAAAACATCTAAACAGTTTGACTTGATATTTAGACCCTCCCGAGTAAAAATGTTGACATCACACATAAAGCACTGACGAAGGCTTAAATAAAAGTGAGATTTTAGTCGGATCAATCAATGTAAAGCAAAATTTTCTACGAAAAACGATGAATTTATTATGGAAGATAAATATAGGGAAAACCCAATTCTATTAGGATGAAACTTAAATTTATTCTCCAACTGCGATTAGAATTTCAACATTCAAAATCATGGATTCACTGTTAATTACAAATGGAAAATTTGTAAAATTAACTGTATTAACATTTGACACAAATCTTTACTTTTCCTGTCCATATTCTCAGTTTACTAATTAACCCGTTTCGTCCCAAAACGACAAAATTTGTTGCCGGTTTTCATCCTCCGTAAGTTTATGGATATCTTTAAGATATTGTTGTAAAATGTAAGTTTTCTATAGTTTTTGACCACTTAAACGGAAAAAATCGTGGAAAAAAGCGAAAACTTTTTCAAATCGTGTCAGACCTCAGAATCCTGTGGCATAATGAGTTTTACTAAAAGTTGGTCAGTATTAAGATTTAAGTTACAAAATGGCGTCCTCGAAAATGGCGCTGCTCATACGGAATTTTTTTGTTATTTGAGTTTTATTAAAATATTTCTGGTATTTTTTCGTGTATTTTGATGAATATGTTCTAGTGGATTATTTTTGAGGATGGTGAATACAAATACATTATTAAATTTTGGAAATTCAAAATAGGGAATCCAATATGGCTGGCCGCAATTTAAAAAAATTGTCTGGTAATTGGTATATATAAGGTTCCGAAATCACATTGGATCCGCCATTTTGAATTTGCAAAATGTAATAACGAATTAGTATTCAGTCACCTCAAAAGCAATCTACATATTCATCAAAGTTCACTTCAAGACACCAGAAATATTTTAATAAAACCCAAATTACAAAAAAATTCCGTATGAGCACCGCCATTTTGTAACTTAAATCTTAATATTGACCAACTTTTATTGAAACTCATTATGCCACAGGATTCTGAGGTCTGACACGATTCCGGAACTCCTTCGCAAGAAAAATTGCAGTTTTCTGAAAAAGTTTTCGCTTTTTTCCACGATTTTTTCCGTTTAAGTGGTGATATTTAAAAAATGTAATGTGATATCGTAAAACGGACTTCAGATTCGACAAGAGCATACCCAAAAACTATAGCAAACCTACATTTTACAACAATATCTCAAAGATATCCATAAACTTACGGAGGATGAAAAACGGTGACAAATTTTGTCGTTTTGGGACGAAACGGGTTAAGATATGTCTGAATTCTAGGATAGTATAATACCATGCTTAAAACAGTAATTAAGTACCCTGATAATTTCTCATAACCGTATATACAATCACACATGCAGAAAAGTCGATTCCATAAAAACACATTATATACTATTTCATTAAAACACGTAATATAATATTTGATTGTCAAAAATTGCTATTAAAGTACCGATTGTTCTTCGTGCAGCCAATTAATTATTCACATACTATGCATAGCCGACTATTATCACCTACCGCCACAATAAATCTCTGGAATCTTCTTGCGCTACAAATTAACAATGCAATAAAACGTTTTAAAAAGTCAGTTTCATTATAAACGTGTCGAAGCCACAGAACCTCCACGAAGGAAGTACTTGGAGTTTCGAATTCTTCTGGCTGGTTATCGCTGGCTATAGGAGCTGGCTAATTACATTATTTAATGCATTAAGCAGCATGTATCAGTAGGTGACCCAATTGCGTTACGATCGCAACGTAATTACTGTGGATGTTGTATCAGGTGATTTCATTGGCTTTTGCGATACCGTCACCGCCGACACCGTCATCGACACCGCGATGGTGCACAGGAAACTGTTCGAATTTCCCGCTGTACCGAATTGGGCCGAACTCGAGAACCAAGTCCGGTCTTAGAAATCAAAAAAATCGAATTACCGTTAAAGAAGTCCCGAGCGCTCTAACTCTTCTCGAGAGTCTGCTACATCGTAGCGTCGTGTGTATCCATAATATGACCCAGAAATAATGCCGATCGGGGTACTTTTCGGCATTAAGGGGGGCAAAAGTAGAGTTGTGTCATGGTTTTATAAATATTAGAGTGGTCCAAAAGTTCTCAAAAATAAGTTTTTGGAATTTTCACGCTAGCGTCCCCACATTGATAGAAACTGTATAGGACATTATGTACAACAATAGAAAAAATAACTATTCTCACTAGGAATTTGGAGATATACATGACATAACGGTTATTTTTGGAAATACAGTAGAAACCCGGTATAATTGCTTCTCACTATATTTCCGACCCATCATATTTTCCCTGTTTCGTTTCGTTATATTTGTCTGTCCCCGCTCTCTTTCTCCCCCAACTCACGGACCTAGGGAAGGGCCTGCTGTGACGTCACAGCTGAGGGAGTAGGAGAATCGGCCCTTATTTTGGTAAATATAACGGGACAGGAGGGGGGCAGGTAAATATACGGGGACTATACTGTTAATAGTTTTCATCCTAAACCAAACTGTCCAAGGTTAAAGTCCGACCCGTGGTGTAATTATTCAAAGTGAAGCGTTCCCTTAGATGCGCAATAGACCGAAAATAGTGGGAGCGCGTTGAACCAATACGAAATGACCATTAATATAAGACCGCTACGCTGATAGGAGTATGGAGTTCCTGCTTGTAATATTGGCAAATTTTCATTGGCTCATTCTTCTTCTGATGCGCAACCCTTAACCTTACATTCCTTACACCATGATCCGACCTATGTTATAAATTTGTCTTGAACAAATTTATATTAATCTCCGCTCCTTCTCCCCCGCCAAATCCTTTTGGTATTCTTCTCAATATTTACTTGCAATATTCGGCTAGATTCGGCAAACCTTGAAACAATTCTGTTAAGGAACGCGCAACGGACTTGAACGGAAATGTTGAAGTGGTTCGATATAACTTAAGGCAATCTTTTTTTAATTCTTGTTTCAAAAGTGACACCAAGAAATTTGATAAAAATGCCCAAATATAGTTAGAATTCTTCCTTTTACGATAAAAGGTCCTTATGTATGATCTAACCACTCGCATGTTTCTCAAGGTTACAGAGCCATCTATCGGTCAACGCGATTGTATAATTCAGAACTGGTAGCTCAATTATAGCCACACCTTCTACAATTGATTCGAAAATATAAAAAAAAGAATACATGCATCATGAAGAATCTTTCGAGATCTTTCACGGCCACGTGTCCCTCGTTACGTCCTTTTTTCTCTTTTGGACCGTTCACCAAGATGTTTCGTAACATCGGAAGCTAAAAACTTTGTTGCAACAGAAACGTGTAATATAAATAAACGTGCGAATAGCCGAGCGGATGTTCGTGCGTTTGCGGTTTCCGTGATCGGAAATTAGCTCGCCTCTTTTACCGGACGATCTTTTTATTGAGCTACGTCGCTTCTGCCGGAGAGCAAATCGTCCGTTCTCCTGGCGCGCGTTGAGTGATTTAAATATTTGTGCTTTCCTTCCGGGTTACTTCTTATCGAATTACGACTTATTGTTACCAAAGAGACGCTCCGTGGACGCGAGACCCCACCGACCTGCAATAATTGAGCAAACTCAAAAGATCGGCCTGTATGAATGCGGGAGCTGCGAGAAGATTGCGTGCGGACGCTTGCTCTTATCTAGAAAAATATTCGAATTTTATTTTGAAATGTCTACGTTTTTCTTGAATCTTTGAAAAAATAGCAGATCGTCCATGAAGTAATTTCCTTACGTTGTATAAATTATACGTTTCACACCTAGACTTCATTCATAAAATGAACAGTGAGAAATGAAATTGAGAAAACAACATTTTATATAATAAAGAAATATGATGTTTAATTACAGCAAAATAAATATTTATTAATATTTAATAAACTGATAATAATATTGAATTCGTACACTGAGGGAAAGGATTGTTTACAGTAAAGAAGGCTTCTTAATAGTTAACAAATCGTATATTTAAATACGGCGATTCGAATAATTTTTTAAGTAACAGAGAAAAGTGGTTTCTACCCAGTATTAGAATTCTTATGCCCCGTAAAAGATAGTATTTTACGCATAGGGATTGCCATCTTTCTATTACCTGTTAAAAGACGAAGATTTTAGATTATTCTAACCAATATGTCAGTTTATTTTAGCCTTTTCTCTTTAACTAAAAGCAATATTTGTTTATGGAAATTTATCTAGCAAATTAAAATATTAAAAATGCCTTCTGTGAGTCATAATAAAACATTCTTTTAAAATAGGAGAGTTTAATACAGTTTCGTATAACCTGTCAAAAACAAATGCTGAAAGACGGAGGATTTTACTAGTTATAATATTTCTTTTAATTACAATTAAGCTGCAATACACTTTTTAAAAGCCAAGGGATAGTAACTGATAAAATACACTTTTCTCAGTGTGTGAAATAATTATTCATTTCATATAAAGCTAATATTTCTTTAGTGTAAACAACGCATTTTACATCTTAAGAAGTATCTATTAAATGAAACCAAACATTTCTGAATAGTTAAGAAACCACTTGTATACCCCATGTCTTATTTGTGAATTTGCGCAGCTGCCGAGTTCAAAGCATACATTTCTTAACTATTAACAAATGGTCAATTCCATCTTTACATCAAAATAGCGATTTAAACTTTTCAATTAAATTATATTTGTTTAAAATAAACAATCCTTTTTCTCAGTGTAGATATAGGTGCAGTATTTGTTTACAATTCTTGTGTCTGGCTTTGACTTAAGGTAGTTAGACCCCGGGATAATGGATGTTGACGAAAAATATTTAATAACGTTTCCAAGAATTTAATTTTCATTATTAATAATATTGTTGAAACGCGAAAGCATTATTTTTCTTGAAAACAAGATTGAAACATGCAAAAATAATTTGTCAAGCCACTTTTAATATTGATTCAAAATACCGTTCGGTATTTTCAAATTTCTGGAGCCAACGATTCATTACCTCTAATTATTTTAAAAAAGAACTATTACTATTTACGAATTCCGAGTAATTTTGGCAATCAGACAAAAATCTTAAAAGAATTACGCGGTCAAGTTAAAGGGAATCTTTTTCTCGAAAAAGTAAGCCGTCATTCATTAAAATCCGTACATTTTAAACAAATTCTTAACAGCTGAGTTGGAAAATAATGGGATAAACAACGAAAGTTGCTTAACAAATTATTTTGGCACATTTCATTTTTATCAAGAAGAATAATGTTTTTTCTCTTCATCAATATCATTGGTAGTGAAAATGATATTCTTGGACAAAATGAACCTGAACAAAATGACAGGAATTTAATATTTAATAAATTGCATTTATGATTTTGGTAATACATTTCCGATCCAGTAAACATAAAATATCACCTTTGTATCGCATTTCAAAGCAAAAAGAGATAATTTTATATCCCATATATTTGGATACAAATGTTGCTAATTTATCACTTTTTAAGAGGCATTTGAAACCTTCTAACCTACATGGAAAATAGTACTTTGTGCATCAAGGGCGAAACGACAACAAGCGTCAAGACGATAATAATGGATCTCTTTCCGCCCGTTACCTTCACGATATTCTTTGTCTTATCCTCTTGAAAATCGCGATAATATAAATCATAGGAAACTAGCCGAAATCGATAATTTATTTCGGTCACGTGAACATTTTTCAAGTTCAGATTATTTGACAGGTCGTGACTTTCGTTTTCAGCAACAAATCGAAATTAATAGTCATTTGTCCGCTGGCAATAAAAATGTTCGCATGGCTGAAATTCGCGATTTTAGATCGGTTACGCAGGTCACGATTACGATTTTCAAGGGGGTAGGGCAAAAATTATATTTTTAACCCAGTGTTTTGCTATTCAAAATGGAAAATCTTAAAATGGTATCCAAGGATAGCTGCTTTTGGACTATTTTTAGTTTTTAGAGCTCTTTTCGTACATTGTTCATGGTCATCACATAAAACTTCGTGAAATTTTCACTTTCGTTTTGGAGATCGATTTCGTTTTCAAAGGATTTAATTAAAAATATTAATCAGGGATGATTTTCTTGCTTATTTTGTAGCATAACATACGTCCCTATTGCTTACATAACTTCCGCACGTATGTAATCAAACAAATTCTATTATAAACGCTGTTAATTACATAATTCTCACATTTATTACATTTATTCTAATTTATTATATATGGTTTAAGGTATTTCCTCACACCCTGAGCACAAAATACTGTTTTTCAAAATACCATGTTCTTGTACGAAAAAATAGTACGTGTAAACAGGGAGAATAGGTGTTCACAGGCTCGCATTCATCGGTAAAAACCTATTTCGCTCCCTAGTTGTACAATATACTATTCAAGTATATTAAAATGTAGAACAATTACCTAACACTAGTTGTTCGATATAAATGTTCTTACCTTTACTAATATTTTACTAATATGACCTGAGGTAATCTTATGGTTCTACCTGGCACGCGTTGTTTGATCAAAATTTAGTATTTTATCATTTTTAACGTAATTTTAAGTTCAAAACATAAAAAATAATGGCTTTGTCTTACAAATTAATAAATAGTAGCCAGTGTTAGACATTTAGAGACAGTACCTAGTGCTCCTTTTCAAGTGGTTAATTTTTTAAAGATATGACTTCTTTCGAAGAACACTAGGTGGCGCGTCAATCCATAAATAAAATCATGCAGCGTTAATGCCAAATATCAACCTTATAATGACGTGTATAAAGTGACATTGTGATCACCCCTGAAATTTATCAAGATTAATCAAGGCAAATTATCAATCTTATCGTATGTTATAAGCATAATTTTAATATCTTTTGGATCTTAGCGTTATCTAGCGTGGTCTTAAGATATAATTCACATGTTTTTTAATGTAATCTTTAAGATGTGAATTGGTTTAATAGCAACAAAATTAATATATGACATTTCTTTTACAATAATGTTATCAATTTCGACACCAAAAAATCTATGGAAACATTAAGCATCTAAAATATAATGGAGATTTTATTTGTATTCTACTATACTAATATAAATATCATAAAACTCTAGCGTTAAACACGAATTTAGCAGATTGACACAAATTAGTCACATAAAATTAGAAATGCCTAAATCTGCAGTTATGATCTAGTCTAGGTCACTCGCGAATCCAACGGTGAGTTTGTAACCCTTTCTAACCAATACAAAATTACTAATAATTTCTCAAATGCACTCCATGGCGCCAATAGCGACACTTGGGTCATTTATCAAGCCCGTCACATTCGTACAATTTATTTATACATATTTGTAAAATATAACAGTTTCACGTCCCACCATTCAATGGGTTTGCACTAACTCCGAGCTATACCTACAACAAACTCGTTCCTGTACTTTCTCGGAGAACAAAGGGCCAATCAATGCAATATACTCAGTACGTGCAATATTACTCCGTAGAAACTGCAACGGTACATGATTTACCCGATACGTACACGTATGAGTTGCGCACAAAGCAAAACCATGATTGCTACATGGATATAGGTATTTTTCCTAAAGAGACGTCGCGTCGGTGCATAAACGCAGTTCATCATGGAATAATGACGGTGTCAATCAACGGTGTCATCCAGCAATGAAGACGAAAGCCGTTATCGCAAAAAAAAATTCCGAGTTTCAGGTTTAATCCGCTTAGTAACTTTCTCTAGTTCCGAAGAGAGTGAGAACAAGGCTCGCTCCAGAAAAGTAGGCTTCAGGAGCATATTTCAAAACACATTGTGTCATGAGAGATTCCTGAGTTCAGTACCAGCGAAAGGTGTCATCGGCATCATCTCCTGCGAACTAATTGTCAATTGTTCCACCCCTTGAGTGAACTTCTGTGTATCCTTGTTTTTTTTTCACCACGATCACGAATCTCGATCGTTTCTCCATTCTCTAACATTCAACGATCATTCGTGTTCGCTCCTGATAAAATTTTTTTTTCATTGTCGCCGTAACATTTTTTTGTTTCATCAACTTAACACTTGGATCGTGAGACGTAGTTTTTAGTCGCTGATGAAAGTACACGTACGAGGAAAGCACTAGAAACCGAAGGGGGTTCCCGTAGACGATCAATCCTGACAGGTTTTGCGAGGATCGAGAATAGGGAAGATCGATAGATCTTTGCGATGTAAGCGCAATTTGTCCCCGATGAGACTTCCGTCCTACTTATTCTCGAGAGCCGCGGGCTAGAAAATTAATGTCGAGACCGAGCGAATGCGGTTGCGGCTGTTGAGATTTTTCGCACCTTTTCTATCAAGCGCACGCTTTTTCCCAGTATCGGATCCTGGACGATTTACTGCGATATTTATTGCAATTACGACAAAGGTACTTAGCCGGGTACTGACGGACGATCTTTGAGACATGTCGAGAAGCGGTGCTGTACGGGACTTTCCTTCATTATTCCACGACCACTTCTGCCGCATCTGCGCTCTTTTGAATAATGACTGTTATTACGAAATATATGTTATTTACGATCGAAATGAAATAAAATCAAATCGAAGGTACGTGAGCAGAAAATAAATAAATTGTGTCTGGAACGTTCAAACTTAATTTTCTGCCTGAATTTGTCGACAAATAATCCCCCACTTTTAGTCATTTATTCTTGATCACTTGAAAGTTGGTTTGGTTTTTATATATTTTATTCACTTTTATTTTTTTTTTAGTTTAATTTTTCACTGCATTTATATGTTTAGCCTTCAACCCTGTCATACAATTTTTAGATAAAATTTGTTGTATCTACCAATTACAGTAGAATAAATGCAGACCAATTTTTTGCATAACAACCTCAGTTCTTATATTACACAGGTATGCAAAATTCGCTTTTTTTTTTTATATCAGAGTGATTTCCGACGTATTTTTGTACGCTGAACACGAATCTGAAGACGAAAAATGTCTATCACGTCATGATTTTGAGAAAAGTGGGGACAAAAACACCAAAAAACGTATTTTTGGGTATCTCTGCCCCTAATTTTCTCAGAAGCCTGACGTGCAACAGATCTGAATTTGTACTCAAATTATAGCTTGATTCTTCCCCGACAAAAATCATATACGGTAGTTTTAAAAAAAATGTCATAGTTTTGAAAAAAAAATGGTTTTAACCTTGCTATTCCTAGTGACTATGATGAAGATGCAAATTATTTAACTACATTGAGCAGAGCTCATACAAACCACTACTTGACTGTTTTCGGGGTTGGTGTTTAAGAATCCAGTGTCGCTTTTATAAAATTCAAAATGGCGGATCCAAGATGGCGGACGTAAAAATAAAAAATTTAAATTAACCTCATGAAAATCAGTACTCGGGGTTTTTTGAGTCGCTGATGACGAATCCAATGTTAGTTTGACAAAATTTAAAATAGCGAATCCAAAATGGCGGCCGCAAAATAAAAAAATATACTTAGGATCTTAAAATCACCACTTCATGGTTTTTTTTTGTTCGCCATTAATAATACCAGCGGTTATTCGATTTTCTTTGCATTTTCATCATAATCATTAGAAATAGCAAGGTTAAAACCATTTTTTTTTCAAAACTATGAAATTTTTTTTAAAACTATCTTATGATTTTTGTAGGGGAAGAACCAAGCTTTAATTTCAGCACAAATTCAAGCCTGTAGCACGTCAGGTTTCAGAGAAAATTAGGGGTAAAAACACCCAAAAACGCGTTTTTTGTGTCTTTACCCCCACTTTTCTCTAAATCATGACGTGATAGGCATTTTTCGACTTCAGATTCGTGTTCAGCACACAAAAATACGTCGAAAATCACTCTGATATTAAAAAAAAAAAATCCGTGCAGACCTGTGTTATCTTTCGTTCAATTTTTGTATTTCTTATTATCACTTCAATTTGTACCTCAGATAATTTACAATGGTGTTTATGACTTCACGTTCTTTTTGAGCATCATAATAGTTTTTTTTAAACTCCACTAAGTTTTTATTTAACCTCAATCTGAGTCATTGGGTTCCTGGCATAAGTAATTTCATTAAATTGTAACCTTTTCTTCGTTTTTTTTTTCATCTTTTTCAATATTTGTTCGCCTTTAATTTTAATTGCTTCTTCTTATTTGCTTTTAACCTTTCCTTTTAATATCGAAAAAAGAGTTTATAAATTATTGTTTTTCGGAAATGGGAATCATTTTGGTAACCAAGTGTTTTAACGAATACTCCTAAAAAATAAGCTCGAGAATAATTAACTTCCATGTAATGCTAAAAACTTCAATATTGCCTTCAATAACAGCTACAAGTATTTACATTACAATTTACGTACAGATTTCATTCAATTTCGACATTCCTTATTTTTTAATTTTAAAAATAAATAGTTTAATTTAAATTCGCATGTTTCTCGGCATACATTTATAGTATATGACACTTTACATCGAACGTGTAATTACACTGATTAACTCAATGGACATCGATGCCATAGCTGCATTTGTGGTTTTCTTATATCGTAAAGATAAGCCTGAAAATGTTTACATGTGTAGTCAGGAACATGTTTATAATGAGCCTAAGAATATTCAAGAAACGTAATATTGCAATCTTTAAAATATTGTTGAAAATACTTTTTATAATGCTTGTATGGAACATTTTTTTATCGTAAAGAAATCCACTGCAGTTTTGAATTATTTCGATTGTGCAATTCTTTCTGATTTATTAGGCATATTTTGTTAAATATCAAGCTAATGTAAAAAAATAAAATAATAAAAATTCGTTGGTTTTCCCAAGAAGATTCGTAGACCGAGAAAAAACTTGTTAAATGTACTTAAAGATTCATTTAATTAATCAATAATTAAAAATCGAACATATCATTTTTTAATTCAAATATTTACTTGCTACTACTCAAGTAAACATTTATTTGAACGTATTTAACTTTTTTGTGTACTTACCGAATTAAGAAGATTCGTATCTTAATCGTTGTTATTTGTAAATCATCACAATAATATAGAAAATAACAAAAATTGCCAAGTGCTTTACAAATATTAATATCTTACGGTATTAAATGTGAACTTTTGACTTTGATATATCTTGATATAGCAAACACTTCCGACTTTCTCCGATATTAACCGAAGGCATAAGGATCGTCAATCATAGTCTTTAATATATTTAAAGTGTAACAGAAAACAAAGATAGGTGACAGAAAGGCATTGTTATTTGTTTACATTTTATCCTCGCAATTTATTTCGCGATTCGTCGAATATCGTCTTCTACAGTTTCGATACCCGGAATGTCAATATTTACATTTTTCGTTCCATGAATTCGTCGAATCCTTGACCCTTGAACCGCTGCGAAGCCAGCCCGCTAGGGGAAATTTTGTCGGATGTCATAATTTTTGTTAAACAATTTTTTGACGAGAGGGTAACGAAAAAAAATGCTCCCAATTTGCTCCGCCCTACAAGTCACCTTTTATATTCCTAACCCGTAACCGAAGGGTAAATTAAGTTTATTTGTTACTAGATTATAATAACTCAACTCTCGGCCCTGCTCTATGAAGCAAAAAAGTTTTAAATTTGACATTTTTGGGCCGAGCAAATTCGGAGCATTTTTTTGGAGACTATCTCGTAGAAAAATTCCATTTCTAACTAAAGTTATGACATCCGAAAGAATTTTCCCTAGCGGGCTGGCTTCACACTAGTGACTCTTGTGACGTTGAGCGCCGATGAATTTGATAAAGAAAAAACTTGAAAATGAAATATTTCTCGATTCGGATGGACCAGATATTCGATATCGAAGCAGAAAGAGAAATAATGAACCCGACGACGCAAATTTCCGAATTCATTACTGCCATGAAGCTAACCCGCTAGGGAAAATTCTTTGGGATGTCATAACTTTAGTTTGAAATGGAATTTTTCTACGAGAGAGTCTCCAAAAAAATGATCCGCCCAAAAACGTCAAATTTAGAACTTTTTTGTTTCACAGGGCAGGACGGAAGGCTAGGTAACATAATCTAATAACAAACCGATATAATTTAACCCATCGGTTACGGGTTAGCCTAAAAGTGTCAAAGGTGGTTTATAGGGTGGAGAAAAATGGGAGCATTTTTTTGAATAGTCTCTCGTCAAAAAATTCCGTGTTTAGGAAAAATTATAACATCCGGAAGAATTTCCTCTAGCAGGTTGACTTCACATCGACGAATCAGCATCCTGCAATACAGTGAAACTTAGCTGCCTAAATGTTCGCGAGTTCAGCCGAGATATGAAATCGTATTATAACTGTATTTATATTATAATATTGTAATCGTATTATAACTATAAAAACGTATCACCGGTCAGTCCGTAAAACAACTGTTGCTGTGACTCGCCCTTTGGCATTTTTGTATTATTTATATATGGTATTCGTTTTTGTAACTGCCAATAAAGACGTACTTATTATTATTATTATATTAATATTACGTATAAACTGGACGCAGTGGGAAGTACTCGTGGGCTTTCTGGGCCTTAAGAACATAATATATCCCCACCACTTTTCATATTTTTCTTCCTACAAAGCGTTCTTAATGTATTACCCTCTTTCGAATTCTTACTTCGAACGAATGTAACATATATGTACACGGCTCCTTAGCAATTCGAGTTTTCTTTATTCTTTTACAATATACTTCGGTGCAATAACTTCTTTAAAAAATCTTTACTTTGATATATGTATTCCCTATTTTGGATGCACCTGAAAAAACCAACCAATCACAAAACAAACACTTCAAAAATCCGTCATTCAAAAACCAGACATTTCAAAATACAAACATTACAAAATCAGACATTTCAAAATGTACATATTCTGAAAATGTAATTAATGATTGATTTAGTGTTTAATAAAAAGCCCTTGGGTCAAATTGATTTGACCTTCAAGTGACCTACAAAATTAATCCCTTGGTCAAACATTTTTGACCACGAAATGACCTTCCAGTGAGGTCTCAAGGACGGTAGCCCGAGATCATTTTTTTATGTAGTGAACGCACCAATCGGAGGTGTCTTTGAACTTTGTGAATTTGAAATATCGGGTTTTTGAATGTCCGTTTTTTTAAATGTCTGGTTTTTGAATGTCTGTTTTGTGATTTGTCTGGTGCACCCCGTATTTTCTCAATTAATAATATATTTTGGAATAACCGTCAGAAATTTCAGAGTGCATATCATGTACGAATGTTTGCCATTTGGATAGTTGTCCAATAAACGGGCCACTTATCAATTTGAGTATCGCCAAGTGGAATTTAACAGGAAAAAGATGCACTCCACCGGCGGGGATTCCCCAGAATAAGTACATACATTTACGCCGATGGACGTTTACTTCTCGTGCTCTCGGAAAGGCGTCAAGTTTCTATTTGCACACAAAAGCCGAGGCCTTCCGGGCATGATCGATGAGTAACGACGGAATGGTACTTCGCCAAGAAAAGTAGAACAATGGGCCCGAAAGGGCATGATGGATCGTGGCGCTCCGCCATTGCCTCCCCAGCGTCTCCCCAGTGTCCTCCATGGCCATATGGACTGCGGAAGCGGAACGAGACGTAAATCCGCATAAAGAAAAGATGGCGGTGCATAATAACCCGAGTGTATGATATAACGTGCAACGGTTCGTATAATATATACCGATCGGTACATATATTGGGAAGCCTCAGCATGAGCATAAAGGCCCGAGGACGTGGCGAAACGGTACCTTAGCCGTAAACGCTATGTCGTGAGTGAATGCATTTGCCATTTAGCGCCCGAGCATCCAGACGGTCTTAGGCTCCTCTTTAATCGCCGAGCTATTGCCGGACATAAACTTATAACTGCGTGGGTGCCGTATGCTATCGGTTGTCCCGATTTCAGACCTCGTAAAGAGCCAGTCCGACGTCATTCTTCTTTTGTGTTTTTTTTTTCTCTCTCTCCCAACATCCATACGCTTTTCCGAACACGTGTGCGAGGCACAAGTGGATAAATGATTCATTAAGGAATGTAATGACTCTCGATGTTCGAGACTGCGTTTAGCCATTTTTATGGCGGATGAAGGATGAATGAATCCTCTCAAGTCCTGCATTGTGTTCGTATACGGTTGTATTTTACGACGCGTTCATGACAGAAACTCTTCCGCTATCTCCTCTTCATCTTTCAGATTTCCGACTCTCCATCTGCAGTTCGTAATTGAATTCGTGACGTATCCAGTGACGGTGAATTTCAAAACGATTAACTCGTTAAAAAAGCCTCATCGATTCCTCCGCGTGAATCGTTCACATTTTCGCCATTTATTTTATTAAATTTCATGCGTCTTGGGTCAAATAGAGCCATTTTCTGCACAAGTTCTTCCGATTTCAATGAACAGGTGTATTTTTATATTTCCAAAATTGAAAATTTATTAAAAAGATGTAATTTCTGGATGATATCGTATTGACCCAATACATATTTATTTAAATATTCAAGATATCTTATATATTGTTTTAACTGTGGATCGAACAGTTATAACTTGCATCACTTACCTACCGCACTGAAAATCCATTAATAGTCATTACTAATCATTAAATCCATAAATGTCACTGATGCATGTACTTGTGTACGGTGACCGCTCGAAATCCCCGACGACAAAATCCCCGCGACAAAATCACCGCGTCAAAATCCTCAAGTACAATAATCCCCGAAGTCAAAATCCTCTACTCCTATAATCCCCGATTTCAAAATCCCTTCTCACAAAAAACTCTGAATTTACAATTGAAGCTGTATTAAAAGTTGATATTGTTTATTTTCTATTTAGAATTAAGATATATTATAAGGTTAAGTTAGGTTAGGTTAGGTTAAGGTTGGTTTGGTTAGGTTAGGTTAGGTTAGGTAGGTTAGCTTTTCTATGCTGCGGGATAATGAAATCTTCCGCCAATTTTGTTGATCTTTGGTGGGACGCTTATTGGCCGAAATTGTACTACTCGAGAGCTTTATCCTTCCACCATGGACTGAGGTAACTTGTAATAAAAGTAGATGTTTTGAAAGGTGATTTTGAACTCGGGGATTTTGAATTCGGGGATTTTGTCGCGGTGACTTTGTCGTCGGGGATTTCGGACGGTAACCCTTGTGTACATGTGTTCACTTCTGTTCAGAGCGATCATGAACTTTTGTTCGGTAGTGCATTTTGGAAAAAAAAACAATTTCTGAAAACAAAAACAGAAGAAGATTAGATGGTCATTTTCATTATGTAGTCAGTGTATATTTTTTTAACAAGATAGGACCTAGTCTCTTAATACAGTTTATTAAATTTATCATGGCTACTTTGTTAGAAATTCTATTTTTTTTTATTGGGTTCAGTCTATTTTCTGAAGAAACCGAGGGGATGGAACTACATACAGCATAACTTCCTACAACATGGGCAATAACCATACAGTATCCCAAATCAGTATTTTATTACAAAACTGTCCACATATTGGACAAAATTAAATGGACTAAAGCTGGCCTCAGATATGTCGAAAACTCTGCCTATAAACTATGTCGATAGCTGTTCCGCAAAACAATTGAAAATATCTATAAAATAATTGTGGACTTCAAAGGGGCACATATGAAAAAGAAAATTAAGGATTTGCTTACGCAGTTTGTTTAAATGGTATCTTGCTATTAAAATAGAAGTAATAATCAATTTCTTGCGCATATTCGCAAGGTGCGAATAGCCCATCCGTATGAATATAATGATAAGGTTATACCTTTCGGTCTGTTTGAAACTAATGTTTTTTGACGTGTGAGCCATAGAAGTTAATGAAATTATAATGACCAATCGTATTACATTTAAGGAATATAACAAGAAAACTTATCTGTCAATGCTGCGCGTTTAAAAGAAATATTCATTATTGCACGAAAATTATACACTCAGAAAAAAATGATGACTAAATACGTTTAGTTAAAATTTCCTGAATATGCTAATCAGTTGTTCTGGTTAATGTAACCAAAAATATTTACTAAGAAGATTAGTGCCACTTTTTCTGCTTAAATGTATTTCGGTTAAATCTACATGAGATGTAGTTGTTGTAAGTGAACACTTAAACGATGGCCGACGATACACGTGCATGAAATACAAATTTTGGTACTTATATAAGGGCGAAAAATACGAATAAATTACAATTTTTTTTTTCGAGTCGGGACTCGTCGTGATGCCTTTTTCTATATATAGGTTAAATTTCTTCTGCTCTTCTGTACATCTAAAAATGTATGTATATCTCAAAATGTAAAGCGCGGACGGATTATATTTTGAGTGATTCATCACGTAATATAAAAATAAATTGTTATTATTATCTCTAAGGGATAGTTGGAGGGGATTCGCGATTCTTTCATATTTAGTGAAATGGTATTTAGGAGAACAAAGGCTGAAGTCGCAATGTTAAATTTGTAAAAAATTTCAAAAACATATCCGGGAAACGCAAACCGTCACTGTGACGTCATTTTAATATCATTTTTCAATTTGTACTAATAATGTTTAACCATAACATACAGTTATTCGATTTATTTAAACTAAAAGTTGCGATTATCATCATTAGAAAAATAGTAATTTTTACTAGAAGATATTATTATTCTAACCTAAAATGTCAGTTGCAGGTACCATAAAGACACTTTTGTGGTAAAATATTCTGGTTATTTCAACAGTAAATTCTTATTGGGATTACTAGAAAAACGATTCAAAGTGGCAGAAAAAGGTTAACAAGAAATTTCTGGTTATTTCAACCATACAAATAATTAGGGGCTATTTAATACTAGTTTCTGGTAAAAAATAACCAGATTTCTCATTATTTTAATCATACTTTAATTAATGATAGATTTTATTTCTTTGTTGATAGTCGTCTACTATTCTAACATTGACTAATATTGAACGTTTACAAAGACTAAAAAATAACTGTAAACGTGATTTAAATATATTCTAACATAAAAAATAATCATGATTTAATAAATGGCACTAAAATCATCACTCCGTAAAATGATTTGAGATCTCATTATCCTTTCGAACCTTTTTTCAAGTGTTTTTTTTCATAATTATACCATAATTTTGTGCTTTATACGGACGTAAAGATAAAGAAAGAAATATATGTGGAACTCAGAAAATATTTGAATACCAAATTGAAATAAAGATTAACTTTGCAATTATTGCTTAGAATTTGTATTTAAATACACACTTACCTTAGCAACTTAGTAGACTTACCTTACTTAATTATTCACTTTTCATCTATTATTTTCAAAACACATTACCACTAAATAGGGATGTAGAGAAACTTACCTGAAAGCAAACAAATAAAGAAATTAAAACAGAGAACTGATTAACATAATAACGTTATACAAATTATCATCGAAAATTGTCATATGTCATATAATTTAAATTATTGTAATTATTACCAGACATTCATGATTAACAATACCAATAACTACAAGATAATTTCTATACATTAATTCACTATTGGAAATTAATTTCGTTCTCATTAAGAATCTTGATTAACTCTTTATGATTTCAATGCAGTACGCCCCCAATTCTTCAATGAATTAACATCATGATCGTTTTCTCTTTCACATTAATGTTCATAAAGCAAATACAATCGATGCGTGAATACCAGCACCATTATATGCTATTATTATCAGGTTACGAGAAAATGAGATTGTCGGTAGACGATTAAACTTAACTTCGTGCGAATTAGAAAGATATTAAATGCATAACATTTTACTTTCAACACTTTCGACACATTTCGCTCCTGACCTGGGAAAAATGCGATTGTTCATATTTTTACATGTAATTACGTCGTTTTTTAATATCTACGTAGTCATAATATTCTCGCCAGCACTTTTCCATAACTTTATTAACACGAAGAGCCCTAATAATTTCGCGACCTAAAAAATATCTGTTGAAACTTTCTTCCACTCCAACGACACATAATAAAAAAGCGAAAATTATATTTATAATCACTTTATTGTCTTATAAACAGTAAATTATTAATAAACGGGACTTTCTTTCGAATAATCGTAAATGGATATTAGTCGTAATTCATCGTGAGCCTATTGTCATGCATAAACGTAGAAACCAATGTGATTAAGCATGTTCTTGTAGTCCTATATACTTTCTCCAATTAAATGGAATGCATTTTTAAAATAATTTTATATTCACCATTTTCCTTGTAGTACGTGCACTCGGCTGGTCGCGATACAATTTGATTCGTTCTTTATGCCCTAAGAATAATGTCACGAAGTCGCAGAACCGCAATGTCCGAGAACTTGAAACAACTGCCACACACACGTTTATGTATACATATTTGCATCTATGCTCGAAGTAGAACGGATGTACTATTTTAAACTAAATTCTTGAATTATTGTCATTATTTATTACATATCTATACATATTTTTTGTCAATAAATAATCCCAATAATTTTTAAACACTTTTTTATGGATACTAGAAACGTGTCTAATATTCTGTAATATTTGAAGGAATATTTCATGTTGAAGGTTGTATTTTTGCAACTTTCCAGACATAAAATTGTAATTTTCATTATTATTTTAATTCAGCATCGCGTAGGCTTAATTTCAATGTTTGGAATAAAATATTAAAGAGACGACAATATTATAGTAATTTTTCCTGTAATAGAATGATAATGTCAGGAAAGAGACTTAAAATATGAAAATTTGCTATGAATGGATGGTAAAAAATTCCTTACACTTAACATAAACTTAAATCCATTTCTATAACGGACGCAGAATGGACCGACGGCAACGCTGTGATAGCCAAAACTACATCTGTCGGTGTAGTTAACAACTATTGTTAACTTCTTTCTTGCTCACGTTTACTATTTCGTGATAATCCCTTGAGGTCCACATTCCAAATTTTATCTTCTTATTTTTCCTTCGAAATATCACATGTATTTACTTCGGATTGGAATGTTTAGGTTTAATCTAGTATACGCGAGTCTACCCTCAAATTCCCATGTACAGTAGTAAAATTTCCTAAATATTTCTCTTCGTGAAAGTTAGTTTATAATATTAAAAACTAATATTTTAGGACTAAATAGTGACAAATTTGAATTAAGACAAATTTGAAATTATATCTCATCTTATTATTTTCTCGCTTCAATCAAACATTTTTTAGAAGTGATTTTTTTGAACTTAGCAACTGAATGGAGGTTAGACATTTTTCGAAAGTCAATGTCACAAAACGAATGGAGAATGTCACTCGATTTTTATGAAATTTGTTATTCTTGGGTTTTCGGATGACTGGGCAACAAATTGAACTTAAATTTTTTAATTAGAATATGGGGCAAACAGATTAACAAGCGCTAAGGCAAAAAGTTGCTTAATTTTTATTACATAAAGTTCTTTTACTGAGAGAGACTATTTTTAGGTTATGTTTATCATTATATGTAATTAGTTGTACTACTGCGTTATGTACACGGTCTGACAGACCAGTGGCAAACAAACTTATCAATCAATCAATCAAATTTCGAATAATAACGAAAATATCTGTTACATTGTAATTTTCTTTTTAAATTTTGAAAATCTGAGATCGATATTTAAACAGTCCTACTAAAATGCCGAAGACATTATCTACAGTTTTTTTAAAATAAATTATATAGTGAAATGAGTTAGATGCGAAAAACCGCACAAATTTGCCCTTTTTCCCATTTTTGAGGCCATAACTTCAGATATATTCATTGCAGGTCAAATGTTTTTATAGCTGAATTGTAGGACTTAAAACAAGCTTAAAAATGAGCCCTCACTCATTGAAATAACTTTAAAGCAAGCCGAGTTATTGCCAAAAAACGAATTTTTTTCTAAACATCAATAGCTCGGCACTCAAATTCTGAGCCTCAGATCCCAATTTTGATACAGGAGTTTTTTGTTCGAAATATCACGGAGAATCACCTGTTGCAATATCATTACCCATTTCTGGGACACCCTGTATAATAACGAATTTAATTTGTTTTTATTCTATTTAATTTATTTATAAAAAATGTTCCCTTCCCATGAATTGAACGCTAAAGTTCTTGCTCGCAATTCATTCTCGTTACCACTTGGTTACAATAATTGGTATCGATATGTGCATGGGCGGACATTGTACTAAAAGCGGATGTCAGGTATTCATCGTTTTTGCGAATAACGCTTAGAGTTATAGGCACTTGGTTAAGTGAATATATCAATCATTTTTACACTTAATTTAATAAATGAAATCATGATTTGTTTTAATAAAAAATAAAATGATTTGTTTTATTTTTCGCTAAAAAATTCGTTGTTCCGCCAGTAAACTTCTATGCCTTAGATCTAATTTTGGTAATAGACTTTTTACTGAAAATATATACGTTTTGTACACCAAATTGGTTTTTGATACTTGCCTCCATAAGACAATAAATACTTAAATGCCTTCAAAATCTCGTGGCACTACTATTAATGGTACATTTATTATTTTATACTCGAAAATACAAAAAACTTTAAGAACCTCCGTTTTTCTCAGCGCGATACCAATAAATATATATAATAATATATTAAAAAAGATATAAAAAAAAAAACACCGTAAATTTTCTACTTATTTCAACTACATGCAACTTAAGTCAGTTTCTGGTTGACACGAAGAATCGACAAATTGTGTAGTAAACCAAAGAGAATGATATAGAAGGCTATATGACTAAATAACTATGCAAAAATAACTTTAATAATAATAACTTCAAATATCTCTTCAACTCAACACAACATTTGCGAATTATACATAACTCAACGCGTCTGTAGATGCATTAACAAAAATTACAAAAAAGTATTTTTCGAAATATCTCTCAGATATTCTATAATTGGTCGATTTTTATTATCTCCAACGATATTGAGTAGGCGTTGATAACCTAACCTAACCTAACCTAACCTAACCTAACCTAACCTAACCTAACCTAACCTAACCTAACCTAACCTAACCAAACTTTATGAATAGTAGTTAAGAATGTAATGAACAATGTTCATATTATATATGTATTCAGAAAGTTATTTTTGTTAAAGTTATTTTTTTTTAAGTTATTTTTCATAGGTTATTATTGCAAAGTCATTTTTGCAAAGTTATTTAGTCGTGACACCATATAGAATAATGATGAGTTTGTATTGCATCGGATATCGGATGATGTCGTTAGAATGCGTTTTCACTGATCATCAGACTGGACGCTTGGTTAGATATTACTCCTCATGAACTATGCCATAAGCCATCTCCTGATCACCAGCATTGCCAATCGTGAAAACCCAACAATCCTAGAAAAGTACAGTCATTAACCACAGATTTTTAAGTTACCTTAGTATTTTCAGAAACCTCTCATCAGCAAAAAATTACGAAACTCTAGCATAGACATTGCGACTTGAGAATTGGCATGTCATGACTAAGCTGTAATTTGTCATTTTTTCAGGAATCTCCCGAATCTGCTGCGGGTGGTACGGGAGAGGCGGGTCCGAGGAGGTAGTGGAGTTTAAGTGACGAGACCCGCGAGCGACCTGAGTGCAGCAAGAAGCCCAGAGTACCTCGTGATCATGGAGTCGATCCGGTTGACGGCGTTGCTAATTTTGTTATCCGGTTGCTCGGCCCTTCCGCCCAGCCAGAACCAGAGCAGGGCCCCGGCTAGAACCAAACCTACGACGCCGATCCCCAGTAGCCTGGGCACCGCCACATTGACCACGTTAGCATCCACCTCGTCGCTTGATCCTCGGCTAAAAACTGCTACCGCCATTAGCAGCAGTAGCAGTATCAGCACCAGTAGTACTAGTCGCCCGGCGGCTCTTAGCTCGGTATCCTCCTCGTCGGCAGTATCGAAAAAATCTACTGGCAGCAGCATCAGCACACCGAAAGACGTGACGGTCACGCCTACCACGACTTCCGTGAAAGAAACTCGCGAGTCGCCCGGAAAAATTCGACCGCAAATCAAACTGACCACTAATTACACCAGCGCCAGCGAGGTAAGTGCGTCAAAAAAAAAATGCGGCTTTATTGTTTTATCTCTCCCTCCATGGCGGTTTGCGAACCATTTCGAGCATTACAATTTCCGAGGATATTTGCCAAAGAAACGGGTGGCAAGACGAGAAATGCGAAATGCGCTTTTTACTGGCCAACTACTGCCTCCAGCGCTCGACTATTTGCTATTTCCCTCTGAGCGGGTTAAAACGCTGTAAAAACAGCTTTCAACCTCGCTGTTTGCAACTGGGCGGTCGCCAAGAAATCCCTGGCATGAGTTGAGACTAAAAAAAAGATGTTCTCATTTTTATCTCCCCTAAAGTGTTAACATATAATACGATGCCTGGTGCTTAATTTAAATACCGTTTTCCATTGAAAATATTTTCCATCGTGAAGGAATGTTAAGATCCTATTAACCTTGGCCGGTCACTGGGGGTCCAGTGGACCCCACAATGAATTTAAAGTTAAATAATTCGATTTATTAGTTTCAAATTGGAAATATTGGAGCACCTATCGGTAATTTAAAGTACTACCAATAAATTTCTGCTAATGCCGTTGTCTGACAAACGTCAGTATACTTGTGGTACGTTACAGAAGTTAGTTGATTTCGCGGTGGGGTCTGGCGGACCCCAGTGTGACTACGGTGTATTCTTCGAAGAATATAAAAAAGTTTTTGTTTCATGATTCGTGTAGTATATGTAGTCGATAATATTATGAGACATATATTATTCATATATTTAGAGATTGCTTACAATTTACGAATTTGTAATATTCATAAGCAATTAGAAGAGATTGAGGAATATGAAACGATTGGTGGAGATGCTTCAGAAATGTTATGATTTTAGTAAATAAAGTCATTTTTTATAATATTTTTAATTTGTAGATTATCAGGATGTAAATTACTTTATTTGTTCAGTTTATACGTTATATTTAAAAATTCCGAATAAATAAACAAAGTATGTTGATAAAACATATGTATTTTATTTTTTCAAAGATTATGCACTTTATTCATCTAAATAAATACCTTTTTTAAAATGTACATTGATAGATTATTTTTTGTCTACAAGACCGTAATCTGCCAAGTGTGTCCAGTAAATTTCATTAAAAAATATTAAAAATATAATAAGTTATGATTTTTTAAGTAAATAAAGTAATTTTCTGTTATTTTTGTAATTTATAATTTTCTTTACTATTTTAGATGCAAACTTATGCAAATTGAACAAAGGGATAATAATTTCGGATGGTCGAATAATGTCTCAGAATTTTTGTACCTTGCTATGGATTACTCTCCTAATATAGGAACGATTTTAAGCATTGGGGTCCGATAGACCCCGCGTGTCGTTCTTCGCATTTTTAGGAGAAGTGACCTTAAGGTTACTGATGATTACTGGAATAATATGTGAAATATCATTTATATATAGACTTGCATATATACAAACGTTTTATTTTTAATTATTTTTTGAATCTATACTTTCCATCCCAAAAAAGAATAGTTATTATATTAATAGTTAGTTGTATTTACTAGAAAAAGGTGGCTTAACTATCTTAAACAATCACAAATATCTAATTACTTAGAGTTCCTCTCTTTAAATATCAAGCTATGAAATTTGTTCGTTTTACTAATTAAATAGTTAGGGCCGTTATTTACGTAATATTTACTGTAGCCAATCAGAAAATGATTGGTTACTAGCAATTAATTTGAATACAAAACTAATCAATCGGTTTGTGTAACTATTTCCTTAGTTGACCCAAAAAATGTCTCATATGGATCTGAAATTACTAACTGTTGGTTGGCCCAATCAAGCCTTTTTTCCATGCTATGTTACCGATTGTTACAAGTTTTAAATTTCTTTTCGACTATCTTCGCATTACAAATATTATAGTGTTATTATCAGACTGTCTGTAGTACTAGGCTGCAACAACCCTCATAATAAAAGTATTCTTAAAGTATCGCTGTATTATATATATGGTGACCTCGGATTTGACCTTGAATATCATAATATTGCGAAAAAGTCTAAATAATATAAGAGGCAAACAGGGAAAATCGAAGTAGATGATTAAATATGAAACAATAAAAAGATACAGACAAGATAACTAATAAAAGTTAAATCTCAAAATATAACAAATATAAAACATTTTTACCGCAAATTTCATGAAAAAAAAATCTCTTAATAATTTTGTAATCTTCAGGGTTGGGTGATTAACGTATAATGGACATAAAAGTGTGACGTTTCGAGAAAGTTATTAATTCAAAAGAATCAACGCACTATGATTATAAGGCATTTCCATAATTACGTTTATTTTTCTTTAGCTTTATTGAATACCTGTGAAGTAGTATAAAGTAATTACGCCCATTCACTCCTTCCGACCGACTGAATTAAAAGAACGGATAATTTTCGTTCGAAATTAGGTAACAACGAGAATTCCATTCACTACTAGGTCAAGTCTTAATAATATTTTGGTAATTTAGACCTCGTACTGACCTCATTCTGTCCAAACTAGTCACTTTTTCATTACGAACGGGACACGTAATTTTCGGACCCAAAGTTTATTCTACAATTTAAGATATATGGCAGCCACGCTTATTTAATTACAATACAGTTATAGAATACATTTACATGTCCCAGGATGCAAAAAATGTGACACATTTACTCCCAATCCAAAATACAAAAACAATGTTTGACCTTGCGGAATTATACACAGAGAAAAATGTATGTTAAAATTTACAATACATATTGTAACTTTACAATAATTATTGGAAATTATACAATACGAATAGTTACTTTTACAATAATATTTATTCCACGTCCTTTTTTCGGCACTTCCGTGGATCGTATACTTGATATTAATTAAAAATAGTGTAATTATTGATTAGTAATAAACGCGTTTAAAACCAATTTAACCCTTTTAACTGTTAAAATAAAGATTTTTACTTTTGGTGCAAACCTGTTCAATCTGTACTTGTATCTTTTCATTTGTACGCGACACATATGCAGCTACTTAATGATATTATCTCAAAGTTGGATATGCTTTTTTGTTATTAGCAGTTAATTGAGATAGTAGCGATATCCTTTAACTGATTCCATTTCGCATTTAATTTCATCAATTTAGTCATTTTACTTATTTGACATAAAAAGGTGATATATTTAGTCGATTAAATGCGAATGTAATTGTATTTTACAGACAATTTTTTATACACGGATGTACAGGAAAGATAGTAAATCGTAAATAACAAAAGTAAAGTACGGAAGGTTGTTTCATTTTTACTTACTTCCTCTCAGTAGATTTCGTTGAGAAATCATTTTTTTTAAGTACATTTTTCAATTACACCATTCCATGAAAAAATACACAGATATTTGAAAATATAAAATATAACAAATGTCTAAATTACACGGTTTATAACTTATCAAAATTATAGGTACAAATTAGAATTGCAAGCCTGAAACGTCATGAAATGTTTCAAACATTTATTGTCGGAATTATGCTATACAGCAAATTCCACGCATAGGATAGAATAAAACTGATGAGAAGAACATCTTTGTTTGTTATTGTTGTAAGCTCCCCCTCTCCCTCCCTTCTTCCATTGTCAGATTTTTAAAATTCATAACGGCGATCCAACATGGCATACAAAAACCCAACACTTTACTCGATTTCGTCAAAACACGGAACTGATGTTTTTTTTTATTACGAATATAAAATCAGGATTGTGTAATGTAAATTGAATAAAACTTCGAATTTTAATCCTCCATATCGGTCAAGCTATTTTTAATTTCGAAAAAATGTCAACGAATTTCTAATGAGCACCCAGAAAACAAACACCCAGTAGCTAGTTTCATAGACGTCGAATAAATATTTCGGATTTTGGTCCGCCATATTGTATCAGCCATTTTGAATTTTGAAAATCTTACAATGGATTACTAAGCAAATTAGATGGAAAAAAATTTAGGGTTAAATATCAGTCCAATATATTTTGAATTCTTTAAGCGATATCAATTTTCAAGTTATTCATATATTGTTGTGTGTGAAATTATTCCACTCCGGTTCACAATATTCTAAACATAAGCAATTGATACATGCGCTATGTACAAAGTAGTTTCTCATGCTTTCTTACCCTACTTACGTGACATAAATGACAAAACTACAAGGGAGACATAAACAGATTACATCATTTTTTATATAGTGTATATTTATTATAGAAATTCATTTAATTTACTAATTATTATTATTAAACATAACCGCAGCAACCGGAAAGTTATAATGGTAGGAAGTAAACATCGCTTTCCACGAATTCATCGAGTACCTTTGTTTTCTTTTTGAATGTCGATGAGATGTAAACAAATAACGCCGTTGTTACGTTTTATTACCTGCATTCGTTTTAAACCTTCTTTATTATTACTACGTTGATCGAGCTATGAAATAAACGTTTTAAAACAATATTCTCTGCGTAGACAAAATGCTATTTTTTCTCCCCATATCGCGGGAGTAAGCAACACCTTCTCTCTCTAGAGAGAAAAATAAATATACGTGTGTTACATTGGTTATCGATTAACTTAATAAGTTGACGATCGTATCTTATTTAAAGATTATTTATAAATAAACTGTTAATTTTCACTGATTCTTTAATAGAAAATTTCATGCGCTACAAACACAATTTTGATATATTTTCTGTACGGAAACAATACAATAAAAAAGTACAAGTTCTGATGCTTTCAACAGTTTATTTTAACAATTTAATAACTTTGGCTCTCTTAAAATATTGCACACACTTTCATAGTTGTACTATAAAACGGTATCAATTCAGAAAAATATTGATTTTGAATCTCCTATATTTTTAATCATAATTTGATACGTTAAGGGCGGTGCGGGAGAAGTATTAGTCACTCTAGGCGCTCTCGCAAACAAATTTTCCGTGCATTGCCGAATTTGCCCGAAGCCCAAAACGCTTACGCTCTTAAGCTCCTCCCATCACGGCTTGTCATCCTATAAGAACTCATCATCCCTACCATTTTCATGAGACCGCCTCAAAATTTCTCGCAAGTGGCTGAATTTACACGAATTGCTCTGCAAGATTAGCTCAACCTATTAGTTTTTTCTGTTTGTAATTTTGCTTAGAACGTTTTATACCTTTTTTAAACTAGATATTTAAAAAAATATGTAGTAAATAAAAAATTCTTCGCCAGCATTCAACTTTTCATTACAGATTTTCATCATGACAAGATATGTAAGACTGGCTTGTAGAATACTCTAGCAAGTGACATAGACTTGTATTCATATTCACTGATGTTGCGTTTTGCACAACGGAATATGTAACAGTTTTCCGCAGTGCTTTGCTACTAATAAACCGACACTTAGCATAAACAAATTACATTTAACGTTGAAGACAATGCAAGAATGAAAGCGAGAGAAGTGCGAAATCGCGTAAAAAGGAGCTCAGATTTGTGACGGGGAGGGACAATGTCGAGCATAGCACAAAGACGCAGTGGAAAAAAAATGCAAATAGGTCGATCTGGAAAGTAGTGATGGCGGCACCCCGTGCTATGATCGCACGCATCATCACGTATGAGATAGACAGCAGACAAAAGCGAAGGAAACATATTAACTTCTCCGTAAATGCTAACGACTGTGTTGTCCTGAGTATAATAGATGCGTCGTTTCCTTCAACCGAGGGGAATAAGAAGTAGAGTCGAGATTAGAATTTATAGGTTCGTTAGACTCGTAAATAGATGGTTCGCTTAGGGGATTTTTTAAAACTATTGATTAAAAATGTCAACGACCGTATGCATGAGATGGCCTAGCGAATCATATTTGTGACTTAACCGCTATTCTGATGACTTAGCAAATATGAAATAACCATGGATGAAAAATGTGACTGAGTTAAGGAAAGAAATTTGGTTTATGAGGTTTCCTAACGAAAAGGGATGAATAGTAATTTTCCAGGCGATAATTTGCCCTTACAACTATCGCATTGGAGTAGTTGTTCACATCTCCAAGATCAACATCGATCACGGAAGGGCGATTATTGAACTGCATTATATCGTAGGAGGTAAAGACATATCTTCAAACTCGCGTGAAAATGAAGCTTACACACATCGACTGGTCATTCGATCCCCAGCAGGAATATTATACGTCCGATGAAGTCACCGCATTCATGTTCAAAGATGCATGTAATTCAATAACCGCAAAACGCCCATCGATCCGCTTAACTACAAAGCATCGTACTGTGGAAAAGAGAATTGCAATATTTCCCTGATCGTGCGAAAGTACAGAGTGCTTGCTAGAAGAATTCCAGTATCTAACGGCTTGCCGAGTCGAACAAATCGCGAGCAGGAGGAGCGGTCTCCAGAAGTGATGCTTTTCTAGGACAGTTAGGTTCTGCCGAAAGAACAATAAAATCGTTTTATCGGTGGTTGACCGTTGGGAAGACGAATGAACTGATGTAAAGAAGATGGCCGCCTTATTGTCTGCTTACTAATTCGAAACTTTTTTTTTGCGCTAATGACCTTGCGGTTTCCTAAGCCACGAATCATCCGGCGCAATCATATCGCCGAGAGAGGTAAAATGAAGTGCCGTCGAGACTTGATAAAAGTATCTACAGGTTCGCGTGGGACAGTTTCCGTATTGTATTTGAATGTATTTGAAATTGTTACCTCGGTGATGACTTTCCTAAGATCATTATAGATTCACGTAACCGTACTCGTAACTGAACTAAAAAAAGTACATTCCAACATCTTTTCAAACCGTTAATTCCTACCACTGATTAGAGTTTTATATGATAATGACTTGCGATGTCAAGACTCCATGAAAAACCCCTAAATTAATCAAATAATTAAACAAAAATAACAATCATAATTCACAACTGAACAAAGCATTAGATTGTCATGATGGCTTTATAGATAGTTTTCCATCTTTAATAGCACCGAACTTTCTACGACTAGGTTAAGTAAAGTTACTGCTAAGTTAACAACCTTTTATACACCTTACTCGAGGTGTCGTGAAGTCAATACCCGAGTAGAAATTTATTGGGGCCTTGGTCAGGGCCTGACCAAAAGCGTTACACCTTGATCAGGGCCTGAACAAATTTCTACTCGGGTAACTATTCTTATCAGACTGCTGCACATCGAAAATTACATGATCATCGTCTTCACCTCCAGAATCTACGAATTGCCAGCCTCGAATTTATTAATTATAGGTCTCTAAATAACTTATTAAACTAGATCTGCTGTTGTAATCTAAGTTAACATTTCGTCATTCCGTTCAGACTGAAGTTGCCATTATGAAGATTTCGTAATATATCGCGATCCCAAAACATGCGCCATGGTAGAAGGTTTGAGATATCAATCTACAGGGCCTGAATGGCTAACCAAACGCGCTTTAACGCTTAACAGGCAGATATTATATGAAAATCCATTACATCTTCTACTTATCGCTTCGTAACATCATCGTAATGACACTCGAATGCATCAGACAATATCCAGAGGATCACCGAGAAAACTGACGAGAAGAAAGCTCGAGGCTTAGAAGAGTGATTAAAGTCATCTTGAGCGTGGAAAATTACGCGCGACGGATAAAATACGTCCATGAGTCACCGGTTATTTGTCTCTAATGTGTAAAAAGAGGCTCCATTGACATCCGAGAACGGCTGATTGGCCGAGACAGATGCAAAGAGCAACAGAACAGAGCACGGTGTGAAAGCTGATGCATCTCGGATGAAAGTACACGTACATTCACGGAGACCCATTATACGAGACCTTCGGCTCACTGTTCGCCTTGATCTTGCCAGGACGCCGACAGCAACGAGGAGCCAGAGAAAGATGCAACAAAGTACTTTCCTGCGATTCATTCCTTTGCGGAGACACGTGAGTCTTAATGACTCGGACGGGCATTCGCTCGGAACTTATTCTCTCGGTTCACCTAAAAAGTAAGCGTGTCTTTTCAGGTCGCGATTAATAGTTGCACCGATGGTTGCGTTTGAATCGCGGGCGTAGAGAAACTATCCAAAAGAGAAAAGTCCAAGGTTTTCAAAAGGCTTGAGATCTTTCTCCAAGCGCCAAGCAATAAACGTTTCCAGGTAACCTTATCTTGGCCGAGCCTAGATAGCACGCAGCGTGTGCCCGTGCAGAACAGGAGGCGGAAGTAGACTGTCTTATGAGGGGAGCACATGCAGGATATCGCCCTTCGCTGAGCGAGTCGTTCAACTTGGTTTATATAATGGGGAAAATGTTGCCCTGGTCTCGGTGCATAATGAGATTCGAACTACATTGACGTGCACGTAGGTTTCTCGGCCTGCCGGCGCATGGTGTATTACCCTGCTCGCCGGGAATGCAAGAAAGAAAGGTTGTAGTTCTAGGGTCAGGACGCCGACGGAAAGACCTCGAGGAAAGACCTCGAACTTGCCGAGAAACCACCGGCTCGTCGCGTTGTTTATCGAAGAACGAAATGCAAGATAAATAGAAAGTGAGCGCAGGATGAATGATTACGGTGGTCGGAAAATTTATGGCCTAAGTCGACGGTGCAAATTGTACGGCAGGCTGAATTCAGGAGATTCAATACTGGAAATGACCAAAAAAATTCGTAATTTACGAGAATGCCAACGAGACCATATTTTCCTGGAAATCCTTATAATTTCTGGTTGGAACTGTGGCATTGAAAAGGGAAGTACAAGTCAATTGGTAAGACTGGTCTTGAACGTTTATTGTCTCTTCTCTTTTGCAAATGGGCGTTGTCCACCAAGAATGAACAAAAGATAAATTCGAAAATATCGGAGAATGATGAACGCAAACAATAATAGCGGTGGAGAAACATTGACGAATTAGAGTACTGACATTCGATTTGCAGGTACTGATTTCATCCAGAAATCATGCAAAGCTACTCCCTAATTTTTTATTAAATGCTGAACTGATCATAACGTATTTAGGATAATGAGTCAATGAAGTATTTCTATGTTATCTACAAACTTTATTACGAATTGCCTATTCAAGGCCTACCGAGTAACAAATGTCATCCATAAGCTGTCAAGAACCTCTGTAATGTCTTCATGATGTGCAAACAGCAACGTAGTAATATCCTGACCGTTGGCCAGGGATGACAGCATTAAGACATAATACCGATTTAATTTTGACCGTTATTAACGCAATCTTCGTTGAATACTAAGATAATTCCGTGAAAAATGAATATTAGCACGTCGAAAACGCTGACAAATGTTTTCTACGCGTATATAACTTGAAGATTATGCGCATCTCACGTTTGCCAGAATTCCAACGCTTCGACGCGATCAAGGATCGAAGGACGTCGGGTAAAAAGGTCTAATAGCAAGTGCACTTCCTCTTTTTACGCAATACCATTCTGTTTGTTCATCGCACGAACCGTCGTGATAGACTTTACTTACTTAATACATTAACTATCTCATCAAAATCGATGTTGAAAAAAATTTAAAGGAACATATCCTATTTTCAAGGTCACACTTCAAGATTGAAGCTAAATATGAAACAAATTGTCAAAAACTTAGAAAATATGTTTAGTCTTATCAATTTTTTCCACCTTTTACAATATTGGCATTCTATGAAACTATGGATTTTAACAACCTCAATGAATATTTTAACTTTTAACTTTATTTTTATGTATTGTGGAAATCATGACACAAAGGGTTAAATGATGAGTGTCCCGAGCAATTCATTTCTCACGTTCCCCGTGATGCTTCCGAAGAATTAATATTAAGTCATTATACAGTGTATGACGTTATTTTAACGAACCCAAGTCTGGCCTTGGTCGACACTGAACATTACCTTTGCCTCTCATTAATTTGTAAAGACGAAATTTGCCTTCGTTCATTTAGAGTAGGTGGATCTTGCCTTAATGAGTCATTCGTCGGCGGTATTGCCGGGAAAAAAAGGTACCCTTAATCATTTCCGCCAGCCCTGTCGCGGATTTGACACTGCCTACTAAAAAACGGAAGTTCATAAAAGACGCTTAAATGGAAAAAAAATAAATTAACGGAAATGACAAATAACGCGATGTCTCGCTTACGATTTATTTATAATAACAGTTCGTTCACGTTTTATCTTTTGTCTCATCTGGTAGTTTAAAGGACATCGTTGCAATTGTCATAATTACATAGTGCCAGCGTTGTGAGCCAAAACCGATTTGCAAATATGATAACTAGACGGTAATTAACAACCTCGATCAATTATGCTTCGTGTGTCTGCTTTATATACAAAGATCAATATTTGCAAAGAATTAAATGGAATTTACAGAGCATGTAATTGCACACAAACTTCTTGGAATTAGGCATCAAAATGAATGATGTTGAGGACCATAGACTGGTCCAGTCATCGTATTACCTCAAAGCACATGCATATATGTACATACTTTAATTCATTTTTTTTCGTCCTCTTCTAATTCATAAAATAACTTTGTGCCGATATGAACGCTCTACAGTATTATAAAATTCTCTCTGAAATTTATAGCAATCTGGAAGTACTTATTCAAGGAAATTGTGAATAAATTAAAATAAATAAAATACCTCCGATTGCTTAACAAGTTACTCTTTTCTTTACTAATAATTTTTTACCTGCTTCCTCCTGCTTACAAAATAAGCGGCGTTCAGGTTCATTTAAAACATGCCCGATGAGAAAAGGACAAACATAGATTTGCTCCTGATGCTTAATCGACGTTATTATTTTGAACTTTTTAACCGGTGCATAACTCTGTGCGTTTATTCATTCCTATGAGCCTTTTAAATAAAAAGTCAATATATAAATCAGTATATTTAATTATAATAAATCCATCGCGGTTAGGTACGTTGTAGGAAGTGCTGATCGAAGCTGCTTTGAATTCTGGTACTGGTTTATCCGCGGCGTGTAAGGTAGTATGTTATCAGTGTTAATAACACACAATTGGTTCGACTCGAGTGGAATCACTTAACAAAACGAAGTAGGTTTAATTTAAATTGCGAATTGTTTACTTTTTTTGGCGCGCATAATTATAACCGGGGCACTAACGTTTAATGGCCGTCGTACCTTCCTTTTCTTATTTCCGTTAAGTTTTATAAGCGCATTTTATGCGTTTCTGCATATAAACATCGATACTCAAATTACACATTTCCAGATCAATTTTCATTACGATTAATTATTATAGCGCTTAATTCGCGACTGAACGACTTTCCCTTGTAACTTGCTGTCTGCCGTTCCACGCCGGAGGACAGGATTGCTGCCATAGGCATCCAACGATTTGCCCTTTTTCGCGCGCATCCCCCTATTACCTCCAAGATTTTTCAAATTAAATAACATTGTGCTTAAACAGAAAGAGTGGTTGAAAATCTTCAGCGTTAACTGGTGGAAATCGCGTCTTCGATCAGCGTGTGCCTCCGCATCCTGGTACTGTATATTTACCATCTGGGTGGTTATCAATTATTCACGCTACTTGGGACTATTGGGTGTTCTTTAAATTCCACACGACGATACAAGAAAGCTGACACTAAATATTAGTATCTTTTGTTCTTTATTGAAAACATCACTGGTTATCTTGAAAGTAACAAAGATCTACTACCAATGTCTACCCTAATTGAAGCCGTAAAACCTGCGCACTTCATCAAACCTTATCGAACACGAAATTACCTAAGAAAAGAAATAAAACCCCCAGATAAAAATTACTCAAAGGCGGATTGAAAACAAAACCTAGAATTGCAAATAGGCTGAGAGAAAATTTTGCCTGTTTGACGTTTAATATAAGTAGTTGTGGCGTTTGCGGTGATCATCGGCTCATCGCTGTTATTTTCGTCGCAATCACCACCTGGAACTCACGTTTCACTTATCCGCTATTTGTATTGCTGATTGATATGTACAGACGGCTGGGAAATAACTGTGAGAAGAGGTGCCCGAACGTGTACGCGCGTGCATGTACCGTACGTAAAATACTTTGACGGAACATAAAATGTATTACATTGATGCAACGCGCTCCATCATAATTACGTAACGTGAAATTACCTGATCGAAAAAAATGATTACAACAGTAACGCGTGCAATTATTCGACCTTTATACGGGAGCGCACACATCTTCCGTATTTACATCGGCCGAGTCTATAAACGAGTTTGAAGCGTTTCGCGTGCTGCCCAAGAGAAAAATAAAGCACGCTTCAAAAATTCATAAGCGAAATCAATTCCATCGATCTTCCAAGCGTTTACCAGCATTTTGCTACACAAATGATCGCCCGGATCCGGCAAAAGAGAAAATGCACCGATCGCTATTATAGGCGATTTTGCTCGAAATCACGGGTCGGATGCGGTGTTTCCTTTTTTTTTTCATAATTATCGCGAGCTACGGGATGGCCGGGGCTTACCGACGAGACGCGAATGGTAATTCCGCCTTGGTTCTTCTCCTCCTCTTTCCCGCGGCTACTGTCGCGTGTTTTGACTCGTCCGATAGGCCGGACGTCATGTCGTGACAAGACACACGAGTGAGCGTGCAGCATGAGCGGTTTCGTTCCTGCTTTGCCAGTGCTGGAGGAAGAAAGATCCCAGTATCGAGATGAGAAGATGCCGGAGAAGAGGAAAGATAAGCCAACAAGGACGAAGAGTAACTAGCGAGAAAGAGAGGAATAGTCACGTATCGCGGATGAGAAACAAGAAGCCTCGGAGATGAACGGCCTATGGAGGATGAAGGGATGACCGATGCGAGTGAGCAAGAGAGAATCGTAGGAATCGCCCACCATCCCTAGGATTGCTATTCCTGAGAGCCTAAAGAGTCCTGGGTACGAGCAGCGCCGATGTAATTGAGGCTTTTTTAAGTGTCTTTGGTACATACCATCATCCTGTAACGACCCGCGGATTCTTAACGATGCGACGTTACGCGAAAGGCAAGTGCGCGTGGCCAGACAGTGGACATGTGCCCCCTGGCCACTGAAAATGTAAATGTTGGGGATCGTAGTTCGTCCTGACGATTTTGTGAACTAACGAGATGCTCCATCACACGAGCAGTGTTGGCGTACGCGCGAGTAACAAACCTTCCTCGAGGTCGCCTTAGCCCGCGTCCATGAGAAAATCACGGTTGGGGACGTCTGATTGTCAGATGTAATGAGCGAAGGCCGTTACGAAATAAATTTTTGAGAATGCGAAAGTCGCGCGACGTTCCACTGTCTCGAGAATCCTTTGCTCGTTAGACACCTTCTTACCGAGAAGCCCCTGATGGCCATTCCTGGAAGACGTTTTGCAGTCAGGACAGTTTTGTAACTTTCCCTGAATTTACCATAAGTGAGAACGCAAGAAGATTATTTTAATGCCCACGACCGACCTTTCCAGATTCCTTTCGGTAATTGGGTATTCCTATTACCTCACCTATGGCAAACTTTTATGACATTTCTATCACAATTAATCAGAGATTGGTAGTAATACCTTGATGATTTATCACAATATCTTTAGGATCTATACTGGTACCTTCATGAATTGCCAAGAATAAAAGTACAATTCAATATTGCTAATTACCCAAGCAGCAAATCAAGGCCAAATTATCGTCTGATGATCTGCAATTAGGGCGACAAATTATCTGCAACGTGTCTTATTTACAAAAACAGTGTGGTATGGAGTACAGTGGAGAAAAAGTTGGAAAGAAAACAAGCATCTAAAGTACTCAGACGACAACAGTAAATGACATTACATTTACTTCCTTTTTAAGCTTATAAATAATACCGAATACATGGTTCTTAGATAATACATCAAAAGCACATTTCCATAACTCTCTGAAATTGAACTTTTTTTCCGACCCAATGTTTGACCGTCAAGATCTTTACATTGTTGACATAAAGGTAAAGGAACTTTTATTCGATCTACACCCAATTCTTGAACTATTTCTATCTTTCTTAGCACATTCCGACTTTAATTCGATTTTCCCGTAATATTTACTTGTGAGTAGTGGCAGAAACATCTTCATACCAGGAGAAGTGGAGTATATTAGAATTTAGCAAAGCATTGAATAATTCTAACTTCGAATAGACTATATCGAACAAGTTACGGTCCAGGAGCAACAGAACGAGTCAATCAGCAGGTATTTCATGCCCCATTTACCATATCGACAACTATAGCACCTTCTGCATTCTTCTGTTTGGAAAGATCAGAATCGCACCAGAAGTTTACCTCTCAAAACAAAATAAATTATATTATATGCTGGGGACCAAACTATCAACAAATTTGTTATGATCAGATTATGACACGCTGAATTCTAAACACAAGAACGGAAGTTCTCGGGAGGATAAACTGGCAAATGCGAAAACAATGCATGCGACCTACATGTTACAGTTGTTTTCCGTTAGATGTCACCATGGGATAAGGGCTAGTTTTTCTCCGACACGTTCGACGTCATACGGAAATTTGTCACGGGGATTTCCCGTAAAGTCTCTAGACTATCGACAACATAACCAATCGATTTCAGCGGCACCGAAAGTACGAAAGATGGCTATAAAGTGGCTAACGGTTGGTGACGCGGTGCTCCAGTTTGAAGCACGCATTTTCGAATGACAGCGTCGACGGGGTGCGGGGGTCATGGAAAAAAGGCGACCCGTAAGCAACGAAAGAGAAAGGAATGGAAAGGCTGGAAAAGAAATTAGATCTCAACGTGTCTCGAGGCGACTGCTGCGACGACGAGGACGGGAAGGAAGTTGGGGAATGCCAAGAAAATGCCTCAGGTGGAACCCACGGAATAACGGGATGCTTGACAGCTCCCGCAGAGATCCGAATCTGGATGAGGAATGTCGAGCCAGAGATTATCTGATTGCTAACTCGACGCTCCGTGTAAACCTCTGTAAACGAGCTGACAATAGGCCATGCAAAAGAAGCGACAATTGGGCGTAATGGCTACCGTCTCATCTCCCGAGACTCGGCGCTACGCTATAATGAGAGCTGAATTACACCAGAGTACAGAAACCTCGTACCCGTATTTGCAGTTTCCATAAAATTTCGTTGTTCTAGAAATGATCTAAATGTCGATTCTAAATATGTCAAGATTGACAACAAAAAAGTCACTGGCAGTTCAAAAAAAAAACTGATGACTGAATTACAAAGTAGACAATTCAATCGAGAGATTTAATCAGATGACGATACCTTCGGGAAACAATGCAGGTTGCCAGCGACCGAAGAGGTTCACAGTCGCTCATCCTTTTTAACTCGTTCAATCATCGGACCACGATTTGTCCGTCGAGATGACTTAAAAACAATGGGTTCCGTTGTTCGTGACCGACTAGCCCGATCGAGTTTATGGTTGCGGCGCACTTCGCGTATACATCCTAGAAGAATTTCCTTCAATAGCTCGAATACAATCTTAGGAAAGGCAAAAACTTGTTATGTAAATTTCACTAATGTAAACTTCAACATTTTGCAAACAAATTGAAATTTCTACGCGTAACGAGGAAATTCCTCCACGGGCGAGAAATCCATAAGCAAATCAAGTTAAATTCGAATGAAGATTTTCTGCCGGTACGTGAGCGGTCAGGACAGCTGAGGATAAAGGCGGCGATGCTGAGGAGAGATGGAAACAATTACGGTCTCGGATGAGGAGGAACCTGGTGAATCGTAACGGCTCGTCGCGAATCAGGAACTACGGGAATCTCGCGGAATCGGCGGTTTCGATCCTTCTTCTTTTTTTTTACCAACAACCTCCTTCTCGGCTGCTTTTTCCCGCTGGAGCGTGATATTTTGAGTATCGACCGCAGGAATAATTAGGAGAAAATTTATTATCTGTGTCGCCGAGTGGCCGCCCAACCTTTTCCAGCAATCGCGACCACAATCTTGCCTTAATGACTTATCGCTCGACGCGCCATCAACGAGATGAAAAGACCGCCTAGAGAATTATGAGACTCGCGGCTGCGTCTAAAATCTCATCGTCGAGTGCCGTTTATCGTTGTTTCTGCACAATTTCTGGCAGATGAATTAATTTCAAATGGATTTACGCGCGAAGGTACGAATTCCATCCTTAACAATAAAGGCCCTTGGCCTCACCGATCCTCGTAACAGTCCATTAACATTTTTGTATCTGCTCGGCGGCAGAGCTGCATTTAAGAGCTCATAATTCTTGACCTTCCATTAGTCGCGTTATTACGAAATATCCTTTGTACCACTTCTTACTAAGGATTTTGCGCTGTCATTAAATGAGATGCTCTTTTAGTAGCGTTTCTTCTCAAAAATTTGTATCAACAAGTTAATATTTTGCACAGTCAGAAAAAACTTTCTTAACCTCAAACAAAATTTTTTTTAAATCAACTATTTAAAAAAAACAAATTATTTGGTTAATCATCTTTGTTTTTGAAATAAATAAATACGCAGTATAATTCAAGGAATAACATTTTTAATTTATACATAAATGCACATATGAAGTTCTTAAAAAGGTTAATTATAATTCTATTCTACAAAGTATTTTCTATCTACCGTGTTCTTCAGACAAAATGGCATGTTATTGAGTACTCTGTGTAGGTGCGGAGTCTATGTAGATTCACACTCTAATCGATGTTAATTTTTAATATAAAAACGTTTCGATTAACTTTCTGTAGGGTATGTAATAAAGAAAAAATACGCATATATTCTCGACATTGTTGCTCGCCGTTCAACTGGTAAACAAAGTTCGGTGACACTCCGGCATTACGCTAACCCTATATCCATTTGTTTACAATTTGGACGTTGATCATTATTTCCAAGAAGTACTTTTAACTTCGCATGAATATTTTGCAAGATGAATAAAAATCTGCAAGTAATTACCAACATTACAAAAATTATCTATTTTGACTTGTGGTTTACAAAAAAGCAGGCGCTTCTTATCGATAATTGAGGAAAATGACATTCTTGTATAGGACTTGTAAATTAAAAATTAATGACATAATTCGTAGTTAGTTAAATGAAGAGAAATGTCTAATATTACAGTTGCATAAGAAAATAATCCTTGTTTTTAGAAAATAATAACATTTTTATAGACATTTTAGTTATACGGCGTTTTGACAAGTGAGCCATAGTAGAACGTCCTTATTTCTTAAATGTAAAATCGGTGCGTTTTATTTTCTCGATCGAGATTTATAAATAATAAACACATAGATTCTCTGTAATGACGGGCACCGTTCAATTTTTAAACAAAGTAATGTCTTACACTCATATTGACCTTTATTTCCCATTTTCCATTTGTTTACAATTTGGACGGTAATTATTACTACCGAGAAATAGTTTTAACGCACGAACATTTCTTTGACATAGAAAATAATAAATTATATTGGCTTCACCATATTATCAAGTACACATTATTTACAAAATCTCCCCGAAGTTTTTCGAGTCATTGATTACGAATTCCGGGTCAGATTCCTTCACTATTAAAAATATTTATGGAGAATTTAATATACAATTGTATCAAATCATTTGAAGAGTATATTAATATTCGACTGGGGTAGGTGAATTTTATTTTTAAATTGATTTAGTTTTTATATTACTGATATATTAAGCACCTTTCTATATGTATGATCCTATATTTTTACATCTTTTAACGCTGGCAAATAAATAAAAAAAATCTTGCCCCGGGGGAATCGAACCCTGATCTCGCGTTTACTAAGTGCGCCTTAATCGCAACGCTATTGGAAATTACATTATCTTAGGAAAAGAATTAAGGAGCAGAGGAGTAATATATGTGAAATTGGCTCCGTTAATAAAACGATAATCCTGATGATTTGAATACTGTGCATATTGTCGGATAATATTAGTTACAATAACATAAACAGAATGAATTAGACAAAAGACACCTTACATGAAAGAGTTTGAATCAATATACATATAAATTTATTATTGATTTATCTTATATATAATATTTTAAAGTATGGTGATTACTCACTAGATGACGTCATACGAACATCTTGCTCAAGTATGGTTGAAACTATAAATGATGTCTCTATATCATGCTATGTGCGTGTCAGCCGCGAAAATAATAGGTGTCACCAATGTCGGGTACCGTGTCAATAACCCAAATTATAAGTTCTAAAATAACAACTGACATTTCATGTTTGTTAATCAGTACTGTAAGTCTTAATTAACACCACTACTTAATGTAACACGTATATTTGCCACCGATATTTTCGATGAAGACCTCTCTCTGTCACGTAATGTGTGATTGTAAGGAAAGTGGATTTTGTATGTCTCCATAATTATTGTTTACGAGATAAAATTTATTATATACAATTTAATTCTATATATTTTTATAGATATGTGTCAAACTGATAAAAATACCAAACACGTGATATGCTCTGTATCTATTTTTCATTTTTCCTCACTAATCATGAATAGAGACATTTGATTTCATCCCGTACTCTCATCCACAAATTTTTCCAAAATCTCTATTCCTCTAAAAATATCAACTTCTTTTGATATAGAAAAATTACTCCACGACATTCCTTGAGTTTAGTACTTTGATATAAGGACAAAATTACACTGTATTTACGGAGATTGTAATCATGTTTTTAATTAGCAAAATGTACAGATTTTTCATCCCGATAGGAGTTTTTCGGGAAGAAAAGTACCAGGAACGTGGCATAAAAATTATTATATAAAAAATATAAACTTGCAGAAAAATTTGTTAGATAAAGCTGAAAACTTTTTAGTCTTAAAACGCAATAATAGTAGTTTATGCAACTAGTGCGTGAAGTTACACTTATAACGCGGTGGTTCGGGGGGGGGGGGCCTGCCAATTAGCAATATAAATGCGACTTTTAATGAATATTCAAACAAACAAATTTCACAAAATACTTTACTTACTACTTCACGCACTAGTATTTACTTCACACACTGCTAAAACTAACTAGTGTGTGATGTAGCACTTCACGCACGGCAAATTGTACTTCACGCACTAACTTCACGCACAGAATTGCATAAAAAATATTTTGTAGTAGATGTGAAGTACGAATAGCGTATCGGAAAATTTAATTTTCATTAATTACCATTGTTATACATTTAAATTTTAAATTTTTGTTTAAAGATGGGTTTCTGGCACCAGAAATCCTCAAACCGTTTACTTCAATTTATTCAAGTTTTATCATTATTTCGGTTGCACTAATCCAATAATTTTTTTTTCAAATTTTCCACTAACATAATCTTGTTGCAAGATGTTTACATGGTTGTGCACACATCACGTAGATGTTATTCAACTCTGGAGTGGAATCAAACATCCTTGCTTCCGGGTGTAACGATAAGTTTAGTGCTAAACGAAACAAAAAGTTGTTTTTCTTGGTGGTCAGAAAAAAAGTTAGCGTTGTGAATTAACGCCATACCAGAAGAAAACCATCGTTAAATTACTGTAATCATCTCGTGATACGTTATTACCGCACGAGACATTGATACACCGGGAGAATAATTAATAAGAAACATCGTTTTACAAATATTTACTTGTAAGAGTCATATAAAAAGGTTTAATTACATGATATGTGAATACTTTATATCATCTGCAATAATGTTACGAAAAACGGAACATTAAGATGTTGATATTTAAATAAGCCTTTTGGGATTATTTACTAGCTATGTTATAATTAATAATTAACATAACTAATAAATGTCATATATTAGAAGTTTAACATTTTAATTTAATTCAATTGCATAATTGGCAACAATTTTGAATACGAAAATTTCAGCGATACATCATACATTATTACCACCTACTTTCAGTGTTAAACTTGTTTGTTTTATTCGTACATTTTCTCGGCTTCTCACATAAATTTTTCAACTCACGTCCGGAGTTGTTCGACCTGTGCAAATATGTATTTTACACCAAAGATAACTATCAAGTTACGCATCGTCTTTTCTTTACTCCATGTTTGAGTACTATAGTTGCTGTTATTTGTGTTCTCTTTATTACTATTACGCAGAATACTTGCTCTCTATTTTAAATATTTTGTTTCAGTGAATCACTGATTACTATTGAAAAATGTCCCGCTGGACCACCAAAAAACCTGACATCTTATTTTTTGTGGCAAATCATTTGTTTTTTTTAGTGTTGGGCCTAAAACAACAATGTACAGAAGGATTTTACATAAACAAATTTTTATAAACAATACCATTTTTGCAAACTCGTTTGCTTGTGAGAAAAAATTATTTGTAATAAGGTGAGATGTTTTTTTGCGCGATCATAATAAAAAGTTATTTTTATCACTAAAAGTCAGTAAAAAGAGTAATGTAAGATAGAATTTTGAGGCATTATACGAAAATGTTAATTCCAAAAATTCTATTGTCTATTGATTTTACCCACAGTGCCAAAAATGCAGGAAAAAATAGTTCAATTTAACTATAATCTGGTGTATAAGGGGTTTTTGGATCGTTGATCACGCATCTGAAGTCAAATTTAGAAAATCCAAAATATAGGGTCCAATATGGAAGACAACTTTACAGATTCAAACACTTGTTTCTCGGAGGTTTTCGGGCCTACTAATTACAAATTTGAAATCAGATTTTGAAAATTTAAGATAGTGAATTCAATAAGCGGAGAATTTTGATCAAAATTCAAATCATTTTGTTCGGCATTTATTATTCTTGGTATCTAATGCGATATTGTAAATATTTCGCTTTATCGCCTTTCATGCAAATTCAACAGTATTTAGAAAATTTGTTCGATCCATTATATTGGCCATTTGTGATTGTTTAAAGTTAACTTTATTATTATTATTATTAACCACCAACATCAAAAAGTGCTTGAGGAACAATTTGCAATGAATGGTGCAATTTTTGAAAAATTTTTTCGGCATATTGGATCTGCTATTTTAAATGTTCTAAATGTATTATCAGATTTGTACTTAGTGACCTTGAAAAGCTCTTCGAGTAAAAAGTTTCAAGAATATGGTTCGATTTTTGACAAATTTTCCGCCATTTTGACTTTTCAAAAACGAATATCAAATTCATGATTAACCCTTTCCGGCATGGTGGTATAGAATCTATACCACCTATTTCCTCATGGTTTTTTTCGTTTTTAAGTTAAAATTTGATAGGCTCATTCTTTTTTTTTTGTTATTTCAATATCATAATATATCAAAAAACCTGAAATTATGTGCAATTAGTCAATATTTGCTGCAAATTTGTTGATATAACTAAATAAATACTGGAAAACAACACTTTTTACAATAAAAAAGTATTAGTAGGAAAAGTATTTAACGTATTTTTTCAACCTATGGTATACTAGGATTTTCAGGGTCGCAGATTACGAATCCGGCCTCAGATTTTAAAAATTCAAGATGGTGTATCCAATATGGCGGACCAAATTCAGAAAAAGTTTCTTGATCAAGCTAAAACTGGGTACTCGTGGGTTTTTAGGGTGGCTGATCATAAATCCAGTCTCATATATTGAAAATTCAAAATGGCGGATCCAATATGGTGGACCAAATTAAAAAAAAAAGTTTTCGTGTTGGCTGGATGCGGTAGTCGCACACCGAATCTTTTAATCTTTTTACCATAATCACCATTGATTTCATGAATTTGGTTAGCAAAGTTAGAATCACCATTTTGAATTTTCATTATCTGAGGCTGGATTTGTGATCAGCGTCCCCGAAAATCCTCGAATAACCAGTTTCAGATGTTTTCCGCGAAGAGAAAAATGTATGCTTCAAAGGGTTAAGGGCTCCGAACATCCCCGGGTATTGAGTTTGAATCGATTTCTATACTTTTTTATGCAGAAACTGACCTAAAGCGATGTAGTTAGTCATATTTCATGACTAAGATTTTCACATAATCGTAAGAACAATAGATTTTAAGAGCTTGTACTTTTTTCTTCACGTCATGATTTTCAAAACCACCAACGGCTAGTTGTTTAATATTCCTTAGACTGTCAAGAAATGGTCCGGTTTTTAAATTGTCAAAATTATTTAGATCATTGCACCAATTTACATTATAAGTAAGATTACTGTTTTTGATGCAGTCTGAGATACGTCCGTTTCTAAGATTTTAGTCGTCTGCAAAATGATTAATAACAACGTTAAAAAAAATGTGTTAATTTTCGTAATGATGGAATTTTTGGGCAATACTATACTTTAATTTTGTTTTTAATTTAAGAAAGAAATGAGGCATAAAAAAAACTCGACGCACCGGGAATCGAACTCGGTCGCTGCGAGTTGAACGTCGAATAGTCGTGCGATTAAGATGTCCATCGTCTGAGGAATTCGAACCGTTGCTTTCGAGATCACATCATGATTGACTAGGACAGACCCAGAATTTAAATCTAATAGTAAATTTTGACCAAAATCATTTCAATAAAATCATTATTATTTGATGGAAGCAAGACAATTTTCATTTTTTAGAGAAGGGAAAGAATCTTGGTAAAGTCATCACAGCCCTCGATCATTATCAAAAGTTTGGATGAGTGCGTGCGCGGAGATTTATGGTGGTACGCCCCGTCAAGTCGTAGTAACGTCGTTATCATCGGATTCAAATAGCATTGTCTTTGTCTGAGGATCGTTGTGCATCCAGAACGACTTGAAGGAAGAACTGGCAAGTGTTCACGGTGCTTGTGACACAAGCGGATCAGGCGCTACTAATATACCAGTACGATTGAACGCGACTGAGAAAAAAAGTGCACGTCGTAACTTCTTCCACGGGCAATTTACCACCGCTCCATTCGTTACTTTTAATCGATTCACTCGGCCGTGATGCTTGGCGAGCAAGCAACGTGAGCACAAATAGCATTACATAAAGCTGAGCCGCCGGTTCTTGCAAATTCCGAACCTTCGTTCCTTCGTGCCTTTGTTCGGTTAGAACGCACATCTATGAAATCCCGATTCCTGGATCGAAATATACGAGAACTTCCGATGATCGCGATTCAATGATCAAGATTGGATGATCCACCATTGTGCAAGGAGAATAATCCAATATTTAGCCTGATGGAATGACAGTAATTAGACAATGAGGCAATTACTTAATGATCAAATATCAAACAATCAAAATGAAGTGACTCAACTTCAAGTTAAAGAAAAACCGACAATTACCGAACTGTAACTAAATTTTTGACTGGAGAATTTTTTTAACTCATAATGTAAACGTAGAAACTTGATAAAGTTCGGTAAGACTGACCGCAGTTTGATACGCTAGAGGCTAGAGGAGGAGGAAGGGGGATACGAGTTCGAATCTCTGTGGGATCAGTTTTTTTTCTTTCTTATTTTTGCGATAAATTGTAATTTAAGTGCAGATAATAGATGAAGTGCAAATAAGACATTTCCTTGTTTGTGTACGTATGAGTCTCTGTAAATTATAAAAGCTTTATTCGAAATAATAATTATTTTTCTTTCTCTTTTAACCCTTTTCGTCCCGGAAGTACGAAATTTGAATGTTCAGTGCTCCAATTTTTGTCCCAAACACCGTTAAAAAAATTGAAATAAGTCAAGGTCGATATGTTTTCACCTCATCTTTTGAATTCCGCATTTATTGAAACGGGTTTCTTCGCAAAAATTGCGTTTTTTTACAGAGCAAGAGGCAATATTGACCATTGCTGAAGGTACTAATAGCGTTTTTTTTTGCTCAGCCCTTCTTTTTCCCGTTGGATTTATTCAAAAAACCAAAATGGCGGTTTCAAAATGTCGACTTCAAGTTGCAGTTTTTCTGCTGAAGAACACGATATCAGTAGTTATTAATGCATGTAATAATTAATAAGTTTCACAGGATATAATGACATTGAAATATTGAAAATTGGGAAAAAATTAGATGAAAACTCGGTATGTACCTATTTTTTTAAACTATTTTGAAATTATAAATGAACGACATTGAGATTAGATGTCTACAAATGAGGATAATTACTTTTTCACCTTAATTCTTTATGTCTTCGACCGGCACATAGTCAAAAAATGAATATGTGAACTGCAAAATTTCAACTTGCAGGCATCTTGCAGCCGCTATTTTGTTTTTTTTTTGACAAAAGTCCGACGATAAAATAAAGAGCTGAGCAAAAGACGTGATTATTACCTTTTGCAATGGTCGATATTGGCATTTTCATTGCAAAAAAACGCAATTCTTGAGGAAAAAACGTCGAAAAATCGGTATTTGTTTGGAAAAAATGATAATAATTTTTTTCTTGCCATTCGACTGCCAATGGCGTCTAAACTACCGATCTTGATTTATTTCAAAATGTAGGTATTTTTTTGTTGACGATTTATAAAAAATAAAAAAATGGTTTTGGCCCAAATTAATAAAAAGTAACCAGTTTTGGACTCTGACATACACATTTTTTTCCTCGACGTTTCGAGACTCCGTTTTAAGAGGGTAATTCATTAGTTGTTGATTTTTGATATTTCGCCAATGCATCATCCTCTTGGAAAGAAGTACTAGGTACTTCAAACGTTGAAGAAAAAAATTTGTAGGAGTCCAACAGTGGCTACTATGGCCGGGAAACAAAGTTCTGAAAATCATAACCCCCCGAAAGGCTAAGATTTCGATATTGCGTGAGTCCAAGGTATTTTAATTTGCTTTCTTTTCGCCAAATTTTAAAAGACAAAAAGAAAATCACGCTGGAGCCATGCTATATGAATTTTGGCCTTTCGCTAAAGCCATTTTTTTTTTAAATATTTTTGAATGTTATACTAGTCTTCCTTACTTTTATTACACTTCGCACCAGAAAATTGAAACCGATTCGTTCGATAGAATGCAAGCATTATTTTAGATCTATCTCATTTTTCTTCGTAGCTAATCGGTACGATGATGAAATAAAAATCTTTAATTACTTTACCTTTAATTACTATAGTAAGTTTTGATAGATACAAATTAAATTAGTTATGAAAAAGAGCACTCTTATACTGTATTTTGCGAAAAACGTGAGTTAGTTAAGAAAATTTAGAAAAATTAAGAAAGTTAAGAAAAATTGCCAATCTTTTTCACTAAAAATTGAATCTAAAACTATGAATTACTCTTATTATGTCACAGCTTAATAGTTTTCTTTACGGACAGGTGTATTTCATTTTTTTTTCATGTATGTTCTCGTGTAAAAGGAGTGGAAATCCAACCTGTCTCGTTAAAGTAACGATTTCACTTTTTGTACTCTCAGACTCACTCTCTTTCGCACCGTGGATCAAGAACCACTCAATGTTGCTGGAAATGAAATAAAAAGTATTTCTCGTGCTGTAGGTAAGAGATTCTTCAGGACTGAAACAAGTTATAAGGAACTAATGTTTAAATTCGTCAATTCAAAAAACTAAATACTTTTAATCAGTGAGCCTTTTGTTACGTATGTAAAAATAGTTGCCCTGCAATAGGTGTTTATATTTTCTGAAATTAATAAAAATTTTAATCATTTACTATCGACTCCACGTAATTGTGTTGAAAAAATTACTTCAAAATCATTTTTTAAGGGATCAAAGTTTACAGAATCACTGACAATGAATGTGAATATTGGACTAAAAACTATCACATAAAATTCTTTAAATTCGACAAAATTTACGATTTGATATGAATGTAACACGACTACAATGACTAAAGTATGAGACCTTAATCCTTTGCGATTATCAAGTCTTTTGCTCACGAACGAGTCGTCTGTGGATTATAACTGTAAATATTTTCAAGTATAACACAAAGTATTTTCGACTAAATACGCAATAAATTTAAGCGACTTAATATTAATTGATTTTAACAAATAATTAGCACAATTTAGTGAATGTTTATTTAAATCGATAATACTACTTCTCGTTTCGAATCATGTAAACTGTATTTCCCGTTTTAAATCCACTAATTAAAATTAAACACAAATTATTTACATATTACGTGTCTTATATCCGGTAAATACATGAATTGAATTCTTTTTGACGTCAAGTTTATTTTCATAAAGTGTAAAGAAAAATTCACAAATTTATAAATGAAGGAATGCAATTAATTTAATAATTTCTCGGTCTTATGTTACCGTTACTGTTTATTTTTCCAATAAAACCATCCTGTGGTGTTGGACTAGAAATAAATATAAATCTGCCAGATAAGTAACCTACAAAGCGTGTGAACACATTTTTAGATAATCCAGGAATTTTTATCGAAAATTTTTGTTTGGATTTAAAATTGAAATATAATAGTTTTCGAAAGTTTTAAAACCGTCATAAAATATCTCATATTGTATCTAAATGCATATTTTTTCTAAAATTTAATTGTCAGATGAAACCTTTGTAATTTGATAATACCACGACGAATATTCGACCCCCGTGGCTTAATTTATTTCCATATGCACTGATTTTTAAAATTTATTCGAAATCCAGAATTATCATTCGGTCCAAAAATGGCCATCACGGGTTTTAATTTTCTTTGATTTCCCGGCATGGCATTTTGTGAGGAGCTGCATTTCCCGGTATGATTTTCCCAAGGTATTGTCCTCGTAGTAAAGGGAAACTAGGGGCTAGGAGACTAAGAGGAAACTAGAATACTAGGATTGCTATTTTCCACCTAATTTATGTATTTTAAAATTTATTGCCATGGCAGCCCTAAAAGTGTTGGAAATATTTTTTCGTCACGAAATATTTTATACTATTCATATAAAAGACAATTTTTTCTTAGATGACCGTGCTTCGCGGCGCGTGTCTTTAATCCGTGGAATCGTACTGTACGTGAGAGACAAATTAATAAACAGTTAAAAAATATAACGTAGAATGATCGTTACATCATATCACGTTACGAAAGTAAGAAAAAATAAAATACTTTTGATGGTTTATATAGTTTTATTAAATATATTTGCAATTTTTATTGTATGATATAATCTTAAAAAATTATCTCCCAATTTGGTTTTAGGTCTCAACATTATTATATCGGTATATTATATTTTAAAGTTAGGAAAATAATGCATTATGTAACAAGGGCGCAATTATTGATATTCTCTCACCTTGCTTATGCGACAAATTTCGCACTAATTTGGGCCCGATGATTTCATGTAGGGCGCAAATTCGAGTTTTACGTCCGGAGTGTTCAAAAATGTATTATGGTAAAAATACAATATAGCAATCTATTACGAAAAAATGATATCTCTTTCTGTATACAACCTTAAATTTTTAAAATTGTTACAATAAATTATTAATAGCGACAAATTCTATATCAGATATTCGAGGTTATAGAAATTGTAATTTTGAAAATAAAATCAACTTCATCGTAAACTATATGACAAATTAAAAATAGTATTAAACACATTGCATCAAGTTAAAATATATTTTAAGCACTACTGAAATGAAAAAAGTTTATTGTTCACGATAATTTGCAATTAACAATAATAGCTATATACATTTTCAAGAATACAAAAATTTCATTGATAACATCTTATTTTCGGTTGTCTAAAGTTTTAACTTAAAAACCTTCAAAATATTTTTGTAAAAAATTATCTGTTTCATAAATTGTATATAATTAATATGTACAATCTGAACAATAACACTTTTTAAGAAATCCTGAAAATGATTTTTATATTTTAAATTTATTTTTTTCGTCGTTTAGCAAAAAGTAAGAATATAAAAAAAACGTATAAATAAATTATAAAATCGAAAGTGTCAATATTGTTCATCATTATTATTCGTCATTAATAAATAAATTCAGCATAAATTAATATATTCTGTTTAATGTTGAAAGCGAAAATATAAAAAAAAATCATATCCACAAAAACTGAAATTTATATTTTCAATTTAATACATAACAAGTGGATATTTCATTTTTTATTTTGACTACAGAAGTGACGAGGACAATAGTAATTACATTAAAGATTATAAATTATTTTGAATGTAATATGAATAATTCTTGTACCAATCTGTGCATATACTTATAACAATATGCATTGCAGAATGTCTCTTTGTGTCAGATATTATTTTATGCCTTTCTTGTAAATATTACAAAGACATGTTACGACTAACGGTTTAATGACAATCACGACATACAAGCTTCGTTGTAAGGATAGCTATACTTTCAATTTTTTAATATTTTTAGACATCTTTTTCGCACACCTGCTTTGATAATTTCATCGTTCAAGTTAATGGATATACTACTCAAATAAGAAAATTGAAATAATATTTTAATAATCACAATTAATAAGATCAGTGCGTAAACGTAATATGTCCTTTCTTACAACCGAATTATTAATTTGTTCCTTAAAATGCAATTGTTTCTAGTGGCATCTTAAATCTTTAAAGCCGGGAAGGTCACTTTCTTCCAACTATTTCGAACGTTAATCTTCTCTACTAACATTTATTACCACTTAATATGGATGTAAAATAATAGAGGAAGACCCATTTCAAACGTATTTGAGATCGCTATTTCATAATCTGCCAATAAAATTGCAAAAAAATGAATTTTTGAAAAGTTGCGGGCATTTTTATGAAAAAATATAGGAATTTTTGAAAATTTTGTGATGGCGAATCCTAAATGGCGACGAAAGAATTGTTTCCACAAATATTCAGTATCCGTTTCATTAACAAATTTATTGTTTTTAATGACACTGAGTATCTAAATATTTGTTGGAAACTTGTTACTCGGGTTTTTTTTTTGGGTCGCTGAACACGAATCTTTAGTCTGATTTCAAAAATGCAGAATGGCGGTTCCAATATGGTGACGATATTTTCAAAATCGGTCGGATTAAATTGAAACTGTTTTATTGCTTTATTATTATTATTTTAATGTTGCCCGGCACAAACTGCAAGGAGGCAAACTTAACGTGAAGAGCATTAGTCTATTTTTTTCATTTTTATTGATTTTTTTTTGTATTAATGGTTTTGTGTTGTATTTTCATTTTTGATATATGTTTTGTAATTTTTCATAATATTTGACGTAAATTGCAGCATATTTAAGTTATAACAAACAAACGAGATTGATGTTGTATATGTTGTTGATACTATTTGTTTGTTATTTCTCTGAAACTCAGGGAGTTGTAATTTATTTTGCGAGAAAATGTTTTTTTCGCGGAGTTTTTTCGAAACGAAATTTTTTAATGATGGCTAAAAATAATATAGTACATTTGTCAGCTTATATTTTAAATACTTTAATGAAATTGATAACATTCATTGTATAGCATTTTTTTAACCGTATACAATATTGTAAATTTTGAATCGTTTTACAACCTTCATAGTGCCCTGATTTCGTACAAATATGTTAAGAAATTTTAAGATTGTTGTTAAATATAATTATTTTATAAAATATTGACAGTTTTTTTTTCTTAGTTGTAGGTTAGGTTGCAGTCGATAATGAATTTTCTGGTACACTGAAAACAAAATGTACTTCTTTTAAAGAATATGTACACTTGAAATTGATTTATTTTAATCGAGTAATGTTTTTGATTCAAATAAATTTTTGTTAGTTTACGAGAAGATTTCTTTCCCTGAAGTAAATAATTTTCTTGGCAAATTATATCCTACGTTAAATCACAAAGTAACAATTTGCTTAAAGGTAGTAAATCGTATTTCTTGAAAGAATTAGATTATTTCAATAAAAAAAAGGATTCCTTAATATTCCGCACTAAAAATATTTAGTACGGTGAAGTATTTATTTACTTAAGTAAATTAGTTCTTACTTATAGTAATTACTTTTTGAGTTCAAATAAACATTTACTTAAATTTAAGTAAGAACTAATTTACTAGAAACAAGAAAATATTTTCTGCAATGAAGTAAATATTTACTGAAACTATAAAATGCATAGCTTAAACTGAGAATTATTTTTCTTGAAAAAAATAAATAATTTGTAAGGACTATTCAAAGAAACCATTTACTTGAATCAAATTTTTTTTTCAAATATGCTTTCAATCATTGCAGAATTAGGCCTCGGATCATAAGATTCAAATTCGCCATAAGAAACTCTTTAGAAATCATGCCAAAAACAACTATTTTAATGTAATTTTACATTAATAGATAATATACATTGTTTATTAAAAACGTATTTAATGACACAAAATAGTTATTTATAAAGTGTTTTTAATCATAATGAAAGAACCAGGACAACAAATAAAAGAAGTCCCTGAAGAGGAGGTCCAAAAAAGTCGGAGCACTGAGGAACAGACCTTTATTCTAGAAGTAATTTTTAAAATGAAAAAGAATTTCAAAGATCTGCATTTAATAAAATATCTAATGTGCGTTAAAAAATCGACTGGAGATATCTTGAGCGTAATGTGTTGTCCATTTTTCAAAAATTCTCGTTACAGCAACCCTAACTGACTCATCTGGCAGCCTTTGTATTGTTCCGAGGAAAATTCGTTTTGTTTCTTGTCCATAATTGGTAAATGTTTTACTCGATTCGCGACGTATCGTCGCTCTGGAACATGTTTATTCGCTTTCTTTATGCCATTAATTAATTTTACCAAGCGGAATATCACGGTTACGATGTCGGCTTTCGCACAAGAACTGTCGGATGCGAAAGGATGAAGGCAGAACCATGAAAATTGCTACGTCAGCGATTCGGAGGGGCTAGAGTAAAAAACGTGTAAAGTTTAAGTCAAGTGCTCATCCTGCAGCCTTTTGTTCTGTCACACAGCTGACGGCTATTATAACACTAAAAAAGAAATCGAATTTCAATTAGGACCATGCGAATCTGTAGTCCGGAAGTGGGGTGCTATACGGATTATTTTGTTTTCTTTTTTAATTTGGCAAAAAGTAACGACAATCGAAAACACTCAAATTCAGGAATAGAAGAAGAATGTTTTGGTATAGAGATAGAAACCATTCTAAAATGTATACCCTTATTGTTTAACCTAAATTAGTTCATGAAAGAACATTCAAAAACTGTTTAAAAAAAGTTACAACAAATAATTTATTAAGTTTTTTTTCACTTATCGTTATTTTGTATCATTTCCCATATTAGACTCAGATATTATAACTATCGCGTCAAAAATGTTTGGGCTAGAAGATAGAACTATTGTAAAAAAATTTATTTTCAAAATGTTGGCTCAAAAATGCCTACTAAAATCGTTTTTTTTTAAATCATAGTCGCATGTATTCAATCGATTGACTCAAAAGAAATCACTTCAAACTTGGTACCCAGTGATTTTGGGGTCGTAGAGTCCAAATCTGATGTTAGTTTTCAAAAATTCAAAATGGCGGAACCACAATCCAGAATCGGCGACCTCAAAAACCACCAAGTACCAAGAATTAAGTGATTTCGTTTGATTTTAGTAAATACGTTTGCCATGCTGGATCCATCATTTTGAATTTTTGAAAACTAACTTCGAATTTGGAGTCGCCCACCCCAAAACACCCCGGGAACCAAGTTTGAAGTGATTTAATTCTAGTCAGTCGACTGAATTTACGCGACAATGATTTTTAAGAAAAATCAAATTTAGCAGCCATTTTGAAATTTAATTTTTTGAACTAGTTCTATATTCTATCCCAAACATTTTTGATGTGATATTTATAAATATCTGAGGTATTCATAATCTAATAAAATAATGATTTTTCCTACTGAGACAAATCAAAACTAAAACCAATTGGACTATAACTAATCCAAAAATAATCTAAAAATGTCCACATAAATAAACAAATAATAAATCATAGGAATTTCATTCTAAATAAATCTCCGTGGAATATTTGGGAATTTTATAAGCACATATGCAGATATATATCGTTTGTCATTTCCGTCGGCGCGGTTATGGAATCGGTGCGCGCCGTGTAATAAGCTTGTTGTGATCTAATCAGGAAAACATTTTATAAGGAAAATACTTTCACACGTAAAGGCCGACTGAAGATTCTCAGGGTGCGCAGGTTGAAGCGAGCGAGGAAACGCGCTGTGGCGCTATTTCATCGCTCGGCAAATTTATAGCTAATTATTTTACCCCGAGTCAGGCGCACCCGCTCGTCTGCTGGTTGCTCGTTAGTTGGTGACTTGATCCATGGATCTTGAAATTGTCTGCATTCTTCCTTAGATCCTGCGCCCTACCGTTCCGCAATTACCGAGAGCGTCCCGCGGCATTTCGATAATTAAGACTACCAAGGCTATTTTCTTGAGTTCAGTTGAGTTGTCGTTTCAATAGCTTTACAACTGCCCAGCAAACGATTGAAAATTGAGCATCAGATTTTGCATACGCCCGAGTCTACGTCCCCAGCCCATCCGATTGTTGACAAATTGACGCGCAGGCGACGTCATTCATTACCTCCGCTTCCGTGTTTGGTTGGTACACATGTAAAACATCCCTAAATGATTACGATGAGTGGATACAAATAGATCTTTTACAATACTGGTTTGGTTGACCTAGTTTGGTATGAGCAACCAAACGAATTCATCGGGGTCAGTCAATTTGGTTGCGATGAAACTCTCTCCATTGGTAGTTTCGATCCTACCACTATTCGGTGCTCAATTTTTGCCACCAGTATAATAACGTAATTTTGACAATCAAATTCATATTGATATCACAACCACATGGTTCGGTTATCTAGTTCAGTTTGTGTGTCCAATGGAATTCATCAGGACCACCAAATTCAGTTACGGTCAAATTCGTATTACATCACGGCCAGATGTTTTAGCCAATAGCAAGTGAAGGGTTTAGATCCAGTAACCAAAATTCTGGAACTACGAACCAAATCCTTTGAAATATTATCCTGTATCATTTATCATCATTCACTATGGCCTCCCGCGATGGACATCATCAATCCTCATTAACATTAATCATGGCACGATGTTATGATCGCATAACATCCTGTCTTTTTGTCATCATTGATCGTCTAGTTCTAAACATATCTACTCGAAACTTTCCTCTACTCCTGAATAGCAAACTTCTTCAATTTTAAACACAAAAAGTGAAGAAATAAAAACGTACTATCAACTCATATCCCTAAATCTCCTGTAAGCACCTGGAACGCCTTTGAAAGCGTTCGGCAAAAATAGAAATAAAACTAAAATCAGTTTTTCCCACAACTGATAGAAATCGTGCAAAGAGCACACGAGTATACGAACGCGAAGATTTCACCTAATGCACGTCCGATTCCATCAGATTAATGATTTTTATCGGACGTACGATATGAAGCATGTTCCTTCAGATTCGGCTTGTAGATCCTATTGTCTGGTCCCTTGATGAGCATCTCCCCCTCGGCTAGTGGTTTATCTATATATAATTATTATTATTGGCTCGGGCACAATATTGTGTACCAGAAGAGGGAATGGAGGAAGCGACCTCGCACCGGTTCTACGCGACTCGACCCGCGATGACTCCGGCTGTGCCCAGATATCCAGCTACGTTAGATCAAAGTCGCTTCGATCTAGCGTTTCTACCCATTCGCCGATTGCAATTATCCATCGTCGAACATTCCTCTACGGTGATCCCGTATCCAATTCCGCCTCTTTCGTATGGGCTTGACGGAATATCATCTTCCGTAATTCCATAGAAAAAAAGCCAATTGTAACCCGCGCGAACTCAACTTTTTCTTCGATCCTTGGATTTTTTGCTAGTTGGAATATCTTCTTGGATATTCCGCCACCTCACGTGATAGTCTGGAAATCGGCGAGATGTATATTCATTACACGTGCATCGGGATCCAGTGCACTTGAGGTCGCGAATGCAAAATTGATAAGGAACCGCTAGCTCGTGGTACTTTGGGTCCCGAGCTGGCACCTGGCGACCCATAAGGAACCGTACGGAGGATTTACGTTTCCGTATGTCCGGGCAAACACGTTGTGCCAACAGTTGATTCATGGTGTCTGGCTAAAACGTGTCGATTTTGCATCGGCCTCTTACCTACATCACGCGAAACTTCCCCCAGTCGATTTATGGGACTACGTCTCGCTCTCTATATATAAGATCTATACGCTTATTTCGATCCTGGGGTCCAGGGCGGCCCGTATGTGTGGTTACACGTACGGCAACATACTCTCGCGAATGGAATTTATGATCGATAGGGATCGTGATAAGCGATGTTTTAAAGGCCAGATATTAACCGCGAAGATTGAGTGGATATATACGATGTAACTAGCCTTGGTAAATATTGATCCGATCTTATACGGTAGTCCAAAAGCGACTACTTTTGATGAATGTAGGAACGGACGTGCCCGGTTCAGTGAGTCGTTCCATCGATCAATCGTGTTTACGCGTAAACGCACGCATATTTGAGCATTCGTATACATCCATATTATCGCTCGTATGCGGTGCTGTACTGAATTGGGATCTGATTTACATCGAGATATGGCCAGATACCAGATACTAGTGAAAGGTTACCTTCGTTTCGGGTCACTGGATCGAAGCTGCTGTTGGCTAGTTTTTTTTATTGCAGTTTATTCGTGATCTCCACGGTTTTACCTTTCTGTGAGCAATATTTCACACGTGGCAAGGTACCGTAATTTACAGAACTTGGGACAAATTCGCATTGGGAATTTTCGAGTAAATAAATTATTTGATTTATAACACAATTTCGAAATTTTATTTTGTATGAAACATTTACTTATTGAAATTAGCCTGGTAATTTGACGTCATATTCAGAAAATAAATTGAGAAAAAACCTTACTTGCAAAGTTCTAATTTTTTCCGACCGTTAAACGCAGTAAATTTATAACAAATTTTACTATTCTAATGCAAAGGGTAGACTTGCATTGATGCCAATATATGAAATTTTATTAGTAACTTATTCTAATTAGATAGCTTTTTTTATTCAGGATAACGATTTGCCAATAAAGAAATTAAAAAAAAAATAATATATTGTACTTAAATATTTTAACTATATAGTTGATTAGAATTATTTCTTATTGAAAAAATCGTAATTTCTGTAAAATGTCCTATTGTTTCAGTGCATAGATTAAAAAATGTGCATCTATATGAAAGACTGAATAAAATTAACTTTACTTTATTTTATTATAGGATTTATTTTGCTCCGTAAAGAGTGATAAACATTCGACTCTATAAATATCTTAGAGTGAGAATTCATTAGAGAGAAAATTGATACCTCTCTAATTAAAGGAATAATCACTCTTAACGAATGAAAAGACAAATTTTAATCTAATGTATTTAAAAACTTAGTAATTAACAAAATTAAAACAGAAACAAAACTCCAAAATTTCGTAAAAAATATACAAAATTAACGTCTTCGAAAAAAAGAAAATACACTTCCAATTTTTAAAATCTGCAGTTTCTTATAATTGCAAAAATATTTTTTCTAGTCGATTTAGGTGAATAAATATTATAAATCGAATGTGTATAACCCTTATCAAAAGTTCGCGTGTGTAACTACTTCGCACCTCGTATGCTGGTCAAGTTAATTAGCTCGGGCTATCCCTTTCATTATTGTGATATGCGATTATTGATACATAATTACTAGTTTCAGCACTTCATTAGAAAGGTAATTCAATTTTTAAAAAAATTAAAATTACTAACTGCTCCTAAATTAATCGTAATTCTAGCAATAAAACTAAACTGCACATTTTTAAGAGTATGTTATAAACTTAAATTATATATTTTTTTTTTTAAATAAATGTTGAACTTTATGTGATTTCGGGTAACATTTAACGTCTTTCGGGTGGTAGATCGAATTATATATATTTTAGAGGGTAAAATTACCAGGAAGCGTTTACAAAATAAAAACTTACTAAGCGATAAATGATGATCAGAAAAAATTTGTTTTGACTGTAATTTCAAGTCATCCTCAGAATATTCTAAAACTTCATTATTACATTAGTCAATGTTTTCTTTTTATAATCGCGCGAACATTTTTTTCGCTAAATTAACTCCCACCTATAATTTAATTCTTTAAGATGTTAAATTAAATATTAAACTCGTTTTTATTATTAAAAAATAACATGTAATGAATAATATGTAGACAAAGTAGAGAGTAGCAGATGAATAATAAAAAAACGGTCGAAAAGAATTTAAATATTTAAGATGTACTGTTTCGTTATATTTAAATCTTAACTAACTCAATTATTTATTTTCGACATAACTCCGAAGTTAGTAGACATTTTTCTTTTTATTATTTGTGCTCTTTATGTGCTACATAAAAAAAAATCCCCAACATTAAATTGTTTTCTAATAATCCAGTTGGAACGAAAAAAATTCTACAAGAAAATACATTACCCATTAAAAATTACGTAGGTTCCATAATTATTATTATTTGAAATATTCGTATGAAAGTAGAAAGGTCGGTACATATTTGCTGTCGATGATATCAGATGAACCATTTGATGAAGATGCTGTGCTGCATATTTGTATTTCTAACGTTTAGTTGGCCCCTGAAGCCAATTCAAATACGTTGTCCTGGAGGGACAAAGAAACTATCAATGATCACCAATGTAATGAAATATCCCCAGGGAAGAACTGCAGATAGGCTGTCGTTATTTAACTAGTACTCGAATGAAAATGTTTATTCGACATTTCCGTTTTCATAACATGTCTGATTAATATTTATGGTTATGTATATCTTTATTAAAAATTAAAACTTGTATATTCAATGAATAACGACTGATGCCCATCTTCCTTCAGTAAAAACACCCATTAATGCAATTTTTATAAGACAATCGTCATTTGAAGAACTTGAATTGTTGTGTTTAATAAGGGAAATAAAAACAACATTAACAAAAAAAACTAAATCAGATAAATTAATTTCTGCGTAGTGAAGAAATTCCCCGCTAGGTGCAATCGTAGCTCTGGAGATTCATTTCTTCTCTCGTAATATAAATGGAATTTCTTTGGAGCACTTGAGGTTTGCAGTACATAATAAATACTATTGACTACATTCGCGTATTTCTTTTTATAAATAATAAAAAGTAGTTAATTATTTGTTTGAAATAAAAAACTTATGTGTATAAGTTATTTAATAAATATTTCCTTTAAAAAAATAACTTGTCCTGGTTTTGTATGTTGATTTGTATTAAAGATTCAATTTATAATATTTTCATAACTATATTTAAGTCGTTCACCGATACAATGTCTGACTTCTTCAGTTGAGGACTGATCGTCAGCACTGAATGGATAATAGTGGAGGCAACACTATCCAGTATCTATACCGGAATAGAGCAGTACCAACACAGTACTGACCTGCCGTACACATAATAACAAATTTGAAAAATAATGACATATTTTTAAATTGATTGTTATTCGCATTTTATTGTATAATAAACGTACTGAATTTACGGTATTTTTTACTTTGATATCTTTAATGCTCTCCAATAAATGTAAAAAGTCTGACCCCCAGATGGGATTGAACCAGGAGCGCTCGCTTAGTACGCTGACACCTTAACCGCAACTCTGCATACATCTCCACAAAAGTTACAAATGAAGACATATGCAATCATTACAATACTAAAAATAAACGTTAACCCTTAGTTCTGACGGCTATTTTAAGGCCTTTTCATCCCACTACTAGGTCAAATATGTTCTGCCGTTTGAAAGTGCTTACTGTTGTGCAATTTATAAAATACAATTTGAATTTTCTCTGGGTCGAAAACGATCCTGGCGTCGGGATTAAAGGTTAATACTTTGTTTTTAAAATAAATTATAGACGATTGAAAAGTTGTTTCTGGTTGCTTCGCTAAGAATTCAAGTTGATAAATATTTTTTTGCAAAATAAACATCACGTATCTCATTACTTGAACGACAAAAAAATGTTTGAACTTTTAATGTACTGTCGCTGGTGTCAAAATAACCCTTTCCAGCAGCTTCATTTGTACGAGCAAAAAGGTAGCTCGAATTCTAATTATGCTAATAATTACATCCATGGATGTATAAAACCTACGTAATTATTCGGGCAATAAATAATTAAGCGATTACACGAACGCCGACAACCAACAAAAAGGTAAATAAGAAAGAGAACGAGCCCTTTTTAATTCGTAATTATCATAAAGACGTGAAGGATTCGCTCCCAAGCTCGCGTTCCACTCTGCGCGCACTCCACCAGTCAAAGTGTTCGGCATGAAAGTCAATTGTCTTGCGTGTTTGGCATATTTATCACCGACAAAGTCTCGGAATCTTTCGTAACTCATCGGCACGTGAGAACATTCAATGATGATGCATTTATACGCACATAAATCCATAGGATGTATCCACCCCGCGCATAGAGCACACTCTCGCATCCGATCTAAATGAATGCGCCAGATATTTATCATCCTCGACAGTTCGAAGATGAGATAGGGAAAAACACAATTGTGCGACTTTCCCACGCGTCATTGGGTTAATACTGCTACGTGCCTTACAAGTAGGCGTAAAATCTCCTCCAGTTGAATAAATATATATTTACGAGAGCCAATGGCTTGGGAGCCAGTTGTACTGACCGAATAAACATGCATGTACATTAACGCGTTAAGTATCGTAGATCGCGATATCGCACCTTTAAGAACGAGTACATCAACGAAAAGTCAAGTAGCAGTACAGATACTTGGCTATGAACGCTGTGTTTCCCTAGACCCACGGGACATATTGCACATGTTACCGTGACCCTGTTTTCCAAAAGTTCGCAGCTCTGTTGGTTACCGATTTCCAGCACTTGCTTCCAAACGATTAACCTAATAATCCGTCTGCACATTTCTTCTATCATGAATTCAAATTGTACTTTCATTCTAAATTCAAATTGGGAAATGGTTTGATGTTTCAATCCCTCGACTTAGGTTCGGAATTCCTTGATTGGTTACAACAAAAATCCACCTCATGGGGTTCATCAAATTTTATGCATATTTTCCTACTTTTTTAATCAATTATTCCGAAAGTATCTGATCATTTTTAGAAACTGTATCAACTTGACTAATTTCACACTATGTAGAACTAATTACGTTGCATTTGATGATTAAGCTGACTTGGTTGGACATCGTTTGATCCGCGCAAGGAACCCCTCGGCGATGAGAAACAAATCGGTTTCTGATCAAACTGGTATAGTTGCATTGAGTTTGATTACTTATAAGGAGAATATTGATTAGGTTTTTCGAAACATATCGTTCGGTTGCGTAGGCCAATAATTCATTTGGTACAAAAGAAGTGCATATTTGTACAGTTGTAAACAAGGAAAATTTTGGTTGGATCTACTTTGGTTCGCGGAAGTAAACCATCGGTTACAAAACAATAATACGTTTGGTTTTAAGGATCGTACGACTTTGGTTGTCTTAACCAAATCTTTCGATTGAAGTAATCCGTCATAACTATCGCAACAATATGCTGCAACTGGATGCGTAGAAAGAAAGGAATTTAATTTTCTGGTCATAACCGTTTGGTTGAACCTAGTTTGAACAGTAGGACTGAACAATTGGTTAATGGAACTAAACCGATTTGATTTAAGGAGACCATTAATTGTGTTACCAAACAAAAAATGCGCCTAATTCATACATTGTTAATTATAATAACCAAATGGTTTCTTACAATAACCAAACTGTTTAGTTAATACGATATAGAGAACAACCGTTCGGTTCAGTTGTGGCAATAACAACCCTACATATTAGTTCGTGACGTGTCGTCCAAATGGAGACTTTATCGTGAAGAGTTCATGGAATTATTACTTTCAGACAGTAAAAGTTACAACAAAATCTGGTAATTTTGACGATGAAAAATGTTCACCATTCTCCAGTCTGTCCCAAAATTATCATTTGAAATTTTTCTCCATTATAACTTCAGAACCATTCTCGTATGCTCACCATAATAGGCTAATTTTATTGAGTCCATAGAAATTGAATTTTTTACTTCCAACAACCAGAATTCTAGTTCCATCAACCAAACTTATTTTTATAGATAACACAGGTCAACGTGGTTTTGTTGTTGGGAAGCAGTGGATCTTTTCCGACGTAATTTTGTGCGTAGAATCAGAATCCGAAGTCAGAAGTGGCTCATCACGTCAGAATTTTGAGATATTTGAGGTTATTTACTCGAAAAACTTTTTTTTTCTATTTTTGAGGTCATGTACAGAAGACACAACATTTTTAGGAGTTTTTCCTTTCGTTGGATCACGTGACACTACTCTTTTTCTTTAATATGAGATGCGCAGAATTCCATTACGACTTTTCTTCACCAAGATAGGCCAATTTGAAATTACGAGATACATTTACCTTGAAATGCTCTTGGAGAACAAGCTCAAGGTCAAATTCAATGTCATGAAACCTATATAAATATAAACAACTACATAAAATATGGATACTAATAACTAAAATCACGTTTCAGTATTGTGATTGTTTTTTCGATAACGTTAATGGAATATATCTCGTAATTTCAAAATGGCCGTAACTTTGTAAGAAAAAATCTTAGGTGATAGAATAAAACTGCATTTTGAAGGATAAAGGTAGTGCTAAAAGATGCAAATAGTACAGAAGGCCAACAAAATTATTGCGTCTTTTACGGAACCTCAAACATAGTAAAATAACGCGTTTTTCGAGTACATGACCTCAAATATCTCAAAAACCTGACGTGATGGACCAATTCTGACTTCGAGTTTGGATTCTACGCGTACAATTACGTCGGAAATGACCTACAGCTTCCCAGCAACATCCAAGACCCTCTTTTTTGTAGATCTCTGTAATTTCCTCAACAAGCCCATTCAATGAAAATAGGGATCATTCGAAAAAGACGATTAAAACAGATGTAGCATTTAAGTTCAGGTATCTTCATGGACATTGGGATTGCAACTTCGTGCGCTATTTCTTCCGCTTTATTATATCCAAATCCTGTGATTTACAGTATCGATGACAATAGAATTTTGCAAGAAGTCAAGCCACAAGATCTTCATGGAAACTAGTTAGGTTCAATTTCCAAATTTGAAGTTTGGTTAGACTAGTATTGAAATATTCTAGTTAGAAAAAACATAACGTGGATTGCAACCTTGTATTACACCAGGCAGACCTTAATTGGTTTTGGAAGTCGTTTGATAGCAACTGCTCATTTTCATGTTATACAAAAAGTTTGCCTACCATACCTACTTTGTTGCATTCAGGTAGTGATTCACAAAGCTCATAAAAAGCAGAGTTACGGGATTGTGAGTTTGCGGATTGCGCCATGGGCGTTGCCTGTAGGTGATCAGCCTCACTAAGACTCGGCCGGATAAAAGTTTGAGGGGAAGATGTGCCCATCCTCCTTTTCAAATCGCCATGGGTGAAAAATGTCTCATACTTCACGCCACTTCCTGACATACCGCTCCGGGGTAAAAAGTCGATGGTAATCATCCAAAGTGGAGCGTACCGGGAGTGTAAATTCCGTCTCGAACTGTTTGCTAATGGTGACATGCTGAATAACGCAGGTACGTCCAGAGGACGTCGCATCTCATGCGTAGGAAAGGTCGTTCATAACCGGGTTCGCTTCACGGTAGCAAGGAGCAAAGCCCTCGGGGTAGAGCTAACCAAGGCCCCGAGTAGAAATATCGAGAATAAAATAAGGGAAGAGCAGTAGGCGATCGCGTTTTGCGCCGTGGAATCTCATTGGTGAAGCTCGCGGATGATCAATGACGAACCGTCTTCGGGGTCAAGAAGATCAGAATAAGAAGACGAGGATGGGGGATCCATGGACCCCTGGAAGAAGAAGCAAGAAAAGAAGAGGAGGCACCAATTGCTCCTGGGAGCAAGTAGGGGTTCCGGTGGCATAGCTTCACGTTCCAGGAAGTCACTTGGTAAAGAGAGTTCCTACCCGTTTCGCGCTCTCTCTTTCTTCCTCGTGCCTTCCTTACCTTCTTTCTACTCCCGACATTTCTCACGTTCCCCCTCATTTCTCTTCCACTCTACCCATATAATTCCTCTGCGGTCTCCTGCAGCAGAGATTCGCCTTTTCTCTTTTTCAGCGTCTGTCCTTGTTACGCTCCCTTCGGTACCCCCCTGGACCCGCGGTACGACGATCTTGTGTACATCGCTTATTGCTACAAACCATGCATAAACACGCAAGTACTTCGGCGCGCAGAAATGCACGGCCCGTCGGATGCACCGGTCATTTAACATACAAATAGTACAGAGCGCATGCGCGAGTTTAAATAGCACGTATCGCTATATATAAATTTCGTACCTTTAACGAATCCGTAATAATCGCTTCAATCAGCCGCGAAGTGATAATCCGTGGAAAACCAATTCCAGACCGTAGAAAATATGTCGTCGAGGACATGATATTCTTATAAACCTGTCAGTTTCTATACTTTGTATTCTATATGTAAACTCATTATATTTGCAACGAATTTTAAATTAGTAGATCACTCCATGCCTCTTCGGCAATTCGCGAGCCGACAAGCTGGCCAATTACACACGTGTTTTACGATGTCATCGCCGCTCAAGCTCGATAAAACTAACTTAACGCAAAGTTACGTGAAGATTGAATTTATCCGCACCAACTTCACTTAATATGGTAATATGAAATTAATTAAATACCATTTATTAGGCTTTATTGTAATCGAAAGGGTTCAACGTGACAAGTAGCGGCCATCAAAAAAGGGGTTGGTTGGAGAACCACTATTTCTGTAGCTGGAACTAAGCAGTTTGGTTGATATTGATACAATTTGGTTGCTGTAGCCGAATCGGCCTGGTTTATGGAACCTATCGACGAACCGATTGAGTAAATCGGATGATAATTGTCTCATCATCAATGGACTACTGTAATACTACACTGTTATAAGTTAGCTCAAACAATGCCATCAGTATGTTATACAAACTGAATGGTTATTGCAAGGGAATTGGTTGGTTGTTAAAGCCAGAAAACCTATTTCTGATAACCAAACATGTTTGGTACTTACAATCGGCCCATTCTTGTTCAAATAACCAATCGTTTTGTTGCGCGGACCAAAGTATTGGAAAAAAGCTTTTGGTTACAGAACCACAATTTCTGTGACTGGAACCAAGTCGTTTGGGTACTACTGACTTAACCAAACTGCATGGCAGGGGTATCTAAATGAATGTAATTGAATAAAGTAGGTTGCTGAACCGAACCTGCTGGTCCAGTTTATAATCCGAACGTCAACAAATTTTACATTTGCATTTTCATTTAATTTGTGTTTAATTCTACACAGATTAGATTACCTTCAGGTGTACCAGTTTTATGATCATCGACAGAACCCTCGAAATAGTCAAATTCTCAACCGTTTGGTTATTGTAACCGAATTGTTTGTTTGTTGCTACAAAAAATGAAATTACAGGGAGAAAAGTAAACTTTTCATTAATTTGGTAAACGTCCAGTATAAATTTCGTATCAGTCAGTTTTAAATCACATTTACACAAATACTAGATTGTTTCCCATAATACTAACTTACAATGGATCCCATAATAAATCAAATGACTGTTATGGATATTCCAGCATCGCCTGCCATTGAGGTTAAAACGCGTCTAAACCGATACAATCCCAGGAGTATTTTCACTTCTCTCAAATGACTTTTCTGAAACGTGGTATATGATAACAAACATTACAACGACTATTGCTGTAGATGTGAAGCATGGTCGGGTTCAACCTAACCTCAATCTCGTGAACAGTCGGCTTTAGGTTTCTGTCTATAGATTCTCATTTCCTATCGTGTTTTCTATTTATCTTGTGACCTTATCGAGCAATACCTACTGCAAATTTCGAGAAGCATTTACACTTTAATAAAGTGCAGGCATACGGATTCGGCTAGATTAAATTATGATGTTTTTAACCTACAAATCATCTCCGCTTTTTCATTAATTATTTTCTTATGTCCGCGGCAATCACATTTACCCGTTTAATGGGCTTCAAATGGTGAAGGGTAATTGAGAAAAGAGTCTGTACAGATGTAAGAAAATATTTCGATTTTTTGTGTGCACATCGAGAAAGTGGGTAAGCAGCATGCATTTAAGAAACAATTGTTCTCAAATATAATACGTATATAAACGTATTTAGAAAATAAAAAACGTGACTTTTTACGTCGAATTGAATTCGTCAAAACCCCTCCTTTGAAATATTTCTATGATCAGGTTATTTTTAGCAGATCGTTTAACTATAAAGGAATCAATTCATTCTAAGATCTGGGCCTCGATGTAAGTATTCATTCCCAATGTCAGAGCCACATTTGCGTGTATGCTACATTTCAGATCAAGATTATCTTCTGACAAGATATATCAGATTAGTCTTTTGGAAGTGTGGGAGTCTGCTACCGGGTATACCTTGGATATCTTGTAATTTTTAGATCTACCGTTGCTAAACGATAAATATAATGGCAAAGAAAGTGTAAACAAATTGACAATTTACTATGAGAATTTTCTATGTTGTGTTATTAATATTTTCTAACGTCTCTTTTTATCGTCTTAATACTATTAAAATTCTGAAGTAAACATTTAATAAAAATAAAATTATATTCATTTCAAAATCTGATTTTAAAAGTTAATTGAATAAAGTCAATTCTTACGTAAAACTAATAAAACAACTGCAGTGTAATCTACACTAAGTATAATTTTATTATTATTTGCTGTTAGAAATTATAAAAATAATGACTAATTATGCTTTAATATGATTAACTAATTGCAGCCGTATGAGTGCTAGTGGAAAGCTATCTTAGCTACCTGTCTTGAAGGAACTAGATTCCTTTAACTAAAAAAATGTTATTAATTAGTGATGTGAGGATTTTTGGCAAAATAAAAATTTGTACCCCGTTGTGGGCAGCCTTAAAAAATGAGGTGAAAATAAAAAAATATGAAGGAAAACCATCACAAATGGAGGGAAAATCAATATTTATTGAATCTAAAAGCCTTTACTGGCAAAAGTTCCATATTTATTGTTCGCTTAGCAACATCAGGTGACATCCATAAACTACGTAGACTTTTTTTTTCATTTTTGACTCCCCCCCCCCCCCGGGTTTTATAAGTATTATAGATATATTTTATATAGACGTAGTTCTTGCCCCCCCCCCTAAAATGGTAACGTAGTTTATGGACGGACCCACTAACAGCGCCTTGAAGCACATTTTGTTGGATAAAATGATTTTTCCGGGGATGGCGTGGCTAAAAATGCATGAAATGCAAATAAACAGTGACAAAGTACGATAATGTGATGTTCCTGAACCAAAACACACGCATTAAATGAGATAAAACATGGCGGCCCATATGGGAGATATAAAGCTCCCCATAACAAGGAATAGCTGCCATTTTTTGTAAATACCAATAAACCCACACAATTTCACAATTTATTTTAAAAATATGGTATTCTCGAGACGGATCGTCATTCAGAATACTCGATACAGGTGATACTACAAAACGCTATAATTTAACACAATGACCCCCTATTTACTCGAGAAGGAAGTGCCGACTAAAATTGTAACTTTTTTCTTGGTTTTGTCTCACCATAACTTAACTTTTGGCAGTATAATTAATCCGAATGTCGATTGCTAAAAACGGGCACTTTTTAGGGTCTGTTTGGGGTCACTCTTTACGTATGCACTTTCCCTAATTATTGTTATTATTACTATTAAACGGACAATAAGTCCTCATAAATATAATGATTATCAATCAAAAAATGAAAAAAATGGTGAGGTGAATAAAAGCATCATATAAATATAATCAAAATGTAGGGGCGGGATAATAATATCATAAGATGATGCTGTAAGAACAGAAATAACTAAGGGCAAAACAGAATCAACTTTGTCTGAAAATGACCTGCACATAAGGTCGAAACGTCGCATCATTTTATTTAATTATTTCCCTCCCCTTTCCGTATTTTGGTTATATTTATATAATACTTTTATTCATCCTCTCCCCTCTCTTTTTTTTAAAAAGTCATGAAAGGAATTTTCAGATTGTAGCGATAGTTCAGGTAATAGGAAACGAAACGAAACAGATCAAGAACGAGGAAGATGTCCTCGTTTTTTGTCTTTTTTAGCTTAGGCATTGACGTCATCGAACTTATTCAATAAAATCTCCTAGTCAGAAGTCATTCCTGTCCTATTCTATAGAAAAAAATTAGTTCGGAAAGAAGAGAAATTTATACATAAATTTCTTATCTAAAAATGCGAAATTTATGAGTGCTACAGAAAGTTCTTGTAAATTCTTGCGTATTTCTGTACATTCATAAAAAATAGTGTACGCTAAACACCTCAATTTAACAATGACAGTACTGACTGTGGTACTGTATTAGTACTGGTCTCGTATAATCTCGATATTGTCAGTATTCAACTGAATCAGTATTCCATCAGTATGAATTTGGTTAATAATAATAATAATAACCGACAGTATATATCCTACCATCGTTACTACCATGATCGGTACTGATCCAGTATTGTACTTTATCAGTATTATGAGGAGTACTGACTAAGTTTAGAAAATCAGTACTTATCTTCAGTACTGGGTTAGGTCTCTGCTAGTGTTTTACTTACACTGTAATTCATAGTCGTTTCTTAAAATTTCATTGTACAATTCCGAATTTCCAAAAACCGATTCAATCATTTTTAATTTAGATTATTTAGCGTAGATCAGCACCTTCTTGTCCAAAACACTTCCCTTAAATGACAGGTGACAAATGAGAAATATTCAGTGCAGGTGACTCGAAACGATACAAGTTCGAGCAGCGACAGGCAAGGCAGGGAAGAAGAATGCGGGCTTTCAAAAAACATGGCGTGTAAAAATAAAATTGATCGACGTAATGAATTGCTCGTCGCGGGAGCGAATCGCAAATTGATAACATCGGAGGCAAATAAAAATGACGAGACTTTATTCGCGCCGCATAATTCATTTCTTAACTGGAACAAAAAAGGCGTAACGGGACAAACGAATGCCGCGGTTGAAAGAAACTCTGGTAGATCCGCGAAGCGAATAATTTACTAGAATTACCAATTATCTTACTTGTAGATGATTCATATGTAATTCATGCAAAATAGTTAAACGTTAAAGTGTAACTAATAATTTTCTCAAAGTACAACGTACATATTTTAACCCATTGGCACAAAAAGAGTGATAACCTAGCATCACTGAGGCGCAGCACTGAAATTTCCTCCGAGTTATTTTTAACGGAGGATAAAGCAGTGTGCACATTTTTGTTGCACTTTCGTTCGGTTACAGTTTCTGCTGCGGTTCCCTGCTCTCGATCTGTTTCTCGGCTAACTTGTCAAAGCTCATTTGAGAAATAGATTTGCTGCTAGGCGAAATAATGACTCAACAACGTGTAATTTCTATGTAAAACGACATTATATTTACTTCCTGAACTAGAATGTACCGATTCCGATTCTACGAATTAGTATATTTTCTACAAATCCCAACTTTTTTCAAAAATAATTTACTTAGTGGAACAAGAAGTATCGGGAACGTTTCAATCATCCAGCGTAATTCGCTATGAAGAAAATAATATTTACCTTGATTAAGCGTCAAGTCAATCAAGCTTGAAGTGCTAAGTGTTAAATGAAATAAATTATCATGAAGCGCAAGTTATATATAATGGTTCTTGTTCATTTAAGCGTGTCAGTAAACTATAGAAAGTTCAATACTTAATTGCAAAAACAACTGTCTTATTTTATAACTTTTTTAGTGTCTAATGTCTATTATTCATCTTCCTGAAGACATTTTTTATGTGTCAAACGCCAAAAATACTTTAAAACAAAACACTTAATAATAATTCAAAAGCTGATACTGATCTGTCAATATCTTAAAAAGGTATTGATTTGGTACAATATAAACAACAGCTTTAAAGATATCTTATTTTAGATCGTTTTGTTTTTTGTAAAATGATCCAAAGTTTTGAGATCTCAGTTTCTTCTAGAGACACTAGATGGCGTTCATATCCAAAAATGAAATCGCGCGACATTTACTTCATATACCATATGGACGATACTGATCTGTGATCTCTTCAGTCATAATAATCTCGGTGGAAATAATAAACGACGATGCATAATGTACACAGAAACCATTAATAAATATAAAGTTTACATACGCGTATGTTTTATGCATTTCTACCACGGGAGCAGGAGTTGCGGAAGCGTGGCCTGGCGGCAAAATCCTTAACTGTTGGCACGTGGGCGGAACAAATTGAACCAGACTCGTTTTGTTATAATTTAGTCATTTTCAAAACGCTTTTTGAAACACTAGTCATATTCCGAAAGTATTTCTTTTTAAATTAAAAAATTAAAAACAACACCAGGGTATGTCGATTAGAGCGCAGTATGTTATTATAATGATTCCAAGTTTAAATGAACTACATTTCACGAATGTAAATAAATTAATCAAAAAAACTTTCCTAAAAATACAAAAAATTAGTACAAAAGAAAAAACTATGCTGTATCAGTTTGATGTTTCGTACCATTTCATCTTAACGAGCGATCGTTACCCGTTTTATAAACTGACTACAGGGAAGATTCTCATATTATAATTACGAGCATTTCCCCAAAGTAATTAAGTACATTATACATCCACGGAAATTGCCTTGGAGCGCGTTGAAGCTCGACTGTAGACGCTGGTAGCTGTAATTCATACGTGATTGACATCTTGATGTCGTTTACTATAAAAAGGCCGACGCAAGAACAATCGATAAAATAACTCGGGAAGTTCCGTGGCATATTTTGTACACATCTGTTGCGACGGTAATTACTGGCATAATACAGGTACTATCTCTCATGGTTCACGGGAACTCTTCATGTTTCCGAACAATGCCTGATCATATTACTGTTTATACGTGCTTGCGCTTATCGCAGGTCGCGTGCGCGAATTCTGGTATTTTTAGTATTTGTCGGCCTCTTTTCCAATAATATTGTCATTAAGTATTTTCCACCGACAGGTGAATGTGTGTAAATTGACAAATACGTGAAATTTTTTCAAATTTAGCTCCTATCAACCTTGCATACAAATGTCATCATGTTTTAAAATATACTATTCCAGTAATAAAAGTGTACAATAGTGACAAGGATCTTACCCGCAAGTATTAAAACAAACAATCCACTTCATATGTAAATTTCGCTTGAAGCGAATAATAGTAACTGTTAGTTATACTTCGTGGAGATCTAGATGACCCACCAGTCCTTAAATAAAATCACACAACGTCTAGTTTATGTACCAAACTGACCGATAGCGCAGACATAATAAATTAATCTAGGTCACCACTGGAAAAAAATTGCGAATTGTATTTGGGTACAAGTCTGTTTTGTTTGTAGTAATTATCTATTCGAAAACATAATTTCTTATCAAAGCGCCAAATGGTGTCCAAAAAATAAGTAGCAGACTGCCGACGCTACGCAATGGAAACTTGTGCCATCAATTTGCAGGGAGTTGCAGGATGTCGCTCTAAGCACCTGGTGCCCCCCCCCCTCCCCGCCGTCATGAAACTTTATTAGACTTACCCCCTCCCACCCATTTCTGCAATTACTAACCGTTCATGCTGCAGAATTTATGAGGATGGGAGAATTGAAGGGAATATGTACAGGACGTTTCGGTCCAGCCGTTTTGGATCCGCCATTTTGGCGCCATACTATTTGACCCTAGTTTGTATCGCTAAAATCATTTTAGATAAAAATTCGTATTGTAAATTGGGGAAGCGGAGAAATGACAAAGTCAATAAAACCTAACCTAACCTAACCAGTCAGAACTCATCTTACCAATTATTTATTATTTATTATTAATTACCACTTGATAATAAGTATCAACCATATCAAAAGAATATGGATGCACGTGGAAATTTAGTCCGGGGACATTCTGTCGAGGAAATTATTTCCAGAACATGATTTGCTAGGAAATAAAGTCCGGTCACCATAAGTACGAAATGTCACATCTGCTTTACTCAAATATATTAAATTTTAGGGTGCGCCTCAAAAACCCGACAAATCACAAAACAGACACTTCAAACACCCGATATTCAAGGACGAGACATTTAAAAAACAGACATTTCAAAATGTACATATTCTGAAAATGTAATCACTTCGAGTGGCCTACAAAATTAATCCCTTGGTCAAACGTTTTTGACCATGAAATGACCTTCCAGTGAGGTCTCAAGGACGTCGACCCGAGATCATTTTTTTATGTAGTTAATGCACCAATCGGAGGTGTCAATTTGAAATGTCGGGTTTTTGAAGTGTCTGGTTTTTTAGGTGAACCCAAATTCTGCATACATTTCAAATTTTTCGCAACATTTGAGAGAGGGGAGGGGCAGGCTGATGTATGCATGGTATTACGTGGAAGGAGGTAGGAGCCAATAATGACCTGAAAAGGGGTTACGTGGTTTATTTATGAACAACCCTCTAGTTACTTAAAAAACCAGTGGCGCCAAAACTGCCGGCGCCAAAAACAGCCGCGCCAAAATGTCCTGCTCCGCACTCTAAAATTATTGGACTCAATTGCGGAATCAAGAGGGAGTACTCGTTAAATTTCACCTTCAGTTTTACTCTCTTGGAGTATTTATTGACGCCATTAAACTACATTTTGACTCCAAAGAACTAAAATGTAGTCCAACCCGGCCTACCCCAGTTTCTACTCCTTTGGACTGAAATTTTAGTCCAATAAATTTAGAGTGCGAAATGGTATAACAAAGATCGGTGGTGTAGTGGGAGGCACAAGGAGCTTTTCGAGTCGTCATGCTATTTAGTTCGTTGGTCTCAAGAAAGCGACCACGTATAATTCGACAGTGACAGTCTCGTGTCATTCATAGGTTTCTCGGAGATGTATAGCTCGTCCTTAGGGAATGTACGAATTGCATCTCTTCAGTAAATACCCAAATCACGACTAACTTTTTAAATTTAAATGATTTACATATAATATATGTATATGTATAATATAAATTTGATGAAGGTGTAATGTAAGATTTTGTAATTTCAGACGGGAGTGCGATTACCGGAAGGTGCTGGTGCTGCCTTGGCCAAACCAACCAAGTACCATTACTACCCTCACAACCAGCACATTTATCTGCTGCCAGAGTGTGCGGTACAACAGGTCTGTAACGCGGTATACGTGAGGCTGAATTTCACTCAGCCCCTTTGTGCCTGTCCAGGACGCTATAGGGACCCTTGCAGCGCCTCTCTCGACAGCGACGATCTCCACACAACCGAGCTGGTCACGGATTCTCGTACCAAGGTTCGTAATTTCTCCTTTTCTTTCTATATATTCATTTTCACATCACTCGCGACGTAACATTGCCGCAATTATAACCTTGTCTCTTCCCCATTACGCTATTCCCCTCTATCCTAGGAATAGACATTTTCTCTCTCACGGCTCTGGGGAAGTAAGAGAGAAAAACAGAATGATGTACCGTTTCCATAAGGCTCGTCTTCGCGACGTGGCGCGTCTAATGTGTAATTTACAAGAATTAGCCACCGCGAAAGTAGCACCGAGGTCGAAGTAGAGTGCAGCGCTAAGCACTCGTCTCGATCTTCCACTTTTGCTTAGCCTAGGTTCCGATCCGAGGTCAGTGAAAGCATCTTTCGCGGATTACTTGAGAGTGAAAGACGACTAATGTCCACAACTCGTATGATAAGTAAAGGATGTCATTTACGTTCTGATTTCATTCGCACCCATCATCTTGGAAAGGTATCGTTTATTATATCGTGAGGTCCCACCGGGAGGCTGTCAGGTGATCCTCAAACATAACATGCATTACATCGTAACAAGTACTAACAGGTAGACCAGAATTAAAGAAGCTTAGATCTGAATTTAGCCCTGCAGTTTTAATGTTTAATAAATGTACGTAGATCAGCGATTCGCTAAAACAGCAATAAATATCTTATAATAGACAGGTGTCTAAGGTGCACATCAGTGGATGTATGTACACTGAAAGCCGTAACGTAGTATTAATCACTAGCGAAGTTCGAAATTTATGTGTTTTTAAGCAGTAGGGAATACACGGACAAAAAGGAAATGCAAATTTTATCGATCATAATTCAGAAAAATTGGATAATGACATATTTTGGATTCAGCAAAATCATGTTTAAGAGACATTAGGCCAAAAAGGCCGAATATTTCAGAATACACATTAGTTTTAAAAATTGATGGGTCATTTTTCTTATGATTTCATGTGAAGGATTGCAGAAAATTACCATTAACACCAATAGCGTTATATTTAAAATAACTATATTTTTAAAATTATAGAACACGGTTATTATACGGCCTTGACATTACATACTCTGTGTTATTTGCAATTTTGTATATATTTCGCCATATGAAGCTATATTCTGATGCCACCCAACCTTCCATTATAGTCAATTGCGAGAAACCGGTGTAATAACTTCACCACCTAGCGGGAAATCATAGTAACAAACTTTTCCTTTTTAGCGTCATCATTTACGAATGGCTTATGAAATTTACACAGTCCATGTTCTAAATTATACATAATTATTTTAAAATGGCGGAGGATTGTTCTAAGTTATATTCCTTGAAGACCTCCACTTTCGTATGTTTGTTTATGAATTATTACCTAAGCGTTTCGAGGATTGTCGATCCTTGCCGAATATTGTGGGGGAAAGTCGCATGATGTCGAAACCGTTGACTTTGATAGAATATGATATAAAAACGAGTGTTACATTTTATTTAGAAGCATTGGTAGCATCAATTTAATCTCGTGTTTTCCACGAATTAGGCAATTGCTTCATTTATTTCGTAACGAAGAAATACATTTTTTAAGATCTTCTGATTGTTATTGAAGTTAAGTGATCGTAGAAGCTCCATGAATCTGTGCAGATTTATTAAAGTACTGTTGAATATACCACGCTTTTTGAAAAGTATATAAATAACTTCTTTAGTATGTATTTTATATTTATTACGTATATTTGTTTATTGGAGAAAGAAAACATCCCGGGAAGTTTTTTGGGAATTGACAATAGTTTACGACGAATTCGCTGACGACGGCGACTTCTGCGAATTCCGAAAGCACGCGAGATGTAAACAAACGGCCTCTTCATGTTTCTGTGGACATTATTATTTTAAATGTAACTGTAAAAAATTTCTGTTTGACAATAATACCAACAAATAGTCCTTGTAATTACACAGGCCTGCAAATTTTGGCTTAGTTCTGTAACAAAAAAAGGGGAAGGTGATTCTGATAGGATTTTTGACGTAGAAAACGAATCCGACCTTCAAAATGGCCCATCACGTAAGATGTAAGCTTTAAAACTCATTTTTGAAAATCGCTTTACGATTTTTTTTAACAAAGTTATGTAGATTTGAAATTTTTTCATTTAGACAAATGTAGGTATTTCAAATATAAGGTTCAAATAACCTTGAACATTGACCTCAAGGTCAGAACCAATAATGTACAATTATTGCCCCCTTTATCCTGAACAACTTTTATTTAAAACATTTTCCTCTAAAACATTTATTTTTCAAAATATTTCGGGTGGGGATTAAAATGGGACATCTTGTATACCTTACATTTGCCTAAATGAAAAAATTTCAAATCAACGTAACTTTGTTAAAAAAAATAGGTGTAATTGGGCAAAATGAAAAAAAAATGTTGGTTACCCAAAAAATATTCCGAAAAATGGCCATTTAAGCCAATATTACAAGAAATCCTGACGTGATGGGCCATTTTGAAGGTCGGATTCGTTTTCTACGTTAAAAATCCAATCAGAATCACCTTCCCCTTTTTTTGTTACACAACTAAGCCAAAATTTGCAGGCCTGTGTTATCACTTCCTGCGATATAAAAAATTTGATATGAAGTACTAGTTAATCCTATAAACAAAGAATTTTTGAAACAAACAAAAAGTTTTGCTTCTATAATAATAATAATCAGTATAAGTAAAATACTATGTCGTGTGCGAAGCGGTTTATTACTCGACATTTTCGATATCTTTTCCCGCATGTGCCCGAAAGTAAACTTTACACACATATTAGGTAATATGCTATTCTCTCATCCTACACTTAACCCTAAGCAAATAGGAAGAATAACCATTTCGGGGCTAATATTCCACTTTACAAGTCAAAGTAGTAGATTATTAATTTCCTTGCACTTTTTATTAGTTTTGTAGTACTTAGTATTTATTACCACTCTTTTTAATATCAGAAGCCAAGGTAAACAAGTGCAATAAGTCTTAGGTTTGACATTTCACAACGAGCTATCTCGTTTAAAAAACGTACATTTGGAGATTTGCTATTAGGTCTGGTATTGAGTGAAGTTTCTAATCGATGACCGAATAAAAAACAGGTCTTTACCAACCTATCTAAGTAAAATAGCTTTTTTAGCAATTTCAAACAGGACGTGTACACAGGTTTCTTCATAATTAAATGACAAGGTGTTTCACAGAAGATGGAACTGGAAAAGTCATAGTGGTGTGAGGGAAATTGTACTTTCTGTTAGGTTCAGGATTTCTGTTAGTATTATACTATTAATGCAGTAAATATTCATATATTTTTTGGAGAAATTTATACATTGCATACAATAAAGTCATATCTTATTCAGAGTGTACTAAAAGCAAAGTATACTTTAATATAAATTAAATTTTTTATATATCTCCCGAATAAACGATGATAATCAGCATTTGATTAAAATTATGAAAATCTGATGTTTCGGTTTTAATACGAAGACTTTCTTTAGGAAAACTAAAGCAAGACAGCATTGCCAAACTTTTATCAATTTTGTCAAAACACATTTGCATATTACATTGATATAATTAAAACTGTAACGGTTGTCAATCAAGACTTATATCAAAATCTGTTACTTTCAAGAAAAAAATGTAGAAAAAACTGTTGCAGCATATGCGATTATTATCTTCTTAATAGCCCAACTAACTTGAAGATAGTAACGTTTTCTTTCATAAGTTGCAATGTTCTACTTATTGCATACTTGTTACACTTCAACGTCGAACAAAAGTTCAATGCTTCATCAATAATAATTATAATAGTAACTTCAAGGATGTTTCTGAACGTTATAAAGAAATAACTACAAAAAGATGTCAAAATACGTTTTTTTAACAAGAAGTGAAAAAAATATTTTTATTCAGTGAAGGATATGTTATGTTTGTTGTACCTGCACATTTCCTCCAGCGCAATGTATTTACCAATACAAAATCACTTGATTAGGGTCCGATTTCAACTAAACTAACACCTAAGGGTTTTTCCCCTTATTTTGGTAGTATTTGGAGCTAATTGCTAATATGATCATGCTATTAGCGTGGTCATTACAAAGTCAAATCTAAAACAATTCCTTTATTATATTTGTTGTATCGGAGACGTTAAAAATTAAACTCAGTAATAAATTAATGGGCATTATTTTTATTTCTATTTCTATTTATTTTATTTTTATTCCAAACTTTGTTAAATACAATATTTGAACAAGTAAGAGAGGGTAAATTAAATTATCTAAAAATGTATAAAATTAAATTTTCTTCATAACCACATTTATAAACAAGTATATATTTAAAATTATATATGTATTTTGTAATTGACGTATTTTATACATAAAGTAATCTACAAATTATAAGAAGTTTCTAGTTAAGTTCTAAATAGGACTGCTAAAGTAGTAAGAATGTAGCATTCGAATAATGACGTGAGAAAACTTGCAGAAAAACTCATATTTCAATTGAAATGGAAGCGTTTACATTCATTAACCAATTTATGGTTGTAAATAGCGCACAATGAAAGAAAATTATTTCTATTAGGATGATTTCACACATTTTACAACTTTCGTCACGTCGGAAAAATAGGAAAAAATAAATTAACACATAAAAAAATTAATATTTATAGAAACAACAGAAATGTTAATAATGATATTGTTATAGCTCCAATATTTTTCAGAATTAAAAAAAGATCAACTTATAAATGAAAAATGTGGAATGAATTTGTTTAAATTTTCGATTCAAAAATTAAAAAATTCACCTTTTTCGTAACTCAATAGTACGATTTAAAGTAAGTTTCGAAATTTAGCAATGCAAATCACCAGAATATTTATTACTTATATTACCATTAAAAGAAAACCCTATTCCAATAATCAACCTTGCATCTAATTATAATATGTAGGAACAGAATTCTTCATAATTTATTTTAAGATTTCTAATCAGGAATAGTAAGTTTATTAGTAATTTAATAGTAAGTTATTTACTACTTAAGTAGAACTTATTATTTTTTACTAACTTTATTTTCTCTTCGTGTTACCGCACATCGATGACAATTATTAGGTCTATACTTTGAAAAAGTTCTAACACTTAAACCCATAAAAACTAATCTTTTGTTCACACGGAAAGTTAAAAGTTTCAAAGAATTCTTTACGTGTCATAAATCGTTTTATATATAAAAATTTGCAGTTCAAATTGCTAATTAGGCACAACAAATATTTAAAATTCATTCCTGGAATGGCAGAGTGTTTTATACTAAACGAAATCAATAAAACACTAAAGGAATTTGAAAATTGTAAACTCGAAGAAAGGAATTCAGAAAAGAAAATGCAAAAGTGACTTCATATAATTACAAATATTGAAGAAAACATTAACTAAATGGTGTAAAAAACTGCGCGGCTCTCTTTTATTACTTAAACCGCATATCATGTTTTCCTCTTTAACAAGAACACTTATAGTATACGTAAGTATTCAGACAGTATATATGCGAAAGATTGTTATACCTTCATTTTAATTTATCAACAACTAAATTCCATGATGTTTCTTGGTTTCAACATCGTGTGTTCACAAAACTTGAATGAGAAATAAAACGAGCTTAAAATTGTAAACATGGTTTTTGAAAAAAAAGTAAAATTATTTCCTTGACAGGGATACTGGCCGACGCAAAGCAGCGATTCATCAAGAAATAAAAGTAAATCGTTAAACGCAATGCGTTCACGTCTGCTAAATAATTAATTAACACCAATAAAATAAAAAATGCTTTCAACGCTTCGTATATCTTGAGCAGTGTAAAAAATAAAGAACTCTCTTATGCTATACATTAATAATTCAATGTTCTGTATCAACAGCCCGACCCAAGAAAGTTCTACATTCAAATGGTACCAACTTAATTTAATGTAGATTTTGTAACGTTACATAGGTACCTTTCATTTTTGAATAATTTCTCGACCGATTGGAAATTGATGTTTATCAGCATTTGTTTTTAAAATTAATGTATAAATATGTAAATAAATCAATAGACGACGTGAAATAATTTGTCAATGAAATTAATGCAATAATATAAGAGTTGAAAATTAAAAAAATAAATTACAATCAATTCTGAAGGAGACCGAAACCAAGGGTGGAATTACATTTTTTTACTAACCTCACTCTTACTTAATTTCATAGACAAGATATAACTGCAACAGGTCTAATTATTTATTTATATATTTATTTATATAGTTATTGTACAACAAAAAAGGACCTAAAATCTTTATTAAAAAAACACTTCTGGAATATGTGCAATATTTATTCAAATGAAATATCAGGATTTAGCAAATGGATGGAAGTTATGCAAATATTAATTTTTCTAACGATTTTTCTTGTAATGTTCAAACTTATCCGCCATGTTAGTATTTAAAAAAATCAAATTTACAATCGCGGTAAAAATAGATTTTTTCTTTTTTCATATTTAAAAAAGAATGAGGACCAAAGTTGAGAGGTTCATTGCGACGATATTTATGCAAGTAAAGGTAATTAAAAGACTCTTAACTAATTAATTTAGAGGTTTATATTTATTTGTAAGTTTCTTAGTTCTCTACTAATTGTCAGTAGATCACTTTTCACCTTTTCAAATTACAGAAATTGACAAATAGTTATTAGGAGAAAAAGTAAAATTCTAAAATTTCAGATTTACTTTCTACCAGACTAAAACAGATTTTTATAGCTGCTAAATTATAGTAGTCATAGCTGACAAGTGACAGCTAGGATTGACAAAAAAAACGTTTAGCTATGTGTTAACTTCAGCTAAATTTGTTATGAGCAGATTATGTACCAGAGTTTGTGGTTTATACAAACAAGCAATATCGAATTAGCAGTAGTAGGTAAAGCATTTCTTTCATAAAACAATTGTATAATGTCATAATTAAAATGGAATATAATAGAACAAAATATGGTTTAACGATATAATAAACGCTATATCCTTTAATCCTGGCATTATTTTGAAGCAGTGATTACTTAAAGTATTGCAATTAATAAATTTTATTCTAATTATTAGAAATATTGAAATAATTTCACGATAATCATATATAAACTTAATGTTGTAAATTCTAATAAAATATCAGTTATCGCGTTTACAAATATTGCCCTCGTTTCTGATAATGTACCGATATTACTAACGTGCATTAATGAAGCTATCATACTTTCCGGTTTTATCAGAAATATCTAATATACATATTTCATCCTTGCTAATCTAAGCTAAATTATTTCCAATTTAATATATGTAAATTACATTTTATTTTATATAATAATTTTCTTTTTATAAATTTACATTGATTTTTATGTTTGTACTACAAAACATCGATAAGGCCGAAAATATAATATTTTTTTATACTCAAAAAAAAACAGTTCTTTATAAACTCATTACAGAATCTTTTTATCGTTAAAAAAAAAAACAATTTTTTTTTACAAAACCGTAAACGTATATTTTATTTTTATGAACATTATAAATTTTTAATATTGAAGTAAATTAGTTAACATTTTATGACGCTATCTTTGTTTATTAATTAAATGAATTATATTTATAAATGTTATGTTAGGGATAAGTTAGGGCAAAAATTATACAGTAACTACTATTTTGACTCGCAATGTTTTCTTGTAAAGGACTTGAGCATTCTTTTTTTGACCGGGGAACACAGTTCTGAAAATCAAAACCCCGAAAGGCAAAAATTTCGATATTTCGTGAGTCTCAAGTATTTTAATTTACTTCCTTTTTTCAAATTTTCAAAGGTAAAGTGAAGAAAATCACGCTGGAGCCATGCTATATCGAAATGTTGTCCTTTCAGGGTGTGTTGATTTTCGGAACTTTGTTCCCCGGCCCTTTTTTCACAATTTTAAACATTATCTAGTAATAAAATGTGACTAGTTTTGCATAAAAACTGAAAGAAAACTTTTTTATTCTGTTTCTTTTCATTTTTATTCATTTTTTGCAGTTTTTCAATAGGTGTTTTTTAAGCTTAACTATTATTAGGAAAAAGATTGAACTTCGTTCATCAGTTTTAATACGAGTATAAGGGGCTGTACTTAAATTACGTAACGCAATTTTTTGGTATTCTGGACCCCCCCCCCCCCATCCCCCCGTAACGCTATTTGCCAAACCCTTAACAAGGGGTTTAACGCAGGCCTGCCCTCCCCCCCCCCCTCATCGGCGTTACGTAATTTAAGTACAGCCCCTAATCGTCATCATCATCGTCGTCATCCTCATCGTCGTCGTCGTCGTCATCTTCATCATCATTGTTGTCATCTTCGTCGTCGTCGTCTTCATCATAATCATCATCATCATTGCTATTATTATTATTGTCCTTTAAATTTTCATCAATTACTTCGTAGGAGTTTTATGCTCAGCACAGACACATAAATTTTCTTCATAATTTTCCTTAAATGCATAATATAATTTAATCCTATTCTATGGCCACTGCCGGTAGAAAAAATATAATTATAAACGGACGGGAAAGTGTGATCTTATTACCAAACTTCCACATTGTAGACGGGCGATCTAATTTAATAACAAGGTGCGATTTTTCCTAGAACCGCGGACAATGAGAAGAATAACAATCGCGAAACGTAAACAACATACGTTAGGTATTGTAAACAGTTCGCTAATTTTGCATTCGACATGTGCCCTTCTTCAATCCAGATTTATTTCATACATATTTTGAATAATTCTGCTGAATATTTATTAGATAAGAGTTTTGGAAAGTCCTTGAACAATTTCAATCTATTTAACTTTATCCACAAATATCATTCAGAAAAATCGGCGTGTATCACTTGGGTAGTGTTACTTGTTAGTGCACATTGTAAAGTTGAAAGAATAATGACCTGATCTTTCAAAACAGCAAATTTAAACCATTTTTTTGGACTAAATTAATCTATATATATCCAATATGATTTATATGTCTATCCGGTCTAACATATGAGTAATTCTACAGAATTTTTAACTTTTCAATATTCAAAATCATCAAAAATTATTTTAGTGGCACACTAATGGGACATATTTTTTTGGTTTTTACAGCACTTCAAGAACAGTTGGCGTAACTCGTTTTTGAATAAAGTTGTATAAAGTTGAGTAAAGTTAAAGTTGACACTAAACAATAGCCTAATGGTAGATGGAGGTGTACTTATATTATATATCTTATAGTTTTTATATTTAAAGATAAGGTACTTGAAATTACGAGAAATACAGTTTTTTTACTCATTATTTATTATCACTAATAAAACAATTTTAGAATTAAATTTTTTCAATTTTTATTACGGGAGTGTAAAGACATCAGCCGAAAAGGTAATCTATGTTTATTTTAACCTAGAAGAATGCTCATTTATTTCTTAGAATGTTTGTCTCCCATTATAAACTTAACAATGTCAAATAATAAAAATTTTGAAAAATGTCGACATTTTTTATTATTGAAATGTCGATTTCACGGTGTAGGATAACCAATGGAAAGTTAAACACGTGATAAGAGATTTATAAATATTTTAAGAAGAAAACGCCCTTTAAGCCACTCGAAAATGTTGCATATTCGAACGAGTTACGCACTGATTTGATAATTTTTAGAGACCTCCTACAAAGTTTATGAGGCACACGTATATGCCGTGCATCTTATTTTTTGGGGCTTTTAGTGTAGAATTATTCTATGAAACTAAGAATTCAAGAAATGAAAAGTTATTTTCTCCATTAAAAAAAAAGTAATAAATTCCCGAATAAGGAATAATCGATGGACGCTTACATTTTAAGCTGCACAATTTTTTAGAAGACAAGCACACTCTTGGAATGTTGTTTATTGAAACTCCAAGATTATACGAAGATTCTCTGAAATTTTCAGAGTGATTGGATAATAGTTACTTTTTTTTAGTAATATCAACATGAAATTGTTGGATTGTACGTTGTGAAATTCAGTAAAAATCGTACTTTACTTTTGTTTTTCTTCTTTCCAGTGGTTTATAATCTTAAAAAAGATATAAGGACTAAGATTTTAATATATCGTAGAAAAAGAATCTTGATCGTTTAGTTTGATATTCATTTGTTTGCAAGATACATCGTCGCGCACTATAAAAGTTAAAGGTTCTGTAGAATTACTCATATACATCACACATTTGGTGCGAACATCCAGCACACCCATCCGTCATTTTCAGGTACCAAATGGACCATTACACATAAAAATGGGAATATTTGCGGAGAATTATTATCGCCTTTAGCTGACACATCCTTAACCGAAGATTCGTCGGCAGTCGCCCGAGGGGAAGATCTCGCGTTCCATTCGCATTGCTCCACATACCTACATCTGGCGGTATAAAACCGGTGGAACCGAGTGGAGGTTGAGAAGAATAATGGTAGAAGTAGGTGAGCAGTTTAGTTTTATCAGCGCGTAGAAACTCATCTGGGCGGAAACCTTCTGAGAAAGGCAAATTCTTCTCGAGGAGCAATACAGATGCGCCAACTGTCCATCATCCGAACGAGACTGGAGTGCATCCGAGACCCGTTCCAGGACCGGTGTCTTGGACTGTTATTCATATACATACGTTCCCCATTCTGAACCGATGGAACGGGACGGAGAAGCTGGGGATTTCAGGCCAAACACCGGACCGGAACTGATACCCGGTGCTCCTTCACGGTACCGATACCCATGAATTCCGGTACATGAACACAGCATATACACGCACACGAGGAATTTAATGGAGGCATATACGCGTTTCGAGCTCCGGGCGATCCTTGTTTCACTTCCACCACGTATACCTGCACCAGGCACAACAATGTATCCCGTACGCAGATCTCCCTGGACTATACGTAACAGGTGATCTACTCTTTGGTATATGAAACTCCATGCTTAAGGATTATCTCGCCGATCTAGCCTAGGTGGTTTCGGATTACTCGACGAGGAATAAAGAAGACGGATGAGAAGAGCGTTGATCCCGTCGTCGTAGGATGGCGATGAAAGAATGTATACCCCGGCTCGATGGCCGTAGTCTACTCATAAATTCGAAACCCTATATAACGAAATGTTATTTTCTTTCGGACGATGCAAATCTCACGATTACTCGCGAATGATAAAAGTCCACTGAACGTGTTTTATGAGCTTCGTTTCCACCGTGACGGAAATTAATTATGAACGGTGATAATACATCGACTCACGTGCAAAGCGACATGTTCGGAAACATAGCCAATTGAATTTCTTCGATTTTTCCTCGTATTATTCGTTTTGTTATTTAAAGCCTGCGAAGCCTCGGTAAGAAAATTCAGCACTCGAATTAATCACGACTCGTTTCGTTTCTAATTGTACCTTCGACAGAAAACGACGCCGTTCGCCAGGTCTGGGCCACGATCGCGTTCGGTCCCATAATAACATGCACATTGTACTGCTACTTCTGGTAATGCGCTAGCTAAGTGGGTCAACGCACGATGTTCCGATAATGTTCCTGATACGGTATTTGCCTAGCGTGAAATTTCACTACATCGGAGACACTACCGATCCGACCACTTTCGGAGCCAAACAATGACTGCAATTAAATCGGGATTGACTTCTTGATCGCTACAAAAAACGTCTAAATGTTACTACAGTCCCGTATAGAAAATAATGGTGGCACTATAACAATTCCGTTTAGTCAGAGTGGTCTAATTTGGGCTTAGAAAGGTTTTTAAATGTAGCAATGCAAAATGTCAATCGAAAGAGATCAAAAAGGAAGGAGAGGTATTAATTTGCTTTTTATGTAATTTTTTTACATTAAAGTGTGAAATAAAATTAATAAAGTGTCAATCATTCGGAATCAGAGCCAGACTTTATTTTTTCGTGAGTGGTTTCCGGATCGTGTTGGCAAACTACCCACGCTGCAACTTGGTTGTGGTGATGTAGGTGACGTAAATAATGGAATATAAATACTAAATACACTGTTAAAAATATTGACATCAAAATTAATATACATGTATATGAAGTCATTTGCATATACATGTATACGAAATTTAATGTACATGGTTATTATAAATAAATATACGCGTGTAATAAATTTCATAAAGTGTATGTAAAGGTTATGATTGTTCGTTTGTGATTGGTCACTGAGAAAACGCAAAACTCCGTTAAAACAACAGTTGCGATTTGCTCTTTCCCGATTGGCAAGAACGAAATTTTAATCAAAATGTAATTTTCTGACCAATTAGAAACCAACTATCGAAAAAATTTGAAAAAAAAAATTTGGAATTGAGAAGGAACTAATTAGTACATATGTTTTTTCTGGATTTTTTCATTTTTGATGCAAGTAGCCTATTTCTATCAGATAATAAGACGTTGATTTTTTTCGTCCAGGGACTTATATGCCACACAGGAATCTGTTGACTACATTGCACAAAATTTCATGAAATTTAAGAGAAATTTATGAAGCATATTTCATAAATGTTACTAAATATTAAGAATTTGTCATGAAATTTAAGAAAGTTGGTCCTTAAAACATTATCATGATCCCAAAACTGAATATGGAAGTTGCACCTCATTGGTCATAATTTCATATAGCATTATTCGATGAAGAAGGGACAACAGCCAATCGCGTTTCTGTTCAAGTTTGGTCACGTATCCTTTACGCAACTGTTCGTTGATTGGTTGATCGATCGTTCTTTCATTAAAGTCCGAATTTTACTTTCTGACAATTTAAGTTTGATAAAACGTTCGATCAACCAATCACTGAACACTCGAGTGCGATATATGTATATTATATCTTTAATATTTGAGTATATTCGTTTAAAATTAAGACACCAGATATTACAATTAATTTACTTGTGCACATTAAAAATAAATTAAATTTAAGAACATTTTTAACAGTGCATATTTTCGTCTTTCTAATGTTTACGTATATAAGTATTTATTTTTCAGTATTTTTACCTATACGAAAGTAATTTGAATGATAAATAAGTTATTTTTAATTATATATTAATATACAATTATAAATCTATATAAATTATAAAATAGGGGGTCCGCATTGGACCATGCCAAACGGTCCGAATTAGATCAACGCCACTTTCACAGTAAAGGTACACACGAAAAGTACGAATACCAGCTGAAGTAATAATTTGTTATTGTCAATAACAAAAATCTTGAAATTCTAAATGTAAAGTTTTATTCCGTAAAGTGTGATTTTACGGACTGATCTCTGCACTTTACGGACTAAAAACAGTCGGTAAAGTGCCTACTTTTGCAAACAGTGTATCAAAAAATAGTATTCGCTCCTCGGTCGCAAAATTGAACTTTACGGCCTCGGACTGAAAAGTACTATTTACGTCGTATCACTTCAAACATAAAAGTCTCCCTGGCGACATAGATGCGATGACTGATAATCAAATTCTGTATGTTCTATTAGGACACTATCACAACCATAATAATAACAATAGCAAATCTAGTCAAGTGTTGCAATAATTGTACGATTACTATGGAGTATCTAGTGTTACCTTCCAATTTTTCACGGGAGGTTAGTTATTAACCTAATTGAAATGATTTCTGTATAGCAAAGAAAGTTGTGTTTTATTTTTCACAAAAGAAAGTGACGCATGAACCTTAACCCTTAGTTCCGACGGCTATTTTAAAGCCTTTTCCTCCCACTACCTGGGTCAAATATGTCTTGCCGTTTGAAAATACTTACAGTTGTGCAATTTATAAAGTACAATTTGAATTTTCTCGTGGTCGAAAACGACCCATGTATTGGGATTATCATTATTATTATTACTTCGACTTTATTGACTACATTCCCTTTAATACAAATGGTGAGCCACAGCGACAATGCTGTTTTTCAGACTGACCAACATATTGGATTAAGGGTTAGCAGAACATTGCTGTTAAAGTAAGGTTATAATGTATGCATAATAATACATTGTGGTACGGTTACCAATCTTGCAACATAAAAACCTTCCCAATAACCTTCCAATATTTCTATGAGTAGTAAATCTACGCAATTGATCTCGTAGTTCGAATAACTACCAGATATAATAGAACAATGTATTATCTGATATATTAAAGTAAAGAATGCGTCGACATGAGGTATTGCTTGCCAGGATCTACTTCTCGTTCTATACTCCAAATACGTCGACGCAGATTACAAGTAACTGAGATTAATCGTGGAACGAACACGAAGCAATAAACAATAACCATTAGCACATTTGTCACTTGGCATTCTCGCCATTAAGCGGGACTTAGGTTCGAATGCTCTTCAGACCATGGGATTCGAAGGCGAAACTAGATGAGCATACGTGTTGAATGCTTGGGCAAGAAACGTTCATTCACTTTCAACCGGTGTGACAACTTCGCATAACGAAGTCACACTCGCGATGAAGAGCACGTACTCACGTGACCACTCAACCGCTCCACCTAGTGACATTCGTTTCAAATTGTTGCACTTCCGCCATGTAGATTGGATTATTATGCTCGATAGAAACGAATTGTTGATTTATCGATACGGAGCATACCATATAAATCACAATCGCGTTATCTTCGATGACATAGCGAAAGCTTCAATCTACCGAGAAAATTCTTCCTCCTGAAGCCGAGCCCTCTTATCATCGTTGGGCTCCATCCTTCTTTTCAACTGTCGGATCCGTACTACAAAAAAGAAACGCAAGAAGGGTAATAGTCATGGTAACTGGAATTCAGTTGAAGATACATTTATAATCTTGTTTCAAATCAGTAGCAATCGAAGCATCTTCCTTCTTCCTTCGCCTTGCAATTTATCATCACTAACGTTCACGACAATCTTTCTTATCTTCTGTCATGGCTCGGAACTGAGCTAAAGTGGATTTCCGAAATAACGATTTTTCTATCCTACTTGTATTTCATTGTTTTGTATCGCTGTTCCTGTTAAAATCTTGTACTTTTACTAATTTACATTAGAAATTGTGAATCGAAGCAATGTAAATATAAGTCTTCAATCATCATCTGCCATAAACATCCATGGCCATCGGCAGATGTCACGCGTCATCAACGTTGGTGATAATCCATCATAATTCAGGATTAGTTATTATTCATTACCATCCACTGTCAGCTGTGAGCGCTGTCTCCTTTGAATCCATTCTCACCTTTAAACATTTCATAATCTAAAACCACAATTTGATATTAAAAAATAATGCTATTAATTTTTACCATGGACAGTTTTGTATACTTGTCTGACATTAAAACGAATGTGACAATATTAAATCACGATGCCAAAAAGTGAATTTACATTTATTTAAAAAAAAAACATTGAACGGTACTTATCTTACTATTTTCGATGCTCTTGAAGATTCCGAGGTAAAAATTTAGTTTTAGCCATCAGGAATTTCAGTATACCACCTAATTTTTTAAAAAAGTTACAAAAAATTTAGACATATTTAGTCATATGAATTTTTTTTCGAACTATAATCTGTAATATATCTGATTTGTAAACAGGAACTTTAGGCAGCATATACTGAATCATCCCTTATCATTTAGACTAAAACAATACTTGAGCTTCAATTTTTCATATCATAAATAATACCGATTACAAGCGACATTAACAGTTCAAACCTTCGAATTCCAATGCGATATTTTCTACTTTTAGAAATAATGAATGTCCATTCTATGCACTTCAATAACACTGTGTTAGTCTCTGATTTGTATTTTTTTTTTTTGCAAATTGGATGTCATTTGAGGGATTCGTCTTTGAGCTTCATATCACGGGATAAATATATTATGTACATAATATATATCAGACTTTATTATGTATGATATGTCAAGTTCAAATTCGACAGTGTAAGGAAAGTCAATAATAAAGTCTGGAGAATACGGAGAAGTAGTTTGTTTACATCTCAAGCAAGTAATTCCTTTCGTATTTCGTAGAATTCGCCGGCGTTGGTGATTTCGGCGAACGAATTGTTGATTCCGTGCAATGTCCTGGGAGGCCACTGCGATTACTATAAATAAAATATAAGCAGGAGAGCATTCTCTAATTTATAAGTCTACGTACATTAAAAAAAATGATGTAAACGAAATAAAAAAGTTCAAAATTAGGGTTCTAAACTACTAGCTAAATGACCTAATGTTTACAGTTACATTTTCAAACAAAACCCAATAAAAAACGCTACGGGTGTAATATTAGACTCTTAACATTGTAGTGTAGAAAGCATATAAATGTTCTTAGTTAAAACTGGTAATTCTTCGCTGAAACATGTTGTCACTATACTGACTACAATCTCTTCGTAAATATGTTTAATTGCATCCTAAATCTTATTCGGAATGGCTTATGTAGGTGATCATGCATATCACTTTATTCACCGTAAAGTAATTTTCTGAAAATAACAGACACTAACAGTTCAACATGGCCGTGACCCCTAAATTTTTGTTAATATTTCTACACAAAATAACCAAATATTATTTAACTAAAACTACTTATTAGTTGTAACTCCATAACACTTTTACAGCCGTGAAAATTATTTAACACGCGAAAAAGCCCTATAAAATTGAGAATAAATTCTTGTTAAAAAATGTATGCTAATATTCCTGCTAAACAAGTTACCAATGGATTGAAATTATAATTATTAAATTAATAGCAGGAAATGCGTTTGCTCAAACTTGTTTCAAGTTACTAACTGAATAGGTCGGAATATTCATTTTTACATTATTATTTAAAATTGTTATGTTTCTTTAAAATGTGTTTTAAAATCGAAGAAAACTCCTCATTATTATAAAAAGTATGGCAATGGAGTTACTTTTCTTCCTGAAACGAGGCTCTACTTTTAATTTCAAATGTCTTATTTTTATTTGCACGTACACGGTATTGCCGCAAGGGACTTGTTATTGGAGTATTTGTATGCTGCAGTAGCAGTTCAATAACTATGTCATGACGATTCTATGCTATTCGTACTTATCAATAAGCGGCATCATTAAGTAATTTCCATTTTCTCTCGGTGTTATGACCGGCCTGGTGGACATGTCAAACCGTTGACTAAATAAACATAAACAGCCCAAGAATGTCCGCAAGGTAGAAAAAAGGCTTGAAAACTATGCGTTTTCTTAATATCCTTTGGTTACCCCTCACAACATTCAGAATTTACGGATCTTCGCTATTCGTATCTGAGGTGGGAGCGTACACTGTTAAAAGTGTGAAGTTAAATCAGTACCATGAGTGTAAATTGATGTTACGTTTTATTTGCTAAATCGATGCGATTTATTTCCTTGGTTGTATTTATAAACAATAAATACATAAATTCTCGGTAATACCAACCACCGTTCAATTTGTAAACAAAGCACACATTACTCTGACATCATGTTGACCTCTGTTTTTCATCTTTTCATTTGTGTTTATTTTAGATGTTGATCGTAATTTCCGAGAAAGGCTTTTAACTTCGCATGAATATTTCGTATCGTACACGGATATCTTCTAAACCACCCGTCGGTGTGAAAATCAACACCGAACTTGATCACACCTTACACCTACTTGTTTCACACCTGACAAAATTTTAATAGCGTAGCAGGGATAAGCAGTGTGAGTAGAGGGATCCCAGACGATACTCGTGTCAGTTATTGGATTAATTATTTGGTCTCAATAAGGTTGCACGAAAAATTGGCCAGTGGTCACATAGCCTTTGATTAACCTTTACTGTAGAAACAAAACATTCAAGACAAAGACTTCGACCTGACATAATAGAATAGATCAATACCCTTCTTTGTCCGACACACATTTTAATATTGAAATCACACTCTTTGATGCCCATGATTATCCATACAAAGCGGGACGTTAGAAGAGTGACCAAATTGTGATTCCTCAAATCTTGCTAGTACTGAATGTGACGACGTGCCTTCAAGGTATTCTTGTGCTATAAATAATAAATATTTAGCTGCTATTATTTGCAAGAAACTCTTCTTCTATTCAAGATCCAACCGAATTTCGTAATTCCTTTAAGATTATGGTCCTGTGACTTGTTGGTCATGAACTAAATCGAAATACGAATGTAACGGTGAAATTAATTTTGAAGAAAGAACCTAGAGCCAAGACAAAAGGGGTGGTAATCTAGGTGGGCGACTAGAACTTGGTATCAGGGAACGAACCCAGTTCATGACCAATTGTTCTTAATGAAGTGCACGAGTAGCGAGAATAACGAGATGCGGAAGTGCGATAAGGCCTTGACGGAGGCCTTTCTCGGGGGATGGTATAGTGGTCCCAAGATATCTCTTCGTTGAATAATGGCGGTAAACCGCAACTCTACATCAGTTTGTTACGCGGAGAACTGGTTAACTAATCACTAATCACTGCTGCACATTTTTGCTCATTTGCGTATACTTAGCCAGTACCACAACCTTTTCCTGCTCTTCCTCGTCTGACCCTTAATTTTAAAAAAATGTCGCCTTTTTTCGACCTTATTACATACGTTTAAATATTTTCCATGGTACATGCTGGTGGACTGACGGAGAAAAACTTATTTGTTTCGCAGGCTCTAACTTTGGTGAAGACTTGCGAGCCAGTTGGCGAGATGCGGGAATGCAGAGCGCCCCGAGACTGGTCGCTGCTCGCTCTCCAGAACGTGCGAACAGGAAAGTCCCATTACCTGGTGATCTGTCGATGCCCCGATACGAATATACTTGGTAAGTGTTGTGAGCTATTGGAAGAGAACTCGTTTGAATTTCCGAAACTTATCTCGACCGGCACGCTCGCGATAAGGAAATTACCACGTGCGGCTGAAAGCACCACGTAAAAGGGTTTATTGTTTCGTTGAACCTTAACGGAGTTCGAAGGCTCACCTGGGGTTACCGATGTTAAACGAAATGTCATTAACCGCGCGCTGTTTAAGATCTCTAAATACGGATATCTTTTGAAAATTCCTTTCTTTGAAGCAATGGCAAATTGGGAAAAATTGTATTTAATATTTTACAATATCAGGTTATAATTTGAGAATGAATCATTTTATTTCTTTCGTGTATCAGACTTATAAGGGATCCAAAAATGAGGTGGTAAATATATAAAATATATGATAAAATTTAACGTTCTAGAAACTTTCGGACCTTCTATCGATATAATAATAATAATAATAAAATTGTCTTTATTGGCCAACAAAATAAAAAATGTACAGAGCAAACAACCGTGTACAATGCCAAAAGGCGAGCCACAACTAAAAAAATTTGTTTTACAGACTGACCTTCAGTATATATATCGCAGATTGTCTCGGAAATGGGTCCGCAAGAAGCCCAAACAATAAATATTTAAATACCTTTACCACCGCGTTTTACGTATTAATACGTCCGTTACAACAAAGAAATCAAAATATAAATATATTTGTAATTTCAATAATTCATATGATAGCTATTGTTAGACAAGCTTGGTTCCAGACGCTCTTTTTCTCTCTCTCTCTCTCTCTCTCTCTCTCTCTGACCTCGCTTGATCGACGTTGCTCTAATTACGTCCGCTATGACTTCATGCGGTTATGATTGGCTCATTTGTTCCTGTGAGCATAAACGATTGATGATGCGGATTTGTGACGATGCTGTCCAAGTAGCGAGGTCCAAGACTGTCGAAAATGCGAGGTTGTCGAACAAGCGAAGCGTCGAATTAGAGAGGTTTTGTTGTACACTTTGAATTATTGACACTAAGTGCACTCGCGGTGATCGTTGCTCTACACTGAAAAAAATGTTCACCGGTTTTCATGGTACACATACTTATCCCTACTGTACAGAGACTAATGGCGGCATTTGTCTGGCGCTGGCTTCGTCTTTTTTGAAGACAGTACCTGTATATAGCAGGTACAAAACATAGGTAACTGACAAATAATGTGAAGTAATGAATGTAATGTATGGCGGTAACCAAAATACATATATTCTAGGCACTAAACTTTTAGTGTCTTCTAGGAATTAATAATTTCAGGTACAATCACAGAAGATGGTGCTGCTTGCACGATTATTCTGGGGTAGATTTGTTACGTCACTGGTTTTGACGATGAAAAATTTTCTTCGTGTACGTTTAACGCCTTCCGTTCCGTTGAAGAATATAATTTTGTTTAATTATACATTAGCTGAGCTATTTAATCAATAAAACATGACATACGTAGGTATATCCGTTGATACTTTTGGTAAATATTTATTTACCAATTACAATATATTTCCTGCTCATAGCTGATAAGTTGTGGTTGCTATTGGTTCAGCTCAAAAAATAAATTAGACTTGTTTTGCACCTGAAAAACACTATGAATAAAAATTAAAAACACGAAAATTTAAAATACATAACTGAAAAATCATGTTAGTTCGATAATTAATAGTCACTTTTAGTGTTTTAATTACTTTGTTCGTTCGCAGAGGGCCCGATGAGTCATGATCAACCAACGTACGCAAGTGTTCCTGGAATACGAGTCTACGGCATGATGTGCGTTCAAGGAACTCGAAGAGCGAGACCACTAAGATATGCACGCAGTACTGACAGTACGTATAATTTTAATATAATTTTACTACAATTTTAAATAAATTGAAAAAATAATTATTCATGAAACTGTTTAAAATAACATTGAAAATTAATATGTTAGAACTATCATTATCTCTTTAACCCTTTAAGGACGGGAGGGACATATTTTCAACACCGATTTGAACGTTGATAATTTGTATATAAAAGCATTTGCAAAAATTTACTTTCAATAAAATTTTGATAAAATGAACCGCAAAAAAGTTATACAAGTTTTTTGTAAAAAACATGTTTTTTCCATTTACTTTTTTATTAAAACATCACTTTCACCACGAAATGGCGTTAGGGAACATGTCTATGGTGAAAATATCACGTCCGTGGACCCTCAGGATTAAAATGTACTGTGCGCTAATGTATAATTCAAGATGGCGTCTTCCAAAATGGCGCCTGGAAGCTCAAAATTTCTTTTAAAACTTAACCAATTTTTTTCTTGAAAACTATCGACTTAACAGAAAATAATTTAAGAACAATAATGCTTTGGAATGAGTTAAAGAATGCTCTCTTTTTGATTTTTCAACAAATTCTAAGACATTTTCGTTCTAAGGAAATTTTCTCTAAATTCTATAGTTTTCATGAAAATAAATTATTAAACTTTTCTTGATTTCGAAACTACTGATTTATTTTCATAAACACTAGAGGCTGTAGAAAAAATTTCCTTACAACCAAAATGTCTTAGAATTGATTGGTAAACCTTATCAGTTTTTTTCTGATTTTTTAAAGACTTGTCGAAATTTTGATTTTTCGAATTTTTGGAAAATCAGAAAGTGTATGAATTCACTCTGATAAAATTTGAGAGCATTCTTTAACTCATTTCAAAGTTTTGGAAGACGCCATCTTGAATTACAAATTGGCGCACGGTACATATTAATCCTGAGGGTCCATGGACGCGATATTTTCACCATAGACATGTTTTCTAACGCCATTTCGGTCTGAAAGTGATGTTTTAATAAAAAAGAAAATGTAAAAAACCATGTTTTTTTAAAAAAAAGTGTATAACTTTATTGCGGTTCATTTTATCAAAATTTTATTGAAAGATTCTGAAAGAGGATACAATTTTACGTTATAAACCGTGGAGATAAAATTTTTCCAAATGCGTTTATATACAAAATATTGAGTTCAACCCGGTGTTGAAAATATGTCTCTCCCGCCCTTAAAGGGTTAACGCAAGAATTATTCCCTATGTATTATTTGTTCAGTAATGTTGTGTAAAGGCCCTTCATGATGATAATCTCAATTAATAATTTGTAACACGAATATTAGAATGTAAATTGTCACATTTACTTCGATTATTCAAAGGTTCAATAATTTACATTTCGATTGGTTCTTGATAGTCTACCAAACTTCGATATAAATTGATCAACTGCTGGGTAAAATATGAGCTATTTTTCTTTTTAAATAACTGCAGGTAATACGCATAGGAGTTCTTTGTTGAGTAATCAAAACACTAAATACACAATACCATATAAATATTCCCATGAAACTATTCGGTTTTGTATATAAAACGAATTACGCCCCAACCACTTGCGACTAGAGCACTTTACTTTTAACGCCATCTAGTAGAAAGTAAGATAACCCGTATTTCCGAGAATTTGCTATTTATTCAGCAAAGATCATTCATAGCCCAATTTTTAAATGTTTTTACTTTAATGGTATTATTCATTTTTTTAACTGCTCTAGGACAGTTCCAGAGTAATTGAAAAGTAGTCAAATTTATAAGTAATGTTTTTCGGTGAATCCATTATCGTTATAAATGATCAATTTTAGCCATTATTTCCAGTTTCTAAGAATGAATTACTTTTAAAACGGTAGCACAAATGACGATTGCTTATGCGATTATTCAATTAGTACAAAAATTACATTAAAGGACTTCTCTGTTTCAGGTTTTACTGGAATCGAAGAGGAAGACCTCGCAACGCAAAAGTCGTTCCCATGGCATTTGGTTCCGGAGTTGATGAGGACAGCTCAATGGAACTAACCTAGATTCGACGATATTCGCTTATTTATTAACTGCGATAATCATATTTCTCCAATTCACTCATTTCAATCATTCGTTATTTATATATTTATTCTATTCATTAGAGCGAAGCACGGATGCAAACGAACGTCTGCAATTAGACGTCATATTTATCGCGTTCCTATGAAATGTCATACTTATCAATAATTTACCATGCTGCATCCTCCCATCATTTTTTTAATTACGCTCATTACTTGTATACTATTGTACTTGCTAGGCTTCTGTAACGTCGTAATCTTATCGGAACCGCTTACGGAGACTTGCATCGTTAGCACAATTGCAAATTGCTGATTCAAGAAGGAAAAGCACAGAATTTCTACAGCCAATGTGCCAACGCGAGCTTGCGGTGCATCCGACATCATCGCAAGATTTATGTACAACAGTATTGAGCAAGAAGCTCGGTGCTAAAGAATAGCACAAAAATTGACACATTAAGGGGCTTTTAAAGTACTCAGTCGATAAGTTAGTAACAAAAACAGAAATGTAAATTAAATGTAATTGAAACGTTTTTTCAGCACGTGACATTTTTGGCGTATATATCATGAAGAAAAAACAATAGCAATTACATTTAATTTTCGTTTCCAATATGGATTACTTTCTTTACCGATTTATCATTTTAGACCCCTCTTAGCATCTGTTGTATGTGACTACTTATTAGCTAGTAAACATGAGAGAGTGCGTGAGTGCGTGCGAATGAAAATGCGAAAAAGAACGTTTGAATCCTGTGAAAACGAAGGAGACAAGTTCAAATAGACATATTGCAGCTTAATAAGCAGTATTTGTTTACTCCGAAATAATATAATTTACTCGGCGTGCGTACTTGACATTGAAAGAAACGAGATCTGCAACCGTCCATAATAAAATACTTATTGTTGTCAAAATCACAACGTAACATATTGAAAAGGTTGAAATTTATGAAATGCATACATCAGACCCAATGAGTGTACTTTACTACGAAATTCGACTGTTACTAATCAGACTTAAAAAGTTCAGTCGGTAATATCAGTCCTAAAAGGAGAAAAATGGAAATCAAACAATGAATGTATTTCCTTAACAAAATTTTTGTATTAATATTGTACGGCTGTATAAGTATCGTTTGCAATGTCTTACGTATTAATTATAAGGCATACGTAAGTGCATTAGAATCGTTTATACTTGTTTATAACACGTAAATTAATTACAATAGATACAATAAATAAAAAATAAAGTCTTTGTTACGCCTGCATGAAAAGTTCCCATTTTCGCGTCGATAATGCGAGCGGAAAGTTGACGTTTCCTGCTTGGTAACGCCAAATGTGCGGAAAAATTTCGCGTTGCTAAGTGAGCGGAAAAAAATTGTTCTGCTCGCGATACATGCGTGGTGGACATAATTTATATAGGACGTGTGTCGCTAGAGAGCTGTCACAAGATCGGTCGCAAAATAATCATTTTCCAGCGTTCGAAAAGGGTACTTTTCACACACGGATCTGATCAAATGCATGTTGCGTTACTTGCGTCATCGGAGGAATCGCCGATACCGCAGAGCGGTACGGGAAACTCTGAAATTTTTTTTAAATTTGGAAATACGAATTCTTAATTTCGTTTTGTATGAATTTCAAAGACACAAACAGCACTGAAATACGCTACAAATAGGCTCGAAAATTAAGAATGGTCTATATTGGAGCACAATACACCAAGTTAACGTATCGCTTAAAAACGAAATCAACGAAGTTTATTTTATCAACTCTTAGTGTAATGACATCAACATAATCTCCTTCAATTTTGTAAATGCGAATCAATAAAAACATATGAAAAATGTAATTTCTTTATTGCTTGATGTTATTTTATTCTGAACGATGCTGCGATTAACTTTTAAAATTTATAACTTAGAAAGTACCTGTACCTAAACTACTCAGTAAGTAGCATAACAAAAATTTGTGTGATCTTTGTCAGTCAAAGAAAAATGTTACTAGGACAAGATTCCGTACTGTCTGGTATGATCGTCACAAGTTGGGGACAGTTGCAAAAAAAAATAAGGAATTTATCAAACTTAAGACATACCAAGTAAATTCAAACCCGACATTCTTTAGTTGCTCTAACTAACTATCCAGTTTACTATTCAATAACCAAAAGAAGTAATTTCCCAAACGAACAGCCAAAGCATTGTATTTGCTGTTTCAAGTGTTCTTGAACGGATGCAATTGCATACAACCAACACTATTTTATTCTTCTTTGGTATGTATGACATTGAAGTCATATCAGTTTTTAAACAATTTTGATTCCCGTTTTTTTCCTTATAGTTCCGGCTGTTTGTAATTGGTACGGGTCTGTTCTTATGCGTGTTCAATTTTTTATTTTGCACTACACTAATACTTACACTTCCACACACAATTTGGCTAAAAAACTGTACGGTATATTTTTTTGTTCCACTTTCAGCGTAATCGGTCACGCTGGGTCTTATGGAACCACCAAAAATTTGGCCCTACGCGAGTTGTCGCCAGTGGATCGTACTTCCAGAAGCCTTACTATCACACACGATCCAGAAAAAATCTTGTGAAAAAAATAATATTGTTTTGCAATTTCAGGTGCAACGTGGGACGTTTTGAACACCAAACGGTGAAACGAGAGTTAATATACCGAACCAACATTCCTTGATTAAAAAGCCGATCTTAGAAAAAATTAAATATAATTACATAAATTGTTTCGCATGTAAATAGGATGAAATCGTCCGATGTTCAAAAACGATATTTGGCGCAGGCATTTTCCGGATTAAAATCAGTATTTTTTCTTTCAAATCCTGACACATATTAGGATTTTGTCCGTAAAATGTCAGCATTTTAAACGAATTTCTTTCGATTTTTTAGCAGTAGGACAAGCATCCAATTATTTCTCCGATTGAAAAGGTGAAAAATTGATTTACATTTTAACATTATTTCGGATGAAAACCTTACAAATTCAGATGAAAATTAGTGAGTAAAAAATAAAAATATAATGACCAAAATTGATACCAAGACTGAAAAGTACCAAAACTAGTACTTTTCCATTGAAATACGGGCATAGAAAGGGATTTTATCCGTATTTCAACATCATTTCATACAGACTACTTCTAATTTTTAAGCAGAGTAGCTTTAGCTATTTTTCGATTAACTTTTTTTGATATAAATATATCAACTATTTCTTGTTTTCGTGTATATATTTGTGATCTTAAAAGTTCTTTTTGTCTATATTCCTTACTTTATCTCTGCCTTTAATTTTTACGTTAATGCTCAATGTGATGTAGACTTGTGGAATGAATTGTTCATCATCTTTTCATAAAAAATGTTTAATTGGTTCGTAACTCTCTTTTGGAGGCTTTTTATTATTTTTATTTCTATCTGTGAAATTAGAACAGCTATTTTTCTGTTATAAGTATATTTAATTACAAATAGTTGAATCTATTTTGTATTACCTAATCAATATTTAATCTAATATTAATATTAGATTAATATACCTACTCCCATAAGTGAATCTTAAAAGTGAATAATAAAAAAGTGACATGTTTAATTTATTATAGGGGTTCACATTATTAATGATTAAAATGTATGATACGATAAGAAGAAATTTTGTTCATTTAAATAATTTGAAATTTTATCAACGACTCAAAAAACATAAAGATCCGAAAGCCACACAACTCGATGAATATTTAATACTTTGGGTCCGCCATATTGAATCCGACATTTTGAATTTAACAAAACCAACAACATATTCGTAATCAGCAACCCCAAAAACCCCCGAGTAATAAAGTTTGTTTAACTAGAATTACATTCGTGCACGATGATTGGTAATTTTGAAAAACGCACAAATATTTCGTCCTTTCAACCGCCATTTTGTTAACAAGACAATTAAAAAAAATGAAGTATGATGGATTCTTTTAGTGGACGCATCCGGTACACGTTTATGACTTATTTAAGTCGATACAAATGCGTTTTGACAAAAAAATTTAGGAGAAACGAAAAAAAATGAGTCTGAAAATCATGATTTTTTACATATTTTTGCAAACAAAATGTTGGAATTTGCAATGTTTTGAAAATTTTCTCATCACCATTTGAAAGAACGGACTTGAAACAATAAAATTCATGTACTTTCGATTTTTTTCCCTATATGTTTCATGCCAGACATAAATACTGAACTCGAGGTAAAATTCCAATGCATTCAGCGGTTAATGGGTTAAATAATTCAGGATCTATGAAGAACAAATACCTCATTCGTGTTATTTTTTCTAAAAATTATTTTAAATTAATAATATTATGGTCATATGATAGTATTTGTTAGAATCCAATCAGATTATACGACAAAGAAAATAGGAAAATTACATATTATTTGAAATATTCAAGGTCATGCGGCGTAAAAGCAAATTTTATTTAAAAAAAAATGATTATCTTAATTCTGTATTATAATAATATACTTTCGCAATTTCTATTAGTCATTCTATATTTAATTCCTGAAGAGGTATGACAACATATTTAAACTTTGATTCTATAGATTAGTCTATAGACTAATTAAATTAGTTTTGTGTGGCATTATGAACTCCATTCTGTAACTGGTCACATAATTATGTGATAAATACATATAAACGAATGTGTTAAATGAGAACGTATAGATACACAATGTTTGCAATATTAATGTGATTAAAGGACACTGCGAATTAGGATGAAAAAAAAGAAAATATTCAATGCAAGTACGAATATCAGATTAGCAGTGTTCTTCGACAAAAGGTAATCACCACTCCGTAGCTGCTGTATGCTCTCAATTTTTATACCTAAATGATAAATTTTTTATTTCAATAAAATATAAATACTGCAGACTGTTTATGAAATGTATTGTTTTAATAATAGAATCAATTTATTTTAGAGCTACAGAGCAGAATGAAATAGTATATTAAAAAATAAATGGAAGGAGATTTAGTTTAAAGAAAATTACATAGTACAGAATTTACATCCTAGTTAACAATTTTGTCACAAGGGTTCACATTGTGGCATGTTTCTATTTTTCCCCTTAATTTCTTGTAAATCATATTCAAATATTATCATGACTGTATAAAATTACTTAAAATAAGAAGAAGAATGTCAACAAAATTCATTTAATTGACACTTTTCTAATATCAAGGATATTTAAAGAAAAAAGCAACATTTCTGACACAGTATAATAATTAAGTAAATTGTTGCAAAATGCAAGATTCTTCGATTGTTCTTCATAAATTAATTAAATTAGATAATATCTTAGTTTAGCACTCTCTCATACTGAAAAGTAAATAATAAATAAATAAACAAAGAGTTGTCGATTTCAACCACGTAATTGTGATTTTCAAATAAAGAAAACGGCTTTAAAATATTGTAATATTCCTGCTACTAAATTTTCAATTTTCAGACTGATATATATAATTTGAAATAAATTAGTATTGGTTGTACGGTCCGTTGACAATAAAAGACAATTTTTAGTTTGACGTTTCGGCCAGAATGATGGCCTTCTTCAAAAATTTATTATCTACAAAAAAAATTTTACAAAAATATACATATGCATAAAAACAATAAAAAATTAAAAATAAAAAACTTACAATAGATATTATGATTCGAATATCGATGTTGTTGCAGAGTATATTGAACGGCACGGTGGAGTTGCCATATTCGGACGAATTCTAAATATAATGTTAAAAATAAAAACACTGGCTAAACGGATGATTTTGCAAAAAAATTAAAACTTAAATATAAACTTAATGAACTTTACGTACGTCCTCGAAATTTAAATGTCCACTTCACAACAACATTGCACAATACAGTAAAACCTCTCTTACTTGAACAGGTTCGAGCCAGCATTTCCCCTCCGACCCCGTTTATTTGAACGCTTACAGTTGTCCCCACTCCTTGCACAATATACCCGTCCGTCGTGAGTAGCGCACGCGCATTGGAATTTGTATCCACGTAAGAGCGAGTAGTGGGGGAAAGGGGAAGTAGAAATCGTTCAAATAAACGAGGTTATTTTGTTCAAATAGACGGGGTGTTCAAGAAAGCGAGTGTTCAAGTAAGAGGGGTTTTACTGTATGTTTAAATGCCAATGGGAAAGGCGCTTATTTATATACATTCTGGCCGAAACGTCAAACTAAAAATTATCTTTTATTGTCAACGGACCGTACAACCAATACTAATTTATTTCAAATTATTCGAATAAGCGGTCAAGAATTCAAAATGAACTTTAATAAAACTGATATTATAATTAAAAATCATATTTTACTAACGAATTTAGCTTCCCTCTAGCGACAACATAAAAAAATGCTTCTTGTAAAAAGTGCTGCGTTGCGTCCCAAGTATACCGGGTGGACTCGTCAATAAAGCAATCCTGATATACCCTGACTTATGCATGCATATGGTTCAATCGTTTATTGCAATTTTAGATGTCTTTATCAGTGGAGAAATATTACGACATCGATAAGAATACAATACGAATTATATCGGTGATGTATATAATAAATTCAACTCTATACTTACCGACATTCTCTTTATACCCAAAATGCTGCATCAATTTTAAATGCAATCGTTTTTCTAAATATCTTTGAAAGTAAATTATACAAATGGTTTATCTTTATTGATATTATTCAAAGGTTGGACAAAGTCTATTTTTAAGTCTCTACTTGATGCATGTAAAACATTAAAAAAAATTGGTTTTCAGTCAGTCCTCAAGTCAAAGATTTTGCATAATTTGAAACGTTTTCAACTGCAACTTAAGATTCAAGCAAACATCTTCTCTAAATTTAAGCTTACTTAATTCAACGGTTTAAAATCTATTACTTTTACATGTAAAAAAATGCTCAAGTGAATTATTAAACTTGAATACTTCATTGTAAGTTATACCAAAGTATTTAGTACCAGCCCTTTAAATGCTTTATTATAAATTATTTAATTCTAACAGTAAAACATAATCAAAGAAAAACTCTAAAATAATACAAATTATTATAAATATAATAAAATTAAAAATGTTTTCCATATTATAAGAAAAGAAAAACTTACCTAAAACATCTGAGTTAACGAGTACATTGCAGGTGTACATTGGTGTAACAAGACGTGGTCGTCGATTACGAAAAGCTTTTCTACAAGCTTGAGCACACGCTGACATAAGTTGTCCACCTAAATGACCCTGACTGCTTACTTCGCTGAAATAAAAAGGTACAAGAACATTTGTATTTAAACTCTTTTAAAGGTGCAGGATTATAATTTCTTAACAGAAAGATTGAAAACACCTTTGCTGTTCTTCGTATATCTCCCATTTCTTCACTACAAAACAGACACCCATCATAGGCTCTTCGCATAATGGACCCGCAAGTGTTGCCAATTGGAACCCATTAATCACGCTGCTATCATATCTGATGTCATAAAAAATTTATAAATAATCTTTACCTAAAAAAAATTCAATTATTTTAAGTGATTGACAATTGAACATTGCCAAAACTGTCAATTTTTTTATAGTACGTATTTCAATGTTCAAATTTCTTAATCGCTTATATGAAATATATGTCCAATCTTCTTGGTAAAACGGTCCTTTTACTTAATTGATATTGTTTTTTTTTTTAAACATAGGTGTAATAATGTAACAAAATATTTTTACGTTTCGGCCTATATGTTGGCCCTCTTCAGAAAAAGTTTATTTCTAAAAAAATTGTATACAATGAAATTTTAACTTTAATTATTACAATCAGAGATAACAGAATTTTAACGATATCTTACCTAACATCTGTGTATCCGCTAATTAACCCATTAACGCCTGAAATGGCGTTTTTTATACTTCATTATCAATCAAGTATTTCATATCAAAATCGAAGTTGAAAACAATTGAAAGGTACATATCCTATTGTTTTCGAGGTCGCTCTTCAAGATTCCGAGGTCGAAATTGAGTTTCAGCCATCAGGAATTCCAATATGGCGCCGAACTTTTAAAAAAATTCCAAAAAATTGGGAATTATTTATTCCTATCAATTTTTTTCGAGCTATTAGAATATTGGGATTCTATTGAAACTCTGAACAAAGGTGAACAAAATACTTCAATTTTAAGGAAAAATTTTACTTTTATACCCCACATCATTGTAACGACCTCAAAATGGCGTCAACAATAAAAATTTCTTTGAAAAATTTCTGAACGTTCCAACTCAAAAACTACATGCTGTTATAAAAAAAATGCTAAGAATGAAAAGTTCTTAGAATTAATCGAGAAATATAGTGGAATTTTTTCAGATTTTTGTGATGACATTTTGAGAATTTTTTTTTTCAAAAATTTTTTCAGAATAATTTATTTATGAAAAATTCTGAAAAAAATTTGGTGTATTCACTTATTAATTCTACGAGTTTTTTTTCTTTGCAATTTTGTCCAAAAGTTAATAGTTTTTGGGGGGAAAAAATCCTAAACAATAATATTTGAAATTCAATTCCTCGAAAACTATCAATTTTTCGAAAAAATTGCAAAGAACAAATAACTCTTAGAATTCATAAGAGAATACACTAAATTTTTTTCAGAATTTTTATGTAAATAAATTACAATTTTGAAAAAAATGTTGAAAAAAAATGTCTCAAAATGTCATCAAAAAATTTTGAAAAAATTCCACTATATCGCTTGATGAATTTTAAGAACTTTTCATTCTGGGCATTTTTTTTTTAAAAGTTCGTAGTTTTTGAGTTAAAACGTTCAGAAATTTCTCAAAGACATTTTCATTGTTGACGCCATTTTGAGGTCGATGTAGGGTATAAAAATAAAATTTTTCCTTAAAATTGAAGTATTTTGTTCACCTTTGTTCAGAGTTTCAATAGAATCTCAATATTCTAATAGCTCGAAAAAAATTGATAGGAATAAATTCCCAATTTTTTTTGAATTTTTTTAAAAGTTCGACGCCATATTAGAATTCCTGACGGCTGAAACGCAATTTTGACCTCGGAATCTTGAAGAGCGATCTCGAAAACAGTAGGATACGCACCTCTCAATTGTTTTCAACTTTGATTTTGATACGAAATACTTGATTGAAAATGAAGTATAAAAATTGTCATTTCAGGCGTTAATGGGTTAAGGCAAATATTGGAAAAGTCAATTGATAAAAGGAGTTTAAAAATACTACTGAGTTTTAAGTAGTTACACAAATTTTTTCCCAAAAAATCCCTTTGATACTTGTCAATAACATTACACATAGCAGTTTTTAAGTATTGTTTAAAAATGCATGCCATGTTTTGACAGAGCAACAATTTTGATGATTCTATAATCTAAAAATATTCAGAAATAAGTACAAAAAATATTCTTTTTGTTTAAATTAAATGAAACTTTTTCTTTATAAAAACTTACTGGTATGCACGCCACTAATTAGTATCGACTAAAATGTAGTTCCACATATAAAAACTGTAGTCAATCGTAGTCTTTATAAAAATTTTCCAAGTATTTTCTTGTACAATGTTAACGACACCTTGTGCACGATTAAACGACAACTGTTCATTTATTATTGTACAGTAGGACCTCTCTTATTCTAATCGTTCCCCCACAAGTCTTCTCCCACTATCACACGAAAGGTCAACGAAAAATATTGTCCACGAATCACAAGCTTGCAAGCAAAATAAGTGGGGATAAGGGGAAAATTAGAATAAGAAAGGTCGGCGCTATCTTCAAAAACTTTACTAATTAGAATAAGAGAGATCCTACTGTATTAGGGTATTATCAATTCTAGGAGGTTTGAATAAGTAACAAACAACTAAATACATATATAGGCAACTTCTTACAAATCCTAACTGTTGATTCAAATTTAAGTAGAAAGTTAACGTTTGATTTTATTTAAGTTTAGTAAAGGGTTGTATGATTCAGGTAAAAATGATATTTCAAATCTAATATTTACGGTTTTTGTACTCTGTTTTATAAAAAAGTTTTCTAAGTGTTTTCTTTTAACTATATTTGTTTCAGTAGCTAGAATTTTTACATTATCATAATCAAAGTTATGCGACGTGTCAATCCAATGTTTCGTTAGTCCTGAGTGATTTTGAGGTCTTGTAAATATGTTATTTTTATGTTCCCTAATCTGATCTTTTAATATACAGGCCGAAACGTAAAAAAACTCAATATATTAAAGAGAGAATACTAACGTAGTACGAAGGTCGGAAGATTTCACTTGACAATTCCAGAATGGTTTTCGTTTGAAACCAGTCTTGTTAAGTAAAATATTTGGACCACATTTACGAGGTCCAAATGACCAGATTTTTTCCAAAACATCTTTCCAGCCCGCTTCTTCAAAAGCATGTGTTAATTCAGTTTTAAACGTATCTAATGTCTTTTGCATTTTTTCTGTAAGAGGCGAGTCTAACGATAGAGCTGCTATAGGTACTTCTTCCGATAATGTATCGACAATTTCATCTTTTCCAAACTTATTAAACAATTGATTAAGTTGTTTTATTAATGCTGCATTTTTTTCTAGTAATTTCGTAACAGCATCTGGAAGTGGCATTGCATCAATTTCTAAACAACATTGACGATTTGCAGTCCAAGTCTCGAAACTTGCATCATCCTTCTGTTTTTCTATCACTTCATTTACCATATCAACTTTGGGCGGAGGAACTATAGTTTCTCTAAACGATACAATGGGTGGCGATACATTAATTTCTATTTTCGCATATCGCAATTTCAAATCTTCGAGGCATTTTTCTAAATGAACTTCGCCAGCAGTGTTCAATACCATTTCACCAGTTTCCTGAATGTGTACAACTGCACAGGCGTCTGCCTGGTTCAATAGTTTCAAACCATGAACCAGTTTTTGTAAATCTGTCGAATGTTTAGGTTCTAATGCTACCCTTAAAACAGGTACGACCAGCGACGTTAGTTCCGAGAATGACGGACACATTACGGTTGTCGAAAGAGTTGCGGTTTTTAGTACATGATCTTCGAGGTTACCGATTCCAAAGACGTTTCCAGCCGATACTTTGGTCATTGGTTCCAATTCTCTACCCATTAGAATGTAAAGTTTATCAATGGTAGTTTGAGTGATATGTTGACCAGCTTTCAAATCTTTTACTTGAGCCGATTTATCGATTACTTCTCCAGCGTTCAGTTTCTCTTGGGCAATCTGTGGAGAATGTTTCGGTCCTAGAACGTACACTTCGCTACCAGATGTTAAGGTACCAGAATATACTCTGGCAAAGGCTATTAACGCATCATCGTTTACCTCTTCTTCGACAGTACTTTCCGTTAATTCAGCTTCTTTAATATCGGTGCACTCCAATTGGTTTTTTTCTCTTTCGAGTTTATCAATGTGCCTCTGACGAGCTATTTCTCTACGTTGAGCAAGTTCTTCCGCAGTTATCGGTTTAGGTTTATTTTCTGGTAACGATTTTCGTTCTATTGGAAACATCTTAGAAATAAATACAATAATCGGAGCATCTGGAGACGAATCGCACGCTAAAAATGCATTCTTCAACATTTGAGTTTCAGAAGGTAACGAAGAAAAATCTCCACTTCCGCTCATCAATCGTTCAACTTTTTCAGCAGTTAGATTGTTCGGAGATGGAATGTTTTCGCATACCATATCGAGACAACCTTTTGCAAGCGGAAGCCATTGCGAACAAATAGCTTGAAGCTGAGCTTTTACGTCAGTGTGCCTAATGTCTCGAGTTGTTAATTTAATATTTAGTTTTTCTACCATAGATAACATTTCGGTTTTATCTTTTCTAATGACGACTGTATCATACAATTTCCAAATATTTTCTAAAATTAACTGAACAAAAAGTGGTTTTTTTGCTTTATCTTGAGCTCCTTTCATTATTCTTTTTAATTTTGAATTTAGGTAAAAATCTCCCCATAATGTTTTTAACAGAACTTTTTCACTAAAACCTAATTTATCAGCATAAATTTTAGCAAATTCTTTAATACCAAATCCCCATCCGTCGACTGCACTTCCAAATAAAACATTTCCTTGTTCAGGTGAGAAGTAGAGACCAGAATCGTCTATTTCTTCAAGTACCGACTGCCAATCGGCAAGATTTCTTTCGCTGAAATGTTCTTCTTCTCTGACGACAGTTTCTTCTTTATCTTCCCTGTCCATAACATCGCTAGTAAATAGTTCTCCCATTACTGCATTCACTTGCTCCAGGATTTGAGTTAAGTGAACGTAAGCATCCAGCGGGGAAAGCTTCATTTCAGTAATTAATCTATCTATTTTATTCAGAACTAGTACTGGTTTTAAATTCTCCATATACGCCATAGAAAGAACAGTACGAGTTTGTGGACATACACCTTCGACAACATCTACGACTACTATTGCACCATCGCACAGTCTTACAGCTGTCGAAACTTCAGACGCAAAGTCAACGTGACCTGGTGAATCTATAAGATTAACTATAAATTCGGAAGTGTTGTATAAATGTAGAAGGGTAATTGAACTGGATTTCATTGTTATTCCTCGTAGCTGTTCATCTGGACGACTGTCCAAGTATCGGAGTTTTCCAGCAAGTTTATTGGAAATAATTCCATTACTGGCTACTAAAGAATCGGCCAGAGTTGTTTTGCCATGATCAACATGGGCCAAAATACAAATATTTCTAACGCGATTGGGATCGCTTTGATGCTCGACGAGCTTTTCGGAGCTTAGGACTCGCATTTTAATTTTATTTTACTATTTATACGTTTATTTTTACACGTGTCATACGAGCAGAGCTCGGGTGAAAAACTTAATTATTTTCGGAATTAAAGTAAGGTTATATAAAATTATAAGGTTATAAGGTACGTTCAACAAGTTTCAACCTCGCGCGCGGGATTTAAAGTTTAAAGTTTCTATTTACAAAACACACAGTGACAAAATGGCTGCACAGAACGTAAAGGTTAGGTTGTCTAGGGATTTTGGTTCTTCTGGTTACTTTGGTGCAATGTGTGATTGCATAAATAGGGAACAAACACTTTATAAAATATACGTAATGTAATATTACATACATGTGCTGAAATCTTAGGATATGTTGAATTATCTCTGCAACTGGTAGGAATTGCGTTAAGAATTATTCTTTGCAATGTGCTTAAAAATGTTACCATAAAATACTGATGGAGCACCTGTGCGTTCTCAAAAGACAGCTAATTCAGTAAATATAACCGCAACTGGGAACAGAGGTATTTCTTTGATTTTATGTACAATTTTATTATTTTGTATTTTATTATAATTTTATTGTAATTGTACATTATCTTGTATTTTATTAGATAAATTTTTCTTTGAGATAGTGATCAAGTGAAATTTTGAATAACTTTTTAAGTAGGGGCGAGTGGAGCTCTCAGTAGTGGCACAGTGAAACGTGCTAAGTATCCCAACAAACGAAAAAGTAAACGAAAAATCTGTGTACGATTTAATACGAAATAAGTCTGTCTCTTTCTCACTCTTTCAGTTACGAATGCGAGTGTATACGATATTATACGCGATACGTAAACGCACATAACCTCAAAGAAACGATTACTTTGGATTATCGAATTATTTAAACTCAAAACTAGAAAACAGAACATTTCTTCGAAAATTATGAAATACAGAAAACGATATAATCAATTCTTCGATTAAATTAACAGAATTTAAAGCTATATATGCTAAGCCGCAACAAATCAATTTTTGTAATGCGTTAAATACGGTATCGTATAAGGTCGAATGAATTCAATTCTGGTATTACAGGTCGTATAAAATAGTATAAATTCGAATAAGAATCTCGAATAATCAATACGCCACTAGAAAGAAACAGAATGCAAAATATCGATTCTGTATATTTTTTGGTTTATTGGGATCTCGAAAATCCTTGACGCGCATTCATTGTAATTTTTTTTTCTGGAAAACAGTAATCTTATTGGATTTCTTCAAACGTAAGTATATTCCGAACATTGGTCGATAAAACGAATTAAAAAATACGTCGAGTTTCGGATTGTCAAAAGTAAATATTTTGTTACTTTGAGAACATGTTGTTATAACAATGTAAATAACATTGTAGGTTATAAACCCACCCCATGACCCCACATCATATTTATTTATTAAAAAGCCTGCATATCACACTATAAAAAATCCTGATGAAATTTACAACGCTGAACGTGGTAAATATGGAACCTACTCTGAATGTGGTCATTTAAAATCGCAAGCTGTAAGATTACTGCGTTTAACGATGTAAACTTACTACGTTTAATGTAGGATTTTTACATTTGTGTTGTGTATTTTTACAAAATCATGTATTTTTCCTCCCCAACTGTAAAATTACAATTGCAGAATAAAGCTACACGTAAAAAATGCTGACGTAAATTTACTACGAAAACCATATAGGACACAAAAATACCACTGATAATCGCAGGAAATTTACCAAGAGCTGGTAAAATATAACCTTATCGGTGTAAAATTACCTTGGAGCAATGTAATTTTAATACAAGATTAGGGGAATTTTACACAAGTCAGGTTATTTTTTTACACTGACTGAACTGTGATATCGCACTAAACTATTGGGAGTTTACATGATTGCTGTAATATTACAATTTTTAATTTTTCCATTTTAATGTAAACTTACCACGAATATCAGTGGTATTTTTGTGTCCGATGATTTTCGTGGGAAAATTACCCTTTATTGTAATATTACTACGTTTATGGTAAAAATCCTCGAGAAATCATTGGGAAATTACAACAAATCTGTAATTTCACCACAAAAATCGTTGGAAATGATTACACACATTAATGACATTAATGCAATGTAATTTTACTTGACATTTTTTTCAGTGTCGTGAACCAACGTTGAATGCGGCAATTTTACACCGCGCTGTAAAATTCCTACGCTTCATGTAATAAATTTACATAACCTTGTAAAATTCATTTTGTTTTTGAGGAAAATCCCTACACTGAAAAAAGTGGGAAGTAAAATTACATTTCAGTAATGTAATTATTTACAACGATTTTCGTGGTCAAATTACACATTTGTTGTAGTTCTCCAGCGATTTCTGAAGGTGTTTTACCATAAATAAAGTAATATTACAATAAAACTGTAATTTTACAACAAGAATCGTAGGACACAAAAATACCAGTGATAATTATGGTAATTTTCCATCAGAAACTGTAAAAAATTTTACATTGTTTGTGTAATTTTTCTTAGAAAATCACTGTACATACATTTACAAGCTCCACGGAAATTTTACACCGCTTTTCAAAGAAATTTTACATTGAACAGTTTATACTTTACCAGGTATCGGTAACTTTCCTGCGATTATCAGTGGTATTTTTGTGTCCTACGATTTTCGTGGTAAATTGATATCAACACTTTTTACAGTGTATGTTGTATGTAGCAATATTACCAACTTTTTGCCAAGGAAAATTACAGTGCGATTGTAAAATTCATCAGGATTTTTTAAAGTGAGCACACAATTTGTTTGAAAACGTGTCATTTTTAACCCCATATTTCAAGTTTTGTCAAGTTTCGGATAAATATTGATAGTTTGGGTATTTTTTAATCGATTAGTACTTGTGTTTTATATATTTAAAGGGATTCTGAAGTGATCCGCCGCTTTAGGTAGGAAGTTTTACTAAATAACGTAAATTAAAGATGACTAAATAAAATTTTCAAAATTCGGACATTGTAAAAGCAATTCTAATTACTATAGGCTGTTTCTTAGAAAATACCAACGACATTAGTTATTGAGAACTCACCGAGAATTTTCGGAAATAAATAAAAATCACTTATTTCGGAAAATTCTCCATCAGTTCTCTATTAATTTCTTTGTCATTTTCTAGGATACCGTGTATAGTAATTAGATAATGCCCTTATAGAGCCCGAATTTTGAAAAAGTTACTCAGTAATTTTTTATTTACGGTTTTTAGTGAAAATTCCGACCTTACAGCTGAGCACTTTAAAACCGTCTTAAGTTCAATTAATACTAGTTTTTAATACAAAATAACTTGAATCCATTGGGGAACAATGAAACACTGACGCGTGGGGTACAATGACAATTGTGATGATAAAATTGATAATAGTGACGATACTGTGATAATAACATTAATTTTTGTTACTTCTTTTAGTTATTATTTGTATTCAAGGATATTTATAGTGAAAATTTCATTTCAAGAGAGACTTCTAAAGTATTATTTTAAAAATTATTCAAGATCGGTTTTAACTAAGATTCAACTATATTGGTTTCGTTAATTAAGCGTGTTCATATTTTATTTGTCTAATTATAATATTACTAATATAAACATTATTACAAACCGATTATTATGCAATTCATTATTTTGCCATTATTGTAATGAAAATACATTTTATTTGTTTTATCATAACCTGTACGGTACACGCCACACACTTTCATTCTTTGTACCACTCCCATTCATTACTTCGCTGTGCCCCACTAATGGGCGAAATTTTTTTCAGCGAATTTTTCAAGTACATTAAACAGATCTATATTAAAACGTTAAAATGTATCTGAATCCCTACGGAAATCATTAATGCAATGTACATGGTAAATAAAAGTAATAATTTATTTAAAGATTCCAATTAGAAATTGATTTAGTATTTTTGAAGAATTATAAACAATTTAATTTTTCAATATACCGTGAAATTCGTAAAGTATTCATATTAAAAAAGAGTTGCGTGTCTATCGAACTTTGAGAGACTTCAATGCTTTTTTCCTTATAATAATCGATCTGCTTGAGTTAGTTAAATTCTCGGTGTCTGAATTCCCTTTCTGAACCTTTTCAAATCTTCCTGTATTCCGAATTATTTTCAACCTTTGCAGATATAGTGAAAATGTCTTCCGTATGCATATAATTCTGAACACCCTCTCCATGCTTAACATTTTTGAATTCATATAAATGAAAAAGATAATTTATGTATGCACTACGTGTATATTTCTGGGCGCTATAAAGTTTGGTGATTTCGACTTTAATTGTATACAATCTTGCGGAAACTCTGGGTCATTATATATAAACAAAATTTTGGTTGAATGATTTAAACATAATCCTGAACTAAGATATAATGAAAAGTCACAGTGTACATATTCAAAAACATTCGTGAATTATTTTTTGGGTATTCGAAAAGTGAATTCAGAAGAATTCAAAATAATTCAAAATCTGAATCTCTTTGGTATTTTCTACGAAACCGTCTACAATAATTAGATTGCCTTTGCAGAGCCGAAACTTTGAAAATTTGAAGTTGTATATGTACATGTCTCAATTGCATTTCTGAAATTTCTGCAATCTTTCTGCATTCTGAATTATTTTAATTCTATATACGTAGATGTATTGAACAATTCTTTCGCGAATATATCTGAATACTAAACAAACTAAATCGCGTTGTTATTTGAATGCTTCTCAAAGTAATCAAATCGAAAAGGTATAATTTTTGTTAATTCTTACAATTGGATATTTAACGAATTATCCATTCCTTGATTCAGAAATGGAATTGAAGTATTTGGTAGAATTCAAAATCTTATTATTTTTCAATCGATTCCCGTTTAATGGGTTTTAGGATAGAGTCAAATGAATATTTTTAAAATTCTAATAAATATTACATTCGATGAAAAAAGTAACTTTTTTAAATATTTAAATATAAATAATACTAAGAATAATTCGTTGACATTTTCAGAAAGTTAAAAAAGATTTATTTTTGCACCCTGATTACGATAATGACCAAATAAATTGGCTGTAGGATAAACTGAAGCCGCCATCATAAAAAAAATGGCAAAAATATTTTGTTTCATAAGTAAAAATTGTTATTATAATAATTTTACTACTTCTATAAATCGTATCTTTTTTTCAAATATGAAAGGACCTCGTGTTATTGACTATAAAATAATTAACTTTTCAATTTTGTTTGTTTTTATTTAAAATAGTATAGACAGTACAGTGATATAACTTATAATGCTATAGATATTTTTATCGCTTCGCAAACCCAGGTGATATTTACAATTATGAAAATAAACAGGTTCACCCTTGATACATCATAACAAAGAAATGTAAATATTGGTTAGCCCTTCGGACGCTTTATTGATTTTACACCCTTATATGAAGAAATTTACGGACCCTAGTACTGAGCGCCCGCGTTTCATTAATATATAACAAGTTTGTTTTTAAAGTAATTAAATTATGATTAATTCATTTATGTTTTTTGAAATCTTATGGTCCTGTTTGAGCAAATCATATTCATTCGACCTACGATGATTATATTAAGAAAGATATTAAGAGCAGGGGATTGAGGTAAAATTTTCGGGAATATTTATTAAAATCAATAATAACGACAGTTTTTAACAAAGTTTGTTTATTTAATTGTATATAATAATACAAACAATTCATTAAAATTAAAATAACATTACAAAAACTTATTTTACTACATTTGTACATTGCTCCTTTTGTAAAATCTTCTTCAATGTCTGTGATCGACTTTAATTCTATAAAAATAGAGCTTTCGTGATTGATATACAATAATTCCGCTTTACATTTGTATAATTTCTAAGTAATATTAATTTTTACTTATTTCAGTGCGTAACTAACGACGCGACGGTTACATAGTAACACGATGATAACGCGTGTATTACTAGTTACAATAATTATTTACAAGTTCAATACCGTCAATTTACGATCTTACAATTAATCATTTTAATATACAGCATGATTTCCTTATGTTTTTCAAACACTCGTATAAATTAATACACCAAGTATTTTTCTTTCCCGTTGTGAAATGTTAAAATTGTGTTTTACAATACACGTGGGTTATACATTCATTCTTATATTTACGACAACAAAATACCTTTTCAAATTGGCTTCACAAAAGCTTCGAAAGGTACCGTTTGTCTTTTGTAACATGCCAAAAACTCCTGCAGAGCTTTCCTCATATCCCAATCAGAATCATCCAAAAATTTCTCGCAAAATACGGTATTCATTGTTGTCAATTCTCCAAATTCAGCAAGCATATCTTCTCTTTCTTGAGTACTAAAGCAAGAAAGTTTAATTTCGGCAGGCATCCTCGCAGATTCCAGTTGATCGTATGCAAAACTATGCACCGTTTGCAGAGGAGCGCATACGTGGTACAGGTCGTTCATTATTTTATATTCGCTATCATCTTCTATGGATAAAATAAACGTTCTACTGAACGTGTATATTTCTGAATTTGGACTTATTAGTTTGAACAACCCTTCTACGGAAACCATGATGTAAGTATCGCATTCATACATCAGATCGTACGAAAACGAGTTTTGATTATGACGGGTTTGTGGGAATTTTTTCAAAACTTCGACAATCTCGTCTTCTCCGTGATAAAGATGTTGGCAGATGTTTGTAAGAGTTGGTAGGTTCCTATTTTCGGACACAAACGCTTCAAGGTACTTCTCGCTCCTTGGTAATTTTAGTGTACTTACTGTTGTAGAGAACCATGCGTCTGGTGCGTACAGTCCCCTTAAGATATCTTTATCTCTTAGATCGTACAATGTGAAAAAGTGACTGATAAATTGACTCACAAGATTCTTCGCTTTCCATCCTTTGGTATAAATGGAATAAGACAGTGGAAGATCGATCGACCCAACGTACTTGCCGTCTAGTTTAAGCAATTCAGGACAAAACTGACGTATCGATTCGATGTACTGCCTAGGACTGGAATAGTTCTCACATAAAGGGTTCCCATCCAATAACAATTCTCTGATTTGCATGGCCTTTAGAGGATACAAAAGGTCCGCTTTCACTAATTCATTAAACCTTAAGTCTAAATATTTAACCTTTCCTAAGCTAACGTTTTCGAGTGCAGTTAAATCTGTGAGTTCGTTGTGTTTCAGACTCATGTTCTCGAACGAGGCTGAGGTACCTTTCAATAATTTCATTACGTGGGTAAACGTTTTTTGCTGCGATAACGGGCAGTAAATTATATTGTAAACTGCAGGATCACAGTGGAACCTATCTAAAACCATAGATTTTTTTTTAAGGTCGTGTCGCTTTTTTAATGCCGTTCCCAGTATCGCTTGTATATTAATTTTAATTGTACGACTACATGCGAATCCTAGGGTTATGGTTAACGATAATGGTTGCTCATTATCGTCATATACCGTTAAGTTAGCCTTACAGAGTTGCTCCAATGCACGTTGACAGTTACGAACAATAAAACTGCAATCTTCGCCAGCCCTTTGGTACATTACAGGTATCAAGTCGGCTGGGTATACCGCTTTTATTATGCTTCTAAGAATATTTTGATTATCGTAATGCCCTCCGTTTTTAACGTCTATTTTGTGCCACATGTCAATGCGAGACATCAAAGATTTTTCTTCGTATAAATCTTCCCCCGTATTGAACTTCTTGGCTATATGGGTGTCGACCAAAATTGGGGCTACCATATTGGTATTCACAGTCCGTAATTCACGAAACATTTTGTCGAGCTGATTCCAGTTCTATGGTTTAAAATAGAGTCGATAATGTACTCTATATTTAAAATGCGTATTTAAACTCAATTACCTTGTCTTCTATTTTTACTAAAATGCCGTATTTCACCTTCGCATCTGAAAGACGAGCAATTTTTGTTACAAAAATATGAACGTCAGAATTGTTTCATCTAATAAAAACTTATATTTACGGGAATATTATTTTGCGTTGAATTACCTCGTGCGATTTCATTGTTCTACACTAAAATATCAGTCTTCGAATATGTCACAGATATATTACAGTTGGTATGAAATGTAAGCAAACTTGAAAGTTCCACCTATTCTTCTCCTTTGTGGATTTAGATGGGGTGCTCGAACCTCCACTACCACGCCTCCGGACTAGGTGAACATGAAGGAAAATGGCTTCCTATCCTTTGGATATCCTATCGTCGTTGAATCCCTTGTATCTGAAAGAATTAGAGAGTGAAGGAACAAATCAATCTTACTTCTACACTTTTAAGATTATTTAATAATTAAATTGTCGTACAAGACAATATGGTTGGCGTCTCAATGCATGAATTCACATATAAAATTACTGTAGTCCCTTCCTTAAGTTGTATCCCCGTATGCTATACCCTCTCTTAAGTTATGCGACAACCTCCGCTTAAGTTATAGTTCGCATTACACTTTTCTTTCCTTCGCGTGGCAATGATTGTGTTATATGCAAGGACGAACCATCACTGGGTCTTCATTGCCTAAAGGACCAAGAGTAGGCAAAAATATAACTTAAGGCGGACGCCATATTGCTCTTCCCAAGCGTATAACTTAAGGAGGTACTATACTAGTTGCATTTAGCTTTATATTGAATACGTATAAAGTATATTTTTTAAAGATTGTTTTTAATGATTAACATTTTTTTTATTTTTATATTATTTTTTAAATATTTGTGCCAATGGTTTTCAAATTTAATTTTAGTACGGCCGTGTTATTATTTAAATTTTAATTCAATGTTGAGCTTTATGAGGGTACTTTTTTTATATACACAATTTTAATTCAGGATTTACTTAGATTTAAATGCAAGTCCAATGTTGCAATCCCGTCTTTTGCTTCTTCAGGAACTGTTTACATAAAACACGTATGATTGCTTTGCTCAGTATCATCGTGTGGGAGACGTATTCAGTAGGGTCTCCCTTATTGAATCCTCCCTTATTCTCTGGATTTAGGATCTCTTATTGCATATATTCCCCTTCGGTCGGCTTCCCTCCTCCATTGCGTCTGAACCTAACCTTCGCGGCTGAGCGAATCTCGAACCCTTGTCGACCGTCGACCACTAAGAGTGCGGGTAAAGGGGAAGTAGAGAATAAGGGAGACCGCCGCCATTTTGAAAAATCTGCAGTATGCAATAAGGGAGACCCTATTGTACATTGCTTTTAGTTTGTATCAGAGTTTTAAGGCAGGTTTTGAATGCGTATTACGTACACCGGGGCTTTCACGTGAGAGTTTATTTTTAAATAAGGCCTCTATAGACATATTGAATACAGTGCTTGTTAGAGCTTTCTATTGTGATGATATATAAAAAATTAGATTGTATTGTTCAGGATCCATTTCATCTCCAAATCTCTTGTTTCGGAAAACTGAGCTCTGTTATTTTTATTGGCGTTACCTTGGCAGTTGTCAGTTCTTGTGACCAGTCGTATGTCCCTGTAGAAATTGTTTAAAAGTACTTTAGTTAAGATTTTTCTAATTTTTGTTTTAGTATTGTCTTTCCTCAAATGATACCTTTTGAATGGCATTAATAATAGTCCAACTCAATCAAATGTTGCTTTAGTAGAAAGTTAATAGTTTTAATTACTCGTTTGAAATGGTATTTCAGTTTTTTTATTTACTTTAAAAATTTATTAATGTTATCCGAATATCCGGTTTAAAGAATATATATAAAGTATGTTATATTGTCTTATATTAATGTACGGATCGAAATATATCAATTTTGTAAATTATTCATTTAAGTTTACCGTTATAAATTGTTAAGTATAACTATTATACACTTAGTTTTTTTATTATTTTCGATTTTTGTTTATTGTTGAGTTACGTAATATATAAATTGATTTATATCAACAATTGCTGCCAACCAATCACAGTGAGTTTAAAAGTAAGTAACAAAAATATATATAACTTTAGCGTAATTGAGACCGTAAGCGTGATTTACGAGACGAAGGTTGGCAGCATTGTCGAACTAGTGAGCGAAGCGTGTTGGGGACAAGCGCGTTCTCGTTCCTACTTGATTAAGAGTCGTCTTGCCGACTACATCGCGTGTTTAGAAGTTGTATCAGGTATTTAATTCGAACGTCTTTTTTATTGCAGTTTTTAATATTTCTCAACGTGTTCTACACATGAAGTTCCAAAAACTCACTTAAAAGGGACAGTAAGGATCGAACGTAATGTTCTCGTATTACTTACCACGTGACCTTGCAAAATGGCCGGCTGAGTGGAAGATGGGTATAATATATGCAGTCCCGTATATCTTGTATCCTTTGTTTACAATTTTCTTTTCCTCAGCAGTCAGATTGTTCCTCGTTCCATTTCACTTTTCTACAGGTTCAACGGATCTCCTATGCACGTCCGACCTAGTCCGAAGTCAATCACGGAATCTTGGCTTGGGCAGACATGACGGTGTTCCGAGGGACGACGCAGAATGCAGCGCTTCAAGAGTAGGGGGGAATGACGACATATTTAACCAATAAGCCATCGAGCCGTTTCCTCATTATCAACCGCGTAAATTCAAATATTGGTATATGGTTAACCATAACATCATATTCGAATTTACATAATGAGAAATATGGATTGAGTATGGATGAAAATTTTAAACATATATTTTATATAAAAATAATATTGGCAATTGTGAGCAAGACAACATTTTAATTTCCAGTTTTATTGTTTCTATATAGGAAAAAGGTAAGTTAAATAAAAGCGTAAGTATTTATTTAAACAAAAAAACATAGGGTTGCAAGAGATCAGGCACACGTAATGGAACAAGATGAAGCGCTGCTGAAAGCCGTGGAAGAATAGTTCATTTATAAATATTAAATGGCGGAATTGGGTGCTATAATGACAATAGAACTTAATTTAGTTTAAAAATAATGTTTTTAACCTAATATTAATGTTTAGTTAATAATAATATTGCGTAAACATCCCGACAAGTGTAACTTACAATATACAGAATTAACAACATCCCACTGAAATATTGTTAAGTTTAAAACAAGTTTGCCTTACGTAACTAACATTCTTAAAGTATTGTCAACAATGTAGATAATACAAATAGAATAAATATACGTTTTTACAATAAAACAATCTACTAGTGAGATAATCTACTACTACCAAGAAAAAAAACAATTAAATTATATTAACTTTGCAGCAATCAGAAGTCGGTTACATATTGTGTTTTCTGTAAAATCAATAATGTTTTATACTTTTTTGGTGTTATTAATAATAATTCTACCTTATTGGTAGTGAAAATAAAGTAAAACTACATAATGAAGACCATACAGTGATGCTCAAAGGATAAACAAAGGTCAAGAGAGTTGCTGTTGCTCACCTTATTTACATACTTCATCAGAACATTCGTGTTACCATTATATGTAAAGAAGATTCGAGAAAATGAGGATCAAACGTGCTACTGTATTCATATTCCTTTTCAAAATTATTTTGTTTTCTTAAGATTTTTAAATAATAAATCATATAGTACTGTAGATTATTTATTGTGTAAATAATTAGAATTGTAAATAAATGAAACAAAACTCGATTTTGTCCATGGATGCATTAATAAAAACAATGTAGAATTAACAGCGGGTACGTGCTGCAACTTAAAATAATAATTCCTTTATAAAAATTGTAATCACGTACATGACAAGAAAAGATGAACTATTTGTTACCTATAAAATTTACTATTTTTACAACTGTTATAAATAAACTAATATTGCGACATTCTTTTGCCACTTAATTCTTTTATAATAATTACATCCATCGTGAGATTAACTATATGCTGTAGTCTTACAATGCAAGAACGATTTTGTACACCCGCTTGGTTTCTAATTATTAATATAGTAAGTAATTTATATTTAAAAATTACGTCTTACATAATTTATTTGTAATTTTTAGTTTGTAGAAATGATTAAGGGTATCAATTATGTCGAAACTTAATAATAAAAAAAATTGTTTTAAAGAGTTAATCGATGCTTCGAGTCAAGGTGTTAAAAAAAGCATCGATTAACTCTTTAAAATAATATAACTTCGTCGAGTGACAGAATCAAGATTGAATAAAAAAATTGTTTATAAACAAATTGTTATAAATAAAAAAAAATTGAAAAAATGACTATTTGTTTAAATATTGTATTGTCCCAGGCAGCAAGTTGATCTCGCAAAGAACTCAGAAAGATATCAGAAAAAATTTGTGACCTCGTTAAGAAAACTCAAAATGATATCAGAATTATGTCACAATGTGGTCAGATGACCCATTTAAAGGTGTCATTTTGGTGATTGCACGAAGACCTCTTAAAGAGGTCATATTTTTAAAACATTAATCAAAATTATATCATGATTGTATCATAAAGTGTTCAGATGACTAACTTAAAGATATAATTTGTTATTGGTCTAAAAATCCCTTAAAGAGATTAAAATTTCTGAGAATTTAATCGGCCTGAGATAATCAACACTTGTATGCTCATTTTAATTGGATTTCAAAAACGTTTGCATTGCAATTTACAGGGCACTAGTAAATTCTCATTTATGCAATGTAAACTACGTTGTATACAGTTTAAACAAGCCTACAAGTATTGCTTAGTTCAGGCTGATTAAGATCTCAGAAATGTGAACTTTTTAATTGCAATATAAACCTTTTTATTTGATTAGGCATTTTTTTAAAAATGTTAATATATAATTATGTATTTTATTTTTGCACTAACAAAAGTGGAACTTAAACAATGTTATTTTTTATTTGTTTTTTTTATATATTTTTATTTTATTACAAAAAGAAATTTTTATTAAATTAAACTTTAATTACATTCTATGTTTATTTCTGTAGGATTTAATTACTTGACATTATTTATCGATTTAAATTTTCTTAATTAGTAATTGCTAGTAAATATTATTCATTTCAAAATTTATTACTAAATTATGACTTCTTTATGATAAAAATGTGGTGTCATAAATATGATGTATTTAAGATACCTCTATGATCACGGTTTATCGCATTCTGACCACATTATGATATCATCTTAGCAACCCATAAGGACATCAAAATTAGGATCTCATTTTGAGGACTTTCTGAAAAATCTGCTGTCTGGAGTTTAACTAACAATTTTTTACTCTTGTAATTTTTTTCGTTTTCGGTTTGTTTACAACCGTACGTTACAAACGTACATTAAACAATGAATAACAAAATTCCTGGAAGCGGATTTTGCTGATATTTTTGAGTTAAATCTTAATTTTACTGGACTAATATACATAAAACAGCCTTTGAAACACTCAAATAAGAATAGAGACGTAGGTTTTCAGTGTGCTAATGATCGTTGATCAGGTGTCAGTTTTACTTTCACCACATATCCGATCATGCGCCATTTTTATTGCTGTTTTAAAAACGTACACGAAAATAAAGATCTCTATTATTTCATGGCGGTTTTTACATCCATTATGCAGAAATGTTTAAATATGATATGTGTTTAAAAGGAAGTTATAAAAAAATTATTCAAAAAATTCATATCACACATTTACGTAATCATTTTGTTGCAAAAAACAAACAAACTTAAATGAAAACATAAACAATGTTCGTTACATACTTTATTGTATATTTTACTACGTTTGATGCGTAATCTAAACGACGTGGACGAACATTAAAATAAAGACAATAATTACAAGGCAGGAGATGATAAAAATCACATTAATTCATCTCTTGTTTTGCCTACAAAATTACCTGATAAATGTGTTATTACAATGTTGGCATGTTCAAAAATCAATAACTGCGTATATATAAAGGATTTTTCCTATATATAAAAATATATTTAAAAAATATAAGTATGTTTAAAAATATATACTCTACTATATTATATAGGAATAAAATTGTGACAGATAGATTAGTATGTAAAATTATTTAACTTGTTTACATTTAGATTCTTTATCGATAATTACTACGTTGAATCAATTAATTAAATAATCTATATTCGATATACTAAAATGTTTTATTACGTTATAAATTTAGTTTCCGTTTTCTGTTTATTTTATAGTGTGAATTACGTTGTTGTATTTTTTAATTACACTGTATCATTCCATTTTAGCAACAATCTCTTGCAATATTGATGATCAGGTATATACTTATATAATATGATTTATCTACCTGAAATATGAGTCGATTTTTGTCCAACCTGTCATAAATAAATGTTTGTGATTAACTATGTATATATAGAATTGTGTACAGCATTGTACTTTGTCGTAAACAGACAAAGAATCATCATATCATCAAAAAAAATGGTTAAAAAACGTTTTTAACCCGTTTTGTCCTAAATATACAAAATTTGTCGCCGATTTTTCTCTTTAACCCGTTAAGCCCCAAAAGAACGAATTTGTCTTGAAGTTTTCAACTGTGAGTTCTGATGGATTACCAATGATGAAAAAATGCTGGACTTATCATTTCTAACGTGAAATTAATCGTACTTTCCGATTCTGACCATAAAATGTTTTAAAAATACGATACAAAAAAGATACAATCGATTATTTAACAAAAAGTCGGATTTTTATCCCCCTACTTTTTTTTTTATCAACAATAAAAGTCGGATTTTTAACCGTAATTTTTTTCGATCAACGAAGGAGGTTGGTATGGTTATGAATTAACAAACAGATTTCGACAAAATAATTACAACATTAATGTAAATATAAATGAATTCCTTGAAAATGTTGAGTCATTTAGATACCACAGTGTTGAGAAATCATGAAAAACATGATACATGCTGGTGATACTAAATATAATTTGAGAGTGTTTTCAGATATATTGTTCTAGAGACCAATAGATGTCGCTCAATTCCAAAAGTAAAGTGGAGTAGTGATTTGTTTAAAGTCAATGATAATGAAAAGTATCTTCTGTTACATGGAAGAGAGAAAGGACTATCACCATTTTGTATGACAAATAAAAATCAGCAAATGTACCACGATCCTATATTTAAACATTTAAAATCTAGAATTTTAAAATTTCAGCATTAACCAGATAGTAATTGATTTTCTAAAAAGGTACAATGTTTATAAACGACACCCTTTAATTTAAATTCGTCATTTTAATTTTCGAAAAGTTGCCATTGGGTGATTCATTATGAGCTACAAAATATGTTTCATCTGTTGGTATACAATGAAAAATGATATCCATGCATCCATCGCCATTTGTAAATTGACATTAGAAATTCCAAACGAAATAAATGAAAGAATATTTTCGGGTATGCTCGTTGAGAACCTGAATTCAAAATGGAAATATTTCTCCTAGAAAATTAAATAATACGGCTTTTATGTAAAAAAAGATGGAAATTTTAAAACATTTTGTTAACGTATATTCTAAAACCGCACACCTACCCTTTGAGATCCTGACGACACTAATGTGCCTTCAGTTTCAGCCTTATTTTGATCATATTTTCCTATTTATACTTAATATTCCAATCTTTGTTTCATTTTTAATCTGATAAGGGTTTTTATTTGCCAATATTATAGTACTTTTAGTAATTTCATTTTTCTTATAAACAAATTTACGCTTAAAAATGTCAATTTCTATATGATTAATTCAATTCCGAAGAAATTCGGCAGTAAACACTTAATGTAATTATGTTACTTATCATTCCGGGTTGCTGATTCCGCAGCTGATATCAATTTTTCGAAATTTATAATGACGCTTCCAATATGGCGGACAATATTTTGAAAACTTAAGTAAAGTTTATAGAACTCATTACTTGGAGGGTTTCCAGGTCGCTGATTATAAGAATCCAATGTCAGTTTTTCGAAATTCAAAATGGCGGACCACATTGTAAAAATTTGATGGCGAATCCGACCAAGTGGTTCGTAATCAGCATTCCAAGAAAACTTTCAAGAATGGACAAAAATAAATAAAAAGGTCGGCTTTGTCCTATAATTTAATTTGTTGAAGTTTTCCCTCGACGTTTCGAACAACTCTTGTTCATTTTCAAGAGGTTACTGTCAGTAACTACCAGAACTCAAATTTTTAATATTTTGTCCGCCATATTAGATCCGCCATTTTGAATTTCGAAAAACTGACGTCGGTTTCAAAAACGAAGGAATAATATATAAAGTGAATTATTCTTATCCGTATATTTTTCTTAAGTGAACAGATAATTTTATAAAAATAGATCTTTAAACGTAAGAAACAATGTCTGAAAATTATTTTTATGATCGTTACGCAATATTGCACTGCCAATCCTGTCGTTAAGGGTTAAACTGCTTGAATAAAAACAGCAAATAATTATTGGCCTGTAGAATGTCATGCAGAGGTAGCTTCCTAAATCTTTAGCAAGTTGCATAATGTTTAATTAACAACGCAAAATCCGAAAGTTAGTTTTGATTTGTCAGATTGCATTGAGAGTTTAAAAATTAATTTTTAATCAGTGCTGTAGTTAGACAACATAAATAATATACATAGAATCTAAGCCTTAGTATGTCACGTGAAGTGATGAATGTTGATATTGCAGATCTATAATTCGCATCTTATATCAACTGTAATTTTAGGTGGCGTTTTCCATTGACAGAATCGAGTGCGCGCTAATTCTCCTGGTGTCATAACTATATTCTCAAAAACAAATCGGTTTCGTGCTTGAAATTTATTGCATAATAATAGGCAGAAGATACAAATCAAACCGGACTTCCTGTAACTTTTGTTTTGTGTATTTTTTTTTGCGGACGACTCACACTCGTCTTTAAACACAGCCTGGTATATAATAAATAAATCTATCGCATACTCATCAGTTCTGGTAAACATAAGCTACATAAATCTTGAAAATTGTGCATTTTGCGTACCTTAGGTGAACAGAGAAGTGTCAAAATGATGAAAGCCGTAACTTTTGTCGCACTTTGCTGCATCTTGGTAAATACATAATTTAAATATAAGAAAATAAGATAATGTGTACTTTGAAGATTAAGGTGTTGTTTTGAAAACAAAAACGTAAAATCCTGTCCACATTATCTTAATCATTCGATATTTCGGGTTATGTTCATCCTTAACTATGTCAATAGTTACATTTCTTATTGTTGACCATTCAAAACGTTAGTAATTTAACTATAAAAAAATTTATAAATATAATAGTCCTCAAATAGCACTTCAATTTATTAAAATGTCTGCCGAAATATCGTTTTTTTATTTTATTTTTCTGTCCCAGAGGACAAAAGCATGGATTACTATTTCTAGATTACCTATCTTATCTTTACATCCTTTGTTTCATCGGTAAATTTCTGAATTACAATAAAATAATCGACACGATTTAAATGGCAATACTTTTGTAATAAACTAAGAGGAAATAGGTACCCTAAACTCTTAAAAATGTCATGAAATTTAATGTACACTTAATGTACAGTTCATTAATTTTTCCAATGGTGTATATCTACATGTTTTTGGCAGCATTTTTTCAGTGTAATATTTCAATTTTTTTCATGGATTTTTCTCTGAGACTCGTCTGCACAAAATAGAATAATTTACATTTTTAAAAACATTTATTTGTCACGATGGTTAGTAAAGATAACATTTTTTATGATTTTTAGAACATTTTTTCAAATTAATTTATTTCTAAACGAATGCCATTTTTTTATTTTGCAGTTCGTTGAGGGCAAGACCGTCAGTTCGCTGGTTTCCTCTCACGTAAGTATCATAAAATTTAATTTATATTTGTATGTATGAAAAATAAAATGTAGTAACATGTTAATGTAAACTCGAAAAAATAATTGAGTAAAAACAGCAATGACTCATTTTTTTGCAAAATTATTGACTGAGTAGTCACTATATTGGAGTAAATTTTACAACGAAATTTCAAAACATTTAATTCTATGGAATACAATTGACTGGAACAATTTGTATATTTTTAAAAAGTGATTATTTATGACTTAATTTAACATAAAACTTTTTTAAAAATTGGGTTTCTAACAAACGTATACTTTAATCTACGTAATGATTCAAAACATTGCAATATTGAGGTAGGTGATAACTTGGAATTATTTTTACAGCACACGCAAAATAACAAAAACTAAATAAAAATATACAAATTTTAGAATATATTTGACGCAAGTAATTTGTATTAATTTTTTGCTTAAAAATATCAACATTGTTTACTTTACAAACGCTTTAAAAGTATAATTTTTATAGCATGATGGATTCATGGTACCAAGCAGCATTAAAACTGAAGTTAGTATCGTAATTTATGACTGTTTTTATGTATTTTGAGAAATATTGAACATTTTTAAATTAAGTTATTTTATTTTTCAGGCGGATTTGGAAATCGATCCAGCTGTAAGTCATTTCGTGTTTTTATTGTTAAAATAACAATCCTTTTGTATAATTTATGACGTTGATATTAATTTGCTAATTAACTATCAATTCTTTTTTTTTTATTTTTTACAAATTTGTTAAATTTCACGCGTTTTATATTTACGAAATATTTTATATTCAGGCTGATGAACAATGGGTAGCGGACCTTTCAACACGAGTGAGTTTATTTTTGAATCAATAACATGTATTTTATATCTGTAATAAATAGTTGATATTTTAATCATTTTTATAAATATGAATAATAAAGTTACTATTGTATTTTAAAGTTTGCTCGGGAAGCACAGATGGGACCATTCAATCCGGCTGATATGGCAGCAATGGGCGCTGACATGGCATCTAAATTTGGTGAAAAAGCTATGCAAATGGCTGGTCAAATTGCAGAAAAATTCCAAAATCCATCTGAAATGATGAACGTTGGTTCCATGGTTCCGTCATAAGTTACAAGTAAATATAATATTAAAATATAAACAATAATTCTCTCAAAAAAGCAAGATTAGTCTATGCATTATAAAAATTGCTTAGATTGTTACTAAACAAATTAATGCATTATTTTAATTGTATAAACAGTGCAATAATTATGTAATGTTGTATAGATTATGGAAAATTTTGTGTAATTATAATTGTACAGAAATTATGATAAAATTTCGTCATGTAATTTAAAATGAGAAAAAAAAGTTATTACAGATCATTATAGACTAAATAAATATAAATAAAAATAAAAAAGTATAAAATGTTACATTAACCCTTATTTCTGATAGGACAAAAAAGTTGAAAAAAATCGAAAATACTTGACTTGACTATTTTGGAGGTCGTTTTTTTGAAATTGTACACGTCACGTTGGATTAATTTTAAAATTTATGATGACATAATCAAAATGGAAGCCTATTCGAACAAATTTTTAAATGTTCCAAATAATCATATTTTTTAAAAGTAATGGAAAAGCACAAAATATTGTTTTTGGTTCTGGAGAATGCTGAATACGAATCCAAACTCAGAAATTTAAAATTCCAAAATGGCGTGTCCAAGATGGGCACCAATGATGTTGAAGAACACGAGAATACTTACAAGGGGGTTTTTGGGGTCGCTGAATTCGAATCCGAGGTCGAAATTTCAAAATTCTAATTGGCAGATAGAAGATGGCGACCAAAATTTCTAGCATTGGCTAAATTTCCCTGAAAATGTTTACTGGAGGATTTTTAGGCTCGCTGAATTCGAATCTGAAGCCGAAATTACAAAATTCAAAACAGTAGATACAAAATTGCGCGAAAAAAATAGCCATTTCGTAGAAAAATTATTACTTCGTTTTTTTTTGTGGTGGCTGAATTCGAATGTGACGCCGAAATTTCAGAGTTGAAAATGGCGAATAAGATGTAGTGGTCTTTTTTACATTTTTTATATTTTTTATATTTTTTTATATTTTTGTGCAAATTAGAAAATGCAAATATCCTACTTTTGAAAGAATAGCTTCACAAAAAAACTTGAGAGCGATACTCAAGTGATAGTTACTTCAAAACTAGTCATAAATAAAATAAGTGTTCAAATATACAAATATTTAATATAATTTATATAAAAAAAAAGATTCTCGATTATCATCTACCTCCACACGGTCAGAATTAGAAACATCAGATTCCTGTTGATGACTATCGGGATGATATTACACATATTTTCATCATCTTTACTGTCGACTACTCATACTTGCATCAATCTGTATACAAATTTCGATTTATGATATCAAATAGGAATTTCGCACACCAACGACATCCGTATGTTCAATTTTAGTAAAATTCCACAAATTTTAAAATATATGACCGCTATATCGTATCCTTCATTTTGAATTTTCAAATTTTGGCCCCAGATTCGAATTCAGCGACCACAAAAACAATATATTGTGCTTCCCCATTACTTTCCAAAAATTTGATTAATTTGAACATGCCGAATAGGTCGCCATTTTGATTATGCCATCATACATTTTAAAATTATATCAATGTAAAATGAAAGTTCAACTATCGACTACACTCGAGCTCATCTGAAACTTGATATCCGACCGAAAAATTGATATTGATTGAATTACCGTAATTGTAATATTCATTTTTATTAATAAATAATTAAACACTACTAGTTGATTACTAATTCTAAACACTATTAAACTAAAGTATTCAATTTCTGCTTTTATATTAGTAGAATTTTATTGAAAAATTTGTCACTTTTTATTATTTTCTAAACAAGTTTCTGAAGTGATAATTTATCTATTGTCTTTACAATTTATACTGTCAACAATATTTTGATGATGATGAAGTAAGATGAAATAAGTACATTAATATTTTAATTTTTTTCAACGTTTTATATTATGAAATTTAACGACCGAGTAATCGGAGACGGATCATAGTGTATTGAAATGCGTTTATTTTTAAACGTTTTGCATTCACAATTACTAATGGAAATTAAAAAGACTTGTTAATACAGGAATTGGGAGGAGTTTTACCAACTCATAATATTCCCAAAGAAGAAATAGAAATTATTGAATCCAAGATAATATAGATAACATAGAGCAAGGTCTAAGGGATATATTTCACACCACTGGTTCTACGATCTGCCTTTTCAATTCTATTGCAAATTAGTAAAAATTTAACTGCAAAGCAGTGGACATTTCACTGCAATTCCTGGTAAAAATGAAAGCGTACAGTAAGAGTGAAATCAACCTAAACAATGACAAATTTAAAAATGAAAAGTTTAGAAAAAAAGATTTACATTAGGATCCTCCTAATTTAAATATATCACACTAAAAAAAAGACGCACTTCACACCACAGTCACATTTGTTACTATAGAACTATTAGCGTTGTTTCAAATTTATCCCTTGTACAGTAGGTCCCCTCTTATTTTAATGCTACTTCTCTTCCTCATCACCAGCAGCGTGAGAGAGAGGACATGAAAAAAAGTTAAAATAGAAGAAGCGAATCCTTAAGATAGAGGAGGAACTTAAAATACGAGGAGTTAAAATAAGAGGGGCACTACTGTATTAGATATGACCTGTTCGTTGTTTCACAAAGGCTCGAACCTTCGAACAGTCTCGAACTTCTCGAAGTTTCTGTAATCGTTTCGATATTCGTCAGTCAATTTTTTCTCCTCGGTCAAGTCAAACTCTGCCTTGTCTATCACTAATTCAACTTCAGAGAAAGAAATCAAAATTCATCATAATTATATCTTTTTTAAAATTAATTGATAATATAAGAAAGCATATCCGTAGCAACAAAAAACAACAAATTGCATAGCTTGGTTGATTTTTTTGAAAAATAAAAAATTATCACAAAATCATAATTTAATTTTTCATCCAGACATTGCAATGACATTTGAAACATTTTTGCAACAAAATTTTGTAAATAATCTTGAGTTGTGTAGACGACAGACCTCAAAGTTTCTAGAAAAAATTTAAAAAATATTCCATCGTTGAGGCGACTTACATTTAACATTTCTTACTTAAAAAATAGCGATTTTTTATAAATGAGTCATCCACATCCCATTTTTGATTTCGCTCTTTCCAATGACCCTGCTGAAATTTTCAAAAATACTTTAAAAAATGAGAATTTTTAGCTACATTTTCTTTCTGAACTGTTCACAATGATGTCGATTTTGTATTATCATTTAAACAACAAAAATGTATATTTACATATTTGAATTTTTAAATTGCTTCAGAAGGACAACAATTTTTTGAAAATGGAAAATGCGTTAAATGTTTTTCATATTTTGGTGTCGTAGATTTTCAAGTAGATCAATCGTGTAAAATATGTTATTTAACACTATAATGGTATCTTACTGATATTTCCGAAAAAAATCAGATGCTGTTGTCAGAATTCAAGGTAACGGATTTTTATTCACGATAAATAAAAATGCCTTAAATTTCCTGTTTTATTACAGAATCGCGAGAAATTATCACTGAATATGAATAAAAAATAAGTTTTTCAAAATTCAAAATGGTGGATTTTTTGCCATAGTTACCAGATTTGTAAAAATTACTCAAAAATCCTTGTGTCAAAGTAAGCTCCATTTTTTAAAAGTGTTTTCTGTTAAATTTTTTACAATAATTTATATTCTGTAAATTCAGGATTGATTTACGACATTTTTTACAATTTTCTAATATGAGGGTCCTACCCATATTTTTTTTAATAACAACAAAAATGAAATGACACACTTTGTTAATAAATATTTCACTTATGAATTTGAAAATATATTTCACAGCGATTAAATTATCGAATTTCCGCGGATATGAAAACTTTATTGTTATGTGATTTCGGGTAAACAATTTCAACGCAATATTTTACGACAAATTATAAAATTTCATTTTTAACTTAAAAAATTACATTACAGTTTACCGTTATTACAGTACCGAGTTTAGATATTAATTATTTTAGTATTCTAATCTTATTTAACTGCGAATAAAGGTTTTCATTGTATTTCAAATACGACTTTCAATCCACACGACGTTATTCGTTCAACTAATTCAAAATAACAAACAAGGTCGAAAACAATGAAAATATCTGTAAATGTTTAAATATGTACAAAACAAATGTCAAATAAATAGTTGTAAACAAAAAACCATTTGATTTTCAAATTAAGATTTTCGTTTGTATATTGGATCATATAAATCGATTAATGGTTCGACGAATCTCCCATTAGGAGTATCATGCATTATTTACTAAATTCGTACTTTTCACAATTGTTTCCTTTGAATACGTGTAGTTTGTATTTTTCGTGGGTACTTGGCTAGAAAGCACGTTGAAAAGTTTCGAGTGTAAGAGTTCATCGGCGTCGATATTATTTCATATGATGTTAAACATCAACAATTGTGCAATTTAATAATATAAGTAGTTCTTATGTGTGAGTAATAAAATATGAATGAACACGAAGAAGAGCCAGAAGAAGAGCAAGAACCAGAAGAAGAGCAAGAACCAGAACCAGAACCAGAACAAGAACAAGAACAAGAACAAGAACAAGTCGGCGATGATGTACCAGGAGCAGCCTTGGAGCCAATATCGACTGAGGATTTTGACACCCTACGTTCATCAATTTTGCATGATGATGTAGAAGTCTTGAGAAGAATATTAGAGAAAAACCGAGGACGAGAACATTGTAATACATTGTGGCTTCAAGCCGTCAAGTATGCAGATATTAAAATCATTGAAATTTTTTTACAATATGGATATGACCCAAATTATAGACATGAGGATGGAAATACTGCCCTACACTTCGCTTGCACAACTTTACATGTTGGCATTCTAAGGGCGTTAATGAGTCATGGAGCCGATGTAAATGCACTGAATAATTTGGGTAACTGCCCACTCTTGTTACTCTTATATTGTTACGTCACTGAGTACCACGAAATGTTAGAAACTGAGCCAGAGAACATCCACGAACTACAAAGAGAAATGTTGCTGATTTTGAAACTCTTCGTCTACTATGGTCTGGAGTTAGATGCTAGTGTCTCAAATCATCGACTCATATTAATCATGTGTTTTTCTATCGGAACAAAAGAATTCGTCGCATTGTTAGATGGATCAGGATTTGATTACAACTATACAGATGAGGAAGATGGACGTACGATACTTCACAAGGTTGCTTCCCACGGAAACCTAGAGGTTGCCGAAGAATTGTTATATTATATAGATGTCAATCGTCCATCTAAATATGGAACTGTACTTCATATTGCTGCTCGTAACGGATGGATCGAAGGTGCTAGTTTGTTTATAAAGAAAGGCGCTAATGTTGATGCTGTTTTAAATGAAATAGAAACTCCATTTTACAGTGCTTTATTCAGCACTGCCCGAAACAGCCCCGAGGTATTGTCTTATTTGATCCAGTGGAGATCGAGTGTAAACAGCATCGATGTCAACAACACCAAACTCTTTCTTATTCTTAGCAATCTACAAAACATTGCTGCCATGAACCAAATAAAACTTAAAATTATTGCAGAACACTTAATTCAAATGGAAGTTGCTGGTTTTTGTAAAGAAAACCCTTTTGTATCGGCGATAGGGAAAAATAAAAATCTTTTTCAGAAACTGGATCTTGGACGATTTAAGGCAGCATGCCAAAAAGAAATAAAAGAGTTGAAAGAAACAACTTTATTTCGGGACCAATCTATGTTTGATTTTTTGAAGAAACACAAATATTTCTCGGCGTGGTATATTAACGATGAAATTGTGCAATATTTTAAGTCCGGAAAATATGGGTTACAATTTCCGTTGTATCAGGACTCATTGTGCATAGTTGGCAATGCAGCAATGGCAAGAAAACATATTCTGAACCTAACCGAACCTATTTTTATCAAAATTTTTTCTGAGGTTAATCTCCCTTACTTAGCGACCAAAAATACTTTGTGTTTCTTAACTGATGATGATTTGTTCTGTGTCATTCGGGGGGACCGTAGCGAGAATCGTGTCGATAACAATGATGATGTTAGTATCGAGTAGCATCAAAATTAAGTGTTGTAAATATGTATATAATATGTATACAGTGTACTAGAACTTTTAATTGTGTAATGTACTAAATTAAAATCACTACAAGATATTCAAGTTTTTCTTTTTTTACATTCCTGTTGCTTAAAATTTTTGAAAGCGTTTACAAAATCACAAAACAGCGACTACAAAAATATCCTTTTGTACGTTAGTTGATTAATCGTTTATACTAATTCTTAATAGTGTAATTTATTAAAACACCTGCTTAAAGTTTTTTTCACGTTAATGGTTAAAGTTTTTGAAAATATTTAAATATTTAGTGTAACAAAATCACAAAACAGCGACTATAAAAAAATATTAATAAACTTTCCTTGTGTAATTCAGTCGATTAATCGTTTATACGAATTTTTAATATTGTAATTTATTAATATGGTCAAGGTTTTATTAACACTTTTTTTTGCCCAACATTAGAAAAGCAAGTCAACATCAGGTCAGTTTCTACAGTAGAAAGAATCCTTTTTTAATTTTGGAAAATACATGTCCGACTATTTTTAAGTGTGCTCTATCGATTTCCGTCGAGAAATTTTCCAAAAAATGATTATTTCTGCAAGAATTTTGCAAAATAAAAAAAAATGCCGTTTTTTTAAGAAACGCACTACAAGATATTTAAGTTTTTCTTATCTCACATTCCTGTTGCTTAAAATTTTTGAAAGCGTTTGAATATTTAGCGTAACAAAATCACAAAACAGCGACTACAAAAAAATATTAATAAACTTTTCTTTTGTACATTAGTCGATTAATCGTTTCTACTAATTCTTAAGATTTTAATTTATTAACGTGGTCGAGGTTTTATTAACCCTTTTTTGCTTAAAATTAGAGAAGCAGGTAAGTCAACATCACCTCAGTTTCTACAGTAGAAAGAATTCTTTTTTAATTTTGGAAAACTATTTTGAAGTGTGCTGTATAGAATTCCGTCGAGAAATTTTCCAAAAAATGATTATTTCTGCAAGAATTTTGCAAATTAAAATATGCCATGTTTTTTAGGTTATTTTTTTTATTTTCCCGATTTTTTCCATCGAAACGTACTACAAGATGTTAAAGTTTTATTTTCTCACATTCCTGTTGCTTAAAATTATTGAAAACATTCAAATATTTAGCGTAACAAAATCCGAAAACAGTGACTATAAAAAAATATTAATAAACTTTTCTTTTGTACTTTAGTGGATTAATCGTTCATACTAATTCTTAATATTGTAATTTATTAATATGGTCGAGGTTTTATTAACCCTTTTTTGTTCAAAATTAGAGAAGCAGGTACGCCAACATCAGCTCAGTTTCTACAGTAGCAAATTTTTTTTTAAATTGTGTAAAATTCATTTCCGACTATTTTGAAGTGTGCTATATCGATTTCCGTCGACAAAATATCCAAAAAATGATTATTTCTGCAAGAATTTTCCAAAATAACAAAAAATGCCATATTTTTTTAAGTTTTTTTTAATTATTTTTCACGATTTTCTCCATCGAAACGGATTTTAATCAATGAAATGCATATAAAAAGTGATCCCGATTGTTGAACCTGTAATGTTTTTTAGGTTATTTTTTTATTTTTCTCGATTTTTTCCATTGAAATGCACTACAAGATCTTCAAGTTTTTCTTTTCTCAAATTCCTGTTGTTTGAAATGTTGGAAAGCGTTTGAATATTTAGCGTAACAGAATCACAAAACAGCGACTACAAAAAAAATCCATTTTTACGATTAATCATTACGTTAGTCGATTAATCATTTATACGAATTCTTAATGTTGTGATTTATTAACATGGTCGAGGTTTTATTAACTCTTTCTTGCCCAAAATGAGAGAAGCAGGTACGTCAACATCAGCTCAGTCTCTGCAGTAGTAACAATTTTTGTTAATTTTGGCAGAAATTCTAAGGTTTTGGAAAATACATTGCCGACTATTTTGAAGTGTGCTCTATCGATTTCCGTCGAGAAAATGACCAAAAATGACTATTTCTGCAATAATTTTTCAAAATAAAAAAAAAATGCCGTTTTTTTTATTCCTTACGATTTTTTCGATTGAAACGCACTACAAGATCTTCAACTTTTCTTTTTTCACATTCCTGTTGCTTAAAATTGTTGAAAACATTAAAATATTTAGCGTAACAAAATCACAAAACAGCGACTACAAAAAAATATTAATAAATTTTTCTTTTGTAGGTTAGTTGGTTAATAGTTTATACTAATTCTTAACATTGTGATTGATTAACATGATCGAGATTTTATGAACTCTTTTTTGCCAAAAATTAGAGAAGCAGGTACGTCAACATCAGCTGAATTTCTGCAGTAGCAAGAATTCTTTTTTAATGTTGGAAAATACACTTTTATGTATTTTGAAGTGTGCTCTATTGATTCCCGTCGACAAAATCTCAAAAAAATGATTATTTCTGCAAGAATTTTGCAAAATAAAAAAAAATGTTTTTTAGGTTGTTATTTTTTTATTTTTCACAATTTTTTTCCATCGAATACACTACAAGGGCTTCAAGTTTTCTTTTCTCACATTCTTGTTGTTTAAAATTATTGAAAACATTTAAATATTCAACGTAACAAAATCACAAAACAGTGACTGCAAAAAAAACTTAATATTGTAATTTATTAATATGGTCGAGGTTTTATTAACTCTTTTTTGCTCAAAATTAGAGAAGCAGGTACGTCAACATCAACTTAATTTCTGCAGTAGCAACAATTTTTTTTTAATTTTGGAAAATACAATTCCGACTATTTTGAAGTGTGTTCTATCGATTCCCGTTGAGAAAATGGCCAAAAAACGACTATTTCTGCAAAAATTTTTTTAAATACAAAAAAATGCCATTTTTTTTTTTTAATTTTCACGATTTTTTTCATCGAAATGCACTACAAGATATTAAACTTTTCTTGTTTCACATTCCTGTTGCTTACAATTTTTGAAAACATTTAAATATTTAACGTAACAAAATCACAAAACAGCGACTACAAAAAAATATTAATTAACTTTCCTTTTGTACGTTAGTCGATTAATAGTTTATACTAATTCTTAATATTGTAATTTATTAACATAATCGAGGTTTTATTAATTCTTTTTTGCCCAAAATTGGAGAAGCAAGTACGTCAACATCAGCGCAGTTTCTGCAGTAACAAAAATTTGCAAAATAACAAAAAATGCTGTTTTTTTTTTAATTTTTCACGATTTTTTCCATCGAAACGCACTACAAGATATCTTCAAGTTTTCTTTTCTCACATTCCTGTTGTACGTGCCTAAAATGGGAGAAGCAGGTAAGTCAACATCACCTCAGTTTCTACAGTAGAAAGAATTCTTTTTTAATTTTGGAAAATACATTTCCGACTATTTTGAAGTTTCCTCTATCGATTTCCTTCGACAAAATGGCCAAAAAATGACTATTTTTGCAATAATTTTTCAAAATGAAAAAAAATCAGTTTTTTTTAAATTTTTTACGATTTTTTTCCATCGAAACGCGCTACAAGATCTTTAAGTTTTCTTTTCTCACATTCTTGTTGCTTAAAATGTTTGAAAACATTTAAATATTTAGTGCAACAAAATCACAAAACAGCGACTACAAAAAAATATTAATAAACTTTTCTTTTGTATTTTAGTCGATTAATCGTTTATACTAATTCTTAATATTGTAATTTATTAACATGATCGAGGTTTTTTAATTCTTTTTTTGCCCAAAATTGGAGTAGCAAGTAAGTCAACATCAGCTCAGTTTCTACTTTAGAAAGAATTCTTTTTTAATTTTGGAAAATACATTTCTGACTATTTTGAAGTGTGCTCTATCGATTCCCTTCGAGAAAATGTCCAAAAAAAACGACTATTTCTGCAATAATTTTTGATAATTAAAAAAATGCCGTTTTTTTCACATTCCTGTTGCTTAAAATTTTTGAAAACATTTAAACATTTAGCGTAACAAAATTACAAAACAGCGACTACAAAAAAATATTAATAAACTTTCTTTCTGTACGTTAATCGATTAATCGTTTATACTAATTCTTAATAATGTAATTTATTAATATGGTCGAGGTTTTATTAACCCTTTTTTGCCCAAAATGAGAGAAGCAGGTACGTCAACATCATCAGCTCAGTTTCTACAGTAGAAAGAATTTGTTGTTTATTTTGAAAAATACATTTCCGATTATTTTGAAGTGTGCTCTATCGATTCCCGTCGTGAAAATGAACAAAAGACGGCTATTTAAGCAACAATTTTTCAAAATAAAAAAAAAGTTTTTTTTATTTTTCATTTTTTCCATCGAAACGAAATACAAGATATTCAAGTTTTCTTTTTTTACATTCCTGTTGCTTAAAATTTTTTAAAGCGTTTAAATATTTAGCGTAACAAAATCACAAAACAGCGATTACAAAAAAATCGTTATTAATAAACTTTCCTTACGTTCGTTTATACTAATTCTTAATATTGTGATTTATTAACATGGTCGACGTTTTATTAACCCTTTTTTCTGTCTAAAATTAGAGAAGCAGGTACGTCAACATCAGCTCAGTTTCTACAGTAGCAATTTTTTTTTAATTCTGTAAAATTCATTTCCAACTATTTTGAAGTGTGCTCTATCGATTTTCGTTGAGAAAATGGACAAACAACGACTATTTCTGAAAAAATTTTGCAAAATAAAAAAAAATGCCGTTTTTTTTTTATCGAAATGCACTACAAGATATTCAAATTTTTCTTTCTCACATTCCTGTTGCTTAAAATTATTGAAAACATTTAAATATTTAGCGTAATAAAATCACAAAACAGCGATTACAAAAAATATTAATAAACTTTTCTTTTGTACGTTAGTCGATTAATCGTTTATACTAATTCCTAATAATGTAATTTATTAACATGGTCGAGAAGGTTTTATTAACTCTTTTTTCTGCCCAAAATTAGAGAAGCAAGTACGTCAACACCAGCTCAGTTTCTACAGTCGAAAGAATTCTTTTTTAATTTTTGAAAATACATTTTCAACTATTTTGAAGTGTGCTCTATCGATTCCCGTCGAGAAAATTGCCAAAAAACGAATATTTCTGCAATAATTGTTGAAAATAAAAAAAGATGCCGTTTTTTCACATTCCTGTTGATTAAAATTTTTGAAAACATTTAAATATTTAGCGTAACAAAATTACAAAACAGCGACTACAAAAAAATATTAATAATATTTCCTATTGTACGTTAGTCGATTAATCGTTTATACTAATTCTTAATATTGTAATTTATTAACATAGTCGAGGTTTTATTAACTCCTTTTTGCCCAAATTGAGAGAAGCAGGTAAGTCAACATAAGCTCAGTCTCTACAGTAGGGCTTTTCCATGTCAAATCGAACAGCGAAAAATAGTTTGAAATTCAAAACTGTGTTTTATATAGTTTATATTGTTTTATTCCATAAATAAAGAGATACGTATTTTGCCAATTTGCGAAAAAAATTTTTTCGCACAGTTACGAGTGATCGAAAATTTTTAGGGTTCAACCGGTTTTCGCGCGAAACAAGCACACAAATTTCTTGAAATTTTTTGCTCTTAATAGTCATTTGGACGCTCTTTCTTTTCGCGTTGAAAAATTTTGAAAATTAACAAAATGGCGGCTATTTTTTTATTAAAAAAGAAACTCAATTTTCTCAAAAACATATTTTTTTGTTGTCAACGAATATTTTTTTAGGAGTAGATGACACAAAAAAGAACGTTTTCCAATAAGTTTGCTTTACGCCAAAACGCTGAAAGGGGCGAAACAAATTTTTGTTTGGATTAAATAAAAACTCTTTTTTTATTTTTGGTTTATATTGCACCGTCTGTCAGTCAAAAAAAATAAAAGAAAAATTGTTTTATATATGTTCTTTGGAAGCATAGAACTATACGCAACGTATACCTATAATTCTTTATTCCATAGTGAAACACGGGATAATTTTCTAGTTGTTAACCTTTTAAGGACGGAGATTTTTACGTTGAAATTCGACTTTTTTTCACACAATATTTATGCATAAAATGAACAAATTTGAGTGACAGTATTTTGGTGGTCGATATATCGACCAATCCCCTTTGCAGCGTAAACTCCAATGTTAAACGTTTTCTTCGTCAAGTTAGGAGTGTTTTCTACGTATTTAAATGCGCTAAATACGAAATAAACACAAAAAAATGTTCAGGAGACATCCTTGACCTTGAAAATTGCATTTCAACGTGAAATTCATTATTTGTACTATTTTAGCCTGAAAGATAGTTCGATGTAATCAGAAAAATCGAGTTTTTATTTAATCAAACAAAAAATTCTTTCGCCCCTCTCAGCGTTTTGGCGTAAAGCAAACTTATTGTGTCATCTACTACTAAAAAAAAATTCGTTGAAAAAAAAAATTATGTTTTTGAGAAAATTGAGTTTCTTTTTTAATTAAAAAATGGCCGGCATTTTGTTAATTTTCAACATTTTTTAAATTTTCCAACGCGAAAAAAAAGAGCGTCTAAATGACTATTAAGAGCAAAAAATAGATGGGTAAAATATTGATTTTTCAGGAAAAGAGAGAGGTTTCAAGAAATTTGTGTGCCTGTTTCGCGCGAAAACCGGTCGAACCTTAAAAATTTTCGATCGCTCGTAACTGTGCAAAAAAATTTTTTTCCGCAAATTGGAAAAATACGTATCTCTTTATTTATGGAATAAAACAATATAAACTATATAAAACACAGTTTTGAATTTCAAACTATTTTTCGCTGTTCGATTTGAAATGGAAAAGCCCTACTGTAGAAACTGAGCTTATGTTGACTTACCTGCTTCTCTCAATTTGGGCAAAAAAGAGTTAATAAAACCTCGACTATGTTAATAAATTACAATATTAAGAATTAGTATAAACGATTAATCGAGTAACGTACAATAGGAAATATTATTAATATTTTTTGTAGTCGCTGTTTTGTAATTTTGTTACGCTAAATATTTAAATGTTTTCAAAAATTTTATTCAACAGGAATGTGAAAAAACGGCATCTTTTTTTATTTTCAACAATTATTGCAGAAATAGTCGTTGTTTGGCCATTTTCTCGACGGGAATCGATAGAGCACACTTCAAAATAGTTGAAAATGTATTTTCAAAAATTAAAAAAGAATTCTTTCTACTGTAGAAACTGAGCTGGTGTTGACGTACTTGCTTCTCTAATTTTGGGCAGAAAAAAGAGTTAATAAAACCTTCTCGACCATGTTAATAAATTACATTATTAGGAATTAGTATAAACGATTAATCGACTAACGTACAAAAGAAAAGTTTATTAATATTTTTGTTGTAGTCGCAGTTCTGTAATTTTGTTACGCTAAATATTTAAATGTTTTCAATAATTTTAAGCAACAGGAATGTGAGAAAAGAAAAATTTGAATATCTTGTAGTGCATTTCGATAAAAAAAAAAACGGCATTTTTTTTTATTTTGCAAAATTTTTTCAGAAATAGTCGTTGTTTGTCCATTTTCTCGACGAAAATCGATAGAGCACACTTCAAAATAGTTGGAAATGAATTTTACAAAATTAAAAAAAAATTGCTACTGTAGAAACTGAGCTGATGTTGACGTACCTGCTTCTCTAATTTTAGACAGAAAAAAGGGTTAATAAAACGTCGACCATGTTAATAAATCACAATATTAAGAATTAGTATAAACGAACGTAAGGAAAGTTTATTAATAACGATTTTTTTGTAATCGCTGTTTTGTGATTTTGTTACGCTAAATATTTAAACGCTTTAAAAAATTTTAAGCAACAGGAATGTAAAAAAAGAAAACTTGAATATCTTGTATTTCGTTTCGATGGAAAAAATGAAAAATAAAAAAAACTTTTTTTTATTTTGAAAAATTGTTGCATAAATAGCCGTCTTTTGTTCATTTTCACGACGGGAATCGATAGAGCACACTTCAAAATAATCGGAAATGTATTTTTCAAAATAAACAACAAATTCTTTCTGCTGTAGAAACTGAGGTGATGTTGACTTACCTGCTTCTCTAATTTTGAGCAAAAAAGGGTTAATAAAACCTCGACCACGTTAATAAATTAAAATCTTAAGAATTTGTATAAACGATTAATCGATAACGTACAAAAAAAAGTTTATTAATATTATTTTGTAGTCGCTGTTTTGTGATTTTGTTACGCTAATATTTAAACGCTTTAAAAAATTTTAAGTAACAGGAATGTGAGAAAAGAAAACTTGAAGATCTTGTAGTGCGTTTCGATGGAAAAAATCGTGAAAAATTAAACAAAAACAACTTAAAAAACATGGCATTTTTTTATTTTGCAAAATTCTTGCAGAAATAATCATTTTTTAGAAAATTTCTCGACGGAAATCGATAGAGCACACTTCAAAATAGTCGGAAATGTATTTTCCAAAATTAAAAAAGAATTTTTGCTGCTGCAGAAACTGAGCTGATGTTGACGTACCTGCTTCTCTCATTTTGGGCAAAAAAGGGTTAATAAAACCTCGACCATATTAATAAATTACAATATTAAGAATTAGTATAAACGATTAATCGATTAACGTACAGAAAGAAAGTTTATTAATATTTTTTTGTAGTCGCTGTTTTGTAATTTTGTTACACTAAATATTTAAATGTTTTCAAAAATTTTAAGCAACAGGAATGTGAAAAAAACGGCATTTTTTTTATTATCAAAAATTATTGCAGAAATAGTCGTTTTTTTTGGACATTTTCTCGAAGGGAATCGATAGTGAATGCCATGTTTTTTTTTTATTTTTCACGATTTTCTCCATCGAAACGGATTATAATCAATGCATATATAAAAAGTGATTCCGATTGTTGAACATAGATAATATTGAAACTGAATGAGGCAAAAGAAGAAACAAGGAGGTTATTTGGGCAATTTTTTAATGAATTACGCCACGATAAGTTTTAAAAAACATTTTTACTTCTGTTGTTTTTGTTTCGTATGGTAAGAAACAAAGGACAACATGAAAACAGTGACATCTACATAACACCACAATTACTAATTACTTAACTGATTAGTCATAATTACCTGAATTGTTGCCAATTTTGATCAAAAATCAATCATAGATGCTTGTATGTTTTGTTCTCTCCAGTCATTTTTTTTACTAATTAAAATTAACGTATATTAAACTCATTTTTAAGACTTAAACAAAAAAACAAATGTGTTTATCTTATCAAAACTTTATTTTAAACAAAAGTACAAAACCTAGACATTACATGTTTATCACCAAGATGCAAATTTCACCGCATAATATACATACTCATTCATTGGTCTAATTTACGAATGCGTTATTGTTTACGATAATAGAAAAGTATGATACAATATCACAAATATCGTTCAATATCCTTTGTCGGCGTTGTTAGCATACATTCAGGGTCTCATTCATATTTGTCAATCTTTTATAAGCTTCATTCTCTCCTACATTGACAAATATCATCAAAAATTAAACTTTTTTTGCATACTGTAGATGTTAGCGCGCAATAAAAATATTTCCTAAACTCTTCTAAGTATTATTCAACGTTTCAAATATATTGCCAACCTCATTGTCTATTCAATAGACTGTAGGCTGTTTCTTGTTGCTGTTGACGATATACTTGACGCGCTAGACTATTATTTAAAATTAACCATATATTTAAAATGCAAGCTATTTATTATTAAAACTTATGTATAATTTTGTTCGCAGAAAAGTAAAGTAAAATTCATATATAACTATGTACTTAAAAGAGAATGTCAAAGGTAAAAGTAAAACTAAGGCTCCGATATATCTAAGATGGGAAATTAATTCTACGTAGGAGGCAACATATCGGTATTCAAGTCATAAAAATATGGATGCTCCAATGCATCTCGTGCAGTTATTCTCTCAGCTGGATCGTAAATTAGCATACTTTCGAGTAAATCCAATCCGTCCGAGTCTAAATTCTTTGCTTGGGACCCTAAATTATTAGTTTTCCAGTTGGGAAATGTCGCTTTGTAGTCGGCTAATTGCGTCACACCGGGCCAGATTTCCTCTGTAGGCGTTTGCAAAACTCTGAAATAAAATTATACCATTTTAAGTTCTTCATTCTCAGAATTACCATTTAATCTTTTCTGAACATCAAAAATTCAAATGAATCTTACCGGAATATTCGAAATAGTTGGTCAATCTCACTATCTCCTTGAAATAATGGTTTCTTCGTTGCCATTTCTGCAAATATACATCCTATACTCCACATGTCTATGCTACACGTGTACCTACTCGCTCCGAGCAGGATCTCTGGAGCCCTGTACCAGAGCGTCACAACTTCGTGAGTATAGACGCGCACAGGAATGCCAAACGCCCTTCCTAAGCCAAAATCTGCTACTTTTATAACGCCTAGCTTATTGATCAACAAATTCTGAGGCTTTAAATCTCGATGGAGAACTCTACGTTGGTGACAAAACAGTATAGCTCTTGTTATCTGTAAATTTAGAAAATTGTTCAATTATTTATTTATTTATTTATTTAAAGAAATAAACGGCCTATAAGACCTTTGTACAAAAATATACCGACATAATCAGCGCAATTAGAATAACAAAAAAAAGAACATAAAATTTGGTAATAGAATAATTGAAAAACCGTATGTTAAAACAAAATAAGAGAACTTAATAATAAGTGTATAATAATCGTCACACTTTAAATCGAAACGATACAAAACTATTAGTGTTTTTTACATCAGCGGGAACACTATTCCATTCACGCCTGAGTCTAGCTACACTAGAGTGAAATCCATAACGAGATTTACTATTATTTTCACAAATATCCCGATAACGACGCAATGAATACGATTGAGAACGAGTAGAGAACAACGAAGATATTTGCTCAGATTTAATCATACCCGTAGTAATTTTATGGACAAGTAGTAAATCAATAATATGATGTATTGAATAAATTGATGGTATTGAAAATTTAGAAGCAACAGTAGAATAATCATGGTTCGCAATTATCATAAACTATCAATACTTTTAAAATCCTGGAATGAAAATAATATTTTTGGACAATCTTCTTTTTGTAAAATATGAGACGTTTGTGTATTAGTGTAGTTGAAAACTTAAATATTGATAGTTATTATGTAAATAAATGGTTTTAGAAATTTTTAGTATTGCTGAGATGATACCTTTAAATATAGCGAACTTTAATATTACATGTCAAAATAGGTGCATTTAAAAATTAAAATAATATTTCATAATCATTTCAGACACCTTCCGTCGTAATTGCTCGGATTCACAAACGTTTAGGCCTTGTCGAAATATTTATAATCTCAACCAGTAATGAAATTAACAACGAGAAAAGATAATAGAAAAGAGGAAAGATAAAAATGATATTCAATAACTATAAAGTTGATACAATTTCGATTTGACTGTTAGTGAGGGGATAATGTTAGTTTGATCGATATTCAAATCGAAATTGTATCAACTTTATAGTTATTGAATATCATTTTTATCTTTCCTTTTTTCTATTAACTTTCTATTACTAGTTGAGATTTTAAATATTTCGACAAGGCCTAAAAGTTTGTGAATCTGAGCGATTACGACGGAAAGTGTTTGAAATGTTTATGAAATTTCCAAATTATGACATTTTAACATCTAATGCAATTGGTAGTTTTAAGCCGTTAATTATTTTATTTTAATAACATGATGAAGTAAGACTAAAATATTACAAGTTTGAAAGTGTCGTCTTTAAGTGTTTTGTGACATTGATGTCTTTTTACCTTTATAAAGCTATTATTTTGTAATTTAGTTAGTCTTGTATAAAGTATTCAGTTTATTTGTAACTTTAGTGCGATTATCATTGGTATTGTGTAAAAAAGACAAAGAATTAATAAAAAGTAAAATATTTATTCAATAAGGTATGCCCAAACCTGGAAATGTCATATGGAAATATATGAAACATTTTATAAATAAATGCTGCGTGACAATTCATTTTTGACAAATACTAATTATACGGATTGATTTAATGCGCATGTTCATTAATAAATTTGGTAATATTTTTAAAATAATAATGTAGTAATGTGAAAAATAGTGTTTCAAAATTTTATCCAAAGTATATATCTTTATATATATGTATATGCATTTGGATTGTTTAGAGTGACCTGCCTAAGATTTTATCCGGAGGTTTTATAGTGGTTTTGTGTCTATTGTTGTTATCGAATCATGATTATTTATTATTTATTATGTATTGTTTATATTAATTTGTTTATCAGTAGTTTTATGAATTTTATTTTGCACCTCTACCAATGTATAAATATTTTTATTATTTTTTGTAAAAGGCTTTATGGGCCGTTGATGATTTAAATAAAAAAAAAAAGTATATTATAAAGCATTAGTATCTTAGTTATAATTTATTTTAAAAATTGTGTTAAAATTGTAATTGTTCTCTATATATCGAAAACTTTATTATATTCAATGTTTGTTTAATGTGCTATTGATTTATTATTAAGTATGGGAAGACAAGGCAAAGCGAAGAACATGAAATATCTCTGAATTAATACATGTAAAACGTAAAACTTGGTGTATGGTGTACAATTGCCACAATTACCAGTCAATTTTTAAGAAATTTTATTTACATACTCTGAAATTGATTCACGATCTAAAAAAATCACGTTCTAAACGATGTGATATTATTTCGTAAGGTATTGTCTGAATTAGTTCATGGTTTTCAAATATCTGTATTGTTCCGATATAAACACATCTTATACTCTGATAATAATTTCAGTCATTTCATGAAAGATCGTGTAAAACAAATAAAAGTTTCCAATCTACTGTGTACCGTCTACAAGTGGAATTCATTGCCTCGAAATATCACATCTTTAGATATGAACCAGGGTTTTACTACATGGAAAGAAATTTTAAGTAAATGCCACTGCTCAGGGAAGTCACAGCTACCACACAATTACTGAGGAATTTCAAATGGCGGTTAAAATTCGAAATCGTTAAAAAGAACATTTTTATGAACAGATACAATTTTATTACACCTTTTTGAACAGTTATTCATAATTTTCCGACTATTTAGTTACTAATAATTAATTTAAATGATCTATAAACGTTGTTGAAACGGAAAAACTTTTCATTGTGAAGCTTCCGTATCGAAAACAGTGCAAGATACACTAAAAATGCACTGAAACTTTTTTGTAGAGCACAAAATTTCCTAAAAAAAAGTCAGCGAGAGCCCTAGCCTAAAGTTAATAGATTATCCATAATAACGCCGGAATGTTGTCTTACAAATTAATTATGAATATTTTAGAAATTTTGTAAAATATGAGGCATATTCCATCGTTGCTCGTGGCTAAACTATTAACTTTAGTCTAGGGCCCTCGCTGACTTTGTTGTAGGAAATTTTGCTCTCTACAAAAAATTTTGAGTGCATTTTTAGTGTATCTTGCACTGCTTTCGATACAGAAGCTTTAGAATGAAAAAAGTACCAAGTTTTCCGTTTCTACAACATTTATAGATCATTACAAATAATTATTAATAACTATGTCGTCTAGAAATTATGAATAACTATTCAAAAAGGTGTAATAAAATTGTATCTGTTCATAAAAATGTTCTTTTTAACGATTTCGAATTTTAATCGTCATTTGAAATTCGTCAGAAATCGAGCTGTAGCTGTTACTTCCCTGAGCAGTGGCATTTACTTAAAACTTTTTTCCGTATGTACACTTACTGAAAAGTGAACAAATTTTCAATTTGTTACAAATAAATGAACATTGTTATTACACTTAAAAAAAGTTTACCCGGAATCTGTAGGAATTTTTGTATAGGTTTATTTTAGATTCATTTAGATAAAAACCTGCATTATTTTGCTAAGTTGTGTATTAAAACAGATTCATTAATTCTGGTAATTAATGGTTATTATTCATAAATTCGATTGCATTAAAAAATTATCATTTCAATCTTCATTTGTATTCAGATAGATTCATGACTTTTGTGGTTTTCCAAGTGAATTATAAATGGATTCATATTAATACAACATATTTCCAATCACGATCATGCTTTAAATTGTATTTTTAGTAGTTTTGACATTATTATTTTGTATTCATTTGGATTCATATTTTTGTATTAAAATATTAGTAATGTTTGGATTTGAAAAGTTAAAATATCGTATTCAAAAACGAAAAAATGAATCCAAGTTGATACATTTCAATGCAATTCCGATTGCTGGATTGAACAAACTTACGTTTGAAAAGTACTTATTTTTATTATTGCCATTCGCTAAATGTCATAAAATTTCTAAGGTCATTATGAAACATAAATAATACACAACGTTTAATAAATAAAATCAAACATTAAGTAAATCGTAGAGCCTAACAAATTATTAACCCCTTCATTGGCACAGAAAATTCTACAAAAAGTCCCCAGAATGGCAGAAATTTTTTTTATCGCCATTTCGACTCCAACCAACTGAAGGGTTTTCAAGGTCGCTGATTATGAATTTGAACTCAAAATTTGCAAATTCAAAATGGCGAATCCAATATGGTGGCCGAAAATGAAAAAAATTACTTGATTGTGATGAAATTTGTTACTCGGGGGTTTTCGAGGTTGCGAATGTGAATCCGCCATCTTGAATTTTGAAATTTCAAGCTTGAATTCGTAATCAGCAACTCCGAAAACCCCTGAGTAACAAATGTCGTTACTATCGAGTAACTTTTTTCATTTTTTTTTTTCATTTTCGGCCGCCATATTGCATCCGCCATTTTGAATTTTTAAATTTTGACTTCAGATTCGGATTCAGCGACCCCAAAAACCCCCAAGTTAGACTTGGATTCCAAATCGGAGCAAGTTAAATAGAAAAAAACCTTAAATACAAAACTTCAACATAAGTATGATAATATATCCCAAAAATATCTAACTTTAAATTCAAATATCAAATTATTGATATACGATTTTAATTAAACTTTTAAAATTGCTAATTATTTAGTTAAATTAAATATTAAAGAACGTGGACATTTGTAATGATGAGCCGAAACAGAATTAACAAAAAATATTCTTTTTTTTTTAATGTTTGATTGTATTTTATTAACGTAATTACGTTTTTATTGTGTTTGCTCCCGACTTTGGAGGAGTAGCTCCCCCGAAATTTTTTCAGTGTGGGTATTCGGGGGTTTTTGAAGTCGCTGATGACAAATCTGAACTAAGATTTTGAAAATTAAAAATTTCTATACCTTAGGTCAGGTTTCTAACCAGCAACCTCAAAAACCCCTAAGTACCCAGTTTTATCTCGATCCAATTGAACATGTCCTAGCGACTGAATTGTTTCTATAAAAACGACAATTTTTGGTCGTTTATTTGATTTTAAAACTTAATATTAATAACACCGACCGACAAAATTTTACTTTTTGTCTACCTTTGACAGGCGAAGTATTTTTTCGTGCTGAAAACGATGGCGCTAGCAGAATTTTGCTATCACGTCAGGATGTATGACAAATGCTCGAACGAAAAAATGTTCGTTCGTATATTTTACACGAGTCAAAAGTCTAAATTACATTGGTCGAACATTTTTTCGTTCGAACATTTATCATACATCCTCACGTCACACTTTGGAGAAAAATAGGGTTAAATGTGTCAAAAATAGCGTTTTTGGTCATATTTCAGTTTAACTCATTTTTCTCCAAAACGTGACGCGATAGCAAAATGCAGCTAGTACCATCGTTTTCAGCACGAAAAAATACTTTGGAAATGATACTTCGCTTGTCAAAAATAAATTCCATTCTGCTACAAAATAAACCGAAATATGGCCAAAAACGCTATTTTTGACACATTTAACCCCATTTTTCTCAAAAATGTGACGTGATAGCAAAATTATGTTAGCGCCATCGTTTTCAACATGAAAAAATACTTCGGAAATGATACTTCGCTTGTCAAAAATAAATTCCATTTTGCTATAAAATAAACCGAAATATGGCCAAAAACGCTATTTTTTACACATTTAACCCTATTTTTCTCAAAAATGTGACGTGATAGCAAAATTATGTTAGCGCCATCGTTTTCAACATGAAAAAATATTTCGGAAATGATACTTCGCTTGTCAAAGGCAACATCAGTGTCGGACAGTGTAATTAAAAAATAAAAAAATGAATCCAAGTTGATACATTTCAATTCCGATTGCTGGATTGAACAAACTTGCTTTTGAAAAATACTTATTTTTATTATTATAATTGTCATTCGTTAAATGTCATAAAATTTCTAAGGTCATTATGAAATATAAATAATACACAACGTTTAATAAATAAAATCAACTATTAAGTGAATCTTAGAGTCTAACAAATTATTAAACATCTTAAATACAAAACTTCAACATAATTATGATAATGTATCCTAAATATATCTAACTTTAAATTCAAATATCAAATATTAAACTTAAGTATGTAAAAACACAATTTATTGATATACGATTTGAATTAAACGTTTAAAATTACTAATTATTTAGTTAAATTCAATATTAAAGACTAAGAATCAACACATAAACTTTTAACGAAAGTAAAATATTTGATTTGACGAAATCGTAAAGAAATAATCGACGGATTCAAGATAATTTTAAACATTTTAAAATTAATAACCTTATTTTAAAATACAATTAAGTAAAATATTTTCTAATACTAATTATGTCATTTACTATATATATATAAATATAAATATGTAAATAAAAGTGTACAAACCTGATAAAGATACGACTTGACTACTTTCGGTTCCATCATTTTGCGAGCACCCAACGAATCCATGTACTTTTTGAGATCCATCGTAAGGTATTCGAAAATAAGGTAGAGCTTCGATTCCTCCATTAAAACATCCATCAAGCTGACAATGTTTGGGTGTTTTAATTCCTTGAGTAACGAAATCTCACGAATTGCGGTCGAAGGAACGCCTTCGTCTTCACTTTCCAAGCGTATCTTTTTCATTGCAACGATGTCACCGGTTTTCTTGTTTTTCCCCTTATATACAACTCCATACGTACCTGTTAATAACAATATTACAAAACAATTTAACATTGGCGAAATAAATTGAGAAAAAAGCAAATCGACAGATGCGTCACAAGCGATCACGTTTAAAGCGATATTTTAAATTTAGTAATAGAAATGCTACTAAATATTATAATAATATATTAACCTTCTCCAATTTTTTCAATTTTAACAAAGTTTTCCATGGTGAAATTTTTTAGATCAGGCACTCGATGATGTACAGGACGTGTTTTCGTTTCAAATCGTTATATACATAGCACCGTAGCCAACCGAAAACAAAAGGCGGGAGCGGGAATCGGACTGTGAATGCTGCACAGTTTCGGTCGCGTTCTCTAGACTTTCGCAGCGTTCTTCTCACTTTGTCAATCTTCATTCATCTGACAGAGACGGAAATATACCATCTGCTGTATTTCTAGTAACTTTCTATAGAGTGAACTTAAATGCGTCTGACGTAATGTTACTAGATTATAGGGAATCTAGGAATTATGGAACGTCATACTTTAAGTGAAAGTGCAAGGAGAAAATGCTCCTTCGTGATTGGTTGGACGCCAGATGGTCAGTTCTGCGAAAATGTTTACTACGCAACCCACGCTGCGCAAAATTTTTGGAAAGTTTCCTTGAGAATTTTTCATTTTCTATAGAAAATGACTGTATAGAAATATTTCTGACAGGTGTATGTTCATAAGGGGGTTCAAAAGTCGTCCGCCGGTAAGGTAGAAAATATCACTAAAAAACGTAAATTCAAGATGACTGAATACAATTTTCAAAATTCGTACATTGTAAAGGCAATTCCTACCGAAAAATAACTTTAAAAAAATAACTTTAACAAAAATAACTTCAAATATTTGAATACATATACAGTCCGACCTCCCTAATTGATAACCTCCGTAACTGATCAAAACGAAAAAACCTCCATAATTGTTAACGTCAAAAACTCCTTAATTGCAACTCTGGTTCCCCCACCTGACCGTCTAACCTTTTCAGGGAAGAAAAACCTTATTGGCTGATGGCGTTGATTGGTTCACCCACACATGTATACATCATGTGTACATAACCTATATTATTTGATGTGTTTGTATGGTGGGGGGAAGTGCAATATAAATTATGGAGTTTCAACTTCTCCTCCGGTTCCGGCATGTTATCAATTAGAGAGGTCGGACTGTATATAATACGAACATTGTTCATTACATACATTCTTAACCACTATTCGTAAAGTTAGGTTAGGTTAGGTTAGGTTAGCAACGCCTACTTAATATCGTTGGAGATTATAAAATTTGACCAATTGTAGAATATCTGAGAGATATTTCGAAAAATACTTTTTTGTAATTTTTGTTAATGCATGTACAGATGCGTTGAGATATGTATAATTCGCAAATGTTGTGTTGAGTTGAAGAGATATTTGAAGATATTTTTATTAAAGTTATTTTTGTCAAAGTTATTTTTATTCAAGTTATTTTTGTTGGAGTAATTTTTCGGAAGTTATTTTTGAAAAGTTATTTAGTCATGTAGCCATATAAAGAGTTTAATAGCACAGGCCAACAAAATTTATACCCAGAAATCGGTCTATACCCAGTAAACGAAAACGAATAGAAAGTTAAAGATACGAATTGAAATGAATTCAAGTGAATTAAAATGAATTAAAAAGTGGATTCAATTAATCATTTTCATGCGTTTAAATTCATTTTAATTCACATGAATTCATCTCAATTCGTATTTTTAACTTTCTATTCGTTTTCGTTTAATGGGTACTTTTCGGAAGGTTTTCATCGCGCTGAATCCAAATTTGACCGTAGAATTGTTATATCACGTCAAGATTTTGAGATATCCTAACCTAAAAGTGCAAAAAACACTGTTTTTGCTGAAATTCAGTAAGTTTTTGTTACGGAACAAAATTATTATTTGCAATTTGGCTTTAACACCCTGCAAACACGAAAAGTAAGAGTTATGTAACATTTACGTAATGATCACGTTGTTATATAAATGGTACGTAGTTGTTACATAACTGTTACTTACGTGTTTGAAGGGCAATATTAAGGTGTTATTTGTCGGCTTTCAAATGCTTTCTTAGTAATTCCGATACGATGTTTTTTATTGAGTTAGCCAAATTTTTGTCAGGGAACGATTGTGATTTTCATACATTTTAGTAAATGGGTACCCAACAATCGAGATTGGATAGGATTGGATTGAAAATTTCAATTCATTTTGAATTCATACTTTGATTCCGTAAATATGTATTCAAAAGGATTGAATTCCGAAGAAAGGAATCCATCTGTATTTAATTTTACGAATACAATCGGAAGCGTAATTTGACGGATTAAATTTCAGAAAAAGTAATCCAATTGTATTCAATTTTACGAATATAATCGGAAGCGTAATTTGCCGGATTAAATTTCAGAAAAAATAATTCATCTGTATTCAATTTTACGAATATAATCGGAAGCGTAATTTGCCGGATTAAATTTCAGAAAAAATAATTCATCTGTATTCAATTTTACGAACACAATTAGATTAGTTTTGAATCCGTAATGTTGAATACGGAGGCATTCAATATTTCGTTTTGAAAAAGGAAACTTTTTTTTGGATTGAAATGAATACACTTGTATAGTTTTGAGTCCGTAATATAGAATACGGATGTATACAAAGTTTCGTTTTTGATAGAAAACGTTTCTTGAATTGAAATGAATACGCTTAGGTCCCAGTAAACGTAAATGAATAGAAAGTTAAAAATACGAATTGAAATGAATTCAAGTGAATTAAAATGAATTAAAACGTTGGAAAATGATTAATTGAATCCACTTTTTCATTCATTTTAATCCGCTTTTTCATTCATTTTAATTCACTTGAATTCATTTCAATTCGTATTTTTAACTTTCTATTCGTTTTCGTTTACTGGGGTAGTTTTGAATCCGCAATGTTGAATGTAGATGTATTCAAAGTTATTTTTTTGATAAAAAAACTTTTTTTTGCATTGAAATGAATACGCTTACAATTAGATAGTTCTGAATCCGTAATGTTGAATACGGAGGCATTCAATATTTCGTTTTGAAGAAGGAAACTTTTTTTGGATTGAAATGAATACACTTGGATAGTTTTGAGTCCGTAATATAGAATACGGATGCATTCAATATTTCGTTTTTAAAAAGGAAACTATTTTTGGATTAAAATGAATACACTTGGATAGTTTTGAATCCGTAATACGGATGTATTTAAGATTTAATTTTTAAAAAGAAAACTTTTTTTTGCATTAATATGAATTCAGAAAGTAACCTTTTTATTCGTATGAACGGATAGAATTGTACATATTTACGTATTAAAATGGATTCACCGTTGACCAAAGTATGGATTCAGAATTTAATAATTGAATCCAATTCTATACAACTCTATCCAAATTCCATTGCTGGGTAATTACATGAAAATAACTAACAAACTGAGACCGAATTTCTTGCTAACAATTGTTCTATTACGTGAAAATGTTGAAATATTCTAACCTGAAAGTGCGAAAAACACAGTTTTTGCCCATTTTTACTAAATTTTTGTGACGGAAGAAATTTTTCCGTAAATCGACAAAATTCATATTAAAATGCAGTCATCAGAAACCTGAGTATATTTTTCCGACGGGTTTCGATGTGCTGAATCAAAATCTGGTCGTGTAATTGCTCTACGGAGTCAAAATTTTGTGATATCCTAACCTAAAAGTGCAAAAAACGAAAACCTAATCGTGCCTTGACTACCCTGCTGGAAGTAACGAGATAAAAATTCTATCATTTCGAATCACTTTTTATCCACGAGATAGAAAGGGATAAGACAATATTATACCAGTCTATCATGCATCTATCCACTTGTATATCTTGTTATCTCTCGTTAATACAATACTATCTCTTTCTATGCCTTATGTTTCAAATTTTATCTCCTATGTTTTAATCATAATATTTTTCTATACCTCGTGTATCTTCGTTTATCTAATTTTATGTCTTGTCTATCCATCGTTATCTTATCCTATCACTCCGTCCATAAAGAAGGAACTCAATCACTTTCAATCTTGTGTTCTTGTATCCCATTTTATCCCTTTTCTATGTAACTCTATCTATTTGTATCTTTCTGTCAATATTACTCATGACTGATCTCTTTCAATACCACTGCTGTATCTAAGCCTATCACTAATCTATCAAATTCGTCTATCACTTTCTATATAAAAATACGGCAAAAAATCTATACATTTCAATCACCTTTTGTATATACTAATCTTTATATCTTTGAACGTTAAAATCTATCTTTTTCCAACAAAAGAGCATTTTTTCTCCCTCAATCTCTCGTTTATCGCTCCCTATCTATTTTAGTTTATCCTATTCTATCCCACGACCTACATAATGTATATTCTATCGCTTCCTATCTCTTTTAGTTTATCCTTTTTTATCTTACTACCTATACAATCAGTAGTCTATCGCTTCCTATCTCTTTTAGTTTATCCTTTTTTATCTTACTACATATACAATCAGTAGTCTATCGCTTCCTATCTCTTTTAGTTTATCCTTTTTTATCTTACTACATATACAATCAGTAGTCTATCGCTTCCTATCTCTTTTAGTTTATCCTTTTTTATCCTACTACCTATATTCTGTAGTCTATCGCTTCCTATCTCTCGTAGTTTATCCTTTTTTATCCTACTACCTATACAGTCTGTAGTTTATCGCTTCCTATCTTTTTTAGCTTATCCTTTTCTATCTTACCACCCACGCTATGTATATTCTATCGCTCCCTATCTCTTTTAGTTTATCCTTTTCTGTCCCACCACGTATACAATCTATAGTCTATCGTTTCCTATCTCTTTTAGTTTATCCTTTTCTATCCCATTACCTATATAAGATATTGTCTATCGCTCCTCAACTTTTTTAGTTTCTTTTCTATCCCATCATCTATACAATTGATAGTCTATCGCTTCCTATCTTTTTTAATTTTATCCCTCGCATTCTAATTATTAACACCGTATACGGTCTAATTCGCCTTTATAAGATACTCTGATGACTGAAGATGGAAAGTTTGTGAGCCCGAAAAATTCAATGTACTCTATGTTGTAAGACAAAGACAGTGGAAATTCCTCTTGTCTGTGTCTTACACCCAGAGAAGATAAGAGTTCGGCTCATAAATATCAAATTTTAGACACCAGAGTGCCTGTTAACAAAATCAATTCATTCCAGTTTGTTTATAATCATGTTATTATATTCCATGAATGCATTAGAGATAGGTAGATATAATAAAACAAATGTTCTGCATGATTACAATAAAAATTATGTATTATAACAACTTTCGTTTTATAAAGATGTTCAGTATTTTTAATATTATTAATACACCACCCTTTATTGAATTTCAACTTTGTTAGGTAATCTAGCAATGTACAAACATTCTTCTACCCTCATGTAGATTAATTTTTCTCTTATGTTTTCTAACAAAACTGTTTGTACGGAAGTAGTTGGCTGAATCTGTTTTAAATGAGAAATTGGTATTGTTTCATTTGGAATTATTTTGTACATATTTAAAACTACAAACGTCTTCCCGTCTATATATTTAAAATCCAAAATTTCGCCAATTTCTTCAGAAGTTAGTGCCACAAACGTGTCATTCGTTTTGGTAGGTCTCACATATTTAATGCTATGGAATATTGATGAAATATATATACAACGTTTAAATAATTTTTCACCATTCGCATTTTCTTCAGAAGCGTCCAAAAGTACAACGTTATCGTTTGTTCTAATAGCACTCTTATTTTCAGAATGGGAAAAAAATATTTGCGCAGAAATTGCTACACTGTTTCGAGGTTGCAAGTTTCTTGACGGTAAAACCAAAAGTAGCTTTTATTAATGTTCTTTTTGCAATCTGGTCATAAACACCTTTTGGCCCGCTCATGGCTCGCTTAAGGTAGAAAATGGCACCTTCGAATGGAAAAGTTGAAGTACACCATAAAGGTCCTGTCATTCTCACTGATTGAACTAAATGTAATAAACTATGCATGTTAAAGGTCATTACACTATTCCCAAACATTTCTTGACACGTAGCTACAAAAATAAACAATTTCTCTTCGCATTTTATTAATTCTTCTTCAGATATTGAATCTTGTAACAGAATGAAAATGCTTTCTACGAGTAAAGCATAATGATTTAATACTTCTGTTGGAAGTATACCTTTTAAACATACGAAAGAGTAGAACAGTAACCAGGATCGCCATTCTGAGCCTTTCCATTTGGCTTTCTCAGTAATTGGTCTTGGTTGGCGGTGAATTTCTTGAGGAGGAGTCATTTGGAGAAGTCTCTTATTCACCGTTACAAGTGCATCTTTCGTAATGATTTTAGTTTCGATCCAAATATCCCATAAATATTTCTCAACTCCTAATAAAATGGCATGTAAATAATCGATGGGAAACCCCCATACCACATCGAAACAGAGTAGAGTCAGTAACGTAGAATGACCTTTTACTCCTCTTATTGTGGGTTTCTTGTACTTCTCTTGATCTGTGCAGTCTTTCCGATGGCTTTCGTCGCTTCTCAATTCAGCCTCTTTCTCTTTTACAAGATAACGCATAGCATTACCACTCCAATCACCTTTTTCGTAACACCAACTACAGCCCGAGTATGCATTATACGGGAGCCTGTTTTGTAAAATAGGGCGAGCTACGGAGTCCACGGGGCAGCACAGAGGAAGAACTTTCAAATTTATGAATTTTCCATCTTCATTCTTTACATCAATTCCGTTCTCTGCTAAATCGCACATTTGCTGAACAAACAACTTCATATAAGAATTCATAAATTGAGGTGATGGTTCTGTTTTATTTATACTTAACCCACACAAAAGAGGATTTTTGAATCTGAGTTTCGGAGGTAATTCTTGAACAGTAACTTGCATTGGCCAGAATGATTTTTTTGCACTATTGCAAAGAGGAGCGCCGTCAGTTGAAAAATTTAATGTTAAAATCTCAGAATCATAGTATTGGCGTTGTAATTTTTTATACAAAAGGCCATCATAAATATCCGATATATTACTCATCTCATTTTGACGTTCTTTTATAGCCTGAATGTTTCCCAGTAATGCCATTTTTATTTCCTTGTCCTCAAGAAGAATATCCAATTGATATTTTAAATCTATGCCGATTACGTAGTTTGACGATTCCGTCGTTAAACAATAGTCTAGTCCGCATGAACATTTCACATTACATCTGCGGAAATTCTTCTTTGAAATTGGGGGTATTAATAACTTATAACATTCATTGCATAAAAAATGTAAGGTGATTACTTTGTCAGGTGGATCGTATAACTGATTCAATATATATTTACTCGTGTTCCAAGATTGAAATCGGTCGCCTGCAAACACTTTACACATTTCAAACAGAGCTTCTCTTGCTTCATACGTACAATGGAACCTAATACTGTATGCCATTACCATCAATGATACATCACGAGTAGATAACTGAGACTCTGGAAACATTGTCACATGACCCATTTTTTTGTAAGAGTCCGAAAAGTCCATTTTATTTTTTGCATTACTTTGCTCATTTTCACGATAGTCTTCGCAATCTTCAATATCATACCAGACATGATCACCGGAATCAGATGATGAACAGGAAGAAAACATTTTTTGCGTTTCGATCACATTTGATGATGCTGATGCAATCCCTTCTATGACATTGTCCTCTTCCAAAGGCATTTCGAAATCCAATAAACTATTGTCAGGAGAACTCACAGATGAGTTCATGTTTAAATTCAAGTCATCAGTAGAATGGTTTGAGCAATTTACGTTTTCTTGATCAGCTGTCTCGCTCGTAGTACAGGTGGAAGGTGAGTCTGAACCTATACATATGAATAAAGAAATAAGTTATAACCATTTTTTCAGTATATCAAAATAATTGTTTTTGTTCGTAATAGCATTAAAACACTTTCTTTTTTAAAGATCAGTTGCTGAGTGAGTAAGTGTACTCAATGAGGCTTGAAATATTCTATTACATGCAGGTGTGTTTGTGTGTGTGTTTCTGAGTATCACATTTTTTTAATTACTTCTGCTATTTGTGTTTATTTACGTTTATTACATAAAGAATTATATTTTTGAGTAAAAAGCCTTGACTATAAGGTATTCCTTTAATTTTATAATTATAAATTTTCAACTCCATCAACAAAACTTTTATGGCCACAAGTTGTGTTGACACTTCTCTTAGCATTTCAAACTGTATAGATAATGGTATAATGTATGCACCAAGGAAGCGAAGGAGGGACTTTTGAATTACAAGAGCAATATTCGTACCACAAGTCGAAGATGAGTGGTGAGAACATTGCTTGAGTTGTTCCAAGTTCCTCTCCCCATGGTACATACGATATTTATGTAAGACACAAGCAAAAATGGCATTTTTCATCCCAAACTCCCTTGGTGAATAATATACCATTAGTTTTCAGGGTTGGGTAATCAAAAATTAAAAAAACACGTTAAAAGTTTAATTAATATTAATTTAACTTATTTACTATTTTAATCGTTAACTTTTAACTTAACTCAATTTAATTTATTCAACTTTATAACTTTTATTTCTCAATCATTATTTTTTAACTAAACTTTTAACTTCATAACTTTTTAAAATTAATTTTTAATTGTTTAACAATTTAATTCTTAATTACTATTAACTTTTTTGTTAATTAACTTAAGTTTTAATTCAATTATTTTTATAAAGTGTTAGCTTTTAATTTATCTTAGTTAATATTTTCCTTACTTAACTGTAACTTAACTTAACAAAAAAGTTAACTAACCCGACCCAATGTTTTTAAATGAGTCAACAAAGTTTGTAAGACTAAAAGATGTCTCCGCAGCCGTTTTAGCATTTCAAGTTTCATCGACAGAACTTGTGAGGCTGGAATTAGTGTGAAATGCTCTTTTAGCATTTCAAGCTTCATCGATGAAACAACTACCCTTATAAGTTTTGTCGATGGAGTATAAAAAGCTGAAAGAGGTATTTACACAACTAGTAGCTTTGTAATTTTTACCGATAAATTTTAAATACTCAGATATATATCTGTAAGTAGAAAATATTTTATTTTAAATATCTCTTAAATAAATAAAATTATTTCTTACAAGTTACTATATTGTTTTTCAATTTCATCAATTTTTTTTGCCACCTCCATCGTGTAGTGGCATTCACCAGCTTTGGGTCATAATCCGCATCAAGAATCAATAAATTCTTTCGTCTCTTATTAGGTCGTTGACAAATATGTTCTTCACCATCCATGTTAAGAGCAATGTCTGAAATAAAAAAACCATGAAAATACATTTCTAATGTACAAATTTGTGAATTCTGTTTTTAAAGGCCAGTGAAACATCATAGAAAAAACTCAATTTAAATGAAGTAATTTTCTTTTCTCAGTTTCATTTTTTAATTAATTGTTTTTAAACTTAACAGAGATAATACTACTGGTATTTACATGAGGTGTCTAATGTTCAAATTTGAAATTTGTATGAAATTCATTATATTTTAAAATAATTTGATTAATTTCAATAACATTATATTCAACAACAAAGCAAAACATGAAATGGACACAAATTAAAAATTCATCGCAGATTAAGGTATATGCTAAATAGCTTACTGAATAACTAAAAAATTTTGAAGTCGATTCATAAAAAATTGAAGGTATAAATTTGAGTCTTTATTTACGAGTACAGTCTGGGTTCCACTCCCTCATGTATTTTTAATTTTAATCAAATTTTAAGGGCCCTTGAGCTTGCAGAAGTGGGGCAAGAAGGGACAAAAAAAAAGTGAAGAAAACTTTGATCCAAATTTCAACTAAGAGCAAAGAATTTTTATTTCGATTTTTATTTTGTGAAAATACTTATCATTTTATTCGTTATCGAGTGACAAATTTCAAAAAAATTTCATAGCCCGGAAGATGTAGAAAATAAATGTTGAAATTATGAACCGGACAGAAGGTTAGGAAATCTGTCATTCCACACATGTTTTTGCAAAAATTGGTATTGTAGCATGTATATACATAGAAAGTACTAATGTCGAAAGCTGTAATATTTAACATAACCATACACAACTTTAATAACTTTTATATTTAGTAGTTTTTTTAGTATTGCTTACTTTAAAAAAAAAAAAATAAAAATAAAAATTTATAAATGCACCACTTCTGCAAAACATTTTATTAATGATGAACATATCAAAAAGAAATAATTCACACAATTCCACTTGACATCAATAGTAATAATTGTAGAATGATTATGTTACACTGAAACTTCATTAATCTTGAATAAAAATTTAATTATGTCCACTTATAAATTTGAAGTAATGATTATAATTTTTAGGTTAATTAACATTTGAACTTACGTATTTGTTGTTTTCCGCTCTTCTATAACTACAATTGAAATTTACTGAATTGGTAATAGTAAATAAATTGGCTTTTATTTTTTTATTTTTATTGATATTTCATATAAAACAAATGGCGTTTTTCACTGGCTGCACTAGTATATGCACTGTTTACATCTCAATAAACAATATATGTATGTCGTTGTGTTTTAGGACGTAACGTAGTGTTCGTACGGTTACTTTGGGAGCCAACGGAATATGGAACAGACCTGTTCCGTTCCTTCCGTTCGGATCTTATGATTTCGATGTTTTCCTCGGTCCCATGAAGTTCTCATCTCTTCTGATTGGACATTATATAAAGCGCGCGTTCCTAAACCTTCGCGATTGTTCTGAACGCATCTTTTCTACAGTTGCTGGTTTCATGTTTCAACATTAGAAACAAAAGACGGTTAAAAAATTTGTTGTGCGTCGAAATTATTGAAAAAAATGTTTGCGGGTGTTAAATATTATCGATCCTGTCCGGGACATAACGATGTGGCGGTAATTAATATTGAAGAAATTGTTAGTAAAACTTTTAATCCTAACGCGATAGATCAAAAGAAATTGTTTTATGTGAGATGCGAGAAAAGTTCGACACAAAAATGTCCTGCGTTTATTTTATTTGTAACAAGTAAGTACAATTTTAGTAATGTCAATGTATTTTTAAGATATATTTTTCTTGTTTAATGTTTCTGTATTGTTTGGCTTCTAACATAAAAGGTTATTTTATGAAGAAACGATCGTAGCATCATTTCCATTTTTGTTTGCTAAATAGTATAGTTAATAGTAAAAAGCTTTTTATTAGCAACAGTTTTTTATCAGGTTTTGTTAAATCACACAAAAATGGAAATGATGGTAAAAATTCCAATATAACCATGAAACTTGGTGGATTTTGCTCTTCTGAAACTATTCCAAGTAGTTTTATGTCAAACAGTTGCTTTTAAGGTAGTGAAAAAGTTAATACAAAACACTGGTGAAAATGGGCTCCGAGTGGACTTTCGACGAAGAATCAATAAATGCATTTTTTCTTGAAATGAAGCCACCGATGATTGCCAAACTAATCATATTAGTTTTAAGAGCTTACAATCTTGTTAATAACATATCTATATCACAATTTTCAGCCAAAATTGTATTTTTGTCTAAATCACCAAATAAGCAAAATTTAATAAGTTTCAGCGTATAAAGATGCAAAGTTATATACATGGCTGTTTATCTTTCTTTGTCCTAACCTTTCTTTATTCTTATGATTTGAAATTATCATTGCAAATAACAAATCAAAAGCATCATTGAAAGGCAGGTGTAAAAGTTCAAGTTTTGCGACAGCTCAATATTATGTTTTAACAGTCCGGATTTAATGCGTATAACGTAACTTCAGATTAGTACTGGTGGTGTTATTTTGTCAAACTTGTGTTCATCCGTCATGATTTTATCGATGTTTTTAGTAATAATGATCGATTATTGTTTTATGGTTATGTCTGTAAACATATCTAGTGGTGTGTAGATTTTTTTAAACGTCTGTTTACCAGATTCTGTCAAAGTTCAGCAGATTCTGGCCAAATACCGTCGCCCCTGGGAGGAGTTTCTGGACAGAATCTAGACCATAATCTGCCCACTGGCCAGAAATTAAGCCAGATTCTGGCCAATAATTTCGATTTCAATAATAAAAGCCGAAAAAATCCATTTTCGAAATGGATTAAAAATACTAAATGCTTCACAATGTTTCCATTGAACATTTTTTGATTGTCGTATTTTCGAAAAGTTATATATACACATATATTTAAACTTCACGCGCTGATAGTCACGATAAAATATCTTGTAGTGCTTGGGGAGTCGAGGGAAGTAATGCATTACCGTTTTTGACTGACAAATCGAATTGAGATTTTGTTTTCACAAAAATCTTCATTGATTCTTCATCTACAATACTGAATTTTTAGTTTTTTGATTCCGAAAACTTCCCTCGACTCCCCAAGCGTTACAAGATATTTTATCGTGACTATCAGCGCGTGAAGTTTAAATATATATATATATATATATATATATATATATATATATATATATATATATATATATATAAACATTTTTTACAGTGTTCGTTGTCTTCAGAAAACTATACAGACCAAATCCTCTAAGTTTCGAATCGATTCGTCATTTCGTAAACGAGAAATCGTAAGTTATGTTTTAAAATGTAGTGATTTTTAAGAAAAAATATTTTACTTTTTTTTATTTTTTTTCGCGAAATCTTGACATCAAATAAAAAATTTCCAATGGAAACATTGTGAAACATTTAGTATTTTTAATCCATTTTTGAAAATGGATTTTTTCGGCTTTTACTAGCTGCCTCATTCCGCGTTTCGAGCGCCTGTCCGGTTTTAGAATACAGACTCTCAATTCGTCAGTAATAAAAATATCCCATTTGAATCAATTAAAACGATTCGTTATTGACTTTACTTTTCTTCCAAATGGCTGAGATTTCTCAAATGATATTATATTAAAGCTTTTAGTCATTTTTCAAAGTAAATTAATGCCTTGACACTTTTGGTCATGTCGCTGCATAAGTTTTGTCGTTATCCAATTTGGCCCTACTTTTGTTTCAGCTATTTATATACATAAATTAAAAATTTTATTAACATACTTTCTTAATTAGATCGCAATATATGGGAATTAATATCTTTGGCTAATTGCGTGTTTTATCGTAGAAACAGAAAAAGAAGCTTCAAACAGAATAGCCAGTGAGCGGATCAAATATCCACCCAGCAGCAAAATTAATCCGGCGACTACTGACTCGGAAGTTGAAAATTATAAAAAAAAACCGGCCAAGAAAGGAACTAAAAGAGTCTACACTCCGCCTTCTTCCTCTTCATACATGTCAAATATTATTAATAATAAAGTTAGAAAATTGAAAGGACAAGAAAGAAAAACACCATCTCCGTTAAGTGATGAGGAGACAAGTACTTTAGACTCATTGTCAGATCAGGAATTGGATTATTCAAATAATAATTCTAAACTTGCTAAGGGTAAGTCACCGAATTTACTTGAAGACTCGAAATCAGACAACCAACTGTCGGATACAGACGATAAAATAGATAATGAGGTATCCTCATTAAAAGAAGAGTTACGGAAAAGAGATGAATTAATTGAGGAACTAAGAAAAAGAAATGCTGCACTTCAAGACAAATTAATTTATAGATTAGAAACACTAAACAGTAAGTTTGTTCTTTTTTTTAAATGTACATACAACTGATTGATTTTGCTGATGAAACCTTGAGTAAATTGTGCTTTATGAAACATTTTTATTTGAAACAAATTAACATTGTTCGATCATTTCTTTCTTAATTTTGATGATAAAATTGAAAAATAAATATAAAAAAAGAATTTACGAGTAACAACACATAACCTTATTGGAAAATAATAGTAATTTTCGTATCAAGGGTGGAAAAGTGGTTCTCCCGTGGTGCGAACAATATTTTTAGATTCTGGAGGTGTGGGCATGGCCATTTCACAAATGAAAACGCAAAAGAGCGTGAAATGGCCATTTTACGCTTCCTGAATCGAAAAAGTACATATAAGGGTAAAAAAAGTAATTATCATATATAAATTTTAATTATTTTCAAACTTGTTTCATTCTTTCATGGATGTAATCTACAATTTTTACAGTATTTGTCCAAGCCACTTTAAAAGAAAATCTGAAGTTAGTCTAATAGAGTTTTAGTACATACGACTGTATGTTGTAATTTTTCTTTCCTTGCAGAAAACATTGAAGACGTGGAGAACGAAGCTGCAAATGCCCGGGGAAAACAAACATTCCAAAAAGTTGGCGCACTGAATGCAGACAAGGTATGAACGTATACATGAAAGTAAAATCTTCTAACGAATAATTATCTACTTAAGGAATGATTTAAATTAATTTTTGTAATTATTTTCAAGTTCGGTATGCATAAATATTTCATCAATTCATTAATTATATTATTACAGATTCATATCGGAAGGAATGTGTGGATCAAGCAGATTCAATATGATTGCGTGGTGGTTACAGCTAAATCACCCCAGACTTTCGTCAATGGTTTAGCTGGTGCTACGTTTGGTTTAAAAACCCTGTTAGAGAGTAGTGTTACGGGAGTCGCGTCTAATAGAAAAAAGAAATTTAATGTTCCAGCACGACCTCGTCTCAATCCGAGAATCGTGGGTGCTATACAAGGTTCATTGTTTTTCTAGTTATATCTTTTCATGTCCTCCAAAATAAAATATAAATTACTGTTCTTTTTTTCATTTGTAGACTCTCTGCAATTCTGGGCTGAAAATTGCATACCGCCTTACGATTCAGTAAAGATTCAGTACTTTGTAAGTGAAGTACCGACTATTTTAAGTAAATATATTACCAGACTCAGAGCGAAGCACTGCAAAAAAGACCCACGTGAGTTCCATATATTTCTTACATTGCATGTAACACAAACACGTTCACCGTTCTGAATACAGGTGTTTTTATATCAGTATTGCAAAATCCGTAAACGTACTATTCTTTGCTATTGTTATATAACAAATCGTGTGCAATACGGAGACAACATTTCTTCAACGACAATCTAAAAAAACCGATTTCCCTGCCAATGTAGAATGATTAAAATTATTTAAAAGGTTTCAGTTTAAAATGGATCCGATCTAAAAAAGGTTTCGAACAAATTATACATACTTGCAAAATACGACAAAGTTTTTGTAATATTAAAGTGAAAAAAGAAAAATTGTTATCTTTGCGATATACGACTTTAAAGCAATAAAAAAAATTAGTTATTACAAAACTTTTTTTTAGGTTTAAATTTATGTTGTTTGTAGAACAATAAAACATTTTCCTTATTTACGGATTATGATAAATGACTGCTTATTATCTCGAGCAACGACGAGGAATCCCACTGTTTTTTTTTTAAATAATTCCGTAATTTTAATCATTTCTAATCCCGATTTAATTACTTTCATTTTGTGTACTTAAGAATCGTTCTTTGAGATGCTGTCAATTTTTTGAAAGTATACAAAGAAAACATTACTTAACCATTTTCAATAGCATTTCAAGCATTCGGAATTTTTTATTTTGTGAATCTTTTTGTATATGTATATCAGGTCAAAAAATAGGATTCGGAAAATTTTAAAAATATTATATTCTTAACACTTCTTGAGTCGACTCTTTTTTAAATTATATTCTTTTCTTAACACACTAACTCACATTTTAGAGTCAGAAAAGGCAACAAAAACACAAAGTGTCACTACTGAGGCTATTGGTACTCCTGCTGACATGGGAGAAAACAAGGAATGCTCGGAAAATGGACCGAGGGATAACGGGGTAGATCCCCTCGTAATAGAAGATAACACCACTCAACAGAATATGGTCACTGGAGAGATACAGGTAAGAATTCTGGATTTAAATACAAATATTTTGCGATAATAACAAATAGCATTGTTGTTTTTTCAATTTGTTTTTAATTACTTCTTAATTAACTATTTGCATATGAAAATTTCATGTGTTTTCATGTAAACACTACAAACGTTAAAAAAAATCGTTTTTCATGGTAAATGCATTCTACAGCAGTTCGGTATCAAAAGCTATAAACGATACAAATAAATATTTGTAATATGAAACTAAATTTGTCGGATGGTCTGCAAAGCTGCTTAGTCGCAGGGACTCTCCCTTTAATTAAACTGATTGTACTTTTTGGTTTTTGTTGCTACATTGTATTAGGTACAGAGTTGTACTGTATTTGTATTCAATTGATATAAAGACTTTTTACAGATTTTGACAATTTAAATTGACTAATTTATTATAAATAAATTACTACTTTTTATTCCAATATTACAATTCTAAATTATTGCGTTTTTCATGTGTATTCACGTGTATTATTTCCGATTTCTGCACAGTCACACTAATCCGAATTTATAATTATTCTACTTTGTTAATACTTTGTTCAAAATAGTTGAATCATTTTTATTAATTTTCATTTTCTTTTTCATTAAAGGATATGGGCACTAATGAACAAGAAATATCGGATCAAGAATTAAATGACAAAATCGAGATCATGAGTGAGCCAGATGACGATGTTCAACTTTAATAAGCATTTTAAACTTTTCAAATTATCTTTTTAAATATGTTAACTTTTGCTAATAAATACACATCTGAATAATTCCAGTGCTTTTTTTCTGAATTATAGAGATATGTAACCCATCCTAATAAATATTTAAATTCCTTCTATCCTTTCCCTTCTATACTAGATGGCATAGTTTCGAAAAATTATCTAGACATATATATAATATTAAATACATAAACAATACAAATAAAACAGATATTCTTTACAGTCAAATTTAAAAATAAAAAGACATTGAATATTAAAGGTAGAATATTAGATTACATCAGATTGGCTAAGAGTTTGGAATATATATAATTATTATGAGGATATGTATGAACATGGGGTAAGAAAATATATGACTTTTCTAAAATTATTACTTGCAGCTTATATTTCAAAAACGGTTTCGTTTTATCTCTCCTCTAACCTCTGTACCCGAATACGTCCATCCCTTCCTATACTTGCACATGGTACTATAGATATACAAAAGGGATAGGAAAATATAGGCATTTTCTGTCACTGTGAATACACGTTATTTTTCAAAATCGGTTTCTTTTTTCTTTCGCCTATTCTCTGTATTCAAAGTCTTCTACTATCTCTACCTATACTTGGACACGACAGTATAAGAAAAATTAAATAGAACGATATAGATGTTTTTTTTTCTCTGACGGAAAATGAGGTTTCTTTTAAGATTTTTCCGATTCTCAGTACATATCTTTCTTTTCCTCATCGTATAGCACGAATAAACGAAGAGAAAGAATAAAGAATTGGAGAGAGATTAAAAGAGATACCGCGCTTAAGAAACGCAAATTGTATACTTTACGTCAGAGCAAGAATAAAACATGTATATCGTCATATCCCATTTTTGTGACACTCCCGTGCCCAAGTATAGGTAGAGATTGGTAGAAGACTTTGAATACAGAGAATAGGCGAAAGATAAGAAAAAAACAATTTTGGAAAATAACGTGCATTCACAGTGATAGAGAAGACCTATATATTCCTATCCCTTTTTTATACCTACTATTGTGTGCAGGTATAGGGAGGGAAAGAGATTTTTGGATGCGAAGGATAGATGAGGGATAGAAGAGGATACCGTTTTTGGGATGCAAAACGACTTGGAAGGGATAGAAAAGTTCTATCTTTTTCTATCTCATTTGTATACACGTAGTATAGAAAGGGATAGAGATGTTCGGATGCGAGAGATAGGTAAGAGATAGAAAAGGATATCGATTTTGGGATGCAAAACGTATACTTGGAAGAGATAGAAAAGTTCTATCTTTTTCTATTATATTTGTATACACATAGGATAGAAAGGGATAGAGATGTTCGAATGTGAAAGATAGATAAGAGATAGGAAAGGATATCGATTTTGGGATGCAAAACGTATACTTGAAAGGGATAGAAAAGTTCTATCTTTTTATATCCCATATTTTTTATCCCTTTTTATCTTTTTTCTTCCAGCAGGGTAAAACGTCGATAACTCATTGAAAAAAATCGTACGCAATTACTAAAAAAACATTTTAAAGTTGATGAATAACGCTTTAATATGGTTCTTGCCAAAGTTTGAACAAATATTTTGTTCCGCCTCAAAAATTTACCGAATATGAACTAAAACAGTGTTTTATTGCAATTTTAGGTTAGGATATTTCAAAATCCTAACGCGACGGAACAATTATGCAGCCGGATTTGGATTCAGCTCATTGACAACCTTCGACTCTGAAAAGTATAGTCCAGTTTCTGGGTATAGAGTTTGGCTTTATTTTGTTAGTCTGTGTAATTAATAGAATTTCTCGACCCTTGTAAATAATATTGTAAGAGTAATGTTTACAAAAGGTCATCATAAAAAGGAAGAAAAAAGGGGGCTTTAAATAAAAATTACAGAATAAAATTTAAAAATAAAAATAAAATTATGACGTTTCGGCTCTCGGATTGTAGCCCTCTTCAGATAAAACCAATTGAAAGTAATTAAATTTTATTCTGTAATTTTTATTTAAAACCCTCATTTTTCTTCCTTTTTATGGTGACCTTTTTTAAACACTACTCATACAATAATATAAACAGTTTCCTAGAAAATACGTTGTTATATTTTTTTTGTTTATTATAAATAAAGACATTGATCGAGAACCCAGCAAACATAAAAGTAACAGTTATGTAACTGCTATGTAACATTTATGTAACAATGTAACCATTACGTAAATATTACATAACTGTTACTTTCCGTGTTTGCAGGGAACTGACTCAGAATCATCAGAAATAAATGATTTTTATTTATTCCCGAAAATTCTCGTTCAGTTCTCAATTAATGTTTTTGGAATTTTTCTATGATACAGTCTACAGTAATTAAACGTGCCCTTACACAGCCCGAAAAATCTTTTCAGCCACTTTTTATTTACGGATTTTAGTGAAAATTCCTAGTACCTTATCGGATTACATAGGAGAACAAAAACTGCGCTGCTAGTAACAAAACTAGAGACTACTTCAGTTGCTTTACAAGAATATATTGCAATAGAATTGTATAGGATATTATATACGAAATAAAAAGGTAAGATACGAATTAATATTAAGTTATTCAAAACAATATTATAAAATTAATACGATACAAAATGCAAATTGATTGTTTTATATAAATTATAACAATTCTACTTGCTGTCAGTAAACGAAAATAGAGATTCTCGTCAATTCCGATTCTAGATTTTAGCAAATCTATTTCAATTCTCAATTTGTTTGTATTCCTCTACATGAATTAATCTCTTCCAGTTTGTATTCAGTGAACTTATATCACTTACAAGTTGGAAAATACAGTAAATTGCATTCAATAGGGTCTTCCGCGAAAATTTTATTTTTGTTTCTCAAACGGTCTAAATCGATGACATTACGTTCGAAAACAAAAGTTACAACAACAAAAGTTATTAAAAACCAAAACCAATAATTTGTTTACTTAGTTTCAAAATTAAGTCTCGTCAAAACGCTCAGTTCCTCACGCCTTATCCTACTGAATCGTGACGTCAGGCACAACCAATCACGTTTCCTTTTTTCGTTCTGTCGTCATACGCGGCCAATCTTGGGATGGGCTTCGCTGAATCGTGACGTCACTGCCAAACTACAGTAGTCCTTCCCTTATTCTAATTTTCTCCTCTCCCCCACTACTAAGATTTGCTGTCTCACTATTGTCTTTTTCTTTTGTTGCGCATGTGCTATTATTTTTATTTAGAAAATCCACATGTTAACATACGTCAGTGAGGGGAAATATTAGAATATGAGAAGAGAAAAAATTAGAATAAGGGAAATTAGAATAAGGGAAGAACTACTGTATTGCGTTTTTAATGAAAAATTCAACTTTCAATATCACTTCAAAATACTTTTAAGTTAAGAACTAAGGTATAAACTATTTAGTTATACTTTTTGTACACATTTTAATTTTTGCAAATAAGACCCTTTTCGCCGACGTTATTCGATTGTTTCAATTGAATACTTCGTAAGTTGAGAGGTTATGTTGATTCCCCAATAAACGAGATCGTGTGTATAATTTTCAGTCAATGTCTGCTTTCATTCGTTTTGTTTCCTCTTTCGAATGATGTTTATCGAAGTTTAATACGATATTATGCATTTTCAAAGTCATGTTAAGTTTTAAGTGTTTGTTTGAGGTTATGTTCACCTTTTGCACTTGAAATCGCATAACTTCGGAATACAAAAGAAAAGTAGAATCAATTAGTGAAATCATATGAATAATATCATTCATTTTCAGCAGACTATATCAAAAGATCGTATCAGTTCGAATGCCAAATTAATATTTTGTCTCCCTTATTTCGTATACAATCGAATGCAACGTATGACACCCGATAAATTCGAAAGGCGTTTGAAAAGCATTAGACGCGTGAAAACATTTAAGGGGGTTCTAAATTGCTGGGTCGATAAGATAGGAATTTTTACTAAAAATCGTAAATAAAAAATTACTGAATCGATTTTTTAACATTCGGGCTTTGTAAGGGCAATTTTAGTTACTTTAGACGGTATCCTACAAAATGCCAAAGAAATTAATTAACAATTGACCGTGAAATTTCGGAAATAAATAAAAATCACTTATTTCCAAAAAATCTCGGTCAGTTCTCAATTAATATCTGTGGTACTTTCTAGGAAACTGTTTATAGTGCTTGGAATTGCCCTTACAAAGCCGGAATTTTAAAAATGTTACTCAGTCATTTTTAATTTAGGTTTTTTTATTGAAATTTCCTACCTTGCTGTTGGACCACTTTAGAACACCTTTAAGAACGTTTAATTTTGCCGTAAAATTAGCTGAATTTTATTCGAAAGTAGACACAAATCGAATATAAGCTTATTTATATAAATATATGAATTATATTTACTTTCAAAATATTGTCAAGATGGAACAATATCGAAAAATTGAAAAAAATGAAAAAAAAAACGCCTTTTAACAGTCAGTTTTCATTTCTTCAACATGAGGAATGAATAGTCGTAAAGGTACGCTATTCAGCCTTCAAACTACAAAAAAAAACAGTCTTAATTTCTTACAATGGACAAAAAAATCCATTGGGTCAACGACATCTGGCGGCGTCAATGTCCTAACCACAGAACGGGAGCGTTTGTAAATAAAACAACCAAATATTTTTGTATACTTCTCTAATAATTATAAAGGATTTACAAGTTTATGGATTCACAATGGTTGACAATTTCTCACAAAAGTAATTTATTATTATTAAAAATAATAGGCATTTATCATATCCCCATTTAGGAACTGCCCTACAAGATTGTTGCGAATAGAGTAGAGCCCTGGTATAATTTCTTCTCTTTATATTTGCGTGCCAGGATATTGGCCCGGTTCTGTCTCGTTATATTTACCAGTCGTCGCTCTCTTTTTCCCCACCTTGTGGGGCCTTAGGAAGGAAGCCCGTTGTGACGTCACAAACATAACGTAACTGGGAGAAGCGTCGCCCCCCCCTTTTCAGGTAAATATAACGGGACTGGCAGGGAAGGAGAGAAACGGTTCGGGTAAATATACCGGGACTCTACTGTAACATGCCTCCTAAGTATTTCGTGTTGAAAAAGATGGAACCGGCAGAATTTTTCTATCACGTTACATTTCCGAGAAAACATTCACGTTAAATGTGTCAAAATGTGCGTTTTTATCAATATTTCAATTGTTACTGTAGCATAAGATTACTTGTGACTAATAAATAATAGATGCACAATTAGACGATCTCGTTACGCTTCTTAACGACCTTTTCAAAATAGATTAGGAAGTTCCAGAAATACGCATTCATTTTATCTCTCAACGACGCTTGTATTATACACTTTAAAATGGTACATGTCAGTAAAACGTTCGGTATATTACAGGTTTCATGCACTTATTACACAAACAATAAATATTAAAACAGCATAATTTTACTTTATACAAATACTCGATATGAAGAATATTTCATCTTTGAGTCAAGACGATTGTCGTTCAGTTAATAAGATGATAAAAGTTCTGATGGCAATACAAGTTTGGATTTCGCCTCGAATATCTCTCTCCTTTCGCGAGCTTCCTTGTGGAGAGAAAACATAGCATTTTTCATAATAATTTTCGTTAGAAACTCGGAAAAGAATTTCAAAAAATGGTACAGCGCCAACATCCAAGAGTGCGGAATATAACCCGTGGTGTGTGTTTCAACTCCTACTGTTTTAAGAGCTGATCGTACGAAAATCTTCGGAACAGGTTGCAAGTACAGAGTAAACCTACAAATGACATTAATTAATAAATTAATTATGCATATCTATCTTGTTATAAATATGGCGACGGCTATGAAATGCAGTAGAACCTCGGGACTTCTAAATTCGGAACTTCTAAGGACCTCGGGACTTTGAAGTCACGTGGTACAAAATTTTCGGCACGTGGTACAAATATCGAGAGCGGGGGAAATGCCTCGTCAGCCTACGACACTGAAAATTGCGCAGAACACATGCGCACTAAAATTAGAAGTCCCGAGTCACTCAATCCCGTGAATTTGGATGTCTCAAGGTTTTACTGTATGTATAAAATATTTTTTCCAACCCCGGAAAGTGTTGTTTTAAACTTTAATTTTAAATACCTCTTAATAATGCTAAAACAGCTAAAAAGATTTATACAACGCACAAGTTGCACAAACCTGGCTTTAGACATTTTGGTTCTAACTGGTCCTGGGAGGACGCACTGAACGGTGATTCCTCTTGGCTTCAATTCCATTTCAAGATCCATGCTAAGCTTCTCCACGTAAGCTTTACTGGCTGAGTATAGAGACATGTAAGGTGAAGGGATAACGCTTAAAGCTGAACCGATATTAATGATAACTCCTTTCTGCCTTTCCAGCATGTTAGGAAGAACAGCTTTAATCATCCACGTAAACCCAACGACATTCAGGTTCAATATTTCTTCAATCCCCGAATCCGGAATATTTTCAAAACAGTCGGGATGGTGGTATGTAGCGCCTGCATTGT